>OZ020510.1:1519204-2719204 GCA_963971375.1 Platycheirus rosarum | reverse complement strand
CAGATAATATCCCAAAAATTCTTCTAAAAAAAATGTTCCCAAACTCTCTCCGTTCCCCTTACTCAAATTTTTAATTTATCCCAAGGTGTATTCTCAGAAGTATGGAAAACTTCATTCATACATCCCCAAAATATTTGAATGCCTCATATACGAACTAATAAGTTTTCCTTGTAAGTCGCTTATATCCCCTAGACAACATGACTTCCAAAATGTAGATCCACTACCACTAACCTTATTGAATTTGTTTCCTTTGCCCCCTCAGCACAAGAAGCAGGGATGGAAGTCGATGTTATCTCCACTGACTTTAGTAAAGCCTTTAACAAAATTTCTCATAGTCTTATACTCTTCAAACTTAAGGCTCTTGGCTCTGAACAGATCTCTTTGAAATAGATATCTTCTTACAGGAATGCACTTCCAATCCATTTCTATCCACTTCCGGTGTCCCTCAAGGCAGTCACTTAGGCCCTCTCCTTTTCATCCTTACCATTAATGGCATCGAATTGATAATAAAGCATTCCAATACCTCATTATATGCTGACGATACTAAGTTTTTCAAAAGCATATCTTCAGTAAAATGATTCAAACCTTATTCAATTAGATCTTGATCGCTTTTCAATTTGGTGTAACAAGAATTGCCTAGAACTGAACATGGAAAAAATGCCAATCGATAACTTTTTCACGTAAACGCATAGTTTTACCTCCCCGTCAATATTTTCTCTCCAATCAATCCGATTTCACATCGATCACACATCGATGAAATAATACAGAAGGCTAATTCAACTCTAGGTTTCGTAAAACGATGATCTAAAGAATTCTGCAACCCTTATGTGACTCGTTCCTTATTTATAACACTCGTTAAACCTCTCCTTGAATATGCTTCTAGAATTTGGCGCCCATACCACCACGTCCATACTTCGAGAATAGAAAGCATTCAAAAACGATTTCTTCTTTTCGCTCTTCGCGGCCTTCAATGGGAAGATCCTTATATTCTACCTCCATATCATGCCCGTCTACAAATTATTAATCTGAGAACTCTAGATGAACGAAGATTGGTTGCCGATATTCTTTTCATTCACCGACTTTTTTCTGGTTTCGTTGACTGCCTTCATTATATAATTCCATTTTCTTTAACACTAACCCCCGCAATCTCAGAAATCCTAGACTTTTCTATATACCCACCCACCGTACCTCCTATGGCTCCAATGAACCTCTTACACGTATGCTGCGAAGTGTAAGTTCGACTGCCGAATATTTTGACCTAATATTAGTAAACCGAATCTAAAGTTACGCCTCAACAGTTAACAACTGTCCCAACCTTCCCATTTAGATTTAATTATTCTTTACATAGTCTTAAGTTAGTTTTAGTTTTGTAGCTTGAAATAAGCCAAGTAAATGGGGTGCTGCCCCCACCAAAATTAATTAATTAAATTGAATTATTTTTTGGTCGAAGAAGTGCTTTTCGCGCTGCAACTCGCCCAAATAGTGTCCAGCATCTCTTACCGTTGTTAAAGATAGTGGATTAATCTTTGTGTTATTTATTGCGTTGGCTAGTTTTGATTATTAAAAGATCTTCATGTTTGGTTGTAGCTCTAGGCCGTCTTGAGCGTGGTTTATCTTTAAAAGGCTTCCTGTTTCAGCTACCGCTCAATAGAACATTCGACACAGCCCGTTGATGTTATTAACTGTGAAGCAACTTCCTCTGCGATTTATCTTCTTTAATAAAGATAAAAATTGCATAAAGATTTTCAATGCTAGTTTCCGTGTCTTTTCCCATTTCATGAAGATCGGAATAATTAAGGCATGAAAGCGTAACAAACAAGCGATACCTGAAAAACACCAAATTGTGTCTTTTAAACAGAAGCACTTTGATCAACTATTTGCATCTTTTCATACCTTTTTCTAAGTACATTTTATTTTTCAAATATTGCATTTCGTTTTGCCCATTATAAAGTTCTGCTTCTAAAAGTACCAACGTGGCAAAAATTAAAAAAAAAAACAATCAATTATAAAATTTAACTCATTTTGCTACTCTTGACTTACAAAGTTGCAAAGCATAGCAAAGTGTTCATAATTGCACATCCAGCATGTCTGTAATCTCGTTTAAAATACTGATATCTACACAAAAGTTCCTATAGTTTTCAGGTTTGCTTATGAATATCGTTGCAATTTTGCATGCCTCCTGTCCTCACTGCTACCGATACCCAACAATAATTCTTCTCTCTGCCTCGTTTTCAGGTTAAACCAGGTGAGTGCAAAACAAGTTCGCTAAAAACACACAGTTACAACAAAATTTTACATATTGAACGTCTCACTCACTGTCGATGTCGATGTCGATGTCGAAGACGCCCATTTGTTGCTCGTCCCCGCCGCCAACACCACTTGAACGATATTTTTATTTTTATACCATCAATGCATGTGTTCAAACATAATCTACAGATTTTCTTATTGACCCAATGCACTTGCGTCTTTTACTCAATACTTTAGTGCAAAGCTACTAGGAGCCCAGTTAAGCCTGTTACCAACGATATCAATGACGCTCTCGCCGCGACAAGACACCCTACGACAGGTCTATATATAGCCATCAAAAAGTTATCTGTGTTGAGACACTGACGTCGTTGTCGTAGCCGTGAACAGCAGAGCAGAAGGCACACGCTTCTTATAGTAATCATCATGAAAAAAGACTGCACTCCATCGAGCTTCGAAGTAATGCAATAGATTTTGATGGCGGCGGCGCAGCGTAAGGTTCAAAGTCAACATTGTTTCATTGACCTCAATGGTGGCGTTTGCATGTTTTTCTCAGCCTGGCCGTTAGTGGTTGGAATGAAAGATATGTGAATCCGGTTGCTGGGAGACCAGCATCGCGATGCATTTTTCGAAATTTAAATTTTTCTGCCACCCTACTTAACAGGAGCGCATCGGCTGGTAAACACTACCAATGATTATAATAGTGACGCTGCAGTGTTAACTTTCTTGTGTGAGGACGCGTCTGCAAGAACTGCATCAACTTTTTGTCACTCGCGTGTTTCTCAGAATTGAGTTTGGCCTTAAAATTTGCTCGCACGTGTTCTGAATGTGATGGATTCGGCACATTATTGATCGGCATTATTATTTTGTTATTATTTTCAAGGAACGTGTAGTGTCTACTATGGATTTGCCCTGAATTGTTGATTTCCTTTTGGTGCTTCGCAAACATTATTCAGTTTTTGATTGTTAAGATGGTAATAGTCAATTTGTTTTATTTTTGTGAAAAAAATGATGATGACGTCATATCTGCATGTTAGATGACAGTTGTTTAACGGTTTTCAGCTTTTAATTTACTCCAAAAAGAAAACACAGAATGACGTTTATATGAGTAGAATCTTTATTAAAAAACATGCATTTGACCTAAAAATCGTGGATCATCCAATGTAATTAAATGCCGCGTCATACGGCCTTAAACTGAGACACTCTCGAATATCTATAGCGGGGATAGTTCTATTAACTATTTTTGTTTTTATTGCAAAAGATTCTTAAGATTTTTTATTCTAAATTAACGTTTTCTTGTAATCCATTGCAACAGGAATACGATATCACAAAAAAATGCGAAAGCCTCTTCAAATCCGATTACAGTCTCATCGAGTTGGATAACTCCAATGGGACTCTAAGTGGTCGTTATCCTAGTCGAATTTTCATACCTGAATTCGAGGCAAGCCATTCAAATATGCCCAGCACAAGTTCCGGCCTAACAAATGGATTTTCCAAGCCCATTGTTAATGGACTCGTTAATGGCATTCAAGCGTATGTTACATTCGCAAACACCTCAACAAGCCTTCCAGCCCAACAAAAGACCATCTACGAAGATCTTTATGATGCTGCCAAAATTCGTGAACTAATTACGATGGCAAAATATGCGAGATGTAGACAGCGTTTTACGGTTCCTGTGATAATGTATAAAGGAAAATACATTTGTCGCTCGGCGACAATATCTGTCATGCCAGAAACTTATGGGCGGAAAGTAGTGGACTATGCTTACGACTGTCTTAATGGTAGTGGGGCAAGTACCAGCACAGGCGTCGTAAGTAGCAGCAGTGGCAGTAGTAGTGTTGCGACGTCAACAACAGAGGATGATAATAACGATCCAACTGACGAATCCCTGATAAATCATGCAACCGAACCTTTGCCCTTCTCGTATGATGAAGTTATAAAAAGTGACATTCAACTGCTGAAAGCATTGAATGTTTCGACCATTGTAGACCTTATGGTGGAACAGCGAAAAGTCAAATATTTTATGACGTAAGTCTTGATTGATTTACATTTCCTTTTGTTAACTTAACATTCACTTGCAGTGTTTCATCTTCTGAAAAGGCTGATCCAGAAAATCATTACGAACACTTTAATATACTTTCGTTGCCATATCCGGGCTGTGAGTTCTTCAAGAAATTCCGTGACAATAACTATATGGCCAAAAACCTCTATTTTAATTGGCAACAGAGTTTCATTGATGCTTCATTGAATATTCCCATTAATGGTCCTGCCCATGACATCGATATCAATTGGCAGGAATACAAAAACTGGGATTTGGTTTTGATAACACAAAACTACCTAAAAGCAACACTCAAGTGTATTCAAGAAGAAACCTCAGGCGTTTTAATTCATTGCATAAGTGGCTGGGATCGAACTCCATTGTTTATATCACTTGTTAGACTGTCTCTATGGGCGGATGGCCTTATTCATCAATCCTTAAATCCGCTTCAAATTACCTATTTTACTGTAGCCTATGACTGGTATTTGTTTGGACACCAGCTGCCAGACCGGCTAAGGCGTAGCGAAGATATAATGTTCTTTTGCTTCCATGTACTGAAATACATTACCGATGATGATTTTAGTGCAATGGAGCATAGGTAAGTGGCTCAAAAATGACTAATTAGAGTTTTTGTAAATTCTTTGTTTTTTTTTTTAGTACTGTTTGTAGAAGACGTACAAAAACCACCAGCAGCAGTGGCAGTAGTGTTGTGGTCCTACGCTCGGATGGAGGTGATGAAGATACACCCAAAGAGTAAGTTGGTGTATCCATCAGTTGATGGATTTCTTTAAATTTTTTTTCTGACTTTCCAATGAAAAGTCGACTCGATTTAGTGCATTCATTAGTTTGTGTTTTCAATCAAGCAATGGCTTATTGATGCATTTTCATTTCGCTTACAGAGACTTTATATTTGAAGACAGCACCGATAGCAACTCAAATACTTCAAACTGTGATAATATGTCAGTAACTGATAACTGTCCTCCTGCAAACAATGTTAACACCACAAATAGCACGAACACTACAAGTACTAATGCAACCAACCCCAGCAATAATTTAACTAGTCGTTCTCCGAACCCGAAACGGTAACACTTCACATAAAACTCAAAATTCTATAAGAAAATTATTTTTAACTATATAATTCCTTCTTCCAATATCAAGATCGAAAACTAGTCCAATATCTGTTCCTGGAAGTAATGTCAATCGACAGCGACAAGAGTCCACATCATCTGTTGGTAGCTGGCTAATTGTCAACGATGCGGGTAGTCTCGACTCAAATACAAACAGTAGTTACGTAAGTCGACCGGATGCATCAAATGGACCCAGTACTTCCAATGCTGCCAAAGATGCTAAAGTCAACGCAACACCGTAAGTTTTTCTTTTTTTTGTATTCTTTCGTAATAAATCAAACTTAATCTTTACGAATTACAGTCGAAAACAACGCCTTAGTGCCGTTCGCGCCATTTTCATTCAAGCGTACGGAAAAACCATTGGACTCAAATTCAAAGAAGGTTCTGCTATTAATTTGACTTCTTTCATCGGAACACTAGCTGACCAGCTATTTATGTAAAAACAAGAGAAGGTGCCACAATAATATTAATAATCCCCAGTTCCATGCTGTTCCAATGCCGAGGATTACCGTAGGATAAAAACAAATGTTTTTTTTTTTTTAATTTCAATCGATTTATTTTTATATACAAACATTATTGTTGTGTCTCATTATTTATTTTTACTTTTTAGCTTTAAGCGATATCAATACCTATAATTTCTGCATTGTTTTAGATTCAAGTGTGTTCTGAGACTCTTTGTGTTATGATTTGTTTAAAACTTGCAATTGTTTAGCCTAAAACTAATACTTAATTGTTTAAATAAATAATTCAGTGTGCTGATTGATATTTATATTTGTAACTTCAACACAAAAAAAAAACACAGTTTTGGTATCGTTATTTTGTTAAGTAATTTTTATATAAATTTTAAATACATATTCGAAGAAAAACACGATATAGCAAGTTACTCGATACGTAAAGAAAAAAAAAATAATAATTCACATCAAAAAGTGCTGCCCCAGTCTTTAAGGACAATTATCCCGCAATGCAAATTGTTTCTTTTAAATTTTGTAACATTGCGTGGAAGATAAACAAACAAAGTAATAAAATTGTAATTAGAGAACACACATTTATACTGCGAGTTATTATTGTTGTATTTTGTATATAAATAAAACAAAAAAACGAAATAATGATTTTATTTTTTATAATAATGAATTTTTAGTTGTTGGCAAATTTTTGTTCATCCGTTATTAGAGAATTGTATGTAAAACCGTAAATGTAAAATTATTCATTTGAAATTGAATAGAATGCTGAAGTAAAACGAAATCGAATAAGCGAAACTGCGAATAGAAACTTTGGGTAAGAACATCAAAGCCAATAATCCTTGCAGCTCACTTTATAAAGATTTTAATTATCAGGTTACTTTGAGGTACCATCTAATAATTCAAAAAGCGTTACTATGGAGTATATGTATATGTATCCGGCTGCAATGCAGCGCTTCAACTCCTTCTGGAGCATAGGGCAGCAACAAGATCCTTCCATCTGTCCCGATTCGCCGCGACTGACCTTAGCTGTGGCCACGATTGAAAACCTTGAGATCGAGCTTCCCCCAAAACAGATGACCTCCAAGTTGTTTTCGGTCTTCCAACGCGTCTATTACCTTGAGGATTCCATTCGAAGGATTGCTTCGCTATGTTGTCGTTAGGTTTCCTCAGTGTATGGCCTATCCAACGCCACTTCCGTTGTCTGATGTCGGCGTCCAATTTTCTCTGTCCGGTCCTATTCCACAGTTAAGCGTTCGACATGGTTTGCGGCCACCGGATCTTCAGAATGTACCGCAGACAACGGTTAACGAAGGCTTGCAGCCTGCTCGAGATGATTTGCAGAGCATTTCCATGTTTCTGAAGCATATAACAGCACAGATTTTACGTTGGATTCGAAGAGTCTCAACTTGGTGCGTAGCGATATTTTGCTGGAGTTCCACACATGAGAAAGGATTCCAAATGAACTACGGGCTTTGTTTATTCTATTGTTTACATCCAGGTCCTATGGAGTATGTTGTATTGAATTAGTTACGAAGCTACCACAGACCTCGGATACGGACGGATTCACTGATGATAAACTGCAAACGAAATAAGGACAACGAACTTCGGATCTGTACATGGAATCTAAAGTCCTTTAAGAGAAGACGTGCAGCCGAACAATTAACGGAGGCCCTGGACTGTTTTAAGATAAAACAACTGCGATATTTTCTATGGCAACTCTTACAGACAAAAAAAGCAACGCTTATTGGGATTTAGATTAGTCGAAAGAGGTCTTGAGTTATAAATGTGTGAAAAAGCACTTCAGGACAATCTGCATCGAGACTAAATTCGCCATCATAAGCCTTATATGCACGCATGTCCCACAGAGGAAAAAGATTATGACACCAAATATGTATCATTTGAACTTTTGGACAAAATATATGAGCAGTGCATTAGCTATGAACTTAAAATTGTCTCAGGCGACTTTAGTGCCTCTCATTCTAATAAAGCTAGGGAGGTACAGACGGAAAACACAATCACAAGGTCCTTTTTTCGATCGAACTCCGAAGAAGTCCTTTACCGCCAGCATCAAGTATTGAAACCCAGTGGCAAAATTGCCACCACCGGGGCCGCCTCTGGTGTGCTGGATTTAACACGGCCACCACAACGAAACTTTAGTGTTGGTAAGCGCACTCAGCTAAAATGGAAGTATACAAGACGCTGCAGTGAAAGATTAGAACTGCTCCTTTGCTCTACTAGCCTAAGAGGATAGAGGAACATCGGCTTCTCAGAAAGAAAAAAATTGACACGACTGGGTCGCACGTACTTGCTCTTATGTACCTAATTACATTGGACGGCAAGATCTTTGAAAAAAAAAACATAATATTTACGTTGAAAATAACACAGTTTGAGCTTATAAAAACTATAAAAATCACAATACTTAACGGTTTTTAGTAAAAATGAAGTACGCCACCACACGTCTTAAATAACAAAGAATTTATGAAAAAAAATATTTCGAAAATAGTAGGCCCGGTTTTGATAAAATCCTGTTTTTTTATTTTTAATTTTTTTGAAAAATAATTTTTTTTTTAAATTTTGGTATGCAGTTTTTTTTTTTTGATAAGTTTTAAAATATTGATTTTCAAAAAAAAAAAATTCAAAAATTTATTTGTAGCACTGTTTGGTGTGGTTTGTACGCTGGTGGAATCATTGGACCGTATTTTTTCAAAGATGCTGTTGGACGCAACGTTACGGTGAATGAACCGAACACTGATTTTGGTAATAAAATTCAATGATTTGCAAGCGTTGCTCGTTAGTAAGTCTATTCATGATGAAATGTCAAAGCATACTGAGCATCTTTCTCTTTGACACCATGTCTGAAATCCCGCGTGATCTGTCAAATACTAATGCATGAAAATCCTAACCTCAAAAAAATCACCCGTTATAAAAAAAATCTAAATTTTGATATGTAGAATTAATTTGGCTATCCAGATCTTTTTAAATATAAAATTTGACAGAAATCAATATAGCCGTTACCAAGTAAGCCAAAAATTAAAAAAAAACCGTTATATGAAAGGTCCCGTTAATAAACTTTTCCTGTATATGTGGTTCTAATCAAATTATAGCCAATTCCAACAAAAAAAATCTCAAAAATTTTCATCAAAATCGCTGGAGCCGTTTTCGAGAAAAAATAAGCTTTTCCTAAACGGTCGTATGGCCGTTATTTTTAACCTTAAAAATAAATTTCAATTTCCCCTCAGAGGAATACCAAAAGAATCACACACACCAAATTTGAAGATAATCGCTTAACCCGTTTAGGCTGCAGGTGGATATCCACCCGGACAGACAGACGGACATATTTTGCCAATGACTTTAAAGCTTCTCTATGATCGTAATGTCATGTTTGATTGTTATCTCAAATTTTTTAATATTCACGAATCCTAAACTT
The DNA here is from genome assembly GCA_963971375.1 of Platycheirus rosarum. Lineage (NCBI taxonomy): Eukaryota > Metazoa > Arthropoda > Insecta > Diptera > Syrphidae > Platycheirus > Platycheirus rosarum. The sequence continues at coordinate 2,709,907 of OZ020510.1, read as the reverse complement.
GCCTTATAGTCCCTGTAATCGCAAGTAAAAAATGGATCATGAGAACGCGCTATTAAGGAAATGGAGAGTTGTTGATGCAGGAATGAAGTTCGAAAGTTGTACCAAAATTTAAAATTAAACTTTCAAAGCTACGGCACAGAGCTCGAACTGAAGCTTGCAAATATGATCAAGGGAACTTCGTAGAAGCATCTCAGTCGATTCTGACATATGGAAAAACCACTTCTGCAGGCTGTGATGACGAAACGAATTCTTCTGTCAGGCAGAATGGACCATTTTATCTAGGCGAAGTAGAACAACAAATCCGTCCACCCGATCTGATTGATGGAGCTTTATTGCTTACGAACTATAAGGCCTCCGAAGCCGAAGCTGCAAGCAATGACTTGGTTAGAAGTATGCAACAACTTATGAGGAAGATAGGTAGGGTTAGAAGAAAGCATGCCCCATGAATAGAATCTAAGCATAATTTATCGGATTCTTAAGAAGAGGTACTGCACCAGTTACAGAGGTATCAGTCTCCTCAACATCGCCTGCAACATCTTTTCTATTGTATTGTGTGAGTGCCTAAAGCCTGATAGGTTTTGACGAATGGCGAGAAAAATATGTAAATGACAGTATTTTAAAGAGACGAGCTAAATATATAGAGCACTGTTCAGTATTGGCATCCCTACCACACTCTTTCGCCTGAGCAAAGTGACGATGAAAAACGTACACTGTTCCGTCAAACCGGTCAAGGTCGGTGAAGACATTTGAAGTAAAAACAGTGGAGAACTGGAACAACAATACAAGAGGTACGAGTTTTCAAAAATCCATTTATTACTCGCATACGCCGACGATATTATTACCGAGAATTGTTGGCCCCGTGTGCGAGGGAGGACGATTCCGGAGAAGATACAATCGTGAATTGTATTAAATCTACCTCGAAGCAGATGTGGAACAAATAAGGCTCGGTAGACTCCGGTGGGTTAGGCACCTAGCTCACATGAGCGAAGAGGAACCAGCTCGGAAAGTCTTGCAGTTCTTTTTATGGTAGAAGACAACTTGGCAGACCTTGCTTGCGTTGGAAGGATGGCGTAGACCAGGACGATAAAAGCCTTGGGGTGCGCAATTGGATGACGTCGGTTGCAATCGGGATGTATGGAAGAACTTGTTGAAGGAGGTCCGGGCCGGGTCCCGGTTGTCGCATGTGATTATGATGATGCAGACGATATTGACATAATCGAAGGAAATGTCAGTAGTGTTTTTGTGAGTAGCGAGAAGGATGGGTTAAGCATTCAATGAGGGCGAAAACAAATATAAGCTGTCATCAAAAAGAAACCCAACATCGACGTCATAAAAACAAATCCTACAGATAGCTGTAACTTTGAGGTAGATAAGGACTTTGTCTACCTTGGCTCCGCTATTAACTCAGAGAACAATACCAGCACTGAGATCAAACGAAGAATAACTACTGCCAATCGCTTCTTCTTGGGGCTTCGTCTTCAAGGGAGCGATCAGGTAGAGGTAGACCTCTGATATCTTGGAGAACGAAATTGGAAACGGCAGGCTAGAGATCGAAGCACCTGAGGATGGCCCAGAAGCACCAAGCTATGTAGCGCCACCAAAAGTAAAGAAGCGACTCGGACCAGATTTATTGAACAGACGAGATAGTTGCCCCTGCCACATTCTTTGGCAGCTTATTTAGTACTTTTCCCTTTTTGATGAATTGACTGTTCGTAACTCTACGCTTGAAATTATAAGGTAAGGAAGCACGTTGCAAAGACAAAGGTCAACATCCGTTTAGTATTGAAATAAAATTTATTTTTTTGTACATTTTTTTATTTACTAAATATGTATTTTTTTTTCTTAATTTACATGCAAAATATTTTAAAAATTTAACTTTCTCATTGTAAATAAATTTAATTAAATAATTTTTTTTTTAGTTTTTGATTCATAAAATATAAATGACCATCACCATTTCAATGGGTATTCAAACCACCCATCAAATTCACCACACGATTCTTGTAACGTTTCGAAATGTCTTGCTCGATATAATTTTGCAGGACTTTAGTTTGTTTTATAAGTTCATCTTGGACTGGTTTGAGCTCTATGCTTTGTTTTTTCAGCTCCACCGACTTCTCTTTCAACACTTCTTTCGTGGCACGTATCTTTTCGACTGCTTTCGTCATTTGCCTAAGTTTTGAGGCAAGAATTTCGGCATATTTTTTCGAATGCTTCAATTGGAAGAAATGATGAATGTTTTCGTTAGATACCTCATCCAGAATGGCATTGACATTTTCCAGCATTTTGTTGATACTGTCCGAGTCGTGTATGGGTATGTTGTCCATCAGAGAGAAGATAAAACTGTCTGAGGTATCGTCGTGGTTAAGTTCAAATGTTCGCATTTTTATGAACGATTGCAGTTCGTACAGTTCATCGAAGAATTTATCCCTATAGGCAGGTGAATCAAGTATGGTGTATGCCTGGTCACCTTTGGCTGTTCCACCGTCAATACCTGTACCTAAAAAGAATTATTAATAAATAGAAGAAAACCGTTAAATAAACTCTCTTACTTTCTACAACGATGCCGTATTCTTCGATCGGTACATCAAAATCAATTTCTTTTGCATCCACAGGGGTACTTTCAATGCCCCAATCGATGTCGCCACCGGATTCGGCTGGTGTGTCCATAGTTATATCACCGTAATCAATGATCTCAGCGGATGTTGTTGAGGAATCTCCGTTTTCGTCAGTACCAAAGTCGATCTCATTGTCTTGGACAGGTGCTTCTTCATCGGCCAGATTTAAAACTATGGCATTCTCTTCGACGGCTAAAGGAGCCTCTTTATGAACATAGTGGTAGACGGTGGTATTTCCGTGTTGAATAAGATGTCTGACAATCGGAAGACAGGTTTTGTTTTTCGAAAACTCGGCATACAAATCTACCGCTTCGTTAAGCGTGCCAATGTTCCTGATGGAATTTTCATACATTTCAGGTAATTTTTGCAAAGCTTCAGTGAATTCCTGCTTCAAATTAACTCCTTTTAAGCCCAACTGCTGAAGAAGCGCAGAGTGTTCGCTAAGAAGTTGGTTTTCTGGCCTTGTCAGGTCCTGAATTGTTTTGAGGGCTTCTTCACTTTGTTGTTCGAATTTGGTTATTTGTCTTTTAACACCTGGAATTTCAAAATTTACATTTCGAACGTAGATTTGAGCCGTTTCGGCCAGGTAGATGTTTTCTTTCTCATACAATCTGATGATTTCTTGCCAATCTTTCATTCTCTGACTTCCATAGCTTCCAAACAGACTCTTTGTATCCTTTTCTGTTTGTTTGAGAATCTCAACGATTTCCTTACAGTGGTAGTAGTTGATATCTAAGTAAGGGGACCATAAGACTTTTTGTAAGTTTTAATATCTTAGATTCTATCTTACGTGCACCAGAGAGTAGCTTGATGAGCTTGTCATTTGATGGCATATCCTGTATGGCATTGGAGATTTTGCTGCGAATGTCTTTTATGAATGGTTGAATGTTTTTTGGGACTATTCTGCGACTTACAAGCCAATCCTGAAGCTTCACAGTGTGGATATCGATGGGAATATCGGCTTCCTGTTTAATGATGATGCATATTCTGTCAGTTAATGAGATAAGGTATTTGAAAACTACTTACATTCATGGTAAGGATTTAGAATAATTTGTTTTCTTTAAGGAAAAGTATAAAAACAGGTTGTCCACGTAGCAAAAATCGGGTTTCTTGAAATGTTTTTGTGATTTTTCCTTCACTTTTGACAAAAACGATTGAAAATATATACAGTGACCTATTCACAATAGTGTTTTGCAGATGAAGTTTAATAAACGTCTTAGATGGGCTTTTTTATGGAAAACTTAAGAATTGCAATCTTTTAATCGAATCTAATAGCGAGTTTCATTGAAGAAAAGATTTGCTCTTTCTGTCAAAAGATTTGATCTTTTTCAGTTTTGAGAGTTTCATTGCAAGAAAAAGAGCAAATCTAGATCAAATCTCAACACAAAAGATTTGATCTCTGATGGGGTGGCAGATTTGATCTGAATGCACACATACATTTAAATAGTCTTTTCGGTCAGACGTCAAATGGAAAATGTTTTGTAATTTGTTTTTCGTAGTTAACTTGTGCCAGCCTGTGTTAAGCAATTAAATCAACAAATAGCAATAAAAGAAACAAAATAGTAATAAAAGATGTTTTTGAAGTCAGAAAAATACCAAAATGGCATTTTGAGTGAATCAACAACTGTCCATAGATATTTTTGTGTGTCGTCAAAATACTGTGTGTGCTCGTCAGATAATGACCAATACTACGATTAAATCATAAAATAATTTTCATTGAATAGAGCAAATCTGAATTTTGAGATCAAATCTTTAAAATTTGAATGAAACTCGTTATAAGGGAATTTTTTGAATCTTGCGTAATATTTAAAAATCGTTTTTAAATTTCAAATTTGATCTCATATCCCTTGATAAGCATTGCAGCTTATTTCGCGAGGTAGCCTCACATCAACATGACTCCTGTTTCTGAGGGCGTACATTTGTTTAATTGGACAATTTTTTTTCGCACTCTTACAGTAGCAAAAGTTCTCAGAGATCGCGATAATATGCACAAATCCGCTGTCCCGGATGGTAGTTAAAACTACTGAGTCTTGGTTTGCAGGGCAGAAAGAAAAGAAGATAAAGGGATACGAAATCGTGATTCTTTTAGTGGACGAGGTATATACACCATGTAGTACGTGTACGTGGTGATGATACTTATACCAAATATACGTATATATGCGATGATGATGCTATTAATAAACATACCAAAACCAAGTAAAATACCAAAACAAAAGTCACCAAATCGTCCCACTAACGACATTTTTTGGTAAGGAACGTTACTCAGTAACGAATACATACGGTTTGCTACAGCCCTATGGTAAACCCGCATTCTTTTGAAGAGGTGTTCTTCCACTTCTACGCTTTTAGAATATTTCCTAGAAGATTGAAAACACCATTTGTCCAAATAATTCGAAATACATCGAAGACCGAAAGTTTCTACATGGCCGGCTTTTGGTAATCTGATGATATATCTCACTGAACAGTGGAACGAATCTTTACATCGCTTTGGCGAAAGCAATATTATTGCGCTTGATATTTCTAGGGGGCATGTTGGTTGAAGCCCAGGTTCCCCTAAGTATTTCTAGGGCATTTGATTGAGTTTGGCATTAATATATGTACATATCATATCGAAAATGCGTTCCTTGCGAATCGATGATACTCTTTTTCGTTGGATTAAGAGCAATCTTCTGCGCCGTTCAATAAAGGTTGTATTGTATAGGGCAGTTTCAAGTCTGATTCCGACCAAATTAATGCTGGTGTGCCCTAGTACTCCGTTCAGTCTCCGACTCTTTATTTTCATAAATGATCTTTGGTCTATTACTTCTAATCAACTAAACTGTTTTACTGACGACTCTACCTTCAGTTTTTCATATTCGTTCGTGGACTCACGTCCTTGGCTTTCGGACGTATGTACAATCGCAACGGTACCGTATGTAAGGTCATTAAACTCCCATTTACACAGCATTGTCAAATGGGGTAATAGGAATTGTGTGGAGTTAAACGAAAACTCAATGATGTCTTCTGTCGTCCACGCCAAACATGCCTCCATGCCATTGTATATGAATGGCAATTGCATCGAAGAAACGATGAACTCCGTTGGAAAGACCATATACTCGAAGCATTTGTTGCAGAGACAGCTCCTTAAGGACCAGAGGCCTAGTAACATGCTCTCAACCATTTCTGATGAGCGCTGTGAAGTTTACTTCTAGAGGATTCGCCATTTTGTTGCAGGAGGCAGTGCAAAATCATTTATAACAGTAAAAAACACTGGAAAACTCTTTAATACGAGCGTCTACTCGAGCTTCTACAATCTAAAGAAAATGTCCCATTTATACCTTCCTCTAGTGGATTGCGGTCAATGCCAACGTTATTCAAACAGCTTTAGTAGTATTTAGCTGAAATCTTAAACAACTGACTTGGTAAAGCAATACATGCGAAAGCAAACAGCCAACGTTTTTATAAAACTAGTTTATTTAAAACATCAATCTGATGTTGCAAGTTTCTTGAATTTACCTTGAATAAATATACGAGGAACATCGATATTTTCTTTCGGATTGATTGTCCTCCGATGAACATACGAGTTGTTTACTACCTTGAAACTATGATTGCTAAACAATTCAGACAATTCACGCTCAGCGAAATAGTAACTTCTTGTACCATCTTGTCTCATATAAAGATTCTCGCCTATTTTGTGCCCTGGCTTGAACCTTAGCTGTGCCATATCGAACAGGCCGTAATCTCGAAATAGAACTACACCACCTGGCTTCAGAAGACGCCACAAGTTCTGCACCACTTTTGAAAACTTCTCTGGATGAATAGCCGATAGAACAAATATCATCGTCACAATGTCCAGTGTTCCTTCAGGAATGTTATCGAACACATCGTCTGTTGTAATGTCACACTGGAAAGCCTTAATCTTCGTAGGGTTATAGAGTGGATTTGATTTGACAAATTCCACGGCACGGGGTGAGAAATCGCAGGCATAGTAAAAGTAATTGTTGTGGTTCTCTTCGATCAATGGGAATATAAGATTGCCAACCCCACATCCAACTTCGAAAAGGATTTTTGATGTGTTGCCTGCTTCGGATAGTAGTTCCTGAAATTCCCTCGTTGTCCAGCGGCGATCTTTGAAGAAGCGTGTCTCATTGCGTTTGTAGAAGAGATCCCAATTTCTTTGAGCATTCAGTTCGAGTTGGTTGGCTTTGAAGTCGGGCACTAAGCGGTTATTTTGTGAAATTAGCTGTTGCTTTTCCTCATCAGTGAGACACTTTTCGTGATTCGTGAATGTTTCTGCAATTAAATTATTTTGTTCCATTTTCGATGGAAGCACAATGAGGAAATTTGTAAACAAATAAGAAATGTCAAAAGTGATGTCACATTAAAGTCAAACAGACATTTCTATTGTGAATTACGTAGAGGGCAGCATAATCGTTTTGCAGATTATAAAAATAACCTTAAGGTTCTCGCTCACATGTCAACTATTTAAAAGACACTTGCTTCCACATAAGGTAGACCGTAGTGCACATAACAAGAACAAAAAAAAAATGTTTTCTCATTATGGGGAGGCTAGTACCTCACGGTTGGCTAGGAGGCACTCCTGAAAAAAATAAAAAACTCAAAAAACCGACGATAATCCTCGGAAAAAACTTGATTACACGACGTTGCGATGAAATAAGCAACGACGGCTTACAAATTGTCTAATGGAACATGAGATCACATTTTAAGCTGACGTTACCTACCTTACCTTAGGTGGCGCTACAGTCCGGGATGGACTTGGGCCTCAACTAAGGTGACATTACCTCACTACAAGAAATGAGGTGGCCATGGAATTTGGTGTTTTGGCAGAAAAAAAGAATATGACATTATGTATACAACAGTAGTCAAACAAAAACTCCATGTACTTGGGGTAGGCTTCTCAGCCAGACAAAAATAAAGCCTACCATCATCAGCTTTAATGCAATAATCGAAAGACTATCTAAATCTATGTACCCTTCATGTGCCTATGGAAAATTTAATTACATAAGTCTTTAGTCTCTACTACAAACTTACGAACTTATAGATAGGACCCTCAATAGGCGTTTTTCTTTATTCACTCACAAAAGGGATCTGAACAGAGTCTGAACATTCTGAGCATACTCTGATAATTCTCTGAACCGAGCGTGATATGAGCGCTCAGATATAATTTTGAAATACGTTCTAGTTCTTGGCTGTCACAAATCGACACTTCTCATATGGCTTGTTTACAGGCGGCAATGTTATGCATATAACAGCATCTATTTTTCGAAGATTGGTGTAGGCAATGTGCATGGTATAGAGTGAAATAGCCTTCAACTCTAAAGTGACGTTAATTTCGTTCAGTATTTTCTCAGAATGCTCAGTCAATTTATTCTTAGTGCATATAGCCTTCTCAGAGCACGCTCTGATCATTCTTTGAAAGAAAAAAGAAATACAATTTTAAAGATCAGAGCGTTCAGATCCACAACTTCTTTTTTGACAACTCAGACTCTGCTCTGAACGATAAAAGAAAAACGCCTAATGCCTGATATTAAGTTAGAACCATCCTTGGCGATTTCAACGCCAAATTAGGAAGAGCACAGCTCAGGCATTTCAGGATATTACGGTGAAACTGTTTTAGGGGAAGAATGCAACTTTCTCTATGGAACAATGACCGTATAAGTAACGGTAGAGGAGAGAGAGATATGAAACATTCCGCCGATGTTCGAGTGACGTAAATGTTCTGATGATATGTTCATCTCCAATCATTTTGAACGCTCTCCTTTGGCTTTGGATACCATACAAAAGACTCAAGTGAGTCAAAGGAGCGCCCGCCCAAATATGGGAGTTGTATTCTAGTCTTAGACGGATATATGAGTTGTCAGATCGGAAGGGGAAAAGAATTTTTTACATCGACGCAGGAAGCCCATCTAGTGGCATTTTTGTCGACATCATATATATGATCGTTTCACCAGAGTTTGTTGGTTGATGCATATACCGAGAATTTCTAGTGCCGCTTATGAATAATGGCAAGGGGGGTATATTTTACTTTAGTGATAGAAGACGGCATTGTGTTTTCGACGCATTTTTACACGATTTGTTATTCCCCATTTGATGATGCTGTCAAGATCAGAATTTAATGAGCTTAAAATACGTTGAAGGTCCACATCCGAAGAGCAGGGTTGTGAGTCCAAAAACGAATATCAAAAGCTACGTGTACTGTCGTCAGCAAATCAGTTTAGTGAATTAGAAGTTTCAGACAGGAGATCATTTATTAAAATGAGAAAGAGAGTCGGAGACAAAACGGAGCCTTGTGGCACACCAGGATTTATTTTGAGGGTATCAGACTTGAACACATCCAATACAACTTGTATTGAACGGTCCGAAACATAATTCTTAATCCAGCGAAGGGAGAAGCCTCGATACCGAAAGCACGCATTTTCGATAAAAAAACCAGGTGCCAGACTATCAAATGCTTTAGAAATATCACATTACAATCCAAGTCAAAGTAGTTGGATTGCTGTCCAGACGAAACTTACTTTACCTTAGCTTAGCCTTAGGTGGCGTTATAGTCCGGGGTGGACCTGGGCCTCAACCAACAAGCTTCTCCAGCCAGCTCGGTCCGTAGCTAGCTGCCTCCAGTTTCGCACGTGGAGTCGGTAGAGGTCCTTTTCCACTTGCGTGCCCTACCGGAGTCTTGGTCTTCCTCTATTGCGCCGTCCTTCTGGGGTGGATTCGAAGATTTTCCGGGTCGGAGCATTGATGTCCATCCGCTATATATGATACAGCCATCTGAGACGTTGAATTTTTAGTCTTTTGGCTAGGTCTGTGTCGCTGTACAGCAGGTACAGTTCTTCATTGTATCTTCTTCTCCACTCTCCATTAATGCATACGGGACCAAAAATCACCTGGAAAATCTTTCTCTCGAAACAGCCTAAAGCGTACTCATCCGCTTTTGAAAGCGTGCATGCGTCTGCACCATAGAGCAGGACTGGGATGATGAGGGTCTTATAAACGGACAGTTTAGTTGCCCGAGAGAGGGCTTTGCTACTCAATTGCCTTCTAAGCCCGAAGAAGCAGCGATTAGCAACAGTTATTCTTCGTTTGATTTCAGCGCCCAGGTAGACAAAGTCCTTAACTACCTCCAAGTTATAGCTGTCTATGGTGATGTTTTGTCCAAGACGTCGATTTTGGGTGTCTCTTGTTGATGACAGCATATACTTGGTTTTGCCCTCATTGACTGCTAAGCCCATCTTTGCCGCTTCCGTCTCAATACTCAAAGTATAATGTTGAAAAAGTCGAATGACAGCTCAGGGCTAGATATGGCTAGCTTTATTTCATCCAGACCAATCATCATCTTTAATTGTCTGGCTTGCATCGTATTCAACCTGGCGGTGTGTAAAGCAATCCATGACTCTGCCAAGTCAACAAGAGGGACTATTATCATCAAGTCTAGCTTATGCAGATTATATCGTCATAATCGATAGAAGTGGACAGGCTGTACAAGACTCCTTCATCCATATTTATGAAGGGAAAACCAATGCCATGGTTTGCTGCGTCTGCGAGAATTTTTAATCCAATAATCAGGAAAGTTGAGCATGAATTTGAGGTAGTAAAATCTTTTAACTTCCTTGGGTAAAAAGTAGCGGCCGATAATACTGTGTAAGAAGAAATATGCGGGCGGCTGCTTAAATCCAACACAAATCCAATTCAAATCCAGAAACCTTACAATACAAAATCAAGCTGCTACTGTACAGACTATGGTGCTATCAGGACTCATATACTCATCCGAGACCTGGATTCCCACTGCACTCTGATCTCTTAACCACGTTCTAGTGGAAAAAATAAATGCAAGTTTATATTATATTCATAAATCGTTTATACTCTTTCGAAAATGTTTAAAATGTCAGTCTAATTACTGTCTTATCAGTCACCTGAGTCAATCAATGAACGTTCTGTTCAAAAACACTCAATTAAAAAGTCTGCCATTACATATTTGCCAAACACCCTGACCTACACCCCTTTGCCTAGTCCTTCATGCATATCAAACAATACTACTCCACCAACACCATTTACAATTCTACCAACCTAACACACCCTCAACTTAAAGTTAAAAATATTTCAAACCTACTCTAACATCCGTTTCCTTTGACCTAATTTTCAGCCAAAAAAAAAAAAACATATCTTTTATTTTCTAACCCGTCTTGCGTATAATTACCTTTCAACTTCATTCAAATCCCGCTTCGCCGGCCCCTAACACATACATAGGCAAATTAAGTGCATGAATTTGTACTAAATAAGGTCCTGCGAGTAACTTTAATTCCCAGCAAAGCTTAGATAAACACCTACCAGTCGTAGATACCTCACAGTCATCGATAGTTTCTTCAACTTGGTGGATGTGCCTTCTCAAGGATATCTCGAAAGAAATATAAATTTAAAAAACTGTGTTTTTTAAAGCAAAAGGACTCGCTTATTCTTATACAAATATAATTGTGTTAAGGATAATGAACTGATTGTCAAGTGCGGTGTTTAGTGCGGTAAAGAATAGAAAATGGAAATCTTTGATGGTTTTTGGTTCGTTCATAGTTTTGTGGAAAAGTGCAACAAACTTTACACCGACAGGCTATTGATCCTTATTTGCATAACAATCGCCAGTCATGCAAGTTTCTTTGCTTAGAGGGTGTGTTTCCGTATAGCCATGGAAAGAAATGACTACATAGCTATGTCCACATAGGACGATTCCATTGAATGGACTTGGTTTTCTGGAATTTAGTTTCTTAATGAAAAGAGGATTAATTTTTTTTAGTTGCTTATAATTTTCATATTAAATCAAGTAACTGTACAAGTAAATACTTACTTCCAGGATAGTCTTATTGGGTTTTTAAAACGTTCAATTCCTTGTTAATGGTACCACTTTTTCTAGTAAAATATTTAATTAATTTAATCGGCGCAACAACCAAGATCTGGTCCGGGCCTCGCGATTGCTGGCCGACGTTATCCAGTATCGCGCCCCAAGGCTTCGGGTGTCCTGGTCTACGCCATCTTTCCAACGGAAGCAACGTCTGTCACAAAAAGAACCGCAAAAGGCTGGTTCCTCTTCGCTCATATGAGCTACGTACCCAGTCCACCTGATTCCACCGAACTTAATTTTGTTCACACCACTTGGCTTCGAGGTAGATCTCATATGATTCGTAATTGTATCTGCTCCTGATACGCGGTTAAGAGATCAGAGTGCCTTAAGTAAGCACAAAGATCTCGAATCCGTATGTGAGTACTGGTAAGACTATGAGTCTTGTACAGCAGCTGCTTAGTTTTTAATTGCGATTATAGGTACTATAATGCAAGTTATGGATTCGTGCCAAAAATTATTTTTTTTCTAACAATCAAACATGGCATTACGATGATAGAGAAGTCGAAAAAAGTGGGTCCGGAAATTCCGTCCGCCTGTCTGTCTATCTGTCTGTTTGCGCCTCTACAGAACGGATGGCCGATTTGGTTCAAACTTAATATTTAGTATTTATTAGGTAGTATCTCGGGGGTGTTTTTCATTTTTGCTCTAGGTCGAAAAATAACGGTACCTGACAAAAAGTTTGATTTTCTCGAAAACGGCTCTAACGATTTTGATAAAACTTTCAGGGTGCTTTTTTTTTAAAACAATACATATTTTAGTTAGAATAATTTTTTTCGTAATTTGTTTTATAACGGTACGGTTTCATATAACCGGTTTTATCGTAAACTATTATTCCGATTTAAATAAAATTTTGCACACAAAAAGTCATTTATAATTCAATTAATATTGCATTTTAAAATTTTCAAAAACTTTTTTTTGTCGATTTTTTAAAATTTTCTAAAAAAAAATTTGGTTTTCGAAATATTTTGAAAATGGGTTGATTGAATTTTTTAAAATAATTTTCCCAAATAAAAACAACAGATTTCCTTATAATGACATACTTAAAAAAAATTAATTTTTTTTCGAAAAGTTAAAGAAAAGACGACTTTTTAAAAAAACTAGTCAAACAATTTTCAATATTTTTTTTCCTCTATAGACATTTAGTTTTTAAATTTTATTGCATACTTAGTTTTTCCGAGAAAACTCTTAAACTAATTAAAAGAATTAAAGAATTTTCTAAAAAAAAAAATTTTTTTTTTATTTTAATAGACGTGTGGTTTTCAATCTGGCAATACTTTTTTCGGAGTCGGTCTTTTTGACAGATGTCACTTGATTTATGCTCAGTTTGGATTGCCATTTCGTAATGAATAGACTTACTCCCGAACAAGTTTGCTAATTGTGCAAATTTATTACCAAAATAATGGTTCGTTTCGGTGGAGCAGAGCATCGAAGAAGATCCGAATGAGTCTATCCGCCATAGTGCGCAACAATTGGAGATGTGCCATCCACTTTATGGAAGATTTTGTGGAAGGATCTTGGTTTGCAGGCTTACAAAATTCAACTCTTTCAAGAATTGAAGCCGAACGACCATCAAGCGCGTCACACGTTCGGTGAATGGGCCCAAAACGAGATGGCAACCGATCTCGATTTTCACAAAATTGGGCCTCGGCTGGAATTTATTTGAGCCAGCGGCCACTTCCCCGAAATCATTTTTAAAACATAATGCAAACCTTTATCTTTATAATCAAGCTTCTTGGCCATAACATTAAACTATATGCGTTTTATTTGTTCTTGAAAACCACACGTCTAAACATCCTTAATATACATGCATAATGCAGCCACTAACCAATTATCTAACATAAGAACAAGTTAGTGCGACCCAGTTGTGCATTTTTTTAAATTTATTCGACGATGTAACCGCATATATGAGCAAGTACGTGCGACCCAGTCGTGCAATTTATTTTGGTAAGTTTTCTGGATTTGAAGAGCCTCGACAGAGTAAAGTAGGTTCTGTTAGATCTTAGCAGCCACCCGTCTATTTCTTTTTTCCTTCCTTAATATCATTAATAACAGCCCCAGGTTTTGTGCCGCCTGCGACTTCTCGATCTGAAAGAAGAAATCTTGTATAGCTTGTTGACTTCCGCCGTTAAAGTTGATGTGGTATGCGTAAATTAATATCTATCTGGTCTTGGTGACAATAGGCCCTCTTTTTGACGTGCAAGAGTCGTGGATTGTTTTCTCCAAATGCCAAGTTGAAGAGGATATAAATGGTGCCTTTCCCATGTACCGGACATTTGATGCATTTTCCCCAGTCTTCTTGCATTTTTTCGTGTTCCGATAAATAAACTATGATAGCATGAAAAGCTGGATGTGGAGTTGGCCTTCCATCAGCTAGTTTTTATATTTTTGAGCCGATGGCAATCAATCACCTTTTGTATCTCCCTAATGCTTGGCTTATTGCTTGCCTGAAGTGTGCGATCTTCCTCTTGATATGACGAAGCCTTCAATTCTTTATTTAAGTACACTTCCAATAAGATTAGAGTATATAAACCAAAATAGCATTCTACCTCCAGAACAATTTGGCTTTAGAGCCTTTCATAGTACTGTTCATCAAGTACACAGAATTACTAGAGATGTAAAAAACAACTTTAGACTAGGCAAAAGTACAGGAATGGTATTACTTGATATTGAAAAGGCTTTCGATACTGTCTGGCATAATGGTCTTCTACATAAACTTGTATCACTTAATTTTCCATTATACTTAATTAAAATAATAAAATCATTTCTCCTTTCACGAAGATTTAAAGTATTTGTCAACAATTGTCTGTCCGATAGTTTGGGTATTGATGCAGGTGTACCTCAAGGATCGGTTCTTGGTCCGATCTTGTATATAATTTTTACATTAGATTTCCCTAGAGTATTTTCGCAAATGATACTTGTATTTATACTTCGGATTCAGTTGGTTCCATAATAGAAACCAACCTGCAATTTGATTTAAATACAATACAGGCATATTTCAATGATTGGAAAATCAAATTAAATGCTTCTAAGACACAGGCTATCTTTTTCACGCGTAAAAGAAAAGCTTGTCTCTTACCAACAAACAGTCTTCAAATTGGAGGCTCAAGGGTTAATTGGAAATCAAATGCTAAATATCTTGGGGTAATTCTTGGATTACACATCCAACAAATAATCAAAAAAGTTAATATCACTATAAAGGTTCTGTACCCGTTCATAAATCGTAGATCTGGGCTCAATAATGAAAATAAGCTTCTTATTTTCAAAACAATATTTCAAGCTATAATGTTTTACGGATCTCCAGCTTGGGGTAAATGTGCAAACACTCATATTAAGAGGCTTCAAATAACTCAAAATAAAATTTTAAAAATGATGGCATTTCTCGACAGAATATCTTAACAGATATGGAATATGTTCATTTCAGGATATTGAAATTAAATGAAAAATACAACTGTTCTTGTGAGTACTCTGATAAGATTTTAATATCGAATTTGGTTTCATAGCTAGTTTAATTATTGTGAACTAGTATTTATTATTATTTCGTATTTTGTATGATTTGTATGTATTATAATAAAACTGTCTATTTATTTATTATTCATTTATTTATTTGTTTAATTATTTATTGATTTTGTTATTTATTTATTTATCTATTTATTTATTTATTTATTTATTTGTTATTCATTTATTTATTTATTTTTTTATTTAGTAATTAATCCAAACTGTGATATTATTTTCTATTTGAATTAAGACTGATTTTTGTTTATTGTGAACTTTATTATTTAATTTTCTTGTTAATTTATTTTTACACTTATTTATAATAACAAAAATGTAAAATATCTACTAGTTGAACAAAGTCTAGCAACTGACCACTACCACTCCTTCTCTTATATTATCTCGGACAGGCTTAGATAATTTTCTTTATTACTATTTATTTATTTATTTATCTTTTCTTTTTTTTTTTTTGTTATTATGTTGAAGGTTTTGTTAGTAGCTTTTTTCCTTCGAATACTATTTCTTTAACTGAAAATTGTAATCAACTGTAATTAAAAATTAACATTAGTAAGGTAGAATAAAACCATATCTATGTAAATTGCGCAATTTATCATAAGAAATAAAAAATGTAAATTTTTGCTACAATAAAGTAAAAGTAAAGTACACTTCCAATAACGGATGGGAAGAACTTCCGCACCTGGTGCCGACCTCGCTCTATATTTTTTTTCCATTTCACAGAGATTGTTTTTATATAAATATATTATGCATTTTTTTAACCTTTTGGTATTCTAAATCTATTTTCATTTTTTATTTTCTTAAGATATTTTAAGACATTTTTTTTTTTACAATCGAAAAATCAAAACATACTAGTAGATACTTTCCTCAGCAAAATAAAAAGTCCTTCCGTCACGCAGCAAAAAAAAAATAAGAACACGAAAACATCCTTTAAAAAAACATGTTTCCATATTAGAATAGAAAATACCCTTTACTTAGAATACAGAAGGTCAAGGTGAAAGATGTTTTTTTTAAAAACTTCAAAAATCACATATGTTACTCTAACATCCAAACATGTCTATAAAACCTCAATTAATTCTTGATTATCTAAAAATCTATGAATAATTGAAATATTTATCTGACCTACTTTCGAGTGCATTTTCTTGAAGCTAACATTAATTCCAGTTGACAATAATTACTATCAAACTGTCCACAACTATTAATTACTCCCTCGAACTATACAAAAAAACTGTCCCAATTTAAAAGGAAAAACAAAATAAAAAATGTCCACACGTAACTCCAACCAACACTCCTCCACGTTTATGGTGATGAAAGATCCTCTTTTTGGTTTTTCTCGCACTAAATAATGAAATACAATTGAATTCGAATTTTATTGATTTGGTAGCCATATGCGTCTTATATAGACATAGACACCACAATGGTATCCTCTTCTGTCTCTTGCAGCCTGTGTGGATCGCATGTCCTTCCGTCATGTACTAGACTACATGGACTCTGGCTATTAGAAAATATGAATTGTCCGCCAACTCAATAAGGACATGCAATGCAATCATTATTAAAAATTTATCAATTTACTAGTATTTCTTTCAAAGTATTGGTATACTGTTTGGTCGAAATATTCTAGGAGATTGCACGATAGACAATAAAGGACTACTCAGTGCTTTTCCAGAACCGTGTAATGAAAGACTTGTCTGGAATAAACCAAATTAGGAGTTCGTGAGCAGTTTTGATAAACTGAGCTGATGACTAGTGTAAATAGTAATTATTGGGAAAGTACGCGGTGATTTGAGGGAAAAAGTAATAGTTTTGAACCGTCAAAAGCCGGTCATCTAGATGGACTTTGTGAATTTCCCATGTGCATTATATACATTTTTTAATGGCAACATTTTGAATATAGAGATATAACTGTATTGAACATCGAAGTGACTGTTATTTAGTTAATTTTTTGTTGCATCCGAATCGATTGTGAGTGGCATTAAGTTGAAAGTTTTAAAAGTGAGGATAAGTACATTTTTGCACAGTTTGTTGCAGTAAATAATGCCACCGAAGAGGAAAAAACGTTTTCATGGATTG
The DNA here is from genome assembly GCA_963971375.1 of Platycheirus rosarum. Classification (NCBI taxonomy): domain Eukaryota; kingdom Metazoa; phylum Arthropoda; class Insecta; order Diptera; family Syrphidae; genus Platycheirus; species Platycheirus rosarum. The sequence goes on along the minus strand of OZ020510.1, from coordinate 2,692,831 downwards.
TATTATCACTCTTCACCTCCCAGAGGTAAGTTGAATTTAATTCTATTTAGTTCTTTATTATTCCAATTTTTATAAAACGTCCATATTTCTCACTATAATTTTATTTGTATAATTTCGGCATTGCATGTCAAAGTTTTCAAATACATTTTTCAATTAAATACATAAATTCACAAAAAAAGAAATTAAATTTAAATAATTTAAAGAATACTTTACAAATATATTTCGTGCACTCGGGCGTATACGCATTTTTTTTTCGTTTTTCGTTACTAAAAAATTAATATACTAAACAATATATGGAAATTTTTTGTAGCAGTCTATTATTGCATACGGTTTGACTTTTTTAATCAAACTTAAAAAAAAAATTGAAGATAATACGAATTTATAACAAATTTGTTTAATTAAAAACAAAAATAACATTAACTTTAGACAAAAAAGTGGTCTTAACGGTGTCGTGAAATAAGGTAGGTGGTAATAAGGTCATTTCGATCTTATTTTGCAAAAATAAAGGAAATAATGGAGAATTTCGCTTTCGACTCTATTTTACACAATTGGTTATAATGTCGATCACCATAAGGCTACGCGTACAGTGGTGCACCAAGGCGACGCGATGCGAGAAACGTTTGCGTGAGAAAAAAAATTATATTTATATTCGTGCGCACAATTAAGCGATATTTGATGCGAGTGTTGCGAGTTTCTCGCATACCCATCGCAAGCATCTCGTTCACAAATTCTTCTAAACGAGTTTGTGTGATAAGGCTCATTATTGTTTTGACGTTTAAAGAAAAACAAAATTGCACGACTAGATCGCACGTACTTGCTCATATGTGCGGTAACATTGTAGAATAAAATTTAAGGAAAGCATTCATTCGAATTTTGTGACTTTTGATTGTTCGAATAAAGTACGTTAAATTGTATTGAGTGAAATAATTTATTTATTTAAGCAATTTAAAAAAAGTGTGATTTTTTTTTTCAAAATCGTAGGAACAGTTTTTAAATAAAACGGTTTTTTAATAACTTTAAAAAAAAAATTAAAAAAAATAATTTAAGAATACAAACTTAAGCACAAAAATAACATACATTTAAAAAAATTCACCTACCCGTTGTCAAAATATTTATTTTTCAAAAAAAAAAAAAATTAAACAAAAATTATTAAAAATACAAAAAAAAAATTAATGCGAAATTACTTAGGCTACCTACACCTTCTTGAATATCAATTTTGATAATAATCGGATCACCAGTTTTCGAGAAAGTCGAAGAAAAAAAAACCGGTCCTATGGGGAGGTACCGTTTTAAGCCCACCGTATTAATTTTTGTTTACCAAAATATAATGCTCACTTAAAGTACTACACTGATTGTTTTTAATAAAAATTCTTGGAGCCGTTTTAGAGAAAAATAAGCTTTTACATAACGTTTATATAACAGGTACCGTTAATTTTTGAGGTAAAAAAATTGGAAAAATTCATCTGTAGAATGTCAAAATAACCTTAAGTTCTAAATTTGAAGACGATTGGCCCAACCGTTTAGGCTACTGTCCAAAATACATCCGTACAGACAGCCAGACAAACGGACAGAATTTTTCCAGTTATTCAAATATGTTTCTCTCTCATCGTAATGTCATGTTTGATTGTTACCTCAATTTTTTTTTAGCTATAATCGCAAAACTTCTCGTATCGCATCGCTTTATCGCACCACTGTACGCGCAGCCTAAGGCGTTATTATAAATCAGTGTGCAAGGGAATTTCTTGAGATTTTATTTCTCAATATTAGTGGGCATGCTGCGCCCCGTCAATTTTTCCAATAAAAAAAATGTCAGTACCAGTCTTATGGGAGAACTTTATTCTTGCAAATTGTGCCAGTTTATAGATTGTCTTACTCTCTGAAATATCAACTGAAATTAAGACACCCAAACCACTGACTAACCCAAGAATTATACACTAGCTATTTTGGAATTATTGATGCTCACCAACTCTCTTCGTCACGTCGTTTTTGAGCTACCACTTTTACGCTAATGCAAATTATTGTGGATTTTTCTTTGGATTTGGTTAAAGAGCTTTCACAATTGGTCTTTTTTTTTAAAGCTTTTTAAGACCAACGATGTATAATGTACACTATGGAAACCCTGTAATATTTATGCTCTCTCACAATTTAGTGAGATTTCACAGCAGTGAGAGTGAGAGGAAAAAGCCGAATAATTTTTTCTGTAACTTTTTAATTTCCTCGATAGTAATATTGATGTCATTGATGAAATGATCACAAATGTGATTTTCCTAGGGATGCGTACTTTTATTTCTACCAGAGTAAAAAGTATCAAACTCAAAAAAGTTTTGATTTAACTCAGAGTGTAAAGAAGATATCTGGCTCAAAGAAGTTAGTTCCTTATTGCCGTTATACAGTCTAAATACACATCTATATTCTAAGCATCTACTGTTAATTATAGTTTTTTTTCTATCTACTTTCGAAACTCATAAGATTCTCGATTTCCCAAGTTTATTTTTGAAAATCTTTTGCTTGTATAACCGGCGAGGAGTTTTGGCCCTTCTTTGTAGCCCCACCTTATATGCTTTTTGTTTAACTATTTCTTGTTGCCACATAGTTAAGTGGTTAGTATGTCTGACTGCTTAACTGCTATGCCAAAGGATCGCGGTTCGATTCCTCGTCAGGGCCACGATTTTTCCGGGGTTCTATGTTCGTGGAAAATAGCGAATCCTCCAAGACTGAAATTTGACACGAAAAAGTGCATCTCATATAGCCGTTCGGATTCTCAAGTAAATTGGCTCAGACAACAATAGTTGAGAGCATAAGTCACTATGTCTTAGATCTTTCAAAAAATGTTTACTCAGCGTTTTAGCCTGACGGGAACTGAAACTGTAAAGCGCGGAACAGATTGAACCAGCAACAGCACCAGTACCGTCAACAGCAAACAGTACGCTGACCAGCAAAAGAAATTGAAACACATTGCCACCAGCACCAGCATCGTCTTCTTACTTCTTTTTGACACTTTATGTCATAAAAAAAGTATACGAAGTGTCAGTATAGTACACATAGCGAATCTCTTTCCATTTTTTTTTTCTTTTAAGTTGATTTTTTTATAAGATTTCCTTCTCTAATCAAAAAGAAATGTATTTTCTCTTACCATTCCGATATGTTTTTCTTCCACTATCAAAAAAAATTATAAATTAATAAATAGCCTCTGAAAGCACAACAATGGCGACAGGCGCAAAATAAAACTGACAATATTTTTGTTTTTTTTTCTGCAATATGGTGCCCCTGAATTTCACTTTGCAAAGTTGGTAGCAATGGAACAGCAACTGCAAATTTAGGACTTTGGTCGAACGACGCTGTTGACGTTGCTGGTGCTGGTCTAATCTACTAACTTGAGCAATTAAAATACATTGGTTCTAAATTAATGGCGGCTGCTGTTGCTGGTTCAATCTGTTTCGCGCTTAACTGTTACTGCCACCGCATTTATAAACGCATTATAGAGAGTGTATATAACGTTGTGCACTCTTTATAATGCCTCTAAACGATAAAATATTATTTATAAAATGTATGCAATGTTGCATAGAGATTGTATAGGCTAAGCGCGCTTGGAGATTGAATAGAGCTTTGTATAAATTTATTCCAGATCACCGCCATTTTAATTGAAGCTAAAATACTTTCCCTTGAGTTGGTGGCATAAAAATGTAATTGATTCCGTTCTATGATACTTATATTAGACACAAACCTTGAATAGACTGAGATTTTTTTTTAAACAAGAATTTATGCAATTTTGCACAGACTCCTTATGTTCAGGGAATTCTAATAAATATGGTTAAAGTTTAAAAAGTAAAAAAAAAACAACTTTAATGAAATCCAGAAACAAAAACAAACAAATAAAAATAAATTGCACGACTAGATCGCACGTACTTGCCCATATGTGCGGTCACATCGTCGAATAAAATTTTAAAAAATGCACGACTGGGTCGCACAAACTTGTTCTTATGTAAGATAATTGCTTAGTGGCTGCATAAATGTATGTTTATAAAGGGTGTTTTTTTTAGACGTGTGGTTTTCAAGAAGAAATAAAATGCATATAAGTAATGTTATGGCCAAGAATTAAGCTTTATTATAAAGATAAGGGTTTGCCATTGCCAATTTTGTGAAAATTGGGATCGGTGGCCATCTCATTTTGGGCCCATTCGCCGAACGTGCGACGCGCTTAATAGGCAAGTCATTCGGCTTCAATTCTTGCACGAGTTGGATTTTGTAAGGCCGCAAACCAAGATGGCGGATGGACTCATTTGGGTCTTCTTCGATACTCTGCTCCACCGAAACGAACCATTATTTTGGTAATGAATTTGCACAATTTGCAAACTTTGTTCAGGAGTAAGTCTATTCATTATAAAATAGCAAACCAAACTGAGCATAAATCAAGTGACAGCTGTCAAAAAGACCAACTCCGAAAAAAGAATTGCCAGATTGAAAACCACATGTCTAAAAAAAACACTCTTTATTAAAATAAAAAAAATCTTATTTTTTTTAATTAGTTTAAGAGTTTTCTCGGAAAACCTAAATATATTATATTGAAAATCGTTCGACCAGTTTTTTTTAAAAATTCGTTTTTTTTAAACTTTTCGAAAAAATATTTAAATTTTTTTTCTAGTATGTCTAGTATGATTATAAGGAAATCTGTAATTTTCATCTGGAAAAATTATTTAAAAAAAAATTCAATCAACCCGTTTTTTTAGAAAAATTTAAAAAATCGAAAAAAGTTTTTGAAATTTTTTAAATGCAATATTAATTGAATTAAAAATTACTTCCTGTGTGCAAAATTTTATTGAAATCACGATTATGGTTTACGATAAAACTGCATTTGAAAAAACCGGTTCTATGAAAGGTACCCGTTATGGAACAAATTTCGAAAAAATTCATTCTAATTAAAAGATGCATTGTTGTAAAACAATAGCACAAAATCATTCGTGCCCTTTTCGAGAAAATCAAATTTTTTGTTTAAAATTGTACTGCAGGTACAGTACCCCCCTCCCCTCCAAGATACTGCCAAATAATTAGTTAATACCAAGTTTGAAGCAAATCGGCCCATCCGTTTAGGCTGTAGAGGTGCAAACAGACATACAGACAGACAGAAAGACGGACGGAATTTCCGGACCCACATTTCGATTTCTCTATCATTATAATGTCATGTTTGATTGTTAGAATTTTTTGTTTGAACGAATCCATAACTTGCCTTATCGTACCTATAAACGCATGTAAAAAGAAATCACTTGTTGCTATAAAACTATGAACAGAATAGAGTTCCAAATTCTTCCAGCCTTTTAGTTCCATTTTTATGATTGATCGATCAATAAATAATAAAAGTTTGGCTCACGCGTTTCTAATCAAGGTTAAGACACAATAACTATCTAGTTATGAAGCATATTGTCTTTTGCGTGACAATCGCAATTCCACAGACAAATAACTACGAACACTATCCTTAATTCGTTTTTGTTTGTTTTTATTTTTCAAAACATCCATCAACGAGGTGTTGGTGCTCCAATTAAACTAAGTGTCCCAAATCGATGTTCGAAATACGATATTTATACAAAAAAAAGTGTGTCATTTAAGGATGTATGGGTGTGTTTGTCTTCAAAATTGTTAACAACTAAAAAGGTCCCAAGAGACAATAAAAATAAGCCAACTTACTATTCCATTAAAATGCTTCTAAATGAATTGTTACATAAAAAAGGTCAAGGCTTCCAGAATCAACCAATTCTATTGGATAACAGAGAATCCTTTCTAAAATTTCAGACAAAAATAAATACAAACTTGATTGCGTTGATAATTCTAAGAATACATTCAATCAAAAAGGATTCACCGCAACCCATTCCATGATTAACCTCATTCATTAGCCAATAATATATTCGGAACCAGTGTGTTACACATGTATGGAGTATAAATTGAAACAGGCTGTTGAATATTTAATCAAAGCCATGAATAAACATCAATAAATCGATGAACTCTTTGCCTGTTCATTAGGACGGAATTATTGTCCTTGTTAGTAACTGTTTCACAAACGTGTCAAACAAAAAATTTGGGGTTAACGAATTAAATCACCATTGGGAAAAATTTCCGAATTAGTCTAGGAAAAGTCGTCAAAGGTAAAACACAGTTCAACTTGTGTTAATTAATTTAAACAAATTTATGGTTAACACAAACTGTTTAATAAACCACGTCTTTTAAGCTCAATATATTGAGTAATTTAAAAATAGTTTTTTTTTTTAACAAGGAAACGGATTTTTTTCTAGTTTTGGTAAACAGTATTTCGAATTGATTTTCTGAGTAAAATGTTCTTATTGTGTGAAAATAATGGAACCCACGACTAAGCCCCGTGGCTTCGAATCCAGCTCATAGCCATCTTCTTTTCCGGTGTACTGGCTCTTGCGAGGAACTGACAAAACCTTCAAGAGTAAAATTTGCCTCGAAAAAGTGCATCTCATGTAGCCGTTCGGACTCGGCGGCAAACTGTAGGTCCCTTCCATTCTTGCAGATTAACAACACACACACAGGAATGGTTGAGAGTATATGTCACTAGGCCTTGGCTCCTTAAAGAGCTGTCACGCCAATAAATTTATTTATTTTTAAGACATCTTCTTCACTTATTCTTAAATTGGTAGGGGACTTTCAATATATTCAGAGTTTTTTCTGTGCTTCCTAGTGGTAGATAAACCTACATTGAAATGAATTACACAATAACTGTAATAGGAAAGAAATTCATATGTTTTAGTTTTGTTTAAACAACAAATGGAAGAGGCGGAAGGAACCACAATAGTTTTAGTGTTAATTAGGAAACTCTTCCTTTGAAGCATCCAATTATTTAAATAAAAAACACTAAGTTTTATTAATTTTAATTTAATTTAAGTAAAAAAACGATATTTATATCTGGAATTTTTTACGCTTATAACTTCTTAATTTTTTCAAATTTAAAATTTTAGTTTAACATTTCATTTTGAAGGAATAATAATAGATAAATATTGAAAATATTTCTTTTTTAAATATTTTTCATTTATTATAACAAGTTTAAATAAAAAAAAAAAATCATTTCTATTTTCAGTTATACCAATGAACGGTCAGGCACCACCAGTTGAACCAAAAAAGAAGAGCGCTGATGGTGAGATATAAATATATTTTATTTAATTATGAGATTCTTGAAACTTAAATATTTTTTTTTTTTAATTTATTTTCGTAATGAAATTAGAAAATCATTCTATCACAAAATATGCGGTTCTTATAGACATCAAGCCTCATCACCATGTTGGTCAATACATCCCGATTGCTGGTCTACACCATCCAGTTTCGCACTCCAAGGCTTGATGTGTCCTGATCTACGCCATTATTCCAACGGAAACAAGGTCTACCACACTCTTTGAGATGATTCCATTTCTCTCATACGAGCTACGAGCTAGGTCCCCAGCCCACTACCAAGTTACATTTTTTCCACAAATTTAATATTCATGATTGTATCTTCTTCGGAAACATCCTCCTTACACATGGGTCAACAATTGCCCGTAGACTTTCCTCCCTCTTAAACGCAGTTAATATTCCCGTATGGGAATAATAATAAGACCAGATATATGTTTTTACGGATATGCAGATCTTTGAAGTAGGTTCTGTTGGATTTTGCAACCTTCTTCCTCCATAATATTATTGGTTGCTACTTTTGACCCAAAGTAGTTAAGGAATTACTTCAAATTCATGCTCCATTACCCTGACTATTGAGCCAATACTTCTCACAGATGTAGTACCATATAACGGGTCCGCCAAATAACTTTTTTTTTTTTAAAATGCTTCATCAACATCGAGTGTAGCTTCGGCTGTGTGGCACGTAGCGCAGTCCTTTTGAAACCAAATGTTCTTCTTCAATTTTTGTGAACAAAAATTCGTTTAACATGGCCCGATAAAGATCGCCATTGACTGTAATGGCCACTCCTTGCTCATTTTCGAAAAATGGCCTAATTATGCCTCTGGACCAAAATACGCACCAAACAGTGACTCGTTTTGGGTGTATCGGCTTTTCAATGTATGCGTGCGGGTTTTTTGTGCCCCAAATGCGACAATTTTGCGGACCCTTTACTTGGTTTTCCTTCCATTAATATGCAGCCCCAGGATTTGTGCTGGCTGCTCAATCTGTACGAACGAGTCTTGTACAACTTCTACCGATAATGGCTATGTCTGGCTAGACTTCATGACAATAGTCCTCTTTCTTGACGTGCCAGGGTCATGGCTTTCTCCAACACCAGATTGTAGAGGATGCAAGCCAGTCGGAGATGTTGATTGGTCTGGAAAGCAAACCGACTACTTTTACTTGGTTTGTAATGTTGTGGTTATGGTCAATTTAGTTGGGATGCCGAATTCTCTCCTGGCCTTACATAGTTCTACCCTGGCTATGCTTTCGTAGGCAGCTGTAGAGTCTATAAAAAGATGGAACAGTGGGATTTTAAATTCCAGATCTTGTGCCATCACCTGCATAAGGGTGAAGATCGAATCAGTTGTTGATTTTCCTGCTATGAAATAACATTGGTAGTTCTCAATTATATGGATTTGGCGCACGGGACTATCCTTTCTTGTGAGATAGAGGAGAATATCTTAACTTATCTATACTTAACAGTGTAATATCCGAAAATTTGCTGCACTTCATGATATCTTCCTTCTGATATACTGGACATGATGCCTTTTAGCCAGTCTTTTGGCATTTATTCTTGTTAACATACTTGTATTATGAGATGAGATCATGAATTGTTTGATGTAGTTGTATCGAACTTTATGTGCTCTTTGTTCGATGTTCTTGTTCTTTTCTCTTCCTTATTTTTAGATCGAATTAAACTCTTATGATTTCAATTTAGTACAGTTTGTGATTCGCGGAAAGAAAGACCTTTGGGTCCAGAAGGCATTACAAGATAAATATTATTCATTGATTTCCATTTACGTCTGTTGTTTTATTTGGCAGTTATTAAAAATTGCTTCATTTCGTTTGGGCTACGAAACAGTGTTGGCCTTCCATGTTTGATATGCTCGGCAGATATGCTGATATGTTTATGAGGCTGATTTTATCAAATTTGCTTGACCGCAAAGGATGCATGGCTTTTAGTTTATTGCATTAAAGCCGATTATATTAGGCTTAATTTTTTGGCTGACTAGGAAGCCTACCACGATTATTTGTCTTGAATCATATTATGTCATAAGAATTGGAATGCACGGAACCTTTTGATTCCTGATTTAAATACGTTTCACGGCAAAAGATTAAAGATTATCCCACATGGTGGAAAAAACCAAGAAAAATGCCTTGAATACAAAACCACTATTGCAATTAACTCAGAAGTGAGAAGTAAGGATTCAGGAACTTTCAACCATTCTCACTTGTTCTCTTAGAATTCTCAGAAGCCCGCAATACGTCAATCATCAGTTTCAATGTCAGTAGGCCAATCTATATTCCTTCGAAATTCTATCTAGTATCAGTCACTAATGTGCACGAATTATTTTCCACTTACATGAGCATGAGCATTCCTTTTCTGTCTTTAGTTCTAAAAAAAGGGCTTTTGGAAAATGTTCTCAAATAAAATAAATTAAAAAAAACTCCCACCCATACAAAATTGCATTATAAACCATTTTATCGATGTCTATCAACCCCATATCGGTGCACTGCAGTCATTCCTTCGAGACAGGGCCTTAAATCCTGAATATTATATGAGCACGAATTCAAATTGATTTTGATTGAAAACGTGTGATTGGTGCAACATGCACCACAAAACAGCGTTTTCTTATGCAGCAACAATGTGAAAAGTTCAACACTTTAATTGGTTTTTGCTTTTCCTAGATTTTTCCATACGATTGTCCACCATTCGGATATGGATGCACGAAAAGGATATTGGAAAATTGACAAGGGTGCTGTGGGCGGGTCAAGGAAATCGATTGAGGCAGCAGGCAAGCACAAATCCGAAAGTAAAACGGTTTTTAGCAGCAGTTCCTTATGTTATGGTATCTACACTGAGTGATTCTTGAATATTTTCCATATTTCATCTTATTAATTCTAGAATACGATAAAGGATGTGCATCAATCAGTGGTCGACAATAGCTTGGAAACTCTTCAAGCAACAATGGAAGCTCCCGTTCCAGCTGCTCTAATTACATGCAAGGATACAAATGGCTTAAATGTGATACACAAGGCAGCCGGATTGGGCCATACTATGATATTGGAGTATTTACTTGGTATTTGGCCGGATGGTGCTCATGAGACAGATATGACTGGAAAGACACCCCTTCATTGGGCTGCTAGTGCCAAAAATAATATGCGGTGCTATACTCTGCTCACTCAAGCTGGATGCGAAGAAGATGCTTTAGATTATGTAAGGTTTTATGTAGGATCAGGAATGTTTTTTTAATTTTCTTTTACAGAAAATGAAAACTCCCGCTTTTTACAAGCAAAAACACAACGAAATTGAACGCTCGTTTCTCACACTTGTCCCAGAGGCACCACGTGTCTCACAGGACATTCCTATAGATTGGGAGGCTCTGGCTTGTGACGAGGGCGATGATAAAAAGGCAAATTTCTTTTAAGCAATTTATTGAATGTTTAAATGATTTATTATATTCATAGAAACCAGATATAGCTGTTCCAAATGGAAGAAGGAAGTCAGATATTTTGGGAAGCAATGTTAATCTTCTAACGTCACGATCAGAAGCAAATAGCATTGAGAATACATCAGAGCCAGATCTTTTCGAAGGGTAAGTATTTTTGTATAGTTTTTATTCCAAATTTTATTTTGATCAGAATTAGAATAGTTTAAGTTTAACATTTTCAATTCGATTACATTCAGTTCGGCGGCATATATACAAAATTGTTTTAAATGTAGTAATCGCTTCTCAAAACAAGTGTTTTGGATAACCTTTTTTGAAAATTGAAATATTGGAAAGAAGCTTTTATATTTTTTTTAAAAAATTGGTTGGTTAAAATATGCATTTTTAATATACTGATTCATAATCATAATTCTTTAGAATCTGCCTGAAAACATTCTGTTTTTTAGACTTTAGTTCCAAAGCAGGTTTAACAATTTTTATAAGAAACAAATAAAAGAAAAAAAAAATCATAACAAACGGAAAATTGGTGGCAATGTAGAGGATGATGTCCTTTACCTACATAATACTTAAAAACATAAGAAATCAGTTTTGAGCAAAATCCGCCAACTTCAAAAACCGCTGCCATCTTGATTACCTGTTTTGTTTTTCAAGAATGGTTATTGAAACAATCACCCGATTTTCTCCGTTCTTGTCTTATAACGCTTGTTTTAAACTTTTTCAAGTAACAAAAATGGAATTTGAGGGTAAATAGTAAATTAAAAAAATTATTTTAATGGGAAATAAATGTTATTAAAAAAATTTGACATGCAGAATTAATTTGGTTACTCAGATCTTCTTAAATAAAACATTTGACAGAAATCCAAAGAGCCGTTACCGAGAAATACTAAAATTCAAAAAAATTGTTATATGAAAGGTACCGTTAATAGACTTTTCTAGTAAATTTGGTTCTGATCTAATGATACCTAGTACCAAGAAAAAATTCTCAATTTTTTTTATCAAAGTCGTCGGAGCCGTTTTCGAGAAAAATAAGTGTTTCCTTAACTTCCTTAATTTTTAGCCCTAAAAATAAAATTTTAATTTCCCCTCTGAGGAATACCAAAAAAAACACAAATTCCAAATTTGAAGGTAATCTCTTCAGCCGTTTAGGCTGCAGACAGACAGGCATACATTTTTTGTTACTAAATTTTCAAGGCTTCTCATGTTTGATTGTTAGATTTTTTTCGCAAGTAAAAAATACTGTAAATTTCTTAAGAATTTCTTAAGTCAATCATTTTTTTATAACAAATTAATATTAAAAATAAATTGCACGACTGGATCGCACGTACTTGCTCATATGTGCGGTCACATTGTAGAATAAAATTAAAGAAAATTAAAGTGAAAATCAAAGCATTTACTCAATTTTTGTGACTTTTGATTGTTCGAATAAAGTACGTTAAATTGTATTGGGTTAAATAATTTTAACGCCATTTTATTTCTGTAGGAAATGTTAAAAAGTGTGATTTTTTTTAAATAATAAAAACAAGAATACAGACTTAAACACAAAAATAACGTACATTTAAAAACAAAATGAAAAAAAATTCACTTACCCATTTTCAAAATATTGATTTTTCAAAAAAAAAAAAATAAAAAAAATTATTAAAAATACAAAATAAAAGTTTTTGAAAAAAAATTAATGCAAAATTACTTAGGCTACCTACATTTTCTTGAATATCAATTTTGATTGTAATCGGATCAATAGTTTTCGAGAAAGTCGAAGAAACAAAAAAAACCGGCCCTATGGGAGGTACCGTTTTTAGCCCACCATATTAAATTTTTTTTTTCAAAAAATATTATGCATACCTACAGTAGTATACTGATTTTTTTCATAAAAATTCTTGGAGCCGTTTGCAAGAAAAATAAGCTTTTACATAACGGTTATATGACAGGTACCGTTAATTTTTGAGTTAAAGCAAAAATTGAAAAAACTTCTCTGTAGAATGTCAAAATAACCTTATGTTCAAAATTTGAAGACGATTGGCCCAACCGTTTATGCTGCAGTCCAAAATACATCCGTACAGACAGACAGACAGGAAGACAGACAGACAGACAGGCGGACAGAATTTTGCTAGTAACTCAAATATGTTTCTCTATCATCGTAATGTCATGTTTGATTGTTATCTCAACATTTTTAATCTGCACGAATGCATAACTTGCATTAAGGGGCCGACCCATATAATCCGTTCGTCCGTTGCGTTGCCGCACACAACTGACAGCTCGATTAAATACACGTGTTCTTATGGGAGGTGACCCATAGGAATCGCATGTGCCGGACGCACCGCATCAAGTAGACCAACTTTTAACTTTTCTCTCCAGCAAATCCGATGACATTGAATGTCAAAAGCAATTTGAAGTTTCAATTGTTTTCTAATCATGGGTTGTTATTTAGCGCAATTTTGCTGCTACTTATTGTTATTTAAGTAGCAGCAAAAATTGCGCTTGTTGTTACTTAAATAACAATAAGTAGCAGCGAAAATTGTGTTTAGTAACAACAAGTACAGGAAAAAGAAGGGGATATACAAAAATAAGTGCTGAGATTTTCATAGATTTATTTTTAATTTTTTCTTACTAAAACGAACATGAAACGAGATTGATTTTGTTTGTAATTGTTTGAATGCTATTTGACAACTTGCTGTTATGTTTCCACAGCCATTTTAAACGGCATCCCAAAAAATGAGATAAGAAGAGCAAGCCAGAAGTATAAATATATTGGTTTCGCTAGAAAATTTAATGAAAACATCAAATTGTTTAATAATAAATATTCTGAGAACGGATGTAGTCATAATTATTAATATTATGGATATGTAACTCCATTAATCTAAAAAGTGAAGTTTAATATTGGAAAAAGGACAAAAGCTGATTTTACTTCGACCAAATATAGCTTGAGAAACTTGAAAAATATCATCATTTGAAGACGGTGACGACGTGATGTAGATATTGGCCCAAAATTATGGATAACCTATATTTAACACATTAACTTCACACTACTTAAGTGCTGCACTAAGTTGCCCACAGTTATAAACGGAAACCATTGTCCTATTTAAAATCTAGTTTAACACGTTGAGAACTTTAAAGAATTGTGTTCTTATTGGATTTAGGCAGTGTTTAGTGTTTAGTTAAATTTACAAAATGGCGTTTTGTAAAAGTTGTCATTCTCTCAGAGAGTTCACACTAGAAAAATAATATAGGGATTCCCTGTTATTTAAAATCTAGTTTCACACTAAGAAAAAATAATTCAAAAACCACACCTATAATCTTAGCATCATACTTTATTTGTTTTAGTTTCATAAATTTTTTTTCTTTTTTTAAGTTACTGCACATTAAAATTACTATCAAAATGCAAAATTACTAAAATAGCGAACAAATATTTTTCTGCAATTTGTTAGAAAACGAATATATATGTAAATCCAAATTCATGTATTTCCTATAATCTTCATGCATTAATATCGCTATTGAACAAATACGATTTTTTTTTCCTTGAAAATGAAAGGTAGGAATGAGGCGCGCCGACAGGCGCGACTCCGGTGCCGCTAGCACTGCTGGCTGAGGAGCTATTAGCGATCAAAGAGGAGAGGGTCGGGATATCACCGTGAAAAGCAGCTTGTAAGTTATGAAATGCAATCGGTTTTTCGGCTCCTGAGGGCGTAATAAGCGTTTGGGGGGGTCGGGTGTTGGTTCTGCGGAAAGGTCTCTTCCCCACCTATCTGCTGGTGTCAAAATAAATTTTGGGATTTTTCAAGTTTACGAGCTATAAGCGTTTGAAGCGTTCCGTTAGAGGACTGATTTTTTAAACGCAATCGGTTTTTCGGCTCCTGAGGGCGTAATATTTTGTATCCTCTTTACCAGTCACCAAATCACACTATCAATCTTAACTCACCCATCGACCCATCGCTAGTTCGTTTTAGATTTTGTGTCAAAAAAACGCAACGGATTCATTTGGTCACCTCTTTTCATCGCATGCGGCAATGTCACCGGATTCGTTGCCGCAACGGACGCAACGGATTCTATGGGTCGGTCCCTCTATAGTACCTAATCGGAAGTTATTACTGTGAATTTTTACAAATTTTCTTTAGCCAATAATTTTTTTTAAAACAAATTAATATTGTAAAAAATGGGTCGGACGCATGTTCGTATGCCCATGTGATACCTTCACAAGCTCTTTGGAGAAAACACCGCTTCGTTTTCTTCGAGGGCTGGGAAAAAAACTGCGAACTGCGGTTGATTCAAAAGTTTTATTCGAACAAAATTGAAGATGTTTGCGGATTTTTAAGATAAAGTCATCATCCTCAACATTTTCATGAATTTTCAGTTTGTTTTGTTATGAATTTCTTTCGGATAAATGTCTAATTTGACTGGCCAATTTCAAGGTTTTATGTTTTTCGAATAAGAGTGTTATTGAAATTGTTGAATACTTTTGCTTATTTTTTTGAGTTTTACAAAATAATATATACATACATAGTTTGGAAATTAAAAATGAAAGCCAACGAGTTAAATTGAATTCAGCGTTTGATTTAGAAAAATACAAGTAAATCTAAGATTAGCCTAGACGCATGGCTTTTTAGAAACTTAGCTTAGCCCAGTACTTATGCCTCTGAAAAATAAGTAAATTAAATAAAAAAAAAAATATTTTATAATGCAATGTGCACCAAATTTTAATTTTTTTATTTATTAAAACTCTTATTTGAAAACAATAAAAAAAAGAACCAATTCAACCGAAGAACATCCCGAAGAACCTGAGGTGAATGACCAAATCGAGGAACCTCAGGACGATGCTCATATAACGAACAGTGAAGTAGATATTTCAGAACCCGATCAACCAACTCCACCAAAAACCCCAGAAGAACAACCGAATGAAGAACCAACAGAATCTGCTGAAGAACCAGACAAAAATTCCGATGACGAGGTAATTCTTCTTCCTCAATTGCACTGCTTTGCTTAGCTTGATATTTTGTTTTAAATTCCAAAGCATGGTATTTCTGAAATTAAATAATTATTTAAGTTTGCTTAGCATGATTTATATAGAATTTGCAAAAAAATAAGTCAAAAACCCCAATGAATTGTTATTGCATAATTAGGTTGAAGGCGTTCAAATTTCAAGCAAAAAGTAAGCCATTGTCGGCAAGGTTTTTTCCTTTTTTTTTCAAAATTTCTTCAATCTTCTCCTTAGTTTTAAACAATTAAAAATATTTATAATTTTCATTGGAATTGAAAAACAAATTTGTGCATATTAAAGAAAGTTGATTTGATCGCTTTCGAAAACCTTTGCGGTGTGAGTTTTTGGTAAATGACTTTGATTTCTTCTATTAAAAAAAAAAATAACCAAAAATTTAAAAAAATAGAAAAAAATCAGTCGACAATTGTTTACTTTTCCAGAATGTTTCGAATGCTTTGAATGATCATAATAACAACGAAGAAAATGGTGTAAGCGAGACAGAAGATAAGGAAAATGAAGATAATGTTGAAGAAAACGATGCAGAAAAAGTAGATAAGAAAGACGAGGACGAAGATAAGAATGACGAGGAGAACGAAAAAGAAAAAGGCGGCGAGGGTGATTCCAATAATGAAGATCAAATAAATGATGAGTTAAATGATGAAGATGAACTTAACGAAGATGAGAGCGAAGAAAAAGAGAAAATCGAAATAAATAATGAGGGAGACAAGACTGATGTTAATGATAGTATTAAGAATGAAAATGAAATAGACAATGAAAACAAAGATGAAGAACATACTCAAAATGAAAAAGACGTACAATCTGATCAAAAAGTGACTCAAAGTCCGGAAAAAGAAATTAATCAGGAGAAGGACGTTGAACAAGAATCATCAGTGGAAGAGGCAGAATCAGAAGAAACAAATACCGAAATAATCCAATCAGAAGAACAACATCCAGAAAAAGAACCAATAGAAAACAATCCAGAAGATATAAACGCACAAGAAGAAACTGCACTCGAAGAATCCTTATCACAAGAACTTGAATCAGAAAATTCCGAATCACAGAGACCCAAATCTAAAGATTCCGAAACAGAATCATCTCATTCAGATGACATCCATCCACCAAAAACAGATAAACAAGCCGATGAACTAAAGTCCAAAGAAAACAACAAAACCAAAAATAATGATTTGGACGAGCAACTCAAAGAAACCGACGAAGATGATGATGATCAGGTACAATTTGGAAGCCTTTAAGCAAACATATATTCTCATCGACATTTTGGATGTTTCCTAATCATACAGTTCCTGCAATCTGGTTATTTTGTAAAAAAAAAAAAACAAATTGCCTTAAACTCAGCTAAAACCTACATTTGTGAAGTGTCTTTAAAAATTCATATTAAAAAAAAAAATATTTTTCTCTTGCACCTAAAACTTTGAGTATTAAATAACATTTGAATTATGCAATCTTCTTTGCATACTTTTAAGTGTTTATTTTTAGTGGCAAATTATAATCATTGTTGTCCTTTTTTTCTGTAAATGTTAAACTAATATCTATGTAATATACGTGGTTACTACCAGATTGGAAGTGACTTGGTGTCATAATCAAATTTAAAACGGCTTTTTCTTCTTTTTCTTGTTAAATATAATTTATTTTTTAATATTTCAGAAATTATATTTTAAAAGAAAAAAATCACTTAACAATTTTACAGACGCTGATTAAAGGAATCATTGAAAAGTATTTTAAACTTTTTTAGCAGTTTAAATTAAAAAAATAAAATAAATTTATTGGCGCGACAGCTCCTTAAGGAGCCAAGGCCTAGTGACTTATACTCTCAACCATTCCTGTGTGTGTGTTGTTACTCTGCAAGAATGGAAGGGACCTACAGTTTACCGCCGAGTCCGAACGGCTACATGAGATGCACTTTTTCGAGACAAATTTTACTCTTGGAAGTTTTGTCAGTTCCTCGCAAGAGGCAGTACCCCAGAAAAAAAGGTGGCTATGAGCTGGATTTGAACCCAGGTTCTTTCGCTTAGCAGTCCGACACACTAACCACTAAGCCACGGGGCACTACAGCAGTTTAAATTAAAAGGGCCATAAGCTGAACCAACTCCGTCCGAATTATGACAGAAAAAGCATTTAGCCAATTTAGGTTTCTCAAAATATCGGAGATCTCAAGAAATTTCTTTTTATTTATCTGAACATGATTATACAAACTTAAACTAAATAAGCGAGTCACAAAATTACAAAATTAGGAATGACTTATGTACAAGTTTCTTGGAGAACGAAGAAATTTTAAGAAATTGAACCCATCGCAATGATTACTCACCGTCCGTATTTTTCGGACCCAATTTTTTTATTCGGGTCTGATTTTTTCTTTCGAAAAACTTAGTTTAAATTTTCATCAGGAAAAAACGATAATGGCTAGGAAAAAAAATATTTATCTTATTTTGACATGAAAATCAGTTTTAATATTTAGCTTTTTATATTAAGTTCGAGTTTTTGATCCCTCCTAGATCTCCGTTTGCTCAACTTTGCTCTCAAAAAAATAATTTAAATATTTTTTGGATTCCTTTACAATTTCAATTTTACTTTATCAAAGATAACTCTGTTAGAAGCAAAGAGATCCAAAGTCTTTTTTGGCATTTACTGGGAAATCATGTTCAGATAAATTTTTCAGCTTTCACAGTAGACTGGTGAAAGTTTCCGAAATCTTTAGAAACTAGATTTGTGTAATTGTTAAGGTACCGTACAAAAATGAAAGGAAATTGCTTGCAGAAAGATTTCATAGTTTGATTGCTACCGGGAAGCACTTTCACAAAAATTTTAAAATACTAAGTTTTGAAATGCTTTCTAAAAAGAATTCTGTTCTGTAAATTAGCCCAGATTTTCAATCTTGTATACGATATATTCTGTCAAATACGGTTTTAGTGTATTAGCTATCAAAAAATACAGGGTGCCTGGTGTCTGGTATGTAGCTGGTAATCAAACTTTTTAGTCTCAATGTCATTGGGTCAGTTGAACATCCTGCGTTCGACTACTTTATTCATTCTTCAATATCCGACCGTGTGTGCAAATCCGTGTTACATATCTCTCCTCTCTCTCTTACGTGGCGCTACAGTCCGGGGTGGACCTGGACCTCAACCAAGAAGCTTCTCCAGCCAGCTCGGTCCCTAGCTAGCTGTCTCCAGTTTCGCACGTGGAGTCGGCTGAGGTCCTATTCCACTTGTGTGCGCCACCTGATTCTCGGTCTTCCTTTACTGCGCCGTCCCTCTGGGGTGAATTCGAAGATTTCCGGGCCGGAGCATTGATGGATGGACATCTCTATATGACCCAGCCATCTGGGACGTTGAATTTTTACTCTTTTGGCTAAGTCTGTTTCGCTGTACAGCCGGTAAAGTTCTTCATTGTATCTTCTTCTCCACTCACCGTTTATGCATATGGGACCAACAATCACCCGGGGAATCTTTCTCTCGAAACAGCCTAAAGTGTCCTTATCCGCTTTTGACAACGTCCATGCGTCTCCATCATAGAGCAGGACTGGGATGATGAGGGGGACAGTTTAGTTACCCGAGAGAGGACTTTGCTACTCAATTACCTTCTAAGTCCGAAGAAGCAGCGATTGGCAAGAGTATGTATGCTTCTTGTTTAGCTGCGTGTGCTTGCCGAAACTCATCATCAAACCAGGGGTTTCGTTGTGGTGGCCGTGTAAAACCCAGCACTTCAGTGGCGACTTCCCTGATTGCATTTTGGCAATGTTGCCACTGGTTCTCAATACTTGATGCTGGCGGTAAAGGACTCCTTTGGAGGTTATTTGAGACTCGATCGGAAAAGGATCTAGATCTGGAGATTTCTTGCGATTGCAGCCGTCCAACGTTAAACTTCCTCACAGTATTACCTCTTCTTGGCGTGGGTCGTGATATCCTAAGTCCGAGTCAATGTTTGCCCCTCGGAAAGTTCGGACATCCATCATACTGGAGTAGTGCCTTGCATCGATCGCAATGTGGTCAATTTGGTTGACAGTGGATTGATCAGGGGATCTCCATGTCCCTTTGTGAATGTTGAGGTGTGGGAACTTGGTACTTGCTATTACAATATTTCGCCCCGCAGCAAAGTCAATTAGCCTGAATCCGTTATCGGAGGTGGTTTCGTGCAAGCTGTGTTTTCCGATTATACCACCAAAAAAATCTTCTCTCCCTAGCTTGGCGTTAAAGTCGCCTAGGACAATTTTAATGTTATAGCTAGGGCATTGCTCATATGTTTTGTCCAGGAGCTTTAAAAACATTTCTTTGTTGTCATCATCTTTTTACTCTCTGTGGGGGCATGCGCGCATATAAGGCTAATATTAACAAATTTAGCCTTGATGCGGATTGTCATGAGGCGCTCGTTTACACATTTGTAACTCAAAACCTCTTGCCGGAGCCTGCCTCCAATGACGAATCCACATCCAAATAAGCGCTGTTTTTGTTGTGTATATAGCTGTTGCCATAGTAAATATCGCAGGTTTTCATCTTTCTTTTGCCCATCGCATTTTTTGGATGGCGGTTATGTCTGCCTTACAGCAGTCAAAGGCCACCGCTAGTTGTTCGGCTGCACGTGGTCTGTTAAGGGACCTAAGATTCCACGTACATATCCGAAATTCGTTGTCCTTACTTCGTTTGCAGGGTTCGTCATCAGTGTATCCGTCCATATCCGAGGCTTGTTGTTTCTTCGCAACTAGTTGTTTTTGGCGTGGCCAGGAATTTACCCCGACGGACAACCCCCAACCTGGAGAACCAGGTCCTTATTGTGACTCCAAGGACGAAGAGCCGGATAAATCGCTCCTTATAGGCCTGAGCTCCGAAAACGTCGTAGTAGCCCATATAAGGTGTTCACTAAGTAGTTCAACCTGGCTGGAACTGTAGACGCCACCGTTGATTCCATCTAGAGAATTCTTCTGCTGCCGCCTGGATGTCCTCTCTCGTTTGCTGCCACCAAAAACTTTCCAAAGGAGTTTGAACCCAATCTCCAGTTGAGGTACTAGGCACCCGATGTTCACCACGTGGAGGTGAGAGTAGGAGTTGATAGACAGGGGTGATTTGCGGGTGCTTCTACCCACACACATATCTACCCTTTAAACATCCTCATTTTTACATAGTCTATCTTTATTTTTAATGAATACCTACTGAAATAAAATCTCAACCTATGACTTACATATGAATTTCTGTTGTTGTATTGAAAAAAAAAAAAAACTAATTATTTTCGAATTACCACTACTATACGTTAATACAAATTATGGTGGATTTTACTTTGGATTTTGCTTAAAAGCTTTCAAAATTGGTGCTTTTTTAAAACCAATGATCCATAATGTGCACTACGGAAGGCCCTGTAAGTAATATTTTCGCTCCTTTATAGTTTACAGAGATTCAACTGCCAATAGGAGATTTGAACCTATGCTATCTTGACAATTTTTGTTGAACAGAGTATGTATAATTTTTTTATTTTATTTTGAAAACATTAATCTGCCACGAGACACCCTGTGTCGTCGATATTCGACGAAAAAAAAAATAATTTAAATGGGCTTACATTTTGATGTTAAAAATAAACAGTTAAATTAAACACTTAATGTGAAAATAGAACATTTTTTCATAAAAAAAATTAACTATATATAAGTGTTTAAGTCTAAAGTTAATGGCGCAAAATTTTAAACATCATTCATTTTAGCAATAAAACCGACTCTAGTTAAAGAAGTTCTTTAGATACGAGCCCTTGTTTAACATTTTCTCAATTTTAAACAAGATAAACAACCCTGACAACTAGTGTTGTGTGTGGTTACGTAACGTAATGTAAACAATTTTTTCCAGGAGGTCAATTCCCGATCTGTGAAAATGTGAAATGATAAAAACTCATCAATATTTAGTAATTAAACATTAACAAATGTCGTAAAAGAATAAAAAAAAATAATATAATTAAGTAAATAAATACAAAAGAGAATGGAAATTGTTGGCGTAGAATGAATCGGTCCTCCATCATTTGCCTTCGCCATACATCGTTGCTTGATGTCAAAACTGCGGGGCTCTTCATGGGATGTTTTGATTGTGAAATGTAATTCACCATTTTGAAAAGTTTCTGACGCTTGTTTTTCTTTTTTAATACATCTAGAATCGAAATTAACTTCAAAACGTCAAAAAATTACCATTTCACAGTTTCACAGATTGTGAATCAACCCCAACACGGCTTGCTATTGACAGAATAAGACACTTATTTTTTTTTGTACGAAATTAAAAAATGTCGTCTGGTTAAAGTATACTTTAAAAAGATAAACAAGTGGTTTGCTTGTTTAAAGGTTAGACAAGTTGTTTAAGGTTAAAGTATACTTTATGTCGTTTAAAATTAACATAGAGCCGACCTTCGTTTTATATTTTGTTTTTAAAACCGACGCCCACTTTAAAATTGATTTAGAGTAGGTTTTAACTGTTTAAAATATTGCGCCAATGTAATTAATTTTATGCCTTTTAAATGTATTGATTACTTTTAATTTTTTTAAATTAAAGAACTATGTGACAATAACAGAACAAAATAAGAGACATTTACCTTGACAGTTCAACAAAACATAATTCACACTTCTGAAAACAAAATTAGCTATTGTAACGCTGACTTAATATTCTTTAGTTCCTAAGAAGCAAACTAAGTAAAAACATACTGGTCCAGGTAAGATAAATCAATGAAGTGTATGGTGTCCTAAGTCTCCAGCAACACACTAGATCCCAATTGGTGATGCTACTAAGTGCATGTTTGTCCTAATAAAAATACGATTCTATTGTCATTTTAGTAAATAACAGTATATATTGTATATGTCTTATGTTGTAATGCATACGTATGTGTAGTTTTTATTTACATGCCTTACATTATTTTTGTGCCAAATGCAAAAATCCAAATTTTTATCAAAAATTACAAAAAAAGCTTAACAATTCCAAAAACAAAAACCAAAACTTTAGGATGTTGAGATCGATACAATTGAAACAGCACACGAAGAACCACAAACTGACGAAATCGAAAATAATCCCGAGTTGACATCTGATTCACCAACTCCTTCACTGGCTATTGAAGGATTCGTTCGAGGCGATTCCGAGGATAATCAAGTTCAGTCAGAAAGTGCAGCTCACTTTGATGATGAAGTATACCTACATTTAGTTTTAAATCAAATTCTGTTTTAAGTTTTAACATTGTAAATCTTTTGATTATTTTTGCCACTTAATCAGTATTATTCACCAAGTTTGTTAATTTTACAAACTTTTTTTTTTTTTTTTTTTTTTAATTTTTACGCACTTGTTTGTTTATAAATGTTGCTGTAAAATGTTGTTTTTGAATAACTTGTTTTTTTTTTTAATTTTGTTTTGCTCAGGAACAATATATTGAAGCGATAATAAATTCTGGTGATATGGAACAGTTGGCTGCACTTGTACTCAATGGTGATGGAAAAAAGATTCTGAACCGAACATCTCCGAAGCCAGAGATTCAAGCGTTTTTGACAAATGTGCCAGCTTATATGGTAAAAAAATTTGACATAAATAAACATAAGTGCTTTTTAACTTGAGTATGCCAACGGCAGGATAAAATATCACGTGTACATGAGGCAGCTAAACAAGGAACACTGTATCAGTTGCAAGCTGCCCTGGATAGACGAAAATTCGCAATTGCCAAAGATGAAGCGTCGCCTTGCGGGGCGTCACCACTTCACATTGCTGTTTTGTTTGGACATTCAGGTAAGACATTAATTTTTAGCAGAATTTTGATAAGATTTTGGTAATCGAGTCTAAAACAGATTATCTAAACTTAAGTACATTTCTCCTATTATTTGTTGTCTAAATTTTTCTTTTAATCGATGGGAGCCATGTTATCGAACGAACCACATTAAGCAAGCCTTACATTCACAACAAAAAAACTGGTGTGCCCCACATGGGTATTGCTCTACATGGGTATTGCTTGATACCACTAACTCTTTTCCCATCATGGTCTAATCGTCTATGTTAGGAATGATGTTGCTTGCCAGAGCCTTCCGCAATACGGAAAATGTTCCAACACGGACTTTAAATTCATGTGGCTCAAATTCACTGTCCGCAAGCAAATCATTCATTATTGTTTCATTTATAGAAGTCCGTATCTTGACAGTTACCCAACTTTTAACGAGTTTGATGCGCTGTCTGATTCCATATCGGAAATTGTCTCTATTTGTCCTCACACTGAAATTGTTATTGCGGGCGATTTCAATGTACACAACTCCAATTGGCTCCGCTTTTCTGGTCAGACAACACCCGAAGGAAGGTATGTCGAGCTCTTTGCCGGGTTACATCACCTTACCCAACTAATCGATGTGCCAACGCGTATAGCGGATGTTGCTGGGCAAGCCGCCCATACTCTTGACTTGTTTCTTACTTCTCACCCTGATAAATATGCCATTAGTGTAACTTCTCCATTTGGCACTTCAGACCATTGTGTCATTTCAGCTAATTTCTCATCCTCCACCCATCCAGCTAAAGAAAAACTTAACACCAGGACCGTTTGGCAATACGTGAAAGCCAACTGGGACGGCCTGAATATTTTTTTTCAGAAACTTTAACTGGTCACTATGCTTCCTCGATAGTGACATTGATGCCAGTGCTGAAATGATCACAAATGTGATTCTTCTAGGCATGCGTGCTTTTATTCCTAACAGAGTAAAAAGCATCAAACCTAAAGAAAAGTCTTGGTTTAATTCTGAGTGTAAAGAAGCTATCAGGCTCAAAGAAGTAAGTTTCCGATCCTACAAAGCCAACCCTACAGAGGAAAATCGGAAAAAGCACAAACAAGCAAGGAACTCATGCAACTCCGTTATTGAAAGAACCAAATTTTTGCATGACCAAAAATTACGGCAAAAAATTCTGCAGTGTCCCAAAGGCAGTAAAAATTGTTGGTCATTTGTAAAAAATATAAAAAAACTCCTCGACATTTTCGGTTCCAACGCTCATCGACAATAACAAACCAATTGCTTACTCTTCAGAGAAGGCAAACTAGCTCGCCGCTCACTTCAAAGCAACGTTGCCCCTCCTATACTTGAGAATGTAGGAATATCTCGAAGATCGAAAGCTTCTCCATGACCGTCAGTATGGCTTCCGCAGCAACCGTTCCACTGGTGATCTGATGGCATATCTTACCGAACAGTGGAACAAATCTTTACATCGCTTTGGTGAAAGTAAGATTATTGCTCTTGATATCTCGAAGGAATTTGATAGAGTTTGGCATGAAGCTCTCTTTTGGAAAATGCGTGCTTTTGGTTTCGATAATACTCTTGTTCGTTGGATTAGAAGCTATCTTCTGGACCGTTCAATACAAGTTGTATTGGACGGATTCAAGTCTGATTCCCACAAAATAAATGCTGGTGTGCCCCAGGGCTCTGTTCTGTCTCCGACTCTTTTCCTCATTTTTATAAATGATCTTCTGTCTGTTACTTCTAATCCACTTAACTGTTTTGCTGGCGACTCTACCCTCAGCTTTACATATTCGTTCGATAATTCACGTCCTTCGCCTTCGGACGTACAATTGCAACGGTACCGTATGTCAAGGTCATTAAACTCCGATTTACACAGCATTGCCAAATGGGGTAATAGAAATTGTGTGGAGTTTAATGCTTCGAAAACTCAATGCTGTCTCCTGTCGGTAAAGCTAAACATACCCCCAATGCCATTGTCTATGAATGGCACTTACATCGACGAAACCGAAAAGCTGTCAGTACTCGGTATGTGCGTCAACGACGACCTCCGTTGGAACGACCATATATTTGAGATCGCTAAGAATGCTGCTTAGGTTTTCTGTATCGGTGTAAGAAGTATTTTCCCCATCTGATCTGGCTACAATTTATAAAGTGTTTATACGCCCTAAACTCCAATATAACTCCCACCTCTGGGCAGGTGCTTCGCAAACATCGCTCCACCTGCTTGATAGAATACAAAATCGAGCGTTAAGATTGATAGGAAATAGAATAGTATCGCCCGTAATACTCGTCTTGCTAGGAATGCTCATCAGTTCACCCTCGAGCCCAATTTCGGACGTACCGTGAAATATAGGGATTCTTTTTTTAGCCGGACAACACGAATTTGAAATAGTTTACCTGGTGAGATTTTTCCTTGCCATTTTGATCTGTAAACATTCAAAACCAATGCTAATCGACACCTCCAATCTCTCCCCTCCCTATCTTCCTAATGCCCGCGCAGTGTGTTACATTAAAAGGGAAACAAATAGTCCCTTGTGCGCGCGTTAATTATAAAAAAAGAACAAATAACCGGGATCTTCTTCATAATTTCTAAAGTTTCACAATTTCGCTAAGAGTTTCCACAAATCAAGCAAAATCCTACGAAATACATAGAAGTCTTCCATTTTATTTAATAACACTTTTTAAAAACGCAATTATCTAAAATCAATCTTCGAACAACCTATCATCACTGCTGCCAGTATTTAACAAACATGCAACAAACTAATAACAAAGAATCTCACCCCCCTCCGTCATATCCTTATTATTAAAATGTATATAGCGCTTGCATATGTGTATTTAATGCGAGAGCAATAACGATTCCAAAACCAATTTGCCACTGAGTCATATATAATAGAGTTTTAAAAATTTAATCAATAAAAATTGTTAACAAACAAATAACTCGCCCATACAGATATCGTTCGTTATCTAGCTGGACGATTTCCGGAAACTACTAGCGCCGTAGATGATGACGGACGAACTGCGCTCCACTACGCCGCAACAATAAACGACAATGGACACTTCTTCAACCTTCTTTCGCATTTGGGCGGCAATGCCAAGGCAACTGACAAAGTAGGTTGCAAATAAATTATTTAACACTTTTTACCAACAATTTCCTTTTGTTTAAATGTACTTTTGCGTTTTAAATCAATAAATTTGAGTTTCGTGACAAATAAATCTATCATATCCACCCCTTACCGTTATTTAAAGGAAATTATAAAAAAAAAACCGTTTGTGTTAGAAAAATCCTCATCAAAATTTCCCAAAAAAAAAAACTATTTGTATGTCATAGTCATTAGTTTAAACAAAGTATCCTTCCATTGCAGTTGGGGCATACACCTGAGTTCTATATGAACAACGAGGAGGCGAAGAGTGTCCTTACGTACAGGCAATTGCTGAAACGATTCGGAGCCGAAGGGCTGGTAGACGAAATGCTCAACGATCAAGGTATGGTCATGCGGCCAAGTCGAATTAATATTTAAAGGCTGTGAGTGTGTGCTATGGAGTAGGGGTGCCTTGCACTGTTTCATATAATTCCATTATGTCATTTTGTCGAGTACCGTCCAAGCATTCGCTTTGGCTTTATCCTTAATCGCACGGCATTTACGTGGGTGACTCCAGTTCATTTCGTGTTGTTTGTTTTTCACTCTCTTTTCATAAGCTAAGTTGAATTTTCGAAAAACTAGTACAATTTTTTGAGTTCGAGATTGTCCTCTGTCCAAATGATTGGGAATATTTTAATTGTTTTTTAATTCAGTTTTTTTTTTGTATCTGTGCTTTTGAAGTGAACACATTGACGGATGAATAGTATAGATTTAACGGTTGACATAATTTTTAATAATTTGTAAGAAAAAAATGTCCAATTCAATAGCAATGGCAAATGAGCAATTATTGCAGCATTTAATCAATAATATTGATGATGTCTTTGGTATGTATGAAGTTTGATGAACATTTTGATTATCCAGAGGTATTACTTTTTTGATGTTTTTGTTTACATGATTTATTTATTTAATAAGAATTTTTTCAAACCGTACTTGCCTGGCTAAATAAGCTAATTTATTTCTAGGTTTTTAGGGGTTTTTGGTATTTTTAGATAAAGGAAATGGCTTAAGGGCAATTGGACATTTGATTCGTTATTATATTTTTAAAATATCATTTTTCTAATTGAATGAAGGTTAAAAGTTAAAAATAACTTTCGAAATAATAGAAGTTATAATAAATTCAGAGACAAAAGAATGTGAATCCGCTCAGCAAGAACAGTAAACACCTTCAATTGATTTATACATCATCGATAAAAAATAGGTCATCGCATGACTGACAATTTGTTCAAACTTAATGGACTCTTTTTTTAAAGTACGTTGTTTGAACTTTTTTTCTTTGAACTAATTAGAATAATTTTTGAAATAAATTTGATATAAATTTTCTACGCATCCAGTTATTAAATTAAATTTGGAATTATTTTTAATTTAACTAAAGTTTAAATTAAAACCTATCTATCAGCGTAGAGTAAAATGTCGGAATTTTTGATGAATATTTCAATATCCTTATCGCTAGTAGTAATATAATTGGGATAAAGAGCAGAGGACCTAAGTGGCTGCCTTGAGGTACCCTTGATGAAGCTGAAAATGGATTGTAAATTGTAGATCTGATAGGAAGGAATTGTTCAAAGTCAAGGGGGGATCGTTTGAAAAAGTGAAAGTGTATGCGAAATTTGTTTAAATGCCTAGCTAAAGTCAGTTCCTTTTGCTCTCTAGGGCTGAGAGTTAAATGGATACAAATCCAATAAGGTTAATGGTGGTACTGGTCAGTGATGTGTCAAATATTATATTTTTCAAACCGAGTTAAAATTTAAGAAAACCTAGTTGGAAAATCAGTGAATACTTTTCATTCGCTGTTTCTGAGTAATTCTGTTCGGTGGTAGATCGGCTATGAAATCCAAGTACTTATTCAGTAAGAGTCCATACCTACTAGATTATTTATCGTAAGCGACAAAATGTAAATTTTAGAGGAAACACATTTTTTTATTTTTTCCTGAGCTTCAAAACAGACCAAAGAGAATATATGAATGTCGGTTACAAGTTACAATACATTTTGTTTTCTTTGTAACTCTTTGTTAAAAAGTCTTATGATAAGGATACATGCGTAAAAGCGTAAGCTTTGAATTGCATTATTAACTTGATTTTGTAAAAAAATTGCTACGATAAATAGGCGGTTAGGGCTCGATATATGTTTTCGCTTAGTTTATTACGCATTACGTTAAGATTTTGCTCTTAAATTGCAGTAATAAAAACTGATTTTTTTGTAGACATTTTTTTAATCCATCGACATCATAGCCATCCTTCAATGGAATCTGGCACTTAATATGTTGACAGATGGTAGGAGAACTATATTTTATGCGAAGTAGTGTATTTCGTTCCAAATGTCCCAGATTTGGTCCAAAATTGCCTTTTCCCGGTTTTCGGAACAGTAAAAAATGAAATGTGCAAAATGCTTTACAAAAATTTAGGGATGTATGAACGAAGAATTAGCACCTTCTGGTAGTGGATGTTTAGAAGAATAATTTGACAGTCTAGACAGAGATTTTTAGATGGGACAGTAAGAGCATTTAGTGTGACATGTATGTTTGTGTCGGACTGCTAAGCGAAGGGTCGGGGTTCGACTCCCCAGAATCACCTATTTTTCCGGGGTACTGCCTCTTGCGAGGAACTGACAAAACCTCCAAGAGTAAAATTTGTCTCGAAAAAGTGCATCTGCGTAGCCGTAAGGAGCTATCGCGCCAATAAACTATATGTATGATCGATCTCGATAGTGGTTTTTGAAATTTGTTCACATTCTTTGAAGGTATGGTGTACGTTTGGAGCTGATGCAAGAAACATAAGTTCTGTAAGGTCTTTGTAGACAGTTGTGAGGGAAATATTAAAATTCTCATCAAAGCGGGTGTATATATGTAGGAATCGAATTCCGTATACGTCTAGGGAGTAGTACAATAAATAGAAATTCACTTCTTTTATAACGAGTCTTAATTTATTGTTCATAAGATATATTTTTACACTAGGTAATCTCAGGGGTCTCAACAATTTTCTCTTGGCGATCAACTTCACACGGCGAGTATATAATGATGACTCCCCCGACTCAAACTGAACAACAAGAAAAGGTTTAACGAATGGACATTGAAGGGGCGCATATTCTGTTTTGTTATGTAGTTTATGTCTCGTGTATGTCTCGTATGTGTGTCTTAGTATGTCTGTGCAGTTCTGGGTTGTAAGGTGATGTTTACAAGTTTTTCTTCAGAGCTATAGGGTCATAGGGATAACAATTCTTCAACTTATCTGCTTCGCCCTTAAGCTCTACCTGTGATGTTCGCCAGGTTGACATCAGGAAGCATCAATAGGCACCTGCTTTTCTCCACAATTGGTGTTGGAACGTGGCTTGTTAAACTGGTTCTCAGGGCATCTTCTTTCAACATTGCAGTACCATCTAAGTGAGGCTTCCTCCGGTGTTTGGCTTTTATTCGTCCATGATTTGTCACTCCTGTTGTCATGCGAAGTACTTTGATTTCAGCTGCCATAAATATACTCTTGTACATGGTCCAACATTGTTAACTGAATGTATGGGCTGGACGAACAGCTACCGTTTAAAGCTTTCGTTTTACTTAAGAAGGCATTTTTCAATCACAGAGTATTTTTCCGCCACTTCATCATCCAGAATAGGATCGTATGGATCAGAAAATGAGTAGCACATATTGTATTTAAACTTTTTTTTTGCGCTTATGCAGTATAATTTTCCTTGTAGAACATCTACCAATAAATCAAATGTCCGTTTCAGGATCTTCGCTTATGATCAGTGGCGGATTAGGATATTTCGCCCCCTAGGCAGAACTGTAAATTGCCGCCCTCCTACTATTTTTTCAGTGTCAGTGTTTTAAGTAGACATCTTTGTTCACTTAACATTTTCAATTTTTAAACGCATTTTGTAATACCCAGGTTTTTTATCCGTTGTGCCCGTCATACGATTCTTAAACGAGTTTGTTATACTAAACAAAAACATGTATTTAACCGAGTTTCGAGTGCTTAGTTAAAAACGCCGTAATAACAGAGGACCAAAACCATATTTTTTTCCGTAATACGAAACAATCCTTTAAAGTACCAATGCGGGGGTGCACTTAAGAAAATACGGCTGGTCAACCTACACACATATAAGTACAGGCTGGCGCAAAAGTAATCACCAATTTTTTTTTTGTTCTTTGTTTCGCTATAATTTTTTTTTAGAAATTAACATTTTTGGTAGTACTTATGGTTTATATAATTATGATATCGGTCACAGAATTGGTGACCATAGGGGCTCGTTTCATGACATTTTCCATCACGTGTGTCCGAACTTCCGGTGATATGTTCTCGCAATCCTGACGGATTTTCTCTTTAAGGGTTTCAAAAATCTGAAGATTGTTTACATAACCCTGCAACTTCAAATAACCCCACAATAAAAAAAAGCCTGGAGTGGTCAAATCTGGACGGCCAGTGCAAGAGATTAGACGAAGCGGAAATGACAGTAGTAATTATTGTAACTTAAAGAACCTCAAAAATATGTCAATTTTAGGAGAAAGACTGCCTGTGAGTTATACACAAATTTAAAATCCAATTAGAGTTCAATATAAAATAATCTGCTCTAAGCATATTCACACAAAGCAACTAAATGAAAACAAAACAACTTTAAAAATATAAATTTATTAAAAATATTTTAAACAAATATTTTATTCATAACTTATTTTCGAGCTTCAAAACCACACATACAATACATTGATCCTTTTCCTAGCTCACCCCTTTAAATTCTTGCTTAAAATTATTTTTCACATAACACCTATCATTTGTAACTCATTGAACGCAATTTTTTTTGTCAATTATGTTTCGTCCAAAAAAAAAAAAAAACCATAACACTTCAACAGCACAGATAACTAACGTGAAACAGCAAAAAATAACCAACAAAATTACCGCCCAACCCTCAGTGCCAGATGATCAGCACAGTTCCCGAAGAATTATGTTAGACATGGACGTGGCCACTACCCTGGAGCGATGTTTCTCTGTGATTCAAGAATCCAGCAAATGTCTAAGCAGTGCTACAGCTTCAGCTGTGGCATCTCAAAGCAAGCCCAGAAGTGCTTCCTCTCAACCACTTACAGTAACAAGTTACTTAGGCAAATTTCTACGACGAAGTGTATTCGACAAAATCAAGAAACGTCAAACTCGACTCGATCACAATCTTTTCGATGTCATTTGGCCAGCAATGCGAAAGATCATAAAAGAACGAAGATTTGATGAGGATTTGAATTCTGGAGTCATCGCACCGGACTATGACGTTTATGTGGTGTTTCAGGAATTTCTAGTTCCACTTATCAAGGACATGCATTGTCTGAATATAAGCAACGAGTTCAAACCCCACCCCAGGATTGCTTACTTTCCGATAGCAAATGGCGAGCGAATGACTCACTTACCGTTAGTGCTGGATGACGAATCAAAACTTGTTACACAATTTTCCGTTGAATGCTCGAGAAACTTAGAAGGTCTGGAATTGCCATTGAATCTCAATGTGGCACAAATCGAACAAGCCGAACGAGCTATGATGGGAAAGATATTTACGACGAACTTTGCCAAAGCCATAGGAGACAAGGAAACCGGAAGCTATTATACACTCAACGAAGTTCTGGAGGACAATTCCGCCATTTTGAAGATGTTACAGGATGCAGGTCTATTGATTCCGAATTTGCATGTTAAAGATCGTGCACAAGAAGCCGAATGTTTGGCTTATAATGGACAATTGTGGCCCTATGGGCGAGGAGTATTTGTGAATTCTGAACAAAATCTCGCTCTCTGGCTGAACTGCCAGGAACACCTAAGATTGATCTGCTCAAATGGCCGCATTGATGCTGCCAATATCGGAAATGTTTACAGCAAAGTTGCCAAAGCAGTCATGTACCTCGAAACCCAATTGCACTTCAAGGAAAGCTATCTCTTGGGATATCTTGCTGCAAGACCATCTTTCCTCGGCACTGGCCTTAAGATGACAACCACAATCCAATTGCCAAATCTAATCAAGGAAGCCGATAACCTGCGACACTTATGCTCTGTTCGAGGACTTCTGATGATGAATAGCAGTCTGAAGAACTCCGTTCGACTGATCAACATGCAAAGTTTGGGGGCAACAGAACTGTCATTATTCCGAGAATATTGTACAGCAATTACCAATATTATTTCATTGGAGAAGGACATGTCGCTAACAAACTCCAAGCACATCGCCTCAATGTTGGTGAAAATATTTCGACGTAAAAAGAATAGTTTGGTTGATCGGACATAAAAAAATAATAAAAACAAACAAAATATTAACTTTTAACTTAACACTAAGTTTGTGTTTGTTTTTTTTTTTGTTGAAATTTTTTAAAAGCTCCCGCATTTTTGTTCTTAAAAATAAATGCTTCAAACTTGTATTATACAAAGAATTTCTTATAAAAAAAAAAAAATACTTTTGTTTTATACTTCCGTTTTTGTATGAAAAAAATGTCGTCCATCCGCTTCTGAGATGTGAAAGCAATTATCAGCTTTTTAACGGTTAGTAAGTTATTTTTTCAGTTTATATGAATGTTGTTTGTTTTTTTATTTGCATTTTTGCGTTGCATTTGCTTAGTTTCAATAATTTACGTTGATTTTAAAATTAAAACTGTTTTCTACATCCATATAGAGATACGTCCAAAATTGTGTTCCAAACATTAAAACCAAAATATTTTTGGCTCAAGAAAGTTCAGAATTAAAATAACGTTTCCAAAAAAAATACGTTTTTTTGTAAATTTAAAAACTGCACTAGAATTACGTAATTAAAAGAAATCCCGATCAACACTCATTGTCCAAAATTTCTCTGTAAATATACCCTTTCATTACTTTTTTTTTGTTGCAAAAAGCTTATTTTGGTTCGGCTAATAATAATCCATGTCCGTAAAATAATAAAAACATATTTAAAGAGAAATAAAACATTAAATTAAATATAATTGCTTGCTACAGGAACAGCCGAGAATTATTCTCAGAATGCGATCTTCAAAACTGAGCAAGGAAAATATCTAGCAAGTAGTAAGTGTTTCAAACTTGCTTATTTGGAACTTTTATCAAAAAAAAAAATCACATCATTCTTTCAGGCTTAGGTGATCCTCTTATTAAAGGTCTTACGGAAATTGCTGAAAAACGCCCAACTGATCCAGTGGCATATTTGGCAGGATTTTTGCAGAATTTCCTAAAATCCCGCAAAAATAACCGCGACAACGATACCGGCGATACGAATTCCACAGCTTTGGCAAATTCAGATGGAGAAGTTATAGAAACACCGAATCATGAAAATGGTCTTCATTCACCAGCTCCTTCTGAAGAAAACTTTTCAACTCCTGAATCAACACCAAAGCAGGAGGACCGAGATGAGCATGGACAGAGTATGTTGCACTTTGCATGTGCACGATCACATCGTCGCAATGGTCTTCTGAATCTGATCGAGGAGTCTCAAATTGACGTGACTTACAGGGACGAGCTTTATCGAACCGCAAGGGATGTATCACTGCAGGCAAATCAGCCTGGAAATGCCAAAGAAATCGATCGTTTTATACTTTCATTGGCAGTTGTTGGTAGGAAACTTAGGAGTTTGAAGTACATTATCAATTCTTATTAATTTGCTTTTTATAGGAGATACAAAACCCTTTGAAAATATGGCAATTGCTGGCTATGACCATATTCTTGATATTGCTGATGATGAGGGGACGTCCATTTTGGATTTGGCTGAATCCAGAGGCCATGACAAATTGGTTGAGTTCTTTAATGAACTTCGGAATTTAGAGGTAGTTTCTTTGTCGATATCAGACACAAGAATTTTATTTTTGATTGTCTTAATGTTTGCCAAGGAAACTCGAGAAGAGCTTCATCAAGCAACGCGAGATGGTGATTTCGAAAGAGTCAAAGAAATAACATCATCAAGAAGGGGGAAATGGCTCATTAAGGCTAAAAACTATTATGGTAGAGTATATAAACAAAATTTTCTTTCATGATAACTTTTAGGATACGAAAATAAAAAGAACTGCAGTTTTGAGATCTCAATTCAATAAAAACACTTTTTTTTTGAAAACTAAGTTTCTAAGAAACTGGAACTGGCGAAATCAGGAGTTTCCAAGTGCAGCCTTAGTGTCACCGATCGATCGGCTTTAATTTTAGGAAAAACGTTTGGTTTTTCTGCAGGCCTAAAAAACCATATTTATCGATAAGTTTTTTTTTTTGTTTTTATTCTGTAGATTTTGATGTAGGAAACTGTTAATTGAAATGCGTTTCTTTCAAACTAAAATTAGTTTGTATTGACTTGCCGTCAATCAAGAGTTATTATTTAATTTTTAACTATCATTTCGAAGAAACCGAAACCACTTCTCATGAGTACTTCCTAAGTTTTGAATTTACTTAAAAAAAAAAAAAAATCAAAACAAACAATAATAATTCATTTTGATTGTTCCATCTTCAATTTTAAGATTAATAAACAATCGGCAAGTGCCGGAAAAACTTTCACTCAGTGTTAAATTTTAATAGGTAGATGTAATGTACTGATTTCTTTATCGTTAAAGTTATCAAACACTTTTTTTTCAATTATAAACTGAATTGCTAGCGTCATAAACTATATTTTTTATTTTGAAGGTCGAAATGCAATGCATATTGCTGTACTCAAGGAACAAGAGGAAATTGTCGAGTACTTGGTCAACACCTGTCCAGATGCACTGAAAATTGGAGATAATGTATGTTATGTATTTTTTATCAAACAATTAACGCTTTGTTTTGTGCTTGTCTCGTTCAAAACTAAAAAAAAAATAATTTTTCTTGGTATAGTTTGAGCGATTTTTATGAAATTACTAGCTGACCCACCCGACGTTGCACGTGTTTACCATAGGTTTTCTGAATACCGATGTAAGCGCCACATATTGGGTCCAATTATAGCTGAAAACCACAAAAGTAATCATGTTAGCATGCACACAAAATGTTTTCAAAATCAATTGATCCTTTAAAATTAAATGTTGTTGATAAGAAAATATATACCTAAAGAGAATACTATATATAAATATCTATAAAAACAGTGCCTTTTTACTCATATTAAAAATATGAATCGAAATTGCCTTTAAAAAAAAAATAGTTCTGTTGATCGCTGCCGAATTACACAGAATTCCTCTCAGCTAAATCAAGAATATAATGAGTGCCCCCAGCTTTACTTGAAACACAACATATGTATTTTCTGGATCCCGACAACAGCTTCACTTATCGGGTCCAACTATGCCTTAAAACAACCCAGGGCTCCATTTTCATAATTCATAGAGGAAAACTAATTTTTCGTAAATGTCTCCACTCCAACGCTACCTATCGGGCCAATCTAAAAATTTCTGAATATTTCAACAAAATCGGTCTCGGCGCGGCGTTTGGTCTAATGTTTGAGAAGCACGAAGTCAAGCCATATAAGCGCATTGGTCCTCTCATTCGATTTGTCGTTCTTCTTCAATGGATTGAGTAGCCACTGTTACGAAGCTTCATTGCATTTCATCTTTGCTGGAAAAAAAATTAGATCTTCTGAGCATCTTTATCAACATTTGACATTTAGTCAAAAAGTTATTTAAAAAACTTACAACTCTCAGTTGACTTTAACAATGTAATGGGTCAGCTTGTCGTTCAGTGATTTCACTTTGACAAAAAGTTGGTTTACTAAAGTCAGTGTGCGCATTGAACTTGCCCATTGAGATAAATCGATTTGACAGTTGTTGTCATTTGTTTTCTATATTTTTGTTTACATTTCAAATCGAGTATTATGTCACGTCACACGGGAATGCAATTGAACGGGATAAAAAGTATCCTATGTCCGTCTCCTGGTTCTAAACTACCTCCCCACCAATTTTCAGCCAAATTTGGTTCAGCTGTTCTTGAGTTATAAATAGTGTAACTA
The DNA here is from genome assembly GCA_963971375.1 of Platycheirus rosarum. NCBI lineage: Eukaryota > Metazoa > Arthropoda > Insecta > Diptera > Syrphidae > Platycheirus > Platycheirus rosarum. The sequence continues at coordinate 2,656,505 of OZ020510.1, read as the reverse complement.
ACACGACTTTCTTTTAAAAAACCAAACCAAAATAAAACCAAAAAGAATTAAGGAAACAAAGTTGATTTTTTGTTTTTTTTTTTTTTACATTAAAATACGTTAATTGCTGGCGAAAGATGATTCCAAATGATTTTTTTTAACGTTAAAGTTTCCAGAGAAAAAATACTCTTTTTTATGTATGTCCTTAAATAATAAAAATAATATAGAAGCGAGAAACAAGTTATCTTTACGAATCACAAATTTAACTTTAAAATGTTATTGTTAGTGCATATTTCTGCATTTATGCATATTTTGAATATTTTTGCATATTTTCATAATAAATGCATATTTGGTGTGCAAATTTTTATATTAAAAAAAAAAAAAAAAAAAAACCAAACAGAAATTCAATAAAAACCACAAAATGTATCTAATTGAAGATGCTCCAGCTTTAAAAAAGAAGCTTGAAAGTGTTCATGGAAAAAAATATTTGTAAAGCATTCGAATTAAGCTGTAATAATGGAAATTATCCTGAAAACTAAACTATAGCCTTTGTATATACTACACTGCCTACCATCATGGATGTCGTTTTGCCTTTGGCCATCTTCATTTCCTGGTTGATCCGTAACTAGCTCTAAATAATGGACACGAGAACATTTACCGATATTTTACCAGTTTTTAATACACGTTTGTTATTTTTTTCTTATTCTATATCCACAACAATTGGCGATTTCAGCACCACTCATTACGACTTGATCCGCATTTGGGATTTTTTGTTCGTAGGAACGGTTTTTAAATAAAATGATTTTTATTTAAAATTTTTTGTCAAACATTAAAAAAAAAATAATTAAAAAATGCAAACCTTAGCACAAAAATAACATTAATTAAAAAACAAAGTTTAAAAAAAAAATTCACTTACGCGTTTTCAAAATATCGATTTTTCAAAAAAAAAATTTAAACAAAAATTATTAAACATGCAAAAAAAAAGTTTTTGAAAGTATTTTTTTCCTGAATATCAATTTGGGTTGTAATTGGTTAACCGATTACGAGGAAGTCGAATAAAAAAAACGGTCCTATGGAAGGTACCGTTTTTATCCCACCATTTGCAATTTATTTTTCAACAAAATATAATGCTTATCTACAAAAGCCCACAGATTTTTTTCATAAAAATTCTTGGAGAAAAATAAGTTTTTACATAACGTTTATAAAACAGGTACCGTTAATTTTTGAGTTATAAAAAAAATTCAAAAAACTCTGTAGAATGTCAAAACAACCTTATGATCCAAATTTGCAAATTTGAAGACGATTGGCGTTACCGTTTAGGCTGTAGTCCATAATTCATACGTACAGACAGACAGACAGACAGACAGACAGAATTTTGCCAGTAACTTACATATGTTTCTCTATCATCGTAATGTCATGTTTGATTGTATCTCAACATTTTTTTTATTTTCACGAATGCATAACTTTCATTATAGTACTCCTTAAATCTCTTGCTAACCATTTTTGTTCCATTTTGAATCCTCTCTCTGCGCACCCGAGCGTTGGACATGGTGATTTGGATCAAGCTATACAAATGAAAACTGTTTTTTAAAATACAGTCAGTTGACGAAGAGTAGAGAGATAAGTTTCTATTTGTATAAAACGTTTCAAAGACCAACATTTTACCTTCAAAAATCCAAGGAAACATTTCATAAATTATATTCATGAATGTAAAAAAATATTGAGATAACAATCAAACCTGACATTGCGATCATAGAGAACTCTAAAAAAGTGATCGAGAAAAAATGTCTGTCTGTGTGTCTGTATGAATAACGACAACGAGCTGCAGCCTAAACGCCTTAAGCGATTATCTTCAAATTTGGTGTGTATGATTACTTTGGCATTCCCCAGAGGAAATTTTATTTTTAGGCTTAAAAATAACGGTACCTGCCATATGACCGTTTAGGAAATTGTTATTTTTCTCGAAAACGGCTCCAACGATTTTGATGAAAATTTTTGAGAATTTTTTCGTTAGTATTGGCATCATTTGATTAGAACCACCTTTCATATAAAGAATTTTTTTTTTAATTTTGGGCTTTCTCGGTAACGGCTCTTTGGATTTCGGTCAAATTTTATATAAGAAGATCTAGGTAGTTTAATTAATTCTGCCTAACAAATTTTTTAATAACTTTTTTTTTCTAATTAAAATTAATTTTTGAATTTTTTTTTTTTTGAAAAATCAATATTTCTAAAACTAATCAAAAAAAATATTTTAAATTTTATATTCACATGTATATTAATAAACTCTAAAAAACTGCATACATAGATTAAAAAAAAAAAATTAAAAAAACTAAAAATAAAAAAACAGGATTTTATCAAAAGCGGTCAAAGAATTTTCGAAAATTCTTTGTTATTAAATATGTGTGATGGCGTACTTAATTTTTTACTAAAAACCGTTAAGTATTGTGGTTTTAATACTTTTTATAAGTTCAAACTGTGTTATTTTCAACATAAATGTTACTTGTTTCTGGTAAAGATCTTGCTTTACAATGTAATTAGGCACATAAGAGCAAGTACGTGCGACCCAGTCGGGTCCATTTTTATTCATTGAACAGAGAAAAAAATAAGGTTTAAATGCATATTTTAAGCGCATGCACATTTTCGGTTTTTTAGTGCATGAAAATCCTAGCCCTAGTTATAATATTCCAGGCTGAAATTTCCAGTAAAATTGGCATAATAAAAGAAACGTTTGACGAACGATTAATTTCACGGAATGACCGTGTCTGTAAACTGGCCACCGTACGCTAGAAACAATTGAGCAAATTTTTGCCTAAAAGCTTTACATTTATTATTTTTATTTTGTATGTATGTATATAGTGTGATTCTGAATCAAATCGGTCCATAAAAAAGAGTTTTCGAAAAAAAGCAAGTTCAGGGTCACGTATGGATAAGTAGTATATCCTAAGTTACTCCTTTACACCATAAGCAGGGATGGGAATGCTGAGTCCAGAAAATGAAGCAGATCGCCCAAAAAAAAAAACCAAGTAGATTGCAAAATATGTAGCAGATAATGAAAACAAAAACTATGAAAAAAAGTAATTTATACTCATCTTATTTAATACTAGCTGACCCACCCGGTGTTGCCAACCAAGCTAAACATGTTAATACAAAACACATTTTTTTTAAATTGGCCAGACCATTTAAATATAATATTGTTGAAATGGAAATTATGAAGGTATACAGGGAAGACTACATTTTCGTATATATATATATCTCAACCATAGCGCCACCTTTCAGGTCAAAATTTTGCCAAATCGTTCTTAAAATAAGAAGTTTCGTAAAAGACCCCAAACCCACCTAAGTAACGGGTGATTTTTTTGAGGTTAGGATTTTCATGCATTAGTATTTGACAGATCACGCGGGATTTCAGACATGGTGTCAAAGAGAAAGATGCTCAGTATGCTTGGACATTTCATCATGAATAGACTTACTAACGAGCAACGCTTGAAAATCATTGAATTTTATTACCAAAATCAGTGCCCTAGAAAAGTTGGCAAAAAATCCGCTTTTTTATCGACAAATTTTGTTCAGCGATGAGGCTCATTTCTGGTTGAATGGCTACGTAAATAAGCAAAATTGCCGCATTTGGAGTGAAGAGCAACCAGAAGCCGTTCAAGAACTGCCCATGCATCCCGAAAAATGCACTGTTTGGTGTGCTGGTGGAATCATTGGACCGTATTTTTTCAAAGATGCTGTTGGACGCAACGTTACGGTGAATGAACCGAACACTGATTTTGGTAATAAAATTCAATGATTTGCAAGCGTTGCTCGTTAGTAAGTCTATTCATGATGAAATGTCAAAGCATACTGAGCATCTTTCTCTTTGACACCATGTCTGAAATCCCGCGTGATCTGTCAAATACTAATGCATGAAAATCCTAACCTCAAAAAAATCACCCGTTAATTACATTAACCTTAGTTACTCCTTACAACGTCAGCTACATATCTGCTGGCTGGAACAAAAATCCAGAGACATTTTAAGTAAATTTCGTTTCATAAAAACAAGTTAAACGAAGAATAAAATAAGTTGCTACGTAGGAGATGCATACACATAAATAAATGAAGTAAATCTACTACATATGAAGTAAATTGGCAGCCCTGACCATAAGCTATCTGCCTTGAAAGCCCCGTCAAAATCGGGCCATAAATAAAGAATATTCGAAAATGAATACCGTAGCGCCATCTTTAGGGTAATTTAAATAACTTTAACTATTTCGTTGACATAAGATCTCCGAAGGTTTTCATCGGGTGCGAATATAAAATTAAAAAGTGGTGAAAATCGCTTAGAACATGCATGTATGGCGGCTGATTATTTTACAGTTACACAGATAGTCCGATTGAAAAAAAGTTTTGGTTTTGATTAATTGATTATTTTTTCCTTTATTCACTTTTTTGGTGTGCATTCAGCCCAAGGTTCATAGAAATTAAGTACATTTGTAAAAATTGCATATTAAAGTTTTAATCTTATATCTTTACATTAACCTATATATAATTAAAATTTTTCTATTAAACATAAGAAATATTTTATAAATATAAAACTCTTTTTTCAGTTGGAGAGAACACCATTGCATTATGCGATGGGAACAAATGCTGTAGAAGGCGTTAGCCGAGTTTTAATACGTAAAGGTGCCAAGCGAACAACGAAGGACTTAAAAGGACGTCAGCCGAGTTACTATTTTATAAACAAAGCTGATATCTTACGATTGCAGGAAGAAGAAGACGAACATCGTTAAATTATTTTTTTTTTTGTTAACTTTTGTTTATGATAATTTCGAAGCATTTTTTTTTTAATATTTATTTATTATATTGTTAGTAGATTTTTAAGCGAATAGCCACGGTGCCTTGTTGACGTGTTAATGAAACGTTAAGTGGGAAAAAAAACAGAACAAAAAAATTGTTGAAATATTTTCTGTCAATAATTGTAGCCAAATTTTATGTTTGCAACAGATTTTGTTAATAAAAGTTTTAAGTACGTAGAAAATACTTTTGTAGGTTTTTTTTTAAGTTTTCTTTTCTTCATTCGAGGAAAGTCACTCATTTTGAAAAAAATTCCTCCTTTCTTAAACTATGTGATAGTTAACTTTAACTAATGTTCTCTAATGGGATTATGGCTATTGATGATGATATCTTAAAGTCTTTATAGTTTGGTTTACCTTTTAAGTGCCTAATTAAGTACAAAAATAGAGTAATGTTTTCTCATAGAAGTTAGTCAGTACTTTGTTAACGTGGACGATAGAAGCTTAAGATCATTTCTGTACCGTGACTTGGAAATTACAGCTTAAAATGAGCTTACAAATAGCTAATAAAGGTAGTTATGAGGTGTCAATTAAAAGGATAAAATAGCTTAAGGGCCTCTATCTGAACTCGATTTTCAGGACCTTTATTGGGCATACGTCACTTACAGGCTCTTCTTATTTTTTTGGCGCTTGTTGTTCAATTTATTGCTCGGGTAAATATAAGTGTTGCCGTTGTTGCCATGACACATTCCAATACCGCAAACCTGGATTTCAAAGTAAAATTTAATTAATTAAATATAAAACATTGTTTTTCTTTAACCTGGTGTGAACCTACCCTTACATTTGTAATTTCTTTTAGGAATACCATTGGACTAACAAAGAACTTTCTTACATACTGAGCAGTTTCTATTGGGGCTATGCTGTGACTCAAATTCCTGGAGGGTATTTGTGTCGTCTGTATGGTGTCAAGATGTGCCTGATGATCTCGACATTAGGCTCAGCTTTATTTTCTACTATCATACCCTTTTGCATATTTTTTGGGGGATGGAAAATCCTTTGCTTTCTACGAGTTATGCAGGGACTCTTCCAAGGATTTCTATTCCCTTGTATACATGCCCACTTGGCAAAGTGGTCTCCAGTCGAAGAACGCAATCAACTGGGAGGTGTGAGTCAAACTGGAATAGAATGCGGAATTTTATTGGGTTTATTTGTGAGTGGAACAGTAGCATCTACAAGTTTGGGGTGGCGGGGAATATTTTACGTTTCTGGAGCAATCGCATTTGCTTGGTGTGCTCTGTGGGCTGTATTTGGGGCCAACATTCCATCAGCATCAAAATGGATCACAACAAACGAGAGGGAATACATAGAGTCCTCGTTGAGCGGACAAATGCCAGAAAACGATGAAAGTATACCGATACCTTGGAAAGCCATATTTACATCGCTGCCCTTCTGGGCATTGTTGGTAGCAGTTGCCTCCCAATCATGGGGTGGTTCAACTTTGCAAACTGAAATTCCTTCCTACATGAACGGTGTCCTTCGAATGGACATTCAAAGTAATGCATTGTTTTCATCGTTACCTTATTTGGCCATGTGGATTATGTCATTTGTCTATTGGATTGCATCGGAAGTAGTACTGCAAAATAAACTTATTTCATTGACGGCGCTCAGAAGAACTATTAATTCCATTGGGTATTTGGGCCCAGCAATGGGCCTTATAGTGATCGGATTTCTGGGAGAAAAACAGAAGACACTGGCCATAGTATTGATGATATTGGTGGTAGGATTGAATGCCGGATCGACAATCGGTAGTTTATTGAACACAATAGATCTTTCACCAAATCATGCTGGATTGATTATGGGAATGGTTAATACAACTGGCAATCTAGTACCTATTGTTACGCCTCTTCTAGTTGGAGTGATAGTGACTGATGAGGTGAGTGTAGAAAATGATTTAATAATGCCTTTTTTCATTTCTAATTTTGTATTGACAGCATGACCGCAGTCAATGGCAAATTGTCTTCCTAATCTCAGCTGTAGTATTTTTTATGGGAAATCTTTTTTATGTAACCTGCGGCACATCAGAAGTTCAGCCTTGGAATGACAAGAGTTTTCTTAAAGAAAATTCTGGGACAAATAAACGCTCGAATATTTAGAGGTTACCTTATAAACTTATTATATATACCTATATATACGTGAGTCGAATTTGTGTCAATAATAAAAAAAACTAAATTTAAATTCAAATACATTTTAAGTGATTAAATTAATATGAGATAAAATAACTTGCACGACTGGATCGCACGAACTCGTTCTTATTTTAGATAATTGTTTAGTGTATGTGTATAAAGGGTGTTTTTTTAGACGTGTGGTTTTCAAGAAGAAATAAAACGCATTTAATTTAATGCTATGGTCAAGAATTTAGCTTTATTATAAAGATAAGGGTTTGCCATGATGTTTTAAAAATGATTTCGGCCAAGTAGCCGCCACCGCTGGCTCGAATTAATTCCAGCCGAGGCCCAATTTTCCCAATTTTGTGAAAATCGGAATTGGTGGCCATCTCGTTTTGGGCCCATTCACCGAACGTGTGACGCGCTTGATGGTCGTTCGGCTTAAATTCTTGCACGAGTTGGATTTTGTAAGCCTGTAAACCAAGATCCTTCCGCAAAATCTTCCATAAAGTGGATGGGCACATCTCCAATTTTTGTGCGCGATGGCAGATGGACTCATTCGTGTCTTCTTCGATACTTTGCTCTACCGAAAGGAACCATTATTTTGGTAATAAATTTGCATAATTTGCAAACTTGTTAAGGGGTAAGTCTATTCATTATGAAAGGGCAAACCAAACTGAGCATAAATCAAGTGATAGCTGTTAAAAAGACCAATTTCGAAAAAAGTATTGCCAGATTGAAAACCACACGTCTATTTTTTTTTTTTTTGAAAATTCTTTCATTTTTACTTGCGATTATAGGGACTATAAGGCAAGTTATGCATTCGTAAAAAAAAAAAAATTCTAACAATCAAACATGATATTACGATGATAGAGAAGTTAAAAAAAGTGGGTCCGGAAATTCCGTCCGTCTGTCTGTCTGTCTGTCTGTCTGTCTGTCCGTATCGATATCTACAGCCTAAACGGTTGAGCCGATTTGATTCAAACTTGGTATATAGTATTTTTAGAGTGCTCTACCCGACAGTTTTTGGAATTGGCATTCTAGCTCCAAAACTAACGGTACCTGCCATATAACTTTTATTAAAAAACTTATTTTTTAGAAAACGGCTCCTACGATTTTGATTAAACTTTCAGAATGATGTTTTCTGTGCAAAATCTATCTTTTAATTTTAATGGATTTTTCAGAAAAAGTTTTATAACGGTACCTCCCATATGACCGGTTTTTTTTAAATCAGACTTTCTCGTTAATTAATGGACGGATTTTGATGAAAAATATGTAGTGTTTTATGATTTAAATAATATTGCTTATCAAAATTTTCAAAAACATTTTTTTTTAAATTTTAATAATTTTTTTAAAAAAATATTTTGTTTTTTGAATATTTTGAAAACGGATCTATAGATTTTTTTTTAAATTTTTCTCCTAGTATAAACTATAGATTTCTTAAAATTGACATACTAAAAAAAATTTTAAAATATGTTTTTGAAAAGTTTTTCAAAAAAAAACATTTTTTTTTTTGAAAAAACTGGTCGAACGATTTTGAAATGAAAAATTCATAAAATAGAAAACAGCAAAAGAAATAAGATGGCTTACAACATTTTTTCCAAAAAACGCTATGAGTAGTGTTTTTTTGAATTCATAAATTTTTTTCCCCAACATTTTATTTCATATTGCTCGGCTAAGCCCTAGCCAAGCCATTAGTCAAATAAAAGAAAGTGACAACCTACATTACATACATACTTCGTATTTTAAAGTATTTTTCATCATCGTAAAAGCACAGAATAAATAAGGAAGCCTTTGATAAACACACAAAAACAACTAACAAATAAAAAAAACTATTCGATTACTACTGAATGCAAAAATTTCAATCGAGAAAACAAAAGTTTACACCTTCCTATAAATAAACAAAACCACTGTGTTAACTTTTAATATTGTCTCTATACCTACTGGCTTAACAGTAGTTGGAACACGTATCTTAATTTTAGTACCTACCTTCCTTCCAACCTTATTATAGGTACCTAAATCCTTTATAAATTCCATTGGTCCCATATTGGGACGTATAAAGGTCCCATTATTGCCATACTGCTGATTCCGACGAATCTTTATGCCAGTTGTTCAAATTTTTCCATACCAAAATGAAAATTTAACTGAAAAAAGTCCTTTGTATCTTTCTATTAGCAAATTATATTATAAACAGTAAGCAGCAAGTGGAAAGATAATACTACACTAAAAAACTGCAAAAGCTAACAATCCTATATATTTATGTGTTTATCCCTTTGTCGTGACGCATGTTCGTTCGAGCTTCACCCCAAAACGATTCTAAGGAAGTTGCACGTCATACAAAAAATATTAAAATAAAATCTTTGTCAAAAAGACGCCTGCACTTAAAAAGGATTAGCACATAAGAGCAAGTACGTGCGACCCAGTCGTGCCTTTTATTTTAATTAGTTTAAGAGTGTTCTCGGAAAAAACATACTTAATGCAATAAAATTTAAAAACTAAATGTCTATCAAAGTAAATACAATTTGAAAATCGTTCGATTAGTTTATTTTAAAAAGTCGTTATTTTTGAAAAACTTTTTCGAAAAAATATTTTAATTTTTTTTCTAGTCATGTCATTATAAGCAAACCTGTAGTTTTCATCTGAGAAAATTATTTAAAAAAATTCAATCAACCCATTTTCAAAATATTTCGAAAACCGAAGTTTTTCTTAGAAAATTTTAAAAAATCGCAAAAAAAAGTTTTTGAAAATTTTAAAATGCAATATTAATTGAATAATAAATAACTTTCTGTGTGCAAAATTTTATTAAAATCGGGGTAATAGTTTACGATAAAACCGCATTTGAAAAAAACCGGTTATATGAGAGGTACCGTTGTAGAACAAATTTCGAAAAAAATATTTTAACTGAAAGATGTATTATTGTAAAAAATTAGCACCCTGAAAGTTTTATCAAAATCGTTAGAGCTGTTTTCGAGAAAATCAAACTTTTTGTTAAAAATTGTATGGCAGGTACCGTTATTTTGAAAAACACCCCCGAGATACACCCTAATAAATACTAAATACCAAGTTTGAAGCAAATCGGTTCATCCGCTTAGACTGTAGAGGTGCGAACAGACAAACGGACAGACGGACGGAATTTCCGGACCCACTTTTTTCAACTTTTCTATTATCGTAATATTGTTAGTTTTTTTTTGCACGAATCCATAACTTACATTATAGTACCTACAATCGCAGGTAAAAAGGAGAAACATATTTTTTACGGAACCTTGAATACTAAATGTCCATTACGTGTTGATGACTGAAATAAATGTGAAAGTATTTACTTTCTGAAGAGAAACTGAAAATTAATACGAATTTTTGAAAAAAGAACGACCCCAGCGCCACCTAGTGGACCATTACAATAGCCTTAGTTACTCTTTACAACATCAGCCATCTGTCTTACAAGTCAAGTCAAATCGGCTCATAAATAATAATTAAAAAAAAAAAAAACAACCCCATTGCCACCTTCATAGTTGGTTATTAAAATAGCCTACGTTGCTCTTTAGAACAGCAGCTAACTGCCAGCGAAAGTTCCGTCCAAAATGTTCTTTTTTTTTTTTTTTGCCACATATAACTTACAAAGTTCGTTTTGGCGCCCTAATTTCAAATATCTTCTGTCTTGGAAGTTCCAACCGCTCGTTACCAGTCGTCCACCTTAATTCAATTCGCGAAGGTTTTGATTTTTCATCCACTTTTTGAAAACACCAGCTGCTTATTGAGAAGAAAAGAATGAAAGCTAAATAGACTAGGAGTATATAAGAACTTTGTATTCATTATATTTATTTCGGTATTTTCCTATCAGATTTTGGATCAAAGTATAAAAAACCAGATTTAACCGAACCTCTGTTAGTATCATTGACTAAAATCATACTCAATTTCATCAATTAACAGCAATTAAAGTTTCCTAAAGATAAAGCTGCGATAGCTGGCCAATTGCTATTGAAGCTTTCTAACACTGATTTATCTTGGCCATGCCTTACAAGAGTCAGATTAGATTAGATTTCCCATTTTTGCTAACGTCAAAAATCATGTTTGTGCGTTTAAAATATGCAGTTGGGTAATTGACAGTCTCAAGAACTGTTATATTTAAGATTGTCCGATTAAGGTTCTTCGAACAGAAGGACAAAGTGAAACCTCAGCCCAACTATAACTGTAGATTAGCAAAATCTTTGTTGAAAACAAAAACAGTTGCTCATAGTTAAGAGACTTTGTAATAATCACCGTCTATATCATTTACACATCAACATTAATTAGAGATATTCGTGTGTATATTCACTAGCTAGTCACTTGATTTTACAATTTTCAGATCACAATAGAGTATTGATTGTAAGATGATAAGGATAATTATCAATCTGAGGAGATAAAAATATCGGTTTTATAAAATCGATTACATACTTCGATGATTTTTCTTTTTATAGGGTAAGAACGATTTATTGTTTGCAGATTAAACTCCAGCAACAAAATATCAGAAATAAACATTTTTAGGTGAAAACCCAATATTACTTCATTTAACTTCGTGAGGAATCACTTTCTTCAAGTTATCGATGCAATACTTGACTGATTAGTACCTATTACTAGAGTCTAGTAGCGTGTTTGCCTATAAGGCAGTTACTAGTAGTCATCATCTATTTAGGAGCTAATATACACTATAACTGAGACTAAACAAACATTTAAAACGTTTCAGATCCAGCTGTCGACAGATACACAAGGTGGGCCAAAAAAGATCACCCTATTGGAAGAGGCTCTTATTTTTACAAATGGCCGCCAATGTCAAATGTGTTTTAACATTTGTGGACTAGACAGATGTAGAATACAAGTGAACAAGCCATGAAGCGATACACTCCCCAAGAACAATTCGTCTGTAGTGTTGGCGCAGCGCGAATTCCTTCGCCGATTCCACGGCCGTCTGACATCGACTGCGCAAACACTGCGCCGTTTGGGCACCAACCTTGAAGAGTATGGGACCACATGAGACGTTGCCAAGAGTGGCCGGCCCCGGAGTGCCCGTTGTTCCGAGAATATCGGCGCTGTTGACGAGGATGTCGAGCTGCCGCCGGAAACATCGACCAGACGCCGTGCCTTAGCAGTTAGTCGTCCCTAAGGCGAGTTTTGGTCAAAGACTTACGGATGTTCCCGTACAAAGTCCATTCCGTGCATGAGCTGCTGCCTGTAGACCGCCAAACGCGTGTAACCTACGTCCAAGCCATCCTCAATCTCGAGGATGAAGTGGACGATTTTTCGACCAAAACCATAATGAGCGATGAGGCTCATTTCCACCTCAGCGGGTACGTGAACAAGCAAAACTATCGCTTCTGGGGCACCAAAAAATCCACGAGTAATGCACGAGGAGCCATTACACCCGCTCATAGTTACTGCATGGTGCGCTGTTCACGCTGGAGGAGTCATCGGGCCATTTTTTTTCGAGAATACCGCTGGTCAAACGACAAAAGTTAACGATGCGCGCTATAGGGTCATGTTAACCGAGTTTTTTCTTCCGCAATTAGAGGAATTAGGACTGGAGGACATGTGGTTCCAACAGGACGGAGCTACAGAAGCCACAACCGATATTCTGAAGGTGGCGTTCCCGGGTCGCCTCGTCTCTCGTTTTGGCGATTTGCACTGGCCCGCAAGATCGCCCGATTTAACCGTTCCAGACTTTTTTTTTGTGGTGTTTTCTGAAATCCCGTTTTTACGTAAACAAGCCCGAGACCCTAGAAGCCATCAAGGACAACATTCGGCACGAGTGCGAGAATCTGTCGCCCGACGTTCTCGCCGAAGTGATGAAAAATGCCATAAAACGAGCCCGTATGACAATCAATTGTGACGGCGCCCATTTGGCCGATATCAAATTCTGGACTTGACCAATAAAATTCTAGAGGTTCAAATAAACATAATCAAAAAACAGAATTGATGTTTTTCTTTAAAAAAAAAAAAATGAGAGCCAAACAACATCGGATGACTTCTTTTGGCCAACCTTTTAGATAGATTCGACAGATTTTGCTAGGCAATTTATTGAAACTTGTATGTATTTGTATTTGTATATGTATTTTATTAATTAATTAACATAAGTATATAAAAACATTTCGTTTAAGGAATACTAAGTTCTAAGGTAGAATTGTTTTAATATTTAGGTTGATTTCACTTGATAATAGTAGAAAATTAAATAAAAAATATTTTATTTGGGAAAGGGAAACAATGGTTAAAAAATTTTCACAAAAAATGAATAGCAAAGAAAAAATAGATTAAGAGAATAATAGAAATTAATTTAACACCTAAAATGATTTTCTAAAGCCTTTCTAAACATTGCGCAGCTGTTCATTCTTCTCAAGTCGGCAGGTAAGGAGTTCCAAAAACAAACCAACGGCGGCGTAAACAAAAAATTGTCGCTTTGAAACAATGTACTTATACGTAGGAGTAATTAGAATGTTGTTTCTGTTTCAGGTGATCTTGCCAAGTTAAGGTTTTGTTAAAAGTAATACCAAAGTTCTTGACCGTTCTAACGTAAGGAAGCGTGGAACTACCTAGTTCTATGCTAGGAAAACAAGAGGTTTCAGTTGCATTTTTACTGATGACAATGGCTTGACTTTTTTTCGGATTTAGTCGCAACTGATTTTTCTCGGCCCACTTGAATGCCCTATCTATGAGATCTAGATTCAGACGATAGGTAGCACCCTCAGCCATACCTAACGGGTAACTAAGGTACATTTGTATATCGTCGGCATACATAAGTACGTTACAAAACTCTACAACATCGGGAAGATCGTTGATAAATATCGAAAAAAGCAAAGGACCAAGAATTGACCCTTGTGGAACACGAGGATGTGTTGGGAGAAAGTCAGAGAGTTGAGAGTTATAGCCTCAGACTTCACTGCCAAAACGGCTTTAATGACGTCGCTCTCATAGACTCTACCAAAACTAAATTCATTTGAATGATCAGATTTAAAAACAGCACAATGATCCAAATCCAATGATCTGGAGCTATACCAGATTTACCAGAATGTAATCAATAAGTGTGGAATTTGTCACGGAAAAATGAGTAGGCATACACTCATATTAACAGGAAAAATATTTAAAGAAGCTAAATTTATTTAGAGTTTAACACATTACTATTCCATACATCAAGAAAGTTAGTATTGAGATCCTCGGCTATTGGGATATGGTTGTAAAATTGGGTTATGTCTTCAAGAATATTTGTGTAATAGCACTCTTGAATCATATGAATTCGGGGGTTTATACACCACGCCTATGAGACATTTGTTGAGTTCACACCCAATTTCAATAAATAAAAACTCCAAATCAGAGCCATTGAATTTTCTTATTAAACTGAATTTTGTCTTAATAAAAATGGCGACACTACCTCCCCTACCGGCAGATCTAAAAAATTTATAATCGGCTACCTCGAGCATAGTTTTGCTTACTTCAGGTGTCAACTGTCAACCAAGTCTCTGACACACAAATAACTGTGCCAAAGTTTAAAAAAAAAACGACTTTTTAAAAAAACTGGTCGAACGATTTTCAATATTTTTTTCCTCGATAGACATTCTGTTTTCAAATTTTATTGCATACTTAGTTTTTCCGAGAAAACTCTTAAACTAATTAAAAAAATGAAAGAATTTTCAAAGAAAAAAAACATTTTTTTATTTTAATAGACGTGTGGTTTTCAATCTGGCAACACTTCTTTCGGAGTTGGTCTTTTTGACAGCTGTCACTTGAATTATGCTCAGTTTGGTTTGCCATTTCATAATAAATAGACTTACTCCTGAACAAGTTTGCAATTGTGCAAATGTACTACCAAAATAATGGTTTGTTTCGGTGGAGCAGAGTATCGAAGAAGACCCGAATGAGTCCATCCGCCATCGCGGGCAACAATTGGAGTTGTGTCCATCCATTTTATGAAGATTTTGCGGAAGGATTTTGGTTTGCAGGCTTACAAAATCCAAATCGTTCAAGAATTGAAGCCGAACGACAATCAAGCGCGTCGCACGTTCTGCCATCACGAGATGGCCACCGATCCCAATTTTCACAAAATTTTATTTTCGTTTTATTTCTCCTTGAAAACCACACGTCTAAAAAAAACACCCTTTATATACATACATATGCAGCCACTAAGCAATTATCTAACATAACAAGTTCGTGCGACCCAGTCGTGCATTTTTTAAAAATTTATTCGACGATGTGACCGCACATATGAGCAAGTACGTGCGATCCAGTCCTGCAATTTATTTCATTGCCCAGTTCGATCTTTGTGGAAACTGAAAGTTTTTGCCGAAAAAACAATTAATAGATGGACATACCATACATACGTACCTTATATGAATCATTTAAAATTCTCAGAAAAAATTATGTTAGAGTTAGACTGATAAGTTACATCCATTGTATGGTCACTAAATTATGGAAAGAAGAGAGGAGAGAGACATTTAAATTTTAGAAGAAACTTCCCATATAATAGATTCAATAAAAAAACATAAAATAACAGAAATTTTGCATTTTCAACAAACATTTATAGGGTAAGTTGAAAATGATTAACAAATAAATGCAGTGTTTCTATGTTTATATATATTTCTTTAATTTTTCTTTCACTTACTGAAAGTAGCAGTAGCCACAGTTGTGATTTAAAAACAATTTTTACGGCAGCTGGGTCGATTCTAATCACTGATTTATTAATAAAGATAAAGAAAATAAGTTTTAATTCTGATGATAAAATATAAGCAACAGAAAGAAGCCTGATAATATAAATATGATTTGACGATTTTACGACGTTTAGTTCGGTGTCCGCAATCGGTGGAACTCAAGTCGGTTGTCCCCTTTACTATCTCGGGAACCAATAGCCAAAAAGTGATAGAATCTGAAATTTTATTTAATTTTAAGGAATAAAAGTCGACTAAAATGGGTGTTGACACAAATAATAAAGGTACGATAAAAAAATATAGGCTTAATGTTATTTTATAAAAAAAATATTAAACAATATATGAAACAAGTGAAACTATGTGCATTCAATTCGATTTTTAAAAATTAATTGGAGTATTTGTAACCGAGAATAAAGAATTTAAATAAGAAAATAAAAAAATGTTATGTAAAAAATGTAGTGCTACATGATGATCTACGATACAATGATCCAATACAAAGTTGTTTTTGTTTTCGATGAATAATAATTTATGTTTTCGAGATAAGTGATCTTTAAAAATTGCCATGGATCGCAATTCTATAAACTGTCGAAATAGCCAAGAAAATGCGATTACGTCAGTCTCCGTGATTATTCTCGGCTTTAAGTTAATACAGTTATTAGAAGCCCATCTTGCTTCTAGAAACAGACATAAGATGTTGTACACTGCATATCCGGATTTCAGCAGCAGTATAATGTCAGAAAAAATTTAACACATTCTTACTATAACTTACGTTTCACTTTTTACAACAGTTTAAACGCCATATTTTTAATACAAAGTTTTGAGAGACTCGAAGCAAAATTGACTCAAAATGTAATTTTTATTAAAAACAATAATTGTTCAACTTTAAGGTCTTAATAATGCGGATAACAATTTCAATAATTTAATTGGATAACACACTAAAACTTACCTTATCACTTTTACAGTGGGAGTTTTGACTTGCATTTACGATTTTTTTCGGTTGCAAAGTGCTCGTTTAAACCAAAAGTGGAGTTTAACTTTTCGTTTATATTAAACGACTTCAATCAAGATTCAGGATTTTGTGTAACTTCATTGAACACATTAACACATTAGACCGAACATACTTTACGTTACCTATCCACATTAGTTAGCAGGGTTGTTTAGTGTTAAGTGTTGAAAAAATAAATTGCACGACTGGATCGCACGTACTTGCTCATATGTGCGGTCACATCATCGAATAAATTTAAAAAAATGCACGACTGGGTCGCACGCACTTGTTCTTATGTTAGATAATTGCTTAGTGGCTGCATATGTATGTATATAAAGGGTGTTTTTTTGAGACGTGTGGTTTTCAAGAAGAAATAAAACGCATATAGTTTAATGTTATGGCCAAGAATTTAACTTAATTATAAAGATAAGGGTTTGCATTATGTTTTCGGGGAAGTGGCCGCCGCGGCTGGCTCGAATAAATCTCAGCCGAGGCCCAATTTTGTGAAAATCGGGATCGGTGTCCATCTCGTTTTGAGCCCATTCACCGAACGTGTGACGCGCTTGATGGTCGTTTGGCTTTAATTCTGCAAACAAAGATCCTTCCGTAAAATCTTCCATAAAGTGGATGACCACATCTCCAATTGTTGCGCGCGATGGCGGATAGACTCATTCGGGTCTTCTTCGATGCTCTGCTCCACCGAAACGAACCATTATTTTGGTAATAAATTTGCACAATTTGCAAACTTGTTCGGGAGTAAGTCTATTCATTATGAAATGGCTAACCAAACTGAGCATAAATCAAGTGACAGCTGTCAAAAAGACCAACTTTGCAAAAAGTATTGCAAGATTGAAAACCACACGTCTATTAAAATAAAAAAAATAATTTTTTTTAGAAAATTCTTTCATTTTTTTAATTAGCTTTACAGTTATCTCGGAAAAACTAAGTATGCAATAAAATTTGAAAACTAAATGTCTATCGAGGAAAAAAATATATTGAAAATCGTTCGACCAGTTTTTTTAAAAAGTCATTTTTTTTTGAAAAACTTTTCGAAAATATATTTTAAATCTTTTTCTAGTATTTCATTTTAAGGAAATCTGTAGTTTTCATCTGGGAAAATTAATTAATAAAATTCAATCAATCCATTTTCAAAATATTTCGAAAACCAATTTTTTTTAGAAAATTTTAAAAAATTGAAAAAAGAAGTTTTTGAAAATTTTGAAATGCAATATTAATTGAGTTATAAATTACTTCCTGTGTGCAAAATTTTATTGAAATAGGGATAATAGTTTACGATAAAACCGCATTTGAAAAAACCGGTTATATAAGAGGTACCGTTATAGAACAAATTTCAAAAAATTCGTTCTAACTGAAATATGTATTGTTTAAAAAAATAGCACCCTGAAAGTTTTATCAAAATCGTTAGAGCCGTTTTTGAGAAAATCAAACTTTTTGTTAAAAATTGTATGACAGGTACCGTTATTTTTCGACCTAGAGCAAAAATGAAAATTCCCCCCTTGATATACTACCAAGTAAATACTAGTTACTAAGTTTGAAGCAAATCCGCCCATCCGTTTAGGCTGTAGAGGCGCGAACAGACAGACAGACGGATGGAATTTCCGGACCTTCTTTTTTTTTCAACTTCTCTATTATCGTAACAATCATGTTTGATTGTTAGATTTTTTTCACGAATTTATAACTTCCATTTTAGTAGTACCTAAATCGCAAGTAAAAATTGTCGAGGGTTTTCAACTAAATTATAATAATACTGAGTAAATATTTTCACTTATTTATTGCCCTGGCAGTTTGACTATCAACTTCCAATGATTGTTCCAGTCAAACCAAGTTTCATCGAAATATAATCTCTTTGTTTACAGAACCTAAATTGGTTCCCTAATCATAATATAAATCATCAAATCACTTGGCATTAATTTGTTTATTTTATGATGGAATATTGGCTTCATGTTCAGTCTGAAACTTTATCTAATGTCGAAATTCATATGATTTAATAATACAAATCTTTTTCTATGCGAACGCCTCAAAATATACATTGGGTCAACTATACTCGTAGACTAGAACTTAACACTCCTTCAATGCACAGTTGACTTGGAATAGTAAAATCGCATCTATCGGACAGACAGCATGGATTCGTCAAGGGCAAATCTACCATTACAAATCTGTTGGAAATTACATCATGCATAACAAAAGGATTCATGAATGGTCATCAAACGGTATAGTATACACTGACTTCTGCAAAGCCTTCCATCAACTTAATCACCAGTTGGTTGTTAGAAAACTTTCACTTTTCGGTTGGTCCCCAAAACTTGTGCAATGGATTGCAAGTTATTTATCGTCTCGTACTCAATATGTTAAATTCAAGTCTCATTTATCCAACGCAATAGATGTCAAGTCTGGCGTGCCTCAAAGAAGCCACCTGGGACCACTGTTATTCGTAATTTTTATAAATGCTTCACATCTCTATGCTGATGATGCGAAAATTTCATTTTCATATAAAAATAATGCTGATTACATTCAACTGCAATCTGATATTGATCATTTGCAGGAATTGTGTAATAACAATGATTTCACACTGAACTCTAAGAAATGCAAAGTAATGACCTCCGCTGGAGTTAAAAATGTTTTCTTTAATGAATACTCTATAAGTAATTCAAAACTTGAAAGAGTTTATTATTTGATTCATAATTAGACTTCAGAATGCACATCGATTCCATAACTGCAAAAGCTTCTGTTCGTCTAGGAATGATTGGCCAAAAGAATTCAACGACTCTTATGTGACAAAGAGCCTGTTTGTTGGACTGGTTCGTTCGATCTTGGAATATGGTTGTAAAGTTTGGTGCCCATATTAGTCCTGTCACATTGCCCGCATTGAATCTATTCAAAAACAGTTTCTAATATTTGCTCTTCATCTTTTTTTTTATATAATTATTGAAGAACACACTGCGCGGGCATTGGGAAGATAGGAGGTGCCGATTTACATTGGTTTTGAATGTTTGCAGATCAAAATGGCAAGGGAAAATCACCGGGTAAACTATTCCAAATTCGTGTTGTTCGGCAAAAAAAAGAATCCCTATATTTCACGGTACATCTGAAATTGGGCTCGAGGGTGAACTGATGAGAATTCCTTTTAAGGGGAGGAATGCATTTGGCTACTTCGAGTGAACATTTTTTGTAAAAAACATACGTTACCGTTGCAATTGTACTTCCGAAGGCGAAGGACGTGAATTATCGAACGAATATGAAAAGTTGAAGGTAGAGCCGTCAGCAAAACAGTTAAGTGGATTAGAAGTAACAGACAGAAGATCATTTATAAAAATGAGGAAAAGAGTCGGAGACAGAACAGAGCCCTGCGGCACACCAGCATTTATTTTGTGGGAATTAGACTTGAATCCGTCCAATACAACTTGTTTTGAACAGTCCAAAAGATAGCTTCTAATCCAACGAACAAGTGTATCATCGATCCCAAAAGCACGCATTTTCGATAAAAGAGCTTCATGCCAAACTCTATCAAATGCCTTGGAGATATCAAGAGCAATAATCTTACTTTCACCAAAGCGATGTAAAGATTTGTTCCACTGTTCGGTGAGATATGCCATCAGATCACCAGTGGAACGGTTGCTGCGGAAGCCATACTGACGGTCATGGAGAAGCTTACGATCTTCGAGATATTCCTTAAGCTGACGGTTAATCAGCGTTTCCATGACCTTAGAAAGAAGGGATGTCAGTGCTATGGGTCGGTAGGAAGAGGGGGAGAATGGGTAACCTTTCTTAGGGACAGGCTGGACAAATGCTGTTTTCCATCTTCTAGGAAAGATTCCAGAAGATTAGGAGCGATGGAAAAGCTTACCCAGTTTGGAAGAACACCTCTTCAGAAGAATCGGGGGTATACCATCCGGGCCAGTTCTTTGAGAACTCTTGCTAATGTACGAGTGCGGAAAAAATCTGTCTCATGGAAAAAATTACATTCTTAAGTACAGCAGGGCCAACATTGCTTAAAGGCAGCGTAGAGCTGCCAGCAAAATGGGCGGCGAGCCTTCTCTGAAGAGAAAACAATTTTTTTGTTATTGTCTATGAGCGTTGGAACCGAAGATGTTGAGGAGTTTTTTATCTTAACTGGGATAATCATCACCATCTTCCACCATATCGTTTGCGACTTTTACTGATTGGTCTTAATACGCTCGAGGACAGGAGGTCATCGCTTTATGCTGCATTCATATTAAAACTTTTGAACGGTGAAATAAATTCTCTTTATTTGATTTCCTTAATAAAAATAAATGTACCATTCCGTCCAAGTCCAAATTATAAAATTTTGCGAACACATGAAACTACTTTGAACTACTTAAATAATGAACCGTTGACTCTCTTATGTAAACAGTTCAATAATTATAATTCCTTCGTAGATTCTAATCTGACTTCATTGAAATTTAAACAAATTATACTTTTATTCAATTTAAATCGTCACTAATTATGTAAATGTAATATTATTTGTATAATCCAAATAACTGTGATCAACTATGTATCTATAGGTATATTGGCAAAATGTGATGCTCAAAACATCCAAAACCCTGTTATTTCCTCGGAAGTCTTCGAACTCGATTACATAGGTTAACATACTTCTCCATTAATTTTATTGCTCAGTCTGTATAAACAAAATATTTTTTAATTGTTTACCTTGTGCTATCATAAACACGCTGATACAAACCAAGAAGTATATTATAAACGCGGTAAATAAGGAACAATAAAAACATGAACTTCTACTGTCTATAAGCGAATTGTAGCTAACCTTCAAACGTGCTGTCAATCTTCCATAAACCAAAACCAGTCTTTTCGATGATTTAAGATTCAAAACCCTTATCACGTTCGTAAGGTTATTTGTTTTGTTTGTTGATAAATGATATCTGAAAACATTTATCCGATCTAAATGAAACATAACAGCCACAAACTTTTATTTGTCAATTTAATTATGGTTCTAGGTACAGATCCTGATAACATAAGATGCGTTCTGAATGTACTGTGTGAGGTGTTTCAAGGCCTTAAGTGTTTGCTGCTTGAATGTTGTATCAAATGTTTCTTCTGCTTCTTCTTAGGTGGCGCTACAGTCCGGGGTGGATCTGGGCCTAAACCAACAAGCTTCTCCAGCCAGCTCGGTCCCTAGCTAGCTGTCTCCAGTTTCGCACGTGGAGTCGGTTGAGGTCCTCTTCCACTTCTGTGCGCCACCTGAGTCTCGGTCTTCCTCTACTGCGCCGTGGGTTGGATTCGAAGATTTTCCGGGCCGGAGCATTGATGTCCATCTGCTCTTTATGACCTAGCCATCTGAGACGTTGAATTTTTACTCTTTTGGCTAGATCTGTGTCGCTGTACAGCCGGTAGAGTTCTTCATTGTATCTTCTCCGTTTATGCATATTGGACCAAAAATCACCCGGAGAATCTTTCTCTCGAAACAGCCTAAAGGGTCCTCACCCGCTTTTGACAGCGTCCATGCGTCTGCACCATAGAGCAGGACTGGGATGATGAGGGTCTTATAAAGGGACAGTTTAGTTGCCCGAGAGAAGGCTTTGCTACTCAATTGCCTTTAAGCCCGAAGAAGCAGCGATTAGCAACAGTTATTCTTCGTTTGATCTCAGCGCTGGTGTTGTTGTGTGAGTTAATAGCGGAGCCCAGGTAGACAAAGTCCTTAACTACCTCCAAGTTATAGCTGTCTATGGTGATGTTTTGTCCAAGACGTCGATGTTGGGTGTCTCTTCTTGATGGCAGCATATACTTGGTTTTGCCCTCATTGACTGCTAAAACCATCTTTGCCGCTTCCTTCTCAATACTCACATAAGCGCTACTGACATCACACTGCGTTCTTCCGATTATGTCAATATCGTCGGCGTATGCGAGTAATTGGACGGACTTTTGAAAGATCGTGCCTCTGGTGTTGGTGTGAGAGTTCTGCACTATTCTTTCAAGTATGATGTTGAAAAAGTCGCATGACAGCGCATCGTCTTGTCTAAATCCTTTTTTGACTTCAAAGGTGTCGGTGAGGTCTTTACCGACCTTGACGGAACAGCGTGCGTTTTCCATCGTCATTTTACACAGGCGGACGAGTTCTGCAGGGATGTTAAAACTGCACATTGCTCTATATAACTCGTCTCTATAAATGCTGTCGTACGCGGCTTTGAAATCGATGAAAAGCTGGTGGGTATCGATTGGAAGTTCTTGAGTTTTTTCCAAGATCTGCCGTAATGTGAATATTTGATCGATAGTGGACTTTCCTGGCCTAAAACCGCACTGATATGGACTTATCATGTTGTTGACGAATGGCTTTAGGCGTTCACACAATACAGCAGAAAAGATCTTGTAGGCGATATTCAGGAGACTGATACCCTTATAGTTGGTGCAGCTCAGAGGGTCTCCTTTTTTAAGGATCGGGCAGATTATGCTGAGATTCCATTCATCGGGCATGACTCCTTTGGAGGTTATTTGAAACTTGATCGGAAAAGGATCTGGAGATTTCTTGCGATTGCAGCCGTCCGACGTTAAACTTCCTCACAGTATTACCTCTTCTTGGCGTGGGTCGTGATATCCTAAGTCCGAGTCAATGTTTGCCCCTCGGAAAGTTCGGACATCCATCATACTGGAGTAGTGCCTTGCATCGATCGCAATGTGGTCAATTTGGTTGACAGTGGATTGATCAGGGGATCTTCATATCCCTTTGTGAATATTGAGGTGTGGGAACTTGGTACTTGGTATTACAATATTTCGCCCCGCAGCAAAGTCAATTAGCCTGAATCCGTTATCGGAGGTGGTATCGTGCAAGCTGTGTTTTCCGATTGTATCACCAAAAACATCTTCTCTCCCTAGCTTCAAATGTTTAGCACCTCTAATTTGGATGTCACTATGGTTTCTGAAACGTGGCTGAATAAAAATATTGCTGATGCTCTTGTTGACTTCCCAGGCTTTAAAAAAAACAGAAACGACCGTGCAAATAGGATTGGAGGTGGTGTCTGCATGTTTCTAAGAGAATATTTAATAGCCTCTACAGTAGTTTTTAAATCAAATATTGAATTTATATGTGTTGAACTAAAGAACTCATTTGAAAAATGTTTACTCGTTACCGTTTATAGTCCACCAAATATGTTTAGTGAAGAAAACCTTGGGGAACTTGAAGATGCCTTGCTGAGATTGGGTCCAGGGTAGTAGAATACTTGGAAATGATCAAATAAGGCCAACCTCGGACTTTATCCCTGACTTTATCTTTTGCTCATTTCAGTTTGATGTTGAGAGAACAAATAGGACTATAAGCTTAAGGTCGTATCGTGAATTTAATTATGAGAATGTCATTGCGAATTTTAATATATCAGAGTGGAACGTTAAGGTTGCACTGTTTAACAACTTATTGAGTCAGCTTTATGAAACCTATGTACCTTTGGTTACTAAGCAATTAAAACCAAAAAGATGCCCATGGTACAGCCATAATATAAAGCTTCTCATTAGGGAACGGGATTACTTTTATAGAAAATTTAAGAGGAATCCGTCTGATCGTAACAGAAGACAGTTTACTTTTGCTCGAAATAGGTTAACCTCTCTGATTCGTAATACCAAGCGTGAATGTTTAATGGAAAAACTTGATTTAAATCTCACTTCTAAAGATTTGTGGAAAAATCTAAAAAAAATGGGTGTCAAAGAAGATAAAAATCGAATCAATTGTCCGTTTCATCCTGAAGTCCAACATTCAATACCCGAGGGATATTCTTGTGATGCCTGATGGCCGAAACTCTTTTTCGTTTAATTTTATAGGAACTAATGAGATATTTAGTGCTATCCGGTCGATCAAATCTGGTTCTGTTGGTCCTGATGACATTTCGCTGAAATTTATGAAACTTATCCTCCTCTTAGTACTGAATTACCTCCTTCACATCTTCAATTGTTGTATTTACAGCTGCGAGTTTCCCGTTGTTTGGAAAAACGCCATTATTTTACCAGTTCCCAAGAGAGCAAACCCTACGGACCCTTCTGATTTTAGACCTATAAGTATTTTATGTTTTTTTGAGTAAAGTACTTGAAAAGGTGTTACATGAATAAATTCATATCTTTTTGACTGCTAATGACAAGCTTTTTAAATGGCAATCGGGGTTTCGTTGCAACCACAGCTATGAATCTGCAATTCTCAGAGTTACAACTGACATCCGGCAGGCTTTGGATTCGGACAAGTTTGCCGTTTTAGTTATATTAGATTTCTCTAAGGCCTTTGACAGCATCATACATTCAGTACTTCTATCCAAACTGAAAAGGCATTTCAACTTCTCTAACACTTCGCTTAAACTTTTCTGGAGTTATTTGAAAGATCGAGCTCAACGAGTTAAAACTGATCCTCTCGTTACATATAATGGACTTCCTCAAGGCTCAGTTTTGGGTCCCTTATTATTTTCACTATTTATAAATGACCTTCCCGACGCAATTCGCAGTTGCCAAACTCATTTATATGCTGATGATGTGTCACTCTACATTTCTCGTACAATTGGTTTGATGGAAGACTGTATAGCACGTTTAAATAAAGATCTGCAACATATTCATACTTGGTCAGTTGATAATGATATGAAACTTAATCCTGCTAAGTCAGTTGCTATGTTATGTTCTAGATCCCAACTTAACCCTACAGAATTTCCCACTGTTGTTCTTGATAATGAAGTTATTGTTTATGTGAGTCAAGTTAAATACCTAGTCTTACCATCAGTGATGTTGTTAGAAAAATCTACTATGGACTTCGCTTACTAAGATCTTCATCAGCTTTACTTTCACCCAGTATGAAAAAACACCTGGTTAAATCGCTTATCTTATCATATTTCAACAGTGATTTTTTTGAGGTTAGGATTTTCATGCATTAGTATTTGACAGATCACGCGGGATTTCAGACATGGTGTCAAAGAGAAAGATGCTCAGTATGCTTTGACATTTCATCATAAATAGACTTACTAACGAGCAACGCTTGCAAATCATTGAATTTTATTACCAAACTCAGTGTTCGGTTCATTCACCGTAACGTTGCGTCCAACAGCATCTTTGAAAAAATACGGTCCAATGATTCTACCAGCGTAAAAACCACACCAAACAGTGCATTTTTCGGGATGCATGGGCAGTTCTTGAACGGCTTCTGGTTGCTCTTCACTCCAAATGCGGCAATTTTGCTTATTTACGTAGCCATTCAACCAGAAATGAGCCTCATCGCTGAACAAAATTTGTCGATAAAAAAGCGGATTTTCTGCCAACTTTTCTAGGGCACTGATTTTGGTAATAAAATTCAATGATTTGCAAGCGTTTTAAAAGCATAACCATGTTCAGTCTGTTCAGTCTGAACGCATTCACCGAGGATTTAAAATTATGTCGGTTCACCGAGCCTGCTCTAACTGCTCTAATCTGCGCTAGGCAGGTAGATCGAGAGCCCGCAACAGATTTTTTGCCCGAGAGGAAGCCAAATGATATTGATGTTACAAACAGTCCTCCTCAAGGTGATAACGCCATCAATCGTATGCCAGCCCATATAGGCAGCATTAATGGTATAGAAGTACCATCTTTCTGGACATAGACCTAGTGAAGGAAACCACTTCAAATGCATCACACCTTAACGCCCTCGATTCATTCAATGCGAAAATGTTTGTGACAGACGTCTTGCAGGCTGCCAAGCCCCTGACAGACGCCGCAGAAAACGCATTTCTTGCTGTTTTTAGACTGTTGGGAAACCAGTCAAAATTAGTCGCGCCCAAAAGCTTACTTACGGTTCTTGGATACCATTCCAAGATGAGCCTTTAAATTTTAAAATGATTGGTGACAGGAACTTCATAGATACATTTACTTCACTTTAACACCGACGGCGACGTCATGTCTCTTGTCTGCGGTCAGTGCTCAACCAAAATAGCCACCACTTAGGCCACTTTCGGTGGTACTGTAATGTATAGAGATTCGTTCTTTAGCCGTACTACACGAATTTGGAATGCTTTATCCAGCTCTTTCCCTCGGCTTTTCCATAATGTCATTCACAATAGGTATCCTAGTTATCTTAGTGAAAAGCTTGTATCTATTTGCCCAGTCGAATTGAGGGCTGACATTAATTCTGCCGCGCTTTTTGCACAGTACTGCTGAACGTTCATTTTATGTTTTTGCACTTCGTTTGGGGAATAGACTTCCGTCAGTCGCTTTTAGGAGGAAACTAATTTTACACTTTTCAACTCAAACTTAGGTATTTTCGTTTTTTTTTCTATTTTTTTATAAATTTAAATTATTAATTTTTTTTTTATTTAATTTAATTATTAAAGTAGTTTGTAATTTAAGTCTCTGATACTTTAAAAGATTCAAATCTTGTTGTATCATTGTAATGTTTATACTTCTTTGAAAAATAAATAAATAAACTCGAATTTGCTTCTTTTTTTATAATTAACGCGCGCACAAGGGACTACTTGTTTCCCTTTTAATGTAACACACTGCGCGGGCATTAGGAAGCATTCCAAAGTCGTGTTGTACGGCTAAAAAAAGATTCTATATATTTCACAGTACGTCCGAAATTGGGCTCAAGGGTGAACTGATGGGCATTCCTAGCAAGACGAATATTACGGGCGAAACTTTTTCCCCATTTAAAAATGCTGTATAAATCGGAGTTTAATGAGCTTGACATACGGTACCGTTGCAATTGTACGTCCGAAGGCGAAGGACGTGAATTATCGAACGAATATGAAAAGCTGAGGGTAGAGTCGTCAGCAAAACAGTTAAGTGGATTAGAAGTAACAGACAGAAGATCATTTATAAAAATGAAGAAAAGCGTCGGAGACAGAACAGAGCCCTGGGGCACACCAGCATTTATTTTGTGGGAATCAGACTTGAATCCGTCCAATACAACTTCTATTGAACGGTCCAAAAGATAGCTTCTAATCCAACGAATAAGAGTATCACCGATCCCAAAAGAACGCATTTTCGATAAGAGAGCTTCATGCCAAACTCTATCAAATGCCTTGGAGATATCAAAAGCAATAATCTTACTTTCACCAAAGCGATGTAAAGATTTGTTCGACTGTTCGGTGAGATATGCCATCAGATCACCAGTGGAACGGTTGCTGCGGAAGCCATACTGACGGTCATGGAGAAGCTTTCGATCTTCAAGATATTCCTTAAGCTGACGGTTGATCAGTGTTTCCATGACCTTAGAAAGAAGGGATGTCAGTACTATGGGTCGGTAGGAGGAGGAGGAGGATGGGTCACCTTTCTTAGGGACAGGCTGGACAAATGCTGTTTTCCATCTTCTAGGAAAGATTCCAGAAGAGTAGGAGCGATGGAAAAGCTTACGCAGTGGCTTTGCCAGTGTGGAAGAACACCTCTACAGAAGAATCGGGGGTATACCATCCGGGCCAGCGGATTTGTGTATATCGAGATATTTGGCAAACAGGTTTGTTATTAAATCTCATTTTTTCTATTCTATAAAATCCAGACTTTTTGTTATTGTACGGCAAACACAAATAAGGTATGAACACTTAAATATTTGACAATTACTTAATAATATTTCCGCATTAGCTGCTTTCTTAAGACCGATTTTGATAAAATGTGTGTTGTGTTAGCAAACTTACTTAGTGCATAAAATATTACGCAATACTGTATCAAACCAACTATCTCAAAGTAACTATAGTTTTATCAATTTCTTCTGCTTGGTATAATTCTGCTAAAGTTACTATGAAAATTTATAAAAATAAAGGTATATCTCAATAAAGACAAAGTATTACTTCTTTTAATATATCTCTATCAATGTTTTGATAGAGCTTTTATTTTGAACACAAGACGACGATAAAGGCATAAACCTCAGTTCATAAGTGATCCAATCGCTATTTGGCCAATGGACTTTAAAATATCAATCTTTCGCCTTATTAAGTGAAGATAATATAAATCTTACTGTCATAACTTTATAAAACTTGATTACTTCAAAATATCAAGTAATTTTGAAAATTTCCCCAATCATTTTTGATACGTTATCAGAAGATTGATCTCTGTATCGCTTATCTAATCTTAATTGATATCTTATACTATTAAGCTCTTAACTATAATTTAATTCTATTTGCAGGTCCACTTCTAGGCATTCGGCATTTGCAGACGTTCCTCATATTCCTATCAATTGTTGTTAATTATATTGCAAAATTCAATATAAGTGTTGCCGTGGTGGCAATGACAGATGCCGAAAACGCAAATCCAAACTTTGATGTAGGAGAACATCTTGATTTGATATTAGAAAACAAAGAAAACAGTTTTTTTTTCTTCTTATTTTAGGAATATAATTGGAGTAGTGGGCAGGTGTCATATATTCTGAGCAGTTTTTTCTGGGGCTATGCCATAACACAGTTCCCTGGAGGTTATCTCTGCCGGCTTATAGGTGCCAAATGGACAATGTTCATTTCCACATTTGGTTCAGCTGCATTTGCTATTGTTACGCCATTTCTTATACCAGTCGGAGGATGGAAACTTTTCTGTGCGATACGTGTTATTCAGGGCCTGTTCCAAGGATTCTTGTTTCCGGCCATTCATGCTCATTTGGCGATGTGGGCACCAGTTCACGAACGAAACAGATTAGGTGCACTTGCTAATACCGGCATTGAATGCGGAACTCTGCTGGCGATGTCTGTGAGTGGAATTATAGCATCGTCAAGCCTCGGCTGGCCGGGTATATCGTATGTATCTGGAGCTGTCGGGATCATTTGGTGCTTAATTTGGTTTGTTTTTGCTTCGGATGCCCCTTCGGAGTCAAGATTCATTTCGAAGGAAGAAAAAACTTTCATAATGACTGAATTGAATCAGCAACATAAAGGTGGGGAAGAGAAAAAGAGTATACCAGTTCCATGGAAAGCAATGTTAACATCCTTACCATTCTGGGCTTTATTGGTTGCACGTTGTGCAGAGGCATGGGGCTTGTCAACCTTACAAACTCAAATTCCGTCTTACATGAGTGGTGTCCTTCTGATGGATATCAAGAAAAGTGCCATCTACTCATCACTGCCATATTTGGCTATGTGGATCATGTCCTTTGTGTACTTATTATCATCTGAGGTATTGCTTTCAAAGAAATGGCTAACTCTTACAGCTCTGAGAAGGACATTCAATACAATCGCTTGTTGGATTCCTGCTGTTGGCCTAGTAGGAATTGGGTTTCTTGGACAACAGCAAGCAAGTCTTGCCATCGTTCTGATGACTATAACTGTTGGTTTGAATTCAGCTGCTACAATTGGAAGTTGTCTCAATACAATTGATTTGTCCCCGAACCATGCGGGAATAATAATGGGAATTGTTAATAGTGCTGCCAATTGCGTTCCAATAATAACGTCTTTATTGAAGGGAGCTATAGTGTCGGATAACGTAAGTCTTTATTTTTTTCAAAGTAAGATTTGTCATTCTAATATTGTATTTTATATCTTTTTAGCATGCAAGATCACAGTGGCAGATTATTTTTATAATCTCAGCAGTTGTGTTTTTCTTTGGAAACCTATTTTACATTATATTCGGATCAACAGATCTTCAGCCCTGGGACGATGAGAATTTCCTTCAACATGATGTAGAGGGTGGGAAAGTTATGGAGTCAAAACCCCAAACAATAGAAAACGCTAAAAGCTAGTCGAATTTATGTTGTAAGCTAGAAATGTATTGAAAATACCAAATGACTGTCCAATGTTAGTATACTAGTGATTCTATTAGTAGCTTTAATATATTTATATTTTTGTTTGTAGTAAGTTTTGGTTTTAATGTTTTCTTCCGAATTCATATTACACAATTTAGCATTTACAAACGGGTTGGTGATAATTTCCCCCGAGATGTTATCCCCAAAGTAAAATCCCCAATTCCATAATCCCCAAAGTGAAATCCCCAAAGAGAGAATATCCAAGGCGAAAATCTCCAAGTGAATATCCCCAAAACAATTATGTTCAAGTAGTGAATCATGCGATTAAATCGCGCGTGGAACCAACCCATTAAGATGTGCACGGATACTGGGGATTTGGAGATTTCGTGGGGATTTTGGCAAAATAAATTATTTAGTTGGGGATTTTGTCTTACCTCTCTGGGGATATTATCAAGTTGGATTAAATTTGTTTGAGAATATTATCCCGAGGGGAATTTTTTTATGGGGATTCAATACAACACCCTTTACAAACACTTAATATGGAACCGACTGAATCTTAATATAACAACCTAATAGATTTGGGATGCTGAAACCGTTTTGTAGATATTACCAAAATATAAATTCCAACATTTTAACCCTAAGAGAAGAAAATCGAACCTCTAACTACAAGATGTACCTTCACAGGTTCGGTAGGCATAGGCATAACCACATCTGAAAAAACATATTTATTCAGCTTTGTTGTCCCACTTCCCAAACAATAATGTCACTGGAAGAAACCATTCATTAAATATTTGTAAAAAAAAAAAAATTTTTTTGTTTATAATTTTGTGCTCGCACTTATGGCTTTTTTACAATCGTCAACAAGAAAAGCACAGTGCGTTCGTTAAAAAAAGCAAAAGATTAAAAACAATATCGAAATTTGTAATTTTGAGGCCAGCCATGTTGAAACGGAAAAGAAATACGGAGGAACATAAAAAATTAAACATTCGTGTGGTTCGGTTAAAAAAATATCAGTTATTTAAAGAAATGGGTTTATCTAAAGTAGGTTTAAAAGTTAATATGTTTGGCTTTTCTAATGGAATATCAGGTAATATGTTCGGAGTTTTCTTTTTAGTTCAACGTAAATTAAATAGTTGTGTCAAAGGCCCATTTGTCAACTATATAGTTAAAAATTTGTTTAAATCTTTCGGGAATAACATATAAAAACAAATATATGTTTATAATGATAAGATATTCGTTTTATTTGTGTGCGAATATAGTGGTTTTAGAGCCAATCTGCTCTTCCGGAAAATACGATATAAATAAATGCTGTTCTAAACTGTTCCAGACGCTCTAATTAAACACAAAAAAGATCAGAAAAGAACAACAAATTTCTCATTGAACACCAAAAAGCTGATCTTTTTTGTCTGGAACACTTAACAGGCTCACTGAACAAAGCTAACATAATCATAAGAAGAAATCTTTAATTATTAACAACGATCAAGAGTTCAATGTTTTTGTTTTTTTTAAGAATTACTTCGTGATTTTAATAATATTTTGTATCCTCAAATACGAGTGAAGTCCAAATTTAATTATAGATTCCATTTTTAACGGCGTCACCGGAGCACAGTAGTTTTGAATGACTTTAAATCGCAATTGGAGGTTTTGCCTCTCATTGTGATTTAAAGTTATTTAAAACGTATGAAGCGTTTCAGATTCGTATAGTGCGGCTAAGGAATGAGTATCTATGATTAACAGTGCGTCAGAAATTTGGCTGAAGGGCAAACTGATGGCCATTATTACGGGGTAAAATTTTAAGAGGAGAAATGCATGTGGCTATTTTGCTGGAGCATTATTTATAAAAATAGCAATTAAATAAGAAGAAACATTTTGAGGATGTTCCAGGAAAGCATCAATATTATCTTTTTAATGCAATCTTCTGGATTTTATCCATGAAATGCAAGTGAGCTACAGGAGCACTTGCTCATAAATGAGAAATATGTTCAACCTTTGAGCGCCTTTTAAACTGTAATTATGTATTGTAAACGAGAAAAATATTTTTTGAATCGTCTTGGGAAATCTAAACGTCTCGCACCATTTTTGGCAGTGCCAAATATGTGTTCGTTGCACAGAAGGTGCTGTTCGGTTTCATCGATGCAAGTGCAATCATGGAACATGGTATGGGGGATAGGTTATGCTTTAGCATAGATTTTGTAGCATTAAATTCCATGCGGGTAATAAGCTCCATTGAAGAATGCGGCCAAGATCCGAAATTAATGAGTTTATCTACGCGGCCAAGAACAGGGTTGTGAATTTGGGAAAAAAATATGAACCTAAGGTTTCTATGGTCATCAAAACAAATTAATAGATTAGAAGATCGTTTAAAAAATCAGGAAGAATGTCGGAGATAGAACGGAGCCTTGGGGAACTCCAGCATTTATTTTCTGACTATCGCAATGGAAAGCGTCTAAAACAACGCTAATGAAACGGTGTGAAATTTCAAAATATTGAGAAGCAGGGTCAAAAGTTCAAATGCTAAACATTTACAAATTCATTGCGAAATTTATAACTGACTTTGGTGATTATACTTTTTCTCATCATTATAGATTGTTGGCTCACCTAAGTAGAACTAAAGCGCAGACAATTTTCTTGGACTTCTGACCCACTTGGGAGGGTTACAAGTGCACAATTGAATTGTGAACTTATTACCCATCCAAGTGAGTCAAAACTTGATACAATATGTATTTTGCCTTAATGTTTTTTTAATGTAAGACTTGGTTCATTGAATAAGAACATTATAGA
Organism: Platycheirus rosarum; assembly: GCA_963971375.1. Taxonomy (NCBI): domain Eukaryota; kingdom Metazoa; phylum Arthropoda; class Insecta; order Diptera; family Syrphidae; genus Platycheirus; species Platycheirus rosarum. The sequence continues at coordinate 2,623,515 of OZ020510.1, read as the reverse complement.
GGTCTTTCTAAATTGTTTAAACTTCTTCCGGTTTTCCTCAGTAGGGTTGGCTTTATAACATCGAAAACTCGATAAGATTTTTTTTTTTTTTGAATCATTAGTTCCTTGCCATGTACAAACAAAATTCGATATAACTATTTGTCTTCTCGATGTATCAAAACTGAGAGGCTTCACTATTTAGGACTTAATATAACCAATATTATACTGAGCCAAGGGAGCAGTTTCTCTTTCCTGACTCATTATTACTACGCCTCTGAAAATATGTAAAAAAAAATATTTAATTTCATTAAGACAAATATTCACCTGTTTTTTGTTATTATTGACTCCATCGCTTCTTTTGTCAAAGTGGGTTTGGCTAAGAAACGTGCTGATCAAAATTGACAGAAGAAGAGAAGATTTCTATGGAGTATGGAGAGGTAAACAGGTAAAACATGTTGGTAGTTAGAATACCCTTTTCCATTAAGTATTATTTTCTTTGTGTTCTTCTTAAATAAATTATTTATACAATTGCCCTAAGATTGGCAGAGCGCGCTTTTCCATTATACATATTTTGTTTATTTATTTACAAAACCTGTACTCTAAGGGTAAGTTTTGGGATTCATAAGAATAAAAAATATCGATAGAAAAGTATTAAAACTAACATTACGATGGAAACTTAAAAAAATCTTAAATTTTGTAATGTTTTTTAATGCCTTTTTACTATTAATAAATTTAATATTTTTAAACACTAAATTAGCAAAAACTTCCGTAATTTATTTTTATGAATTTTTTAGTGACGCAAGTCTAAAAGCCTGCGTCGAGGTGGTATTTTCAGAGAATAAGTGATCTGTATGATTTTATAAATAAAAAAAAGTGTAGGACACAAAATGGAACCTTGATGCACCCCTGTTTTTATTGTATTAAACACTTAAATATACTAGTTAAATGGAAGTATCCGAAATGTATTTATTTATAATAAGATACTTACATAATAGCGAGGCATCACCGTTATAAATAAAACTATTTAAAATCCAAAACAAATTATAGATAATTTTTCAAAATTTATTTAACAATCAACACAAATTCTTTAGAACAGTCGTATTTTATCAGAGCAAGTTCGTGCGACTTAGGCGTACATTTTGTATAAATTTGCGTTTTAATGTCATCTGGATCTCTTAAAAAATGTTAATTTGGTTAGAAAAAAACAATTTTTTTTATAAAGTCGTTGGAGCCACTCATAGGTAACTGTTCTTCGATTCAGTATATGTTTGGTGTGGATAAAAGTTGGGGTAAAAAATTCTTCTAACTAGCATGCATATCTCCTTGTTTGCGCGCTGGAACCTGGGCGTTCGGCATTTGCAGACTTTCCTCATATTCCTGTCCATCGTTGTAAATTATATTGCAAATTTTAATACAAGTGTTGCCGTAGTGGCGATGACAAATGCCAAAAACGCAAATCCAGACTTCGATGTAAGTAAAAACCTAAAATTTAAAAAACATGAATCCATCCCTTAATTGATTTTCAGGAATATGATTGGGATAGCCAGCAGGTGTCTTATGTTTTGAGCAGTTTTTTCTGGGGCTATGCCATAACCCAATTCCCAGGAGGCTTTCTCTGCCGTTTTATTGGTGCCAAGTGGACAATGCTTATTTCCACATTGGGCTCATCTATCTTCGCTGTTGTTACACCTGTTCTTATACGAGTTGGAGGATGGAAACTTTTCTGTGCGATACGTGTTGTGCAGGGCTTGTTTCAGGGATTCTTGTTTCCGGCCATTCATGCTCATTTGGCGATGTGGGCACCAGTTCATGAACGAAACAGATTGGGTGCTCTCAGCAATACTGGGATGGAATGTGGAACATTACTCGCTATGTCAATGAGTGGAATTATAGCATCGTCAAGTCTTGGCTGGCCAGGTATATCGTATGTATCCGGAGGGCTTGGAATTACTTGGTGTTTGCTTTGGGTGATTTTTGCATCAGATGCTCCTTCGGAATCACGTTTTATTTCAAGCAATGAAAAAGCTTACATTATGGCATCTTTGAATCAGGACCAAAAAGGTGGAAAGGAGAAGAAGAGTATACCAGTTCCTTGGAGAGCTATGTTGACATCTCTTCCCTTTTGGTCGTTAGTGGTGGCTCGTTGTGCAGAGACGTGGGGTCTTTCGACATTACAAACTCAAATTCCCTCCTACATGAGTGGTGTTCTGATGATGGACATCAAGAAAAACGCCATTTTTTCATCACTTCCATATCTGGCAATGTGGATCATGTCATTTGTGTATCTTTTATCTTCCGAAGTATTACTCTCAAAGAAGTGGCTAACTTTAACAGCACTGCGAAGGACATTCAATACAATCGCTTGTTGGATTCCTGCTGCTGGTTTAATAGGAATTGGATTTCTGGGAAAACAGCACGCTGTCCTCGCAGTGGTCCTCATGATTATAACAGTTGGTTTGAATTCAGCAGCAACAATTGGCAGCTGCCTTAACACAATCGATTTGTCCCCAAATCATGCTGGCATGATTATGGCAATCGTAAACAGTGCTGCCAGTAGCATTCCAATAATAACACCCTTATTGAAGGGATTGATTGTCGTGGATAACGTAAGATTTAATATTTTTAAAATAATAGTTTTATTTGTATATTGACATTTTTGTAGCAATCAAGAACACAGTGGCAATTGGTCTTTATTGTATCAGCAGTTGTGTTTTTCTTTGGCAACCTATTTTACATTGTATTTGGATCAACAGATCTTCAGCCTTGGAATGATGAGAATTTCTTGAAACATGATGTGGAGTCTACGGGAGAAAAGGTGGAACCTAAACTTCCACAAAGAAAGAAAGGAACGTAAAACAACTAAATAAACCCATTTCATATGTTTGTAAAATATAAAATAATTATCTAGTGTAAGATTAGTATTAATTCTATGAAGAGTTAGTTTAAGATTTTTTTTTTTATAAAAAAAATATAAATTGTACTCCAAAGTCCAAACTAATGTCTTTCTTTTCATTTGTCATATAAAAGGTGGATTTGTAGCTTCTTTAAATTAATGCATAATGCATTTTATTTCTGCTATACAAATATAGGACAAAAATATTAACAATTTTAAAATTTATATTAAAAGCTTGAACAATTAAACAGTTTTCAATAGTAATACTAAGTCTAAGAGAAATAATGGTGAAATTAGGGAATCGATTAGTCTTGCATAACTTGTTAATGTTATTCATTTTATTATTTATTATTTTTATATAAAAAATTGTTAATTTGCTGAATTATGTCCCATATAGATGCATCACTTTTGATAGCCTGAGGTCATAGGTCCACGTAAGGTTTTCGTTTAAAACATTTTAAATGCGATTTTAAGTAAAGGGTCCGCCATCTAACGTTTTTTTTTCAACTTGTGCTTATTTCGTGAATGGTAACACTTAGCTCATGCCTGATTTGACAGATAATTAGTTTTATCCTTCCGCTGAATGAATATGGTTGTGTATACGCTGGGAAATATTGCGACATTACTGCCTGCGATCGACTTAGAGAAGATGCCGATTTTGCCAAAAAAAATCATCTTTTCAGATGAAGCTCATTTTGATCTTGGCGGGTATGTAAACAAGCAAAATTGTCGCATTTGGGGCACAAAAAACCCGCAAGCATACATTGAAAAGCCGATACACCCAAAACAAGTCACTGTTTGGTGCGGATTTTGGTCCAGAGGCGTAATTGGGCCATTTTTCAAAAATGAGCAGAGTGGCCGGTACAGTCAATGGCGATAGTTATCGGGCCATGTTGAACGAATTTTTGTACACAAAAATTGAAGAGGAGGATATTGGCAACATTTGGTTTCAACAGGACGGCGCTACGTGCCACACAGCCGAAGCTACACTCGATGTTGATGAATCATTTTCCAAAAAAAAAAGTTATTTGGCGGACCCGTTATATTATGTTACATAAGTCAAGTTAAAAAGAAGTTAGATAACATTCAAACGGGGGACGGACACAATTCCGAAAACCAAAATCCCGAAAACAAAACAAAAATTTTTTTCTACTGCAATAAAGCAGTCGAAACGTCGTAACGAAAACACTAATTCCGAAAAAGAAATCCCGAAAGATTTTCGCAAATTTTTCATTTTATATAATTTTTTGGGATTTCTTTTTCGGGATTTTGGAGTTTTGGCTTTTCGGGATTTTGAAATTCCGTAATTCTGGATTCTCGGGATTTCGGTTTGTCGGGATTTTAGGTTTTCGGGTTTTCGGGCTTATGGGTTTTCGGGATTTCGGCTTTCGGAATTCCGTCCCCAACCCCATTTAAACATGACATTACGATGATAGAGAAACATTTTTGAGTTAATGCATTGTATATAGAATCTATTGTACTACTATGAGTAGTTAAGCGAGATATTGCCGTTATAGCGCTGCAGTAGTACTTGATGTACATTTGTATGGGTTTTGGAGAGTAGAAAGAAAGAAGGTAATAAAAGAGTAGGTTGTATGTTATATTTTCAGAAAATTATGAGTTAGAATGAATAAAAGCATTTGCAGAAATAATGAATAATAAGTGCGAGTGAAAGGTTCAAAAAGTGACACTAGACAATATGGTATGGCAGAGTAAGAGAGACAAAATTAATAGATTTCCCTTTGATTTTTCGTAAACAAACCCAGATTGTGCGTCTTTCTGTATTTTCTGTATTTCTTATACCGAAATCAATTACCAATGTTGCCATATTCGGATTTGACTGTTTAAAGTTTTAATGTATATTGTTCAATTTCGAACGCTAGTTATATATAAAACTGGTGTTGATTGCTACTATGTTGTAGGTACAATAGTATTTTTGGTACTAGAATTTTATACTTGGTACTGGAATTTAGTACTATCGTAGTTTTGGTACTATATTTAGTACTAGATTTAGTACTTAGTAGTACATTTAGTATTGGATTTAGTAGTTAGTATTATATTAAGTACTATATTTAGTAGATGGTAGTAGATTTAGTACTAGATTTTTTGACGTGATAAGTGAATATACTCTAAAGAAATAACATAAGTACAAACATCTGCAAACAATGTGTTTTATTTGTAAAATAAGTTACTAGGTAGGTACTTCAACTCAAATTAAATGTTTGCAGACTAAAAAAATTGATATAATAAATCAAACATGGTAACCATACAAAATTGTTCAATTAAACCAAACCAATAATCAAATTTCAGCAAAAATAGTTAAAACGGTAAATTTTGTTGCCGTATCTAACGGGTGATTTTTTTGAGGTTAGGATTTTCATGCATTAGTATTTGACAGATCACGCGGGATTTCAGACATGGTGTCAAAGAGAAAGATGCTCAGTATGCTTTGACATTTCATCATGAATAGACTTACTAACAAGCAACGCTTGCAAATCATTGAATTTTATTACCAAAATCAGTGTTCGGTTCATTCACCGTAACATTGCGTCCAACAGCATCTTTGAAAAAATACGGTCCAATGATTCCACCACACCAAACAGTGCATTTTTCGGGATGCATGGGCAGTTCTTGAACGGCTTCTGGTTGCTCTTCACTCCAAATGCGGCAATTGAAACACCCATCTTGATAGTACTATAGATTCTATATACAATGGTTAATGGAAAAATTGTGTTTGTCTGTCTAGCTACGGATGTACTTGTTTTGAATTAAAGCTAAAATAAGTGTCAGTTCAAAATGGTTGGATTAAGACGGTGCCTCGTAGGAGCTCGACTTTCTCGAGAACTGGTTAACCGATTTTAATCAAAATTGATATTTAGGAAGATGTACATAAATTGTCATTGAAATATTTTCGAATAAGTTTTTTTTTTATTTTTAACAATTAAAACATTTTTTTTTTTGAAAAATAATACATTTTTTTTTGAAAATTTTGGTTTTATTTTATTTGTTATTTGCTTATTTATTTAAATATCAAAATACAATTTAAATTGTTGTTTATATACAAGAAAAGAGCAAATAGCAGCAAAGGCTTTTGGCCTTTGATTAATTAGATTTTAATTTGAAGATATTTTAATATTTCATTAATTTTGGAAATGTCGTTATGTTGCGGTTCTTATTGCGTTGCAGTTATAGGTTTGAAGTTGTGGGTGTCCAATAGGAGCATCCTTCTTTAACAGGTGTTGGTGGGTGAAAGCGGTGTGACAACGCGAAGTCGGATAAATGTTTTGAGTTCATATTTGTGTTATTGGATACTTTGGTTGAATTTTGATTGGGTTATTGGCGCTGTATTGGTGTGTTTATGGTGTTCCCAGTCAAGCAAATTTTGGTTTTAAATGTAGGTAGTGTATGTGCTTATGTGTTGCATTCTTCTTCTTGAATTATATATTATATTATTTTTATTATATATTATAGAAACTGTTACATTACTATGATAGAGTAGTCTTAAAAAAAATTATGAAAAAAGGTACATGTCCGGGAAAACCGGGGTTGATGCCAACGCTTCTAACATATTTAAAATTTTTGTTCGAAGATATGCTCGGATGCAATTAATCCGGTTGTTCAATATTTGTATATGAATGTTACTACCCTTAAGCAGTTATTAAGCACAGAACAAAAAAAAAAAAGAACTAGGAAATAAGTAGGATGAACATTAATCTTTTCTGTAACATAACAGATGATATGGCTAGGTTTTGGCGTTTTGAAGTAGAAATACACCATAGCAATACCTTGACTACTGGTACTCCAAACTGATGTTTCCAAAAAGGCAGTGGGAGTAGGTGCAGGTGGCTATGGACCCAAGGCTTTTCAAGCTGAATAGTTAGTCTTTTCTGGCAGGAAAGTTGCCCTAAAAGCACTCTCATCGAATACTATAGATTTGTGGTTGGAGGTACAACTACTTGCATGGGTATTAGATCACTATGGTGTTGCAGGCAACGAAGTTGCAAACGAACCAGCCAGTGCTGAATACTCCCCCACAGTTTTTAAAGGCCCAAAAGCACTTCAAATCGAATCTTCAATACACATATACTTTGTGCAGCTTATATCTGGCTAAGAAAACGCACACTCCCAAAACAGCTATCCACTACTGAATTAAATTGCACGACTGGATCGCACGTACTTGCTCATATGTGCGGTCCCATCGTCGAATATATTTAAAAAAAATGCACGACTTGGTCGCACGAACTTGTTCTTATGTTAGATAACTGCTTAGTGGCTGCATATTTTGTGTATGTGTGTATATAAAGGGTGTTTTTTTAGACGTGCGGTTTTCAAGAAGAAATAAATGACATATAGTTTAATGTTATGGCCAAGAATTTAGCTTGATTATAAAGATAAGGGTTTGCATTATGTTTTAAAAATGATTTCGGGGAAGTGACCGCCGCGGCTGGCTCGAATAAATTCCAGCCGAGGCCCAATTTTGTGAAAATCGGGATCGGTGGCCATCTCGTTTTGGGCCCATTCACCGAACGTGTGACGCGCTTGATGGTCGTTCAGCTTCAATTCTTGCACGAATTGGATTTTGTAAGCGTGCAAACCAAGATCCTTTCTAAAAATCTTCCATAAAGTCAATGGGCACATCTCTCACTCATTCGGTTCTTCTTCGATACTCTGCTCCATCCGAAACGAACCATTATTTTAGTAATACATTTTCACAATTTTTAAACTTGTTCAAGAGTAAGTCTATTTATTATGAAATGGCAAACCAAACTTATAAATCAAGTGACAGCTGTCAAAAAGACCAACTCCGAAAAAAGTATTGCCAGATTTAAAACCACACGTCTATTAAAATAAAAAAATAATTTTTTTATAGAAAATTCTTTCATTTCAATGAACCGTTTTCAAAATATTTCGAAAACCAAATTTTTGTTTTAGAAAATTATAAAAAATCGAAAAAAAAAGTTTTTGAAAATTTTGAAATGCAATATTCATTGAATTGTAGGTGACTTTCTGTGTGCTAAATTTTATTGAAATCGGGATAATAGTTAACGATAAAATCGCATTTAAAAAAAAACCGGTTATATGAGAGGTACCGTTATAGAACAAATTTTGAAAAATTCATTCTGACTGAAAGACGTATCGTCGTAAAAAAATAGCACCCTGAAACTTTTATCAAAATCCTTAGAGCATTTTTCGAGAAAATCAAACTTTTTGTTGAAAAATGGTATGGCAGGTACCGTTATTTTTCGACCTAGAGCAAAAATGAAAAACATCTCCCGAGACACTACCTAATTAATACTAAATACCAAGTTGAAGCAAATTGGCCCATCCGTTTAGCCTGTAGAGGCGCGAACAGACAGACAGACAGACGGACGGAATTTCCAGACCCACTTTTTTCAACTTCTCTATCATGTTAATGTCATGTTTGATTGTTAGAAAAAATTTTTTTTGCACGAATCCATAACTTGTATTATATCTATAATCTATAATCGCAAGTAAAAATTAAAAACCTCCACCAAGAGTCTTTACTGTTTTGTCTTTTATTACCTACCCAGGTAGGGCATCCCATATTCGTATGGTTCGGTTAAAGAAAGATTTCATTTTCTAAAAAAACATACACCCCTAGTTGATGTAATAAGTAATAGTAATAGTATAGTTGATAACATAGCGCGACAACTGCAAAAAATTAATCGTTCTCAGACACTCAAAACAAACATTTGTATTTCATTAAAATACTATTATCAATAATAATAACAGCTGGTTGGATGTGGGCCAATATAAAACAAACAAAACAAATATTTATGCAACGATTGTCAAACTTAAGAGAAGATAAAATATTTATATCATGATTCCTCAATTAAATAAAAAAAAAATCAATCTATTTGATTTTTTTTGTAATTAATTCTGACGCAATTTTTTTAAACAAGAATTTCTTCCAAATATTTTGATTGTTTATGTTTTTTTTTATTGGTACCCCATATTGCTTTTCACAAAATGTCTGTGAATGTCTCGCATATTCGGAGTTATTATATTACTTCGTTGATTCTTGAATGTTGTTTGATTCTTAACCTACGTATAAACTGGTTGTGTATATACCAGCCTTTACCTTACAGTTGTTGGCTTAAGTAATAAACTTCAGACGGTATTCTCACTCGAGCCAAATTCAAGACCAAAAGTATCTTCTCGAATTCGAGGCATAAACAACTTTAGTTGCGATTCGGGTTTCGGAAACGCTATATCTTGGTTAATAATGTGTGAAAAGTAAACCTTTTGAAGTTAGAATTTGTATCAATTCAAATATGGCAGACACCGACGTGTGTAAAGGTTAGTTCATATGTTTTTTTTTTTACAATAGTTAAGCAGTTAAAGAAACGCTCATCTAAAAATAAATATATTTAACAATTATAGGGACTATACGGCAAGTTTAGGATTCGTGAATATAAAAAAAAATGAGATAACAATCAAACATGACATTACGATCATAGAGAAGCCTAAAAAAGTCATTGGCAACAAATGTCCGTCTGTCTGTCTGTCTGCCAGTATGTATAACAAACTGCAGCCTAAACGGCTTAAGCGACTATCTTCAAATTTGGTGTGCATGATTCTTTTGGCATTCCCCTAGAGGGGAAATTGAAATTTTATTTTTAGCCCTAAAAATAACGGTACCTGCCATATGCCCGTTTGGAAAAGCTTATTTTTCTCTAAAACGGCTCCAACGATTTTGATGAAAATGTTTGAGAATTTTTTTGTTGGTATCGGCTATCATTTGATTAAAACCAAATTTACGGAAAAAGTCTATTAACGGTACCTTTCATATAACGTTTTTTTTTAATTTTGGCTTTCTCGGTAACGGGTCTTTGGATTTCTTTTAAATTTTATATTTAAGAAGATCTAGGCAGCCAAATTAATTCTGCATATCAAATTTTTGAATAACTTTTTTTTCTAATTAAAATTAATTTCAGATTTTTTTTTTTTTGAAAAATCATAATTTTTTTTAAAACATATCAAAAAAAGTTATTTTAAATTTTATAATCACATGTCCATTAATCAATTCTAAAAAAACTGCATACAAGAATTTCAAATTTTTTTTTTCAAAAAAAAACTAAAAATAAAAATGATTTTATCAAAACCGGTCCTACAATTTTCAAAATACATTTTTCATAAATTCCTTGTTATTCAAGACGTGTGATGGCGTACTTCATTTTTAGTAAAATCCGTTAGGTATTGTAGTTTTTAAAGCTTTTTATAAGTTAAAACTGTGTTATTTTCAACGTAAATGTTACTTATTTCTGTCAAAAATCCTGCTTTTCAATGTAATTAGGCACATAAGAGCAAGTACGTGCGACCCAGTCGTGCCCATTTTTTAAATATTTAATTCATACAAACGGTTGGTGTGAATGAACGAGTTATTAAGTATCTGCTAACTTAAATAGAGAGACTTGTTGAAATGAAAAAAAACTTTTGTTGGTATGAAGTGTCACAAGATCTGCTCTTCGATTTTTTCGCTCAATATTTGAAAAAAAAAAAAATTAAATATCGAAATATGTTTGCTTGTTTTAATGAATGCTTAATTAAAATGTCTTTGTTTACTGGCTTTATGTTGTTTAATGACTTTTGTTTTAGCTTGTTTGAAATGTCTGATAATTAGTACTAAGTTAGTTTAAACCAAATTGAAGCCGCAAGTGTTCCGCGGTGCTCTCTTAAAATATATAAATCGTAGATGTAATGACGGCATCTATGTATGTAGGTTTTAAAGAGAGAAAGGAAGTTTCAGTTCAGGAATCGAACGATCTTTTCCCAGTAATTTAATTTTAAGTGGTCGCTCTTAAGATCGTCAAATAAAATAAATTTATTTCTGAGTTAATGAACTTGAACTTCAAGGTATGGATTATAGGTATCTCTTGTTTAAGTAGTAAAAGTAAATGTTGGTTATTGTAAAAGATTATGTATTAGCCAAGAAACTTCTTTTGCCGTCAGAATATTTTTAATAACAGAGGATTATCGGTCCTGCAGGCAACACCAAACAGAAACGATTTGGATTGAATTAGGACACAGAAGTCGACAATCAGAGAAGTTAACTGGGTCATTAAACAAAACTTTAGAATGTCTAATAACTCATCCTGGAAAACAGAGTGTTCCTGGGACAATAAGACACTTCGAAAAATTTCCTAAACATTTGGTCGAACAATTTTAGGGGGTAAAGGGGGTAAAATTCAATTTTTCGTCAACGATATTTTTCGATAATGATGACGAAACGGAAATGAACCTGGAAAATCAGTGAAGTCAATTCAACTAGTTAAATTTTGTGTTTTTTTTTTTGATAAGATTCTGCTTTTTAAAAGTGGAAAATGATTTAAATTTGGTTTTGCTTGGAATAATTTTTCATTTTCAATAGTGGGGATAACACATGATAAAAAAAACGCGCCCAGTATTGACATTTAGACCGCTGTAACATAAAAACGAATTGACGTACCCAAAGTCGTTGGTATGTCATTTTGTAGATAATTTTACTGTCTACAAGTAAATAGTTCACTCGAAGTAGCCAGCTGCATTCCTCCTCTTAAAAGTTTCTCCCGTAATTCTCGTCTTGCAAGGAATGCTCATCAGTTCACCCTTGAGCCCAATTTCAGACGTACCGTGAAATATAGGGATTCTTTTTTTAGCCGAACAACACGAATTTGCAGTAGATTACCCGGCGAGATTTGCCATTTTGATCTGCTAACATTTAAAACCAATGTAAATCGACACCTCCCATCTGTCCCCTCCCTATCTTCCATTAAAAGGGAAACAAATCCCTTGTGCGCGCGTTAATTATAAACAAAAAATAAAAAAGTAAGAACCCAAGTCTCGGATCCTTTTGTGAGTACTATTAAGACCATAGACTTATACAGAACCAGCTCAGTTCTTCCTTTTTCGCTCGTCTTCTGGCATTTTTTCGTGTTCCCATACGTGTTCTATGATATTACAAATTGCTTGATGTAATGTTGTACCGCCATTTTTGATCAGCCCGGCGGGTATGACATCGGGTCTAGAGGCTTTGTTATTCTTGAGCCGATTTATTGCCTTTGTATCTCCTCAATACTTGGTGCCTGCAGCATAATGTCTTCCTCTTGAAATAATGGAGTCTCCATTTCTTCAGTAAACTGACTACCCAACAATGCATTAAAGTATTTCCTTTGAGAGTCAATACATGCTTAAAATAACTGCAAATAAGGCAGATTTTTAATCGCACAACACGAATGTTAATTAATTTCTTTGGCCTCAGAAATTTCATTTTATGATTCAGTCATTGAAAACCAATATGGACTGGACTTGGTAAGGCAACAGTTTCTAAACCCTGCGCTGGTTTAGCGTTTAAATTCGTATGCAAAAAACTAAGCCTATATTTCCTGGCTTGGAGTTAAATTTAAAAAAATGTTGTGCCGTTCATTTATCATTGTTTTTTAATTAATTCCCAAAAAAAATTTCTAAACATTATGTTTTTACTCTCTTGTAGGTCCATGCTTTGGAGCCCGACACGTTCAGACTCTGTTACTATTTCTGGCTATAACAGTAAGTTTCTGTGAAAGGCTCAATGTATCGGTTTCCCTTGTTGCCATGACCAATGCCGCCACTACCAATACCAATTTCCATGTAAGCATGTCTATAACACAATCATGAAACCCCAAAAGTTAATTTCTATATTTCAGGAATTCGATTGGGATGAAAAGGAAAGGTCTTACATCATAAGCGCCTTTTACTGGGGCTATGTTCTTACCCAATTTCCTGCCGGCTATATGGCCTCGAGGATAGGTGTTAAGTTAATGATGCTATTTTCGATGCTCGGCTGTACCGTTTGCACTTTGATTGTTCCACTATGTGTCGAATGGGGTGGCTGGGAGATTTATTGTTTGATACGTTTTGTGCAGGGTCTATGCCAAGGTTTTCTGTTTCCATGTGTCCATGACCACTTGGCTACTTGGGCACCATGTGAAGAACTGACTCGACTCGGTGGACTAAGCCATACAGGCGTTGAATGTGGATCAATTTTTGCAATGGGCCTCTCTGGAGTTGTAGCTGGTTCAGATCTGGGATGGCCAGGAGTTTCTTATGTCTTCGGAGTTATCGGATTGTTGTTTTGTATGATTTGGTGGGTTTATGCTGAAGATAGTCCAAGCAGATCATTAACAATTAAAAAAGAGGAAAGAAAGTATATTCTTGAATCACAGGCAAAAGCAAATGATTCTCAAACAGCTAAAATCCCAATACCGTGGAAAGCGATATTTACCTCCGTTCCATTTTTGTCCCTTCTATTTGTGGGAATGTGCCAATTGTGGGGATTCGTGATGATGCAGTCATATATCCCACCTTACATGCATGGAGTTCTGAAGATGGACATTAAGAGCAATGCATTGTTTTCAACATTACCATATCTAGCAATGTGGATCTTTTCGTACATTTACACCTTGTCGGCTGATTTGATTCTCACCAAGAAATGGGTGAGATTGGGCGTAGTTCGGAAAACTATAAATACCATTGGTATGTGGGGACCAGCTGTTATGTTAATTGGAATTGGATTTCTGGATGAAAGTCAAAAGGCATTGGCCCTTACGTTTATGATTCTGAATGTAGGACTTAATGCTGGTCATACAGTTGGAGCTTTGCTAAACATTATTGATCTTTCACCAAACCACGCGGGAATACTTATGGGAATATTGAATGGAATTTGTAATGTTGTCCCAATCTTTTCGCCAATAGTTATTGGAAGGATCCTAAGTGATGAGGTAGGTTTTAGACATTTTTGGGTTTTTTGAAAATGTAATTTTTTTTATTTTCTTAATATTTCCAGACAGATCGGGTCCAATGGCAAATAGTATTTTTTATAGCAGCTTTGCTATTCTTTGTGGGAAATTTACAATTCATATTCCTTGGCTCTACTGAAACACAAGTCTGGAATGATGAGTTTTATTTCCTGAATCGAGTAAGACAACGTGACACTGAACAAAAGATAAAGGCAGAGAGGAAAACAGGGATCGTAAACAACTCGCACATGGAACAAAGAGTCTATTAAAATAAGATAAGCGTTGATAGATGTATAAGATAGTTTTAATTTCCAATAAAAATTTAAGAAGAAAAAAATATGTTTCTGTACCTAAAGAGCCCAAAGTTTAGAAGTTTTACTAACGAAAATATTTACGTCACTTGAAAAAGTTGTTTTTCAAAGACAGGCTCAAAGAATTAATAAAAAATAAACTGTGAATTATGAATTAATTGTTTATTCCAAATTTAAAGTTTTAGAGATCAAAATGCTTGTACACCGATCATATACAATTTTGAAACTTTTACAAAAGTTGTTTTGACTCAAAACTAGTTTTATAAAAAAAGTCAATAATATGGGCATTAGTGCATTTTGTAAAATAAACTTGCATTATACTTACATAAACCAAAAGTTGGATAGAGAAAAATGTAAATCGTAACGGAAGGAAAAAATCGAACTCGGTAAAGCGTCCCACATTCGTGCAGTTCGGCTGAAGAATGTGTCTCTATACTTAACAGTGCGTCCGTTATTGGCTCAAGGGTAAATGATGGGTATTTCTAGCAATGCCAGTATTACGGGGAACATTTTTGAAGGGAATTGATGCTTCTGGTTATTCAGACTAGAATCACCCAAGCTCGAAATCCGAGTTCCTCTCAATTCTGTAAATCGCAATTACACATTAAGTCGATGAACACTCAATTTTAAACTAAATAATTAATTTCGAATGAGTACGTACATATCACTAATTACTCATTACACCGGAAATACTCAACAAAATGAAAGAACATTCAGTTGATGAATATATCACGGAGTTCGGTTAAGTACGTACGGAGAAAAAGCGTACGACAATATTTACATAGATATTGAAAAATCGATAGAATAAGGAGAGACAAGAAACATTTACAGCGCATTAAAATGTTTCTGTTATGTTCCTATCCCCTGTCATTGACACATTGAAGATTTTATGTCACAAGATTTTCATTAATTATAAAACTGACAATATTAATTTTTGATATTATTTATATTTTGATATGAACAATTAATTCTTTCAAGATTTGCTGAAGAATGAGGAATGCAAGAAGCACTTTGATTCGATGAATATTTTGAAACAAAAACTCATTACATTCATTCGCAGATTTTTTTAATTATCTAAATATTAAATAAAATTTACTAAAGCATTTAATCAGTTTCGTACAAACAATTTATAATTGTACTGAAAATGGCAAAGATGTACTTACATATGTACTGAGGAAATCAATTTGTACTGAATTCAGTACAATTGTACTCAACTGTGTTGGAAATGCTCTACACGGTAGTTGTTTGTCCAGTTCATTGCAGAAGAAGTAGCAGGGTAAGGGAACTTCCTGTTAAAACATTTTGAAATCTTGAGATAAATCTTTGTATTTGTTTTAATGTAGTATCTACTTTTGATTAAAGATTGAATGTTAACCACACATACACATACCAAATTGTAATAAAATTTTATTAAATTGTTGATACAATTTATGGCAATGGAGTTCCCAACTGAAATAAAGATAAGTCAGAATTGCTTCGAAATATATTCATATCAATAAATGTTGGTAAGAACGATAAGCATGGATACCTTGGGAGAAGTAAATAAAATAAATTGTTAACAAAAAATAAATATTTATAAAAAAATGAAAAAAAAATGAGTTTTTTCTTCTGAAGTACAAATTTAAATGTAGGTTCCAGGGGCGTATCAAAAAATGTTCCCCAGACCTGTTAATACTTCAAATTTTGATCAGGAGCAAAGACTTAAGCTTAGCTTTTGAGTATCCATTTTATGGAAAGTAAAGTTTCGAAGATCTGAACATTTAAATGGAATAAGAAGCATTTTATTTTCGTGGAAAAAAGAATCACTGATATTGATAGTACATCTCGATATGCTATCTCGGACATTAAAACTAAATGTAATTTCCGTGTGTGAGTTTTTCTCTTTTACACAAATAACGGGTGATTTTTTTGAGGTTAGGATTTTCATGCATTAGTATTTGACAGATCACGCGGGATTTCAGACATGGTGTCAAAGAGAAAGATGCTCAGTATGCTTTGACATTTCATCATGAATAGACTTATTAACGAGCAACGCTTGCAAATCATTGAATTTTATTACCAAAATCAGTGTTCGGTTCATTCACCGTAACGTTGCGTCCAACGGCATCTTTGAAAAAATACGGTCCGATGATTCCACCAGCGTACAAACCACACCAAACAGTGCATTTTTCGGGATGCATGGGCAGTTCTTGAACGGCTTCTGCTTGCTCTTCACTCCAAATGCGGCAATTTTGCTTATTTGCGTAGCCATTCAACCAGAAATGAGCCTCATCGCTGAACAAAATTTGTCGATAAAAAAGCGGATTTTCTGCCAACTTTTCTAGGGCACTGATTTTGGTAATAAAATTCAATGATTTGCAAGCGTTGCTCGTTAGTAAGTCTATTTATGATGAAATGTCAAAGCATACTGAGCATCTTTTTCTTTAACACCATGTCTGAAATCCCGCGTGATCTGTCAAATACTAATGCATGAAAATCCTAACCTCAAAAAAATCACCCGTTATATCCGGCTTGAAGAACCGTAATAAAAAACTCACTTTATGTCTAGCTTATTTTTTATTATTGATTTACAATCATGATACGGACGCACATGCCTCATTAATATACATACATACAAGGTGAAACACTGAACTTCAGATATGCGTCTTCCGAGCGTAGTTAAATTGTTTTATGAGAATTTGTTTAATGTTTTTTTATTATAGACAATGTGCAATTAAAATTTGTCAAATTGCTGTCATATTATTATTACTCACGAAATTTTGATTTTGAGAAAAAATTCGTTCTAGATTAAAGAATGGGATTTAATTATGGACAGACTGTCAATGTAGAAAAAGATGTCTACGAAGGAAAAAGTAAAAGGTTTCAGTAAAAAAATATATAAAAACAATTAAGTGCAAAAATAGTACAGAAAATCTAAAAATTCTTTGTGAAATGTAACATGTTTTTCTTAGTAAAGTTGGAGCCATAAACTTACATTGTTTTTTTGTTTGCAAATTAAATTTTTGGGCATCCAATATTAATTTCCCATTTTTTTTTTTTTTTTTTTTTATTTCAGGCCCTTTTTTTGGTGCTCGTCATCTTCAAACACTGTTACTCTTCTTTGGGATTGTGGTGAGTTATGCGATGAGGCTGAATATATCTGTCTCACTGGTTGCCATGACAGATGCAAAAACTACAAATCCGAATTTTCACGTAAGTGCAGTGCCTCCTTCGGGTAACACGTTTCTTTTAATAATTTTTCCAACAGGAATTCGATTGGGATGAGAAGGAGAAATCCTACATACTAAGTAGCTTCTTTTGGGGTTACATCTTTTTACAATTTCCCGGAGGATACGCAGCTCGCAGATTTGGTGTTAAATCTACCATTTTTACAGGAACATTATTGTCATCAGTCTTAAACCTTTTGGTTCCATTTTGTGTGTTCCTTGGTGGCTGGCAGATATTCTGTGTCATTCGGGTATTTCAAGGAATGTGCCAGGGAATGCTTTTCCCGTGTGTTTACCAGCATTTGGCAAAGTGGTCACCTATCGAGGAGCGTAACCGTCTCGGAGGTTTCACTCATATGGGCTGTGACTGTGGCATGATTGTAGCAATGTACCTCACAGGTGTTGTTGCCGCCTCGGATTGGGGTTGGCCAGGAATTTCGTATGTTTATGGTGGCAGTGGCTTTATTTTCTGTGTGTTTTGGTACATTTTTGCAGAAAATACGCCAGCCGAGGCGAAATTCATATCTGCGGCGGAAAGAACTTACATTCTTAAGTCACAAGCAGTTTCTGAAGATGGACGCACCAAGGTGAAAAAACCAATTCCTTGGAAAGCAATAGTAAAATCTGTTCCGTTTATATCACTTAATGTGGTATTATTATGTGAAGCTTGGGGCTCTGTGACAATGCAGGCAGAGATTCCAGCATATCTTCATGGTGTCTTGAGCATGGACATCCGTAGCAATGGCTTTTTCTCTGCACTTCCTTATGTCACAATGCTGGTCTGTTCTTATTTGTTTATGCTGTCATCAGACATAGTCCTTGATAATAAATGGACTTCGTTGCTAGTTGTTCGAAAGACTATCAATACAATTGCCACATGGATCCCGGCAGGACTTCTCATTGGCATTGGGTTTCTGAATGAGAATCAAAAGGACTTAGCTCTTGCTTTTATCATCATAAATGTCGGACTGAATGGAGGCCACATAATTGGCAGTGTATTGAATCTTATTGACCTGTCACCTAACCACGCTGGCATTCTAATGGCAACTGCTAATACTTTGGGTAATATTATTCCAATTGTGGTTCCAATTGTTGTGGGCATCGTTGTTAATGATGAGGTAAGTTATGGCTTTTGTTTTTTTTTTTTTGTGTAAATTGTTACCAATTTTTTTTTTATATTTTTTAGACGCAACGATCACAATGGCAGATTATATTCGTTATGGCAGCAGTTCTGTTTTTCTTAGGAAATTTACAGTATTTATTTTTTGCTCAGACTGATACACAGCCGTGGGATGCTGAAGATTTTATGATCAAGCAGCATGGAAGCGAGGAAAACATAGAAAAATATACAACGTCCATCAAAGATTTAGAAATGGATCCTGTCCATAAACACAAGGAAAATTATTTATAAGATGAATAACTATAAAAACACAATTTTTTTTATATGAATTTATTTTTACTTAAAAACATTAAGCAATGAATTTTATTAGTTTCAATCACCAAGCAAATCAGAAAAACATAAAATACATGACAGAATTATTTAAAAAAAACACTTTTTTAAACATTTCTTAAGAACTTTAAGAAACACATTTATTGTAACCAAGTTCGTCCAAGAGGACTTTTTTTTTAATTAAATATTAAATAAAATTTTATTTTTTTTTAAACACAGCATGGTTAGATCGCATTTATTTACTTATTTTATTTATTCGGTCCTATAAATAGTCACTTCGTAAATTAAAGTTTTGTGATTTCTACAGTTTTTTACGATATTTTTTAACAATTCACTTTAATCCTTTAGTATGAAAAAGAAAAGCATTTAGATAAAGAAAATATTTTAACGATATTTTGAATGTGCTTTTCGCAGTATTTAATTACTTGTAAAATGTGGATATATGGCTCTTTTCATTTGAAATAAAAAAATATTGAGTCCATTAATCGAGATAAAAGCAATACTATGGACCAAATTACGCATAGTATAGAACATTTCATCAAAATCAGTTGGGTAGTTTTGTAGTCCACTGGCGACAAACCAGAACTGCTTGGGTATAACAACAACTGCGCTATTTATCGCATCCAAGTACCTATATAAAGAAACTAACAGTTTACCACGTTAATACACACAAAGAATTATCTTAAATCAGTCAAATCATTTAAATTTAATATTGTTTATATAAAAATTGTAAAAGTCCATGGAAAACCTCATTTTCCAGTATCTCCTGCCCAATACCACCTATCGGGTCAATCCTAAAGACTCTTGTATTATTTTAACTTGTAAGTTATGGATTCGTGCAAAAAAAATTCTAACAATCAAACATGACATTACGATGATAGAGAAGTCGAAAAAAATGGGTCCGGAAATTCCGTCCGTCTGTCTGTATCTTCGCACCTCTACAGCCTAAACGGATGTACCGATTTGCGTCAAACTTGGTACATACTATTTATTTGGTAGTATCTCGGTGGGTGTTTTTCATTTTTGCTCTAGGTCGAAAAATAACGTTACCCGTCATACAATTTTAGCAAAAAGTGTGATTTTCTCGAAAACGGCTCTAGCGATTTTGATAAAACTTTCAGAATACTATTTTTTTACAACAATATATCTCTCAGCTAGAATGAATGAATGAATTTGTTCTATAACGGTACCTCTCAAAGAACCGGTTTTTTTCAAATACGGTTTTTTCGTAAACCATTATCCCGATTTCAATAAAATTTTGCACCAAGAAGTCATTTAAAATTCAATTAATATTGGATTTCAAAATTTTCAAAAACATTTTTTCGAAATATGTTGAAAACGGGTTGATTACATTTTTTTTTTTAAATAATTTTCTCAGATAAAAACTACAGATTTCCTTATAATGACACTAAAAAAAATATCTAATATTTTTTCGAAATTTTTTTCAAAAAAAAGGACTTTTAGATAGTCATTTAGTTTTCAAATTTTATTACATACTTAGTTTTACCTTGAAAACTCTTAAATTATTTAAAAATAAAAAAGAATTTTTTTTGAGTTTTCTTTAATTTTTGTTTTTTTGCAAAAATGGTTGGTTAAAAAACTACCGGCTGCTAGATGTTGGCATACTCAAAAAAAACTAGTTTAGAAAAAAATTAAAAAAAAAACGTTTTTTTGAAAAAAAAACTGGTCAAACGATTTTGAAAAAATTGTCTCTTAATATTCAAAACTGTAAAAAAATTAAATGGCTTACTTCATTTTTTTCCAAAACACGTTTTAACTAGTGATTTTTAAGTGATAACATTTCAAATGATTTCTTACCTGTTTTTTTTTTCAAAAATCTCAAGCACCAAGACAACTGTCGCACATTAGAGCAAGTTCGTGCAACCCAGTCGTGCACTTTATTTTTTTTTGAATTTTAGAAAAAAGTGACCCCAAAGGCAATTTAGGGGCAGTCATAGTTGTTCCTTACAACATCAGCTATTAGTATGTAAATGCCCCGTCAAAATTGGTCTATAAAAAGAATAAGAATTTCAGGAAAAAACGACCCCAGTGCCACATAGCGGGTATTAAAAATAGTCTTAGTTAGTCCTTAGAACACCGGCTATCTGCCTCAAAGTCTTGTCAAAATCGGTATATAAATAAGAATAAAAAAAAAAAATAAGACCATAAATAGGATTTTTCGAAAAAAAACCGGCAACAGGGTCATCTAGTAGATAATTAAAATAACCTAATTTTTGACAACGTCCATGCATCTGCAACCATGCAGCAGGGGAGGGTGCTGTCATTTGAATTTTAAAAAAAAGTAATGAAGAATGTTCTGGAAATAGCACGTCAGGTCGAAGCAAACAATGGGCACCACTAGAAAGAAAATTTATTCAAAACATTATGGCGCAAAATTATAGTCAACCTATTTTTATCTACATTAACTTCACACTAATTAAAATGTTTAGTTCTGTACTATGTTTTTTCTCAACTATAAATAAAAAACCCTGCACTAGTTAAAATTTAATTTTTAAGTTTGAAAACCTTAGGGAATTTTGTTGTTATTGGATTTAGGCAGGATTTGTGTGTATTTTTATTTTCAAAATGGCGTTTTGTGAGAGCGAGCCGTCATTCTCTCTGAGAGTTTTGAGTATCACACTAAACAGATGATGCAGGGAATTCCTGTTATTAAAAATTTAGTTTTACACTAAGAGAAAATTTATTTATGAGTCTTCTATAATTTAAAAACTATACTATTAATGTTAGTGCTAAATTAAATTTATTTTAGTTTGGTATTAAAGCGTCTATAATTATGCACCAATGTAATCATATTTTCAAAACTTAGTTTTAATATAAAAAATGCCAAAGTTAAATAAAATTAGATGCAAAAAAGTTATGAATCAAATAAGTCATAACGTTGAGCAACTGCCGCAGCTCATTGATCCATCTGATCTTTAACCGATAGAATCGTAAGTAAATCTTACCAATTTAATGTCTTGACCAAGCAGAATTGACAACGTTGTTCACAAGGTAGGGGGATCCATAATGCATCTTCCGAATCTCCAGCACTGAGACATTTTTAAACGGGGGCACAGAATTATTGGTTATCGAGATAAAGCGGCACATCGGAACGACGATTTATCAAACGTTGCAAAAGCCCACAGTTACTAAATAAAATTTAAAACTGATAACGGTGTTTTGGTAATTTTTTTTTTTAATCTAAAATCTCTTATTTGAGCTTTTTCGCAAGCTTTTTCGGTAAACGATTTAATTTATTTTCTAATATTTTATTTAAACAAGAGCTGAAGTATTTATTTTTTGTTTGTTTGTTTGCACCGCATTATCATTAAAACAAAAGTTAAATTTGCAAAGAAAGCCTAAGAATTATGGCTGTTTTTCATAAAGAACGATTTAGTTGTCAAAACATACTCTCTACGATAAGATTAAATGATAAATGCTTTTTTCTCGCAAAAATCTTTAAGGATTTCTCCCATAACTTGTATAGAAAAATACAAAAAAAAAAAAACATATTTCTACCCAAGGTGTAAACTTTAAAGTTCAGCAAACAAGAAGATTATCAGATCTTTAAGGCGTTTTGAAATGTTTTAAAAGTGTTGAGTTGGAAAAGGATTAAAAATTGTACCGAATATGTCTAATGATGATGAAAATAAAGGTCGGTTTTAAAAATTACAAGTTTCCTTATAAAAACCTTTTTTAAATAAGGCCCAGCACTTGGAGCAAGACACCTTCAGACGTTTTTACTTTTTGTGGCAGTGACAATCCATTATTGTGTACGACAAAATATTTCCATCTCATTGGTAGCGATGACAAATGCAGAAACTACGAATCCCGACTTCCATGTAAGTTTAAAACAAAAATGAATGTACAATCCCTTCGATTGAGCTTAATTTTCCTTTTTTTTTAGGAATTTAATTGGACTGAGAAACAAAAGTCCTACATTATGAGCAGTTTCTTTTGGGGCTACATTATAACTCAAATTCCTGGTGGATTAATGGCTCGAAAGCTTGGTGTAAAAACGACTCTCTTCATAGCCACACTTGGATCATCGCTTTTTAATTTGTTGATTCCATTGGGCTCATATAATGGTAGCTGGCAGGCATACTCTGCAATTCGTGTTATTCAGGGCTTATTTCAGGGATTGGTTTTTCCCAGTGTTAATGCCCACTTGGCTATTTGGTCGCCAGCTGAGGAGCGAACTCGTCTTGGTAGCGTTAGTCACATTGGCACTGAAACCGGCACAATCTTAGCCATGGGTCTAACAGGCTTTATAGCCGCATCGGACTTAGGATGGCCAGGAATATCTTATGTGAACGGTGGAATCGGGCTGGTTTTTTGCGTTGTTTGGATTATTTTTGCTGAAAACAGCCCAGCCGAAGCTAGATTCATAAATTCTGAAGAGAGAGAATATATTTTGTTGTCACAGGCTAGAGCAAATGGAAAAACAAAAACATCAATTCCAATCCCATGGAAGAGTATTCTTACTTCCGCACCATTTATATCACTATTAGTTGTACGTATTTGCCAGAATTGGGGCTCATCGACTATGCACACCCAGATTCCTGCTTATCTCCGTGGAGTTCTGGGCATGGATATGAAAAGTAATGCCTTCTTTTCCTCCCTTCCTTATGTATCAATGTGGTTTCTGTCGTTTGTTTTTCTCTTTGCTACCGAAATAGCATTGAAAAACAATTGGGCTTCCTTAGGAGTTGTGCGGAAGACAATGAACACAATAGCTATGTGGGTCCCAGCTGCTTTGCTAATTGCAATTGGATTTCTTGATAAAAATCAAAAAGCCTTGGCCATGACTCTTTTGATCTTAAATGTTGGTCTAAATGGTGGTCAAGTAATTGGAAGCCTGCTGAACCTAATTGACCTGTCACCAAATCATGCTGGCATCTTGACGTCCATCATAAATTTAATTTCAAATATTATTCCAATTATAACTCCACTTGTAGTAGGAGTCATTGTCACTGAGCAGGTAAGGGTTGAATCTTGAATAAGTTATTTTGTTTAAAACTGTTTATCTCTAGACTGAACGTAACCTTTGGCAAATTGTTTTCATCATTGCGGCGGCTTTTCTTTTTTTTGGAAACTTACAATATCTTATTTTTGGCTCAGCAAAAACGCAAGCGTGGAATGATGAACAATTCCTTTACAAGCAAGATGCTGAGCGGGACATTAGTTTAAATAAAATTAAACTAATTGGCTAAGGATATATCACGGAGATTAACTAATAAAAGCACGTTTTAAGCTTAGTTTACAATTTATGTTAACAAAATAATACATATTCCTTATTAAGTAAATCTATAATATTTTTTTCGATATTATGTAGTTTGAATTTAAAAAAAGCCCCCTGAACCTAACCTAACGTGGTGTTAGTGATCCATTAGTTTTCTAACTAGGTACGTGTAGCTTTAATATATGGAGAAGATACAAGGTTAAATATTTTTACAAAACCTATTGTAGGTTCGAAATCAAGTGGTTGATATGATAAATTCAGCTGAAATTTGGTATTATGAAGAAAAAAATTGGTAATTCTATCAAAAACATATGGAAAAGTCCTAGGGAAATGGGTATTGCAAAACAGTCCACAGCGCCACCTGACGACATTGACTGTGAAGCTCTGAACAAGAAATTTACTTTTCTTAATTACTTATTATAATGGCTTGTTTACATCCTTCGTTAAGGTTGTTTCTCAATTTTTTTTGTTTGGCACAAAAACGAATGGAATGAGAATTTAAAGAGTTTCTGGTTTGAGTTTGATTTGACGTTTCTCGTTCAAGAAAGGACGGACTAAGAACATGCATTTTTAAAATTGTTATTTTGAGATTCTACAGAGAATTAAAAAAAAAATTTTTTTCTCGAAAACCGCTCCAATTATAAATTACAATTTAAAGTGATATTCAGGAAGATTTAATTAGCCAAAAAAATTTCAAATTAAAATATTTTCGAAAACTATTTTTTTTGTATTTTTAATTATTTTTAAAAATATTTTTTTTTTGAAACATTTATTTTTCGAAAACGTGAAGGTGATTTTTTTTTTTTTTTTTTTTTTTTTTTTTTTTATAATTCACGCGCGCAAAAGGGACTATTTGTTTCCCTTATAATGTAACACACTGCGCGGGCATTAGGAAGATAGGGAGGGGAGAGATAGGAGGTGTCGATTAACATTGGTTTTGAATGTTTGCAAATTGAAATGGCAAGGGAAAATCTCGCCGGGTAAACCATTCCAAAGTCGTGTTGTACGGCTAAAAAAAGAATCCCTATATTTCACGGTACGTCCGAAATTGGGCTCAAGGGTGAACTGATGGGCATTCCTAGCAAGACGAGTATTACGGGCGAAACTTTTAAGGGGAGGAATGCAGCTGGCTACCTCGAGTGAACATTTTTTATAAAAGAAACGATAAAATAAGGAAAGACATGAAACATTGCGTCGGTGTTCGAGTGGGGCAATTGTTTCAGCGGCAGTTCTATTACCTATCAATCTTAACGCTCGATTTTGTATTCTATCAAGCAGGTGAAGCGATGTTTGCGAAGCACCTGCCCAGAGGTGGGAGTTATACTCGAGTTTAGGGCGTATAAACGCTTTATAAATTGTAGCCAGATCAGATGGGGAAAAATACTTCTTACACCGATACAGAAAACCTAAGCACTTAGCAGCATTCTTAGCGATTTCAAATATATGGTCGTTCCAACGGAGGTCGTCGTTGACACACATACCGAGTACTGAGAGCTTTTCGGTTTCTTCGATGTAAGTGCCATTCATGGACAATGGCGTTAGGGGTATGTTAAGCTTTAACGACAGAAGACAGCATTGAGTTTTCGAAGCATTAAACTCCACACGATTTCTATTACCCCATTTGACAATGCTGTATAAATCGGAGTTTAATGAGCTTGACATACGGCACCGTTGCAATTGTACGTCCGAAGGCGAAGGACGTGAATTATCGAACGAATATGAAAAGCTGAGGGTAGAGTCGTCAGCAAAACAGTTAAGTGGATTAGAAGTAACAGACAGAAGATCATTTATAAAAATGAGGAAAAGAGTCGGAGATAGAACAGAGCCCTGGGGCACACCAGCATTTATTTTATGGGAATCAGACTTGAATCCGTCCAATACAACTTGTATTGAACGGTCCAGAAGATAGCTTCTAATCCAACGAACAAGAGTATTATCGATTCCAAAAGCACGCATTTTCGATAAGAGAGCTTCATGCCAAACTCTATCAAATGCCTTGGAGATATCAAGAGCAATAATCTTACTTTCACCAAAGCGATGTAAAGATTTGTTCCACTGTTCGGTGAGATATGCCATCAGATCACCAGTGGAACGGTTGCTGCGGAAGCCATATTGACGGTCATGGAGAAGCTTACGATCTTCGAGATATTCCTTAAGCTGACGGTTAATCAGTGTTTCCATGACCTTAGAAAGAAGGGACGTCAGTGCTATGGGTCGGTAGGAGGAGGGGGAGGATGGGTCACCTTTCTTAGGGACAGGCTGGACAAATGCTGTTTTCCATCTTCTAGGAAAGATTCCAGAAGAGTAGGAGCGATGGAAAAGCTTACGCAGTGGCTTTGCCAGTGTGGAAGAACACCTCTTCAGAAGAATCGGGGGTATACCATCCGGGCCAGCGGATTTGTGTATATCGAGATCTTTGAGAACTCTTGCTACTGTACGAGTGCGGAAAAAAATCTGTCCCATGGAAAAATTTACATTCTCAAGTACAGGAGGGGCAACGTTGCTATGCGGCAGCGTGGAGCTGGCAGCGAAATGGGCGGCGAGCAAGTTTGCCTTCTCTGAAGAGTAAACAATTGGTTTGTTATTGTCGATGAGCGTTGGAACCGAAGATGTTGAGGAGTTTTTAATATTTTTTACAAATGACCAAAAATTTTTACTGCCTTTGGGACACTGCAGAATTTTTTGCCGTAATTTTTGGTCATGCAAAAATTTGGTTCTTTCAATAACGGAGTTGCATGAGTTTCTTGCTTGTTTGTGTTTTTTCCGATTTTCCTCTGAAGGGTTGGCTTTGTAAGAACGGAAACTTACTTCTTTGAGCCTGATAGCTTCTTTACACTCAGAATTAAACCAAGACTTTTCTTTAGGTTTGATGCTTTTTACTCTGTTAGGAATAAAAGCACGCATCCCTAGAAGAATCACATTTGTGATCATTTCAGCACTGGCATCAATGTCACTATCGAGGAAGCATAGTGACCAGTTAAAGTTTCGGAAAAAAATATTCAGGCCGTCCCAGTTGGCTTTCTCGTATTGCCATTTTTTTTTAAACTTTGTTCTTAAATGTAAGTTATTTTTGTGCTTAAGTTTGCATAACTACCTTACATATTTTTTTATAATTTTTTAAAAAAAGTGGTTAAATAAAAACCGTTTTATTTAAAAACCGTTCCCACGATTTTTTTTTATTTTATTTTTAAATATTAAGCATGCCAGTTTTTTTTTAATTCATTTAGATTTTTTATTTTGTTTATATTTTTTGTGATTATATTACTAAGAATGCATTTGTATAAAACTGGGAATTTTTTCTTTATATTAAGTATTTCAAAACTGAAATTCATATTCTTCGCCCATGGGTTGTTCAGTCTTAGTTTTCCAATGTTTAGAAATAAGGGTGTAAATATTTCACTTGTTTATTATGGTGTGAATATGGCCTGTATAAAAAAAAAAGAAAACTCGATAGCCTATCGATAGTATCGATATTAAAAAAAAAAAACTATCGAAACCTATGACTAATTCTAAATAGTGCAATATGAAAAGTTTATGGAAGCCTACGTGTACTTCAGGTCACTTAAAGCTTCATTCGTCGTAAAAAAAACTAAACCCTTACTAGCAAAAACTCTTTTATTTCTCGTCTTACTCCATCGATTTGAAATGTTCTGTAACTTCTTCAGCCTAAATAGTTTATTAAAAATTCATCGTCTTATTTACCTGCATCGTATTACTCAAAGCCATTGATTTCTTACTAGCAAGAACCCAAGACTTTGCAACGGCATGCTTCTTCTTTAATTTTCTGTATCTACTGTACTTCATTTCAACTCCAAATTTGATTATTCAGATTTGTCCCATAGAAACCCTGCATTTTGCTGGATAAAAAATACCCTGCAAAATAACTAGTATAATACCTACTCATCCATCTTCACAAATTCCTTCAATCTTTGCGGCATGAAAGCAT
This sequence comes from Platycheirus rosarum, assembly GCA_963971375.1. NCBI lineage: Eukaryota > Metazoa > Arthropoda > Insecta > Diptera > Syrphidae > Platycheirus > Platycheirus rosarum. The sequence goes on along the minus strand of OZ020510.1, from coordinate 2,595,710 downwards.
AACAAACAAACCTCCAGCCAGACATCAATTCATATTTAATCCGCTCCCACGCTCCCACAGGAACCGTGCATTTTTTCGGCACCTCATACTTCTACCTATCAAATTTTACCCAAATCCGTTAAGTCTTTAAGGCGTGATTGCGAAACAATCATCCAAACATTAGAAAATTAGAATTTGACTTGAATACCACATGGGAAGGACTTCAAGTTAATGTAACGAACATGGAACTTATTGTAAGTACCTATCAATCAAAATAAATAAATAAATTTATTGGCGCGCCAGCTCCTTAAGGAGCCAAGGCCTAGTGACTTATACTCTCAACCATTTCTGTGTGTGTGTTGTTAACCTGCAAGAATGGAAGGGACCTATAGTTTACCGCCGAGTCCGAACGGCTAGATGAGATGCACTTTTTCGAGACAAATTTTACTCTTGCAGGTTTTGTCAGTTCCTCGCAAGAGGCAGTACCCCGGAAAAGAAGGTTGCTATGAGCGGGATTCGAACCCAGGCTCATTCGCTTAGTGGGTCCGACACACTAACCACTAAGCCACGGGGCACTACAGTACCTATCAATCATATAATATTTTACAACCATAATAATGGCCCATTGATGCGGTAGCTTTTTGCTGGGAGTCTTACTTTTTTCCAACTGATGACAAGAAAAATATAAATTGCACGACTGGATCGCCCGTAATTGCTCATATGTGCGGTCACATTGTAGAATAAAATTTAAGTAAATTAAAGCGATTTTTGTGACTTTTGATTGTTCGAATAAAGTACTTTAAATTGTATTGAGTGAAATAATTTAAACGCCATTTTATTTCTTTAAGAAATGCAAAAAAGTGTGATTTTTTTTAATCGTAGGGGCGATTTTTAAATAAAACGGTTTTTCTTAACTTAAAATAAAAATAAAAAAAAAATTATTCAAGAATACAAACTTAAGCATAAAAAAACATACATTTAAAAACAAAGTTAAAAAAAATACCTACCCATTTTCAAAATATTGATTTTCAAAAAAAAAAAAAAAAAAAAGTTTTTGCAAAAAAAATTTATGCGAAATTACTTAGGCTGCCTATATCTTCTTGAATATCAATTTTGATAGTAATCGAATCACCAGTTTTCGAGAAAGTCGAAGAAAAAATAAGTTGCACGACTGGATCGCACGTACTTCCTCATATGTGCGGTCCCACGAACTTGTTCTTATGTAAGATAATTGCTTAGTGGCTACATATGTATGTATATAAAGGGTGTTTTTTTAGACATGTGGTTTTCAAGAAGAAATAAAACGCAACGTTATGGCCAAGAATCTAGCTTTATTATAAAGATAAGTTTTTGCATTATGTTTTAAAATGATTTCAAAGAAGTGGGCCCCGCAGCTGGCTCGAATAAATTCCAGCCGAGGCCCAATTTTGTGAAAATCGGAATCGGTGGCCACCTCGTTTTGGGCCCATTCACCGAACGTGTGACGCGCTTGATGGTCGTTCGGCTTCAATTCTTGCACGAGTTGGATTTTGAAAGCCTGCAAACCAAGATCCTTCCGCCAAATTTTCCATTAAGTGGATGGCACATCTCCAATTGTTGCGCGCGATGGCGGATGGACTCATTCGGGTCTTTTTCGATGCTCTGCTCCACCGAAACGAACCATTATTTTGGTAATAAATTTGCACAATTTGCAAACTTGTTCGGGAGTAAGTCTATTCATTATGAAATGGGAAACCAAACTGAGCATAAATAAAGTGACAGCTGTCAAAAAGACAAAAATCGTTCGACCAGTTTTTTTAAAAAGTCGTTTTTTTTGAAAAACTTTTCGAAAAAATATTTTAAATTTTGTTCTAGTAGTTTTCATTTAAGAAAATTATTTAAAAAAATTCAATCAACCCATTTTAAAAACATTTCGAAAACCAAATTTTTTTAGAAAATTTTAAAAAAATCGAAAAAAAAGTTATTGAAAATTTTGAAATGCAATATTAATTGAATTATAAATGACTTCCTGTGTGCAAAATTTTAGTGAAATCGGGATAATAGTTTATAATAAAACCGCATTTGAAAAAAAACGGTATATAAGAGGTACCGTTATAGAACAAATGTCAAAAAAATCGTTCTAACTGATCTCTGTATTGTTGTAAAAAATATAGCACCCTGAAAGTTTTATCAAAATCGTTAGAGCCGTTTTTGAGAAAATTAATTTTTTTTTAAAAATTGTATGGCAGGTACCGTTATTTTTCGACCTAGAGAAAAAATGAAAAACACCCTCTCGAGATAACTACCTAATTAATAATAAATACTAAGTTTGAAGCAAATCGGCCCATCGGTTTAGGCTGTAGATTAGACAGACAGACAGAGACAGACGGACGGAATTTGCGGACACACTTTTTTCAACTTCTCTATTATCGTAATGTCATGTTTGATTGTTAGATATTTTGTTGCACGAATCCAATACTTGCATTTTAGTACCTAAATCGCAAGTAAAAACCAGTCCTATGGGAGTTACCGTTTTTAGCCAACCATAATAATTTTTGTTTCACCAAAAAATAATGCTTACTTACAGCCGTTATATGAGAGGTACCGTTAATTTTTGAGCTAAAAAAAAATTCAAAAAACTCCTCTGTAGAATATCAAACAAAATAGCCTTAAGTCCTAAATTTGAAGACGATTGGCTTAACCGTTAAAGCTACAGTCCAAAATACATCCGTACAGACAGACAGACAGACAGACAGACAGACAGACAGACAGACAGAATATTGCCAGTAACTCAAATATGTTTCTCTATCATCGTAATGTCATGTTTGATTGTTATCTCAATTTTTATTTGCGATTTAGGTAGATACTATAATGCATGTTATGCATTCGTGCAAAAAAAAATTTTGAGATAACAATCAAACATGACATTACGATGATAGAGATCTTTGCCCTGTGTGAGAAAACCTTTATAGTTAATTAATCAAAAACGGCCTTACGGTTGATTTAGTAATGTGCAATTATTTTATTTTTAATTTTTTTTATCTAAAAACTGAAACTTTTTCGCAAGCATTTCAAATGAATTGTTTATTCGGTAAACGATTTTTTTTTTTTTTTTAACATTTTGTTTATACAAGAGCTGAAGTTTTTATATTTTGTTTGTTTGCACCGAAAAAATCATTTAAACAAAAATTAAACTCGCAATAAAAGCTAAGAATTATGGCTGCTTTACTTCTAGTTACGTTTCACATCAAGAACGATTTATAATTATTAATACAAAATCTGTTCGTTAAGACTAAATGATATAACTTGAAAAATTATTCCGAAATTCGCACAGAATTAAAAAAATTAAATATTTCTCCGCAAGTTAGTAGTTTTAAAGTAGGGTACATAAGAAGATTATCACATCTTCAGTGCGTGTTGAAATGCTTCACAAGTGTTGAGTTGGAAAAAGAATAAAAATTGGACCCAATATGTGTAATGATGTTGAAAATAAAGGTTGGTTTAAAAAAAAACTACAAGTAGAATGTGTAACAAGGTTTTAAGTTAAAAAATCAAAATGTGAAAATGACATGGGTGTGCTAAAAAGGCCATCTTTTGGAAATCCCTTGCGGCAGAGCTTCTTGCAAAATCGACAAACACTGCAAGAATAAGCTCCGTCTTCTAGGTCCCCTTAATCCCTGATGTTTCCAGCTCAAACCCTAGATTGACTGATAGCATTTTAATGTTGGTTATTGTAAAAGATTATGTATTAGTTAAGAAACTTCTTTGCCGTCAGAATAGTTTTAATAACAGAGGATTATCGGTCCTGCAGGGCAAAACCAAACAGAAACGATTTGTATTGAATCAGGACACAGAAGTCGACAATCAGAGAAGTTAACTGGGTCATTAAACAAAACTTTAGAATGTCTAATAACTCATCCTGGAAAACAGAGTGTTCCTGGGACAATAAGACACTTCGAAAAATTTCCTAAACATTTGGTCGAACAATTTTAGGGGGTAAAGGGGGTAAAATTCAATTTTTCGTCAACGATATTTTTCGATAATGACGACGAAACGGAAATGAGCCTGGAAAATCAGTGAAGTCAATTCAACTAGTTAAATTTTGTGTTTTTTTTTTTTTTTTGATAAGATTCTGATTTTTAAAAGTGGAAAATGATTTAAATTTGGTTTTGCTTGGAATAATTTTTCATTTTCAATAGTGGGGATAACACATGATAAAAAAAACGCGCCCAGTATTGACATTTAGACCGCTGTAACATAAAAACGAATTGACGTACCCAAAGTCGTTGGTATGTCATTTTGTAGATAATTTTACTGTCTACAAGTAAATAGTTCACTCGAAGTAGCCAGCTACATTCCTCCCCTTAAAAGTTTCTCCCGTAATTCTCGTCTCGCAAGGAATGCTCATCAGTTCACCCTTGAGCCCAATTTCAGATGTACCGTGAAATATAGGGATTCTTTTTTTAGCCGAACAACACGAATTTGCAGTAGATTACCCGGCGCGATTTTCTCTTGCCATTTTGATCTGCAAACATTCAAAACCTTTGTTGATCGACACTCCTATCTTTCCCCTCCCTATCTTCCTAATGCCCGCGCAGTGTGTTCTACATTAAAAGGGTAACAAATAGTTCTTTGTGCGCGCGTTAATTATAAAAAAAATCGGTATTTTTTTTTTCATGGACAATTTTCTTCCAAACATTACCAAATACAAACAACTTCTCCACGCATAAACATAAAAACATATAGATTCTTGCTTCGCTCCAAATTTAGGGTACTTTTTACGCAAATGTTTATAGGAGCTTAAAATAAAGCTCTGCACCGAAATTCAATTTTGTCGTTTTTTTTTTCGTAATAAGGTAATTTGTTTGTCTAATTTTTTTGGACTATAAATGAAATCTTTAAAAAAAACGAGTCAATCTTCCATGTCTTAAGCTACGATAGAACGATGGAGAATGAAAACTTACTCCTGGCTGCAAGAATAGATTTTGGAAATGCCATCCTTATCAAACAGATCTTTGTGATCTAAGATCCTTTCGAGAAGGTAGATATGGTAGGAACGGTTTATAAATTGAATGAGTGCATTCGCCCGAATCACAATCTGGAGACAGAGCTCTGCTAAATCGTTTTTACCTTTTAAATAGCATCACGCAATAGCATTCTGAAAATCTGGGTTTTAGCTAGTTCAATGAAGAAAACTTGGCAAACTCCACCTTCACCGAGTAGATTGGGCCAAGTTCCTTTCTTAATAGCAGCAGACGATTACTGCCCTCAATGTGAATATTTTAAGAGCAGACGATCGCTACTGTTGCGCACTCTGGGGCTTCGAGTGTCTTGGTCTACTCCATGCTTCCAACGTTAGCAAGGCTGCCACTTTGTCTTCTCATACAATTCATGATTGCATCTTTTCCGAACTCGCCATCAGACTTTCATCTCGAAGCCTTTTAGTAAGTACCCAACTCTCGGAACCTTGTGGGAGTACCCGTAAGATTATAGACTTATAAAGAACCAGCTTAGTCCTTATGCTAGGGTTTCTGGATTTGAATAGCTTCGACAGACTAAAGTAGGTTTTATTGGACTTAAGCAGCCTTCTCTCTTCTTTTTTCGCCAGTCTTCTGGCATTTTTTCGTGTTCCCATACGTGTTCTATGATATTACAAATTGCTTGATGTAATGTTGTACCGCGATTTTTTGATCAGCCCGGCGGTTATGCCATCCTTGCCATGCCTTGAGCCGGTTTATTGCCTTTGTATCTCCTCAATACTTGGTGCCTGCAGCATAATGTCTTCCTCTTGAAATAATGGAGTCTCCATTTCTTCAGTAAACTGACTACCCAACAATGCATTAAAGTATTTCCTTTGAGAGTCAATACATGCTTAAAATAACTGCAAATAAGGCAGATTTTTAATCGTACAACACGAATGTTAATTAATTTACTTGGCCTCAGAAATTCCATTTTTATGATTCAGTCATTGAAAACGAATATGGACTGGACTTGGTAAGGTAACAGTTTCTAAACGCTGCGCTGGTTTGGCGGTTAAATTCGTATGCAAAAAACTAAGCCTATATTTCCTGGCTTGGAGTTAAATTTAAAAAATGTTGTGCCGTTCATTTATCATTGTTTTTTAATTAATTCCCAAAAAAAATTTCTAAACATTATGTTTTTACTCTCTTGTAGGTCCATGCTTTGGAGCCCGACACGTTCAGACTCTGTTACTATTTCTGGCTATAACAGTAAGTTTCTGTGAAAGGCTCAATGTATCGGTTTCCCTTGTTGCCATGACCAATGCCGCCACTACCAATACCAATTTCCATGTAAGCATGTCTATAACACAATCATGAAACCCCAAAAGTTAATTTCTATATTTCAGGAATTCGATTGGGATGAAAAGGAAAGGTCTTACATCATAAGCGCCTTTTACTGGGGCTATGTTCTTACCCAATTTCCTGCCGGCTATATGGCCTCGAGGATAGGTGTTAAGTTAATGATGCTATTTTCGATGCTCGGCTGTACCGTTTGCACTTTGATTGTTCCACTATGTGTCGAATGGGGTGGCTGGGAGATTTATTGTTTGATACGTTTTGTGCAGGGTCTATGCCAAGGTTTTCTGTTTCCATGTGTCCATGACCACTTGGCTACTTGGGCACCATGTGAAGAACTGACTCGACTCGGTGGACTAAGCCATACAGGCGTTGAATGTGGATCAATTTTTGCAATGGGCCTCTCTGGAGTTGTAGCTGGTTCAGATCTGGGATGGCCAGGAGTTTCTTATGTCTTCGGAGTTATCGGATTGTTGTTTTGTATGATTTGGTGGGTTTATGCTGAAGATAGTCCTAGCAGATCATTAACAATTAAAAAAGAGGAAAGAAAGTATATTCTTGAATCACAGGCAAAAGCAAATGATTCTCAAACAGCTAAAATCCCAATACCATGGAAAGCGATATTTACCTCCGTTCCATTTTTGTCCCTTCTATTTGTGGGAATGTGCCAATTGTGGGGATTCGTGATGATGCAATCATATATCCCACCTTACATGCATGGAGTTCTGAAGATGGACATTAAGAGCAATGCATTGTTTTCAACTTTACCATATCTAGCAATGTGGATCTTTTCGTACATTTACACCTTGTCGGCTGATTTGATTCTCACCAAGAAATGGGTGAGATTGGGCGTAGTTCGGAAAACTATAAATACCATTGGTATGTGGGGACCAGCTGTTATGTTAATTGGAATTGGATTTCTGGATGAAAGTCAAAAGGCATTGGCCCTTACGTTTATGATTCTGAATGTAGGACTTAATGCTGGTCATACAGTTGGAGCTTTGCTAAACATTATTGATCTTTCACCAAACCACGCGGGAATACTTATGGGAATATTGAATGGAATTTGTAATGTTGTCCCAATCTTTTCGCCAATAGTTATTGGAAGGATCCTAAGTGACGAGGTAGGTTTTAGACATTTTTGGGTTTTGTGAAAATGTAATTTTTTTTTTTATTTTCTTAATATTTCCAGACAGATCGGGTCCAATGGCAAATAGTATTTTTTATAGCAGCTTTGCTATTCTTTGTGGGAAATTTACAATTCATATTCCTTGGCTCTACTGAAACACAAGTCTGGAATGATGAGTTTTATTTCCTGAATCGAGTAAGACAACGTGACACTGAACAAAAGATAAAGGCAGAGAGGAAAACAGGGGTCACAAACAACTCGCACATGGAACAAAAAGTCCATTAAAATAAGATACGCGTTGATAGATGTATAAGATAGTTTCCACTAAAGATTTTAGAAGAAAAAAATATGTTTCTGTACCTAAAGAGCCCAAAGTTTAGAAGTTTTACTAACGAAAATATTTACGTCACTTGAAAAAGTTGTTTTTCAAAGACAGGCTCAAAGAATTAATAAAAAATAAACTGTGAATTATGAATTTATTGTTTATTCCAAATTTAAAGTTTTAGAGATCAAAATGCTTGTACACCGATCATATACAATTTTAAAACTTTTACAAAAGTTGTTTTGACTCAAAACTAGTTTTATAAAAAAAGTCAATAATATGGGCATTAGTGCATTTTGTAAAATAAACTTGCATTATACTTACATAAACCAAAAGTTGGATAGAGAAAAATGTAAATCGTAACGGAAGGAAAAAATCGAACTCGGTAAAGCGTCCCACATTCGTGCAGTTCGGCTGAAGAATGTGTCTCTATACTTAACCGTGTGTCCGTTATTGGCTCAAGGGTAAAATGATGGGTATTTCTAGCAATGCCAGTATTACGGGGAACATTTTTGAAGGGAATTGATGCTTCTGGTTATTCAGACTAGAATCACCCAAGCTCGAAATCCGAGTACCTCTCAATTCTGTAAAACGGAATTACACATTAAGTCGATGAACACTCAATTTTAAACTAAATAATTAATTTCGAATGAGTACGTACATATCACTAATTACTCATTACACCGGAAATACTCAACAAAATGATAGAACATTCAGTTGATGAATATATCACGGAGTTCGGTTAAGTACGTACGGAGAAAAGCGTACGACAATATTTACATAGATATTGAAAAATCGATAGAATAAGGAGAGACAAGAAACATTTACAGCGCATTAAAATGTTTCTGTTATGTTCCTATCCCCTGTCATTGACACATTGAAGATTTTATGTCACAAGATTTTCATTAATTATAAAACTGACAATATTAATTTTTGATATTATTTATATTTTGATATGAACAATTAATTCTTTCAAGATTTGCTGAAGAATGAGGAATGCAAGAAGCACTTTGATTCGATGAATATTTTGAAACAAAAACTCATTACATTCATTCTGTTAAAACCTCAATTTTTGCCCAAAATTTCAATACAGAGAAGTTTATCAGTTTCTTAATATAGTCGTTAAAAAAAAAAACTTTCAAACAAATTCATCGATAATAATTGACCATCCAATACTGAGCTTTCTGACAAATTTTCTTGTGCGTTAAAGAAAACCTAATAAGTTCGCATCGCAGATTTTTGAAATTATCTAAATATTAAATAAAATTTACTAAAGCATTTAATCAGTTTCGTACAAACAATTTATAATTGTACTGAAAATGGCAAAGATGTACTTACATATGTACTGAGGAAATCAATTTGTACTGAATTCAGTACAATTGTACTCAACTGTGTTGGAAATGCTCTACACGGTAGTTGTTTGTCCAGTTCATTGCAGAAGAAGTAGCAGGGTAAGGGAACTTCCTGTTAAAACATTTTGAAATCTTGAGATAAATCTTTGTGTTTGTTTTAATGTAGTATCTACTTTTGATTTAAGATTGAATGTTAACCACACATACACATACCAAATTGTAATAAAATTTTATTAAATTGTTGATACAATTTATGGCAATGGAGTTTCCACCTGAAATAAAGATAAGTCAGAATTGCTTCGAAATATATTCATATCATATATTGTTTTCTTTTATTTGAATTTTATAGTCTTTCAAAAAAAAAAAAAAAAAAAAAAAACTCACAATGTTGGTAAGAACGATAAGCATGGATACCTTGGGAGAAGTAAATAAAATAAATTGTTAACAAAAAATAAATATTTATAAAAAAATTAAAAAAAAAAAATGAGTTTTTTCTTCTGAAGTACAAATGTAAATGTAGGTACCGGGGCGTTTAAAAAAATGTTCCCCAGACCTGTTAATACTTCAAATTTTGATCAGGAGCAAAGACTTAAGCTTAGCTTTTGAGTATCCATTTTATGGAAACTAAAGTTTCGAAGATCTGAACATTTAAATGGAATAAGAAGCATTTTATTTTCGTGGAAAAAAGAATCACTGATATTGATAGTACATCTCGATATGCTATCTCGGACATTAAAACTAATAGTAATTTCCGTGTGTGAGTTTTTTACACAAATAACGGGTGATTTTTTTGAGGTTAGAACTTTTTTAAAAAAAAAAACGCATAACATTTGCAAAATCTCATCGGTTCTTTATTTGAAACGTTAGATTGGTCCATGACATTTACTTTTTGAAGATAATTTCATTTAAATGTTGACCGCGGCTGCGTCTTAGGTGGTCCATTCGGAAAGTCCAATTTTGGGCAACTTTTTCGAGCATTTCGGCCGGAATAGCCCGAATTTCTTCGGAAATGTTGTCTTCCAAAGCTGGAATAGTTGCTGGCTTATTTCTGTAGACTTTAGACTTGACGTAGCCCCACAAAAAATAGTCCAAAGGCGTCAAATCGCATGATCTTGGTGGCCAACTTACCGGTCCATTTCTTGAGATGAATTGTTCTCCGAAGTTTTCCCTCAAAATGGCCATAGAATCGCGAGCTGTGTGGCATGTAGCGCCATCTTGTTGAAACCACATGTCAACCAAGTTCAGTTCTTCTATTTTTGGCAACAAAAAGTTTGTTAGCTTCGAACGATAGCGATCGCCATTCACCGTAACGTTGCGTCCAACAGCATCTTTGAAAAAATACGGTCCAATGATTCCACCAGCGTACAAACCACACCAAACAGTGAATTTTTCGGGATGCATGGGCAGTTCTTGAACGGCTTTTGGTTGCTCTTCACTCCAAATGCGGCAATTTTGCTTATTTACGTAGCCATTCAACCAGAAATGAGCCTCATCGCTGAACAAAATTTGTCGATAAAAAAGCGGATTTTCTGCCAACTTTTCTAGGGCCCATTCACTGAAAATTCGACGTTGTGGTTCGTTAGTAAGTCTATTCATGATGAAATGTCAAAGCATACTGAGCATCTTTTTGTTTGACACCATGTCTGAAATCCTGCGTGATCTGTCAAATACTAATGCATGAAAATCCTAACCTCAAAAAAATCACCCGTTATATCCGGCTTGAAGAACCGTAATAAAAAACTCACTTTATGTCTAGCTTATTTTTTATTATTGATTTAAAATCATGATACGGACGCACATGCCTCATTAATATACATACATAGAAGGTGAAACACTGAACTTCAGATATGCGTCTTCCGAGCGTAGTTAAATTGTTTTATGAGAATTTGTTTAATGTTTTTTTATTATAGACAATGTGCAATTAAAATTTGTCAAATTGCTGTCATATTATTATTACTCACGAAATTTTGATTTTGAGAAAAAAATCGTTCTAGATTTAAGAATGGGATTTAATTATGGACAGACTGTCAATGTAGAAAAAGATGTCTACGAAGGAAAAAGTAAAAGGTTTCAGTAAAAAAATATATAAAAACAATTAAGTGCAAAAATAGTACAGAAAATCTAAAAATTCTTTGTGAAATGTAACATGTTTTTCTTAGTAAAGTTGGAGCCATAAACTTACATTGTTTTTTTGTTTGCAAATTAAATTCATCCAATATTAATTTCCCATTTTTTTTTTTTTTTTTTTTTTTATTTCAGGCCCTTTTTATGGTGCTCGTCATCTTCAAACACTGTTACTCTTCTTTGGGATTGTGGTGAGTTATGCGATGAGGCTGAATATATCTGTCTCACTGGTTGCCATGACAGATGCAAAAACTACAAATCCGAATTTTCACGTAAGTGCAGTGCCTCCTTCGGGTAACACGTTTCTTTTAATAATTTTTCCAACAGGAATTCGATTGGGATGAGAAGGAGAAATCCTACATACTAAGTAGCTTCTTTTGGGGTTACATCTTTTTACAATTTCCCGGAGGATACGCAGCTCGCAGATTTGGTGTTAAATCTACCATTTTTACAGGAACATTATTGTCATCAGTCTTAAACCTTTTGGTTCCATTTTGTGTGTTCCTTGGTGGCTGGCAGATATTCTGTGTCATTCGGGTATTTCAAGGAATGTGCCAGGGAATGCTTTTCCCGTGTGTTTACCAGCATTTGGCAAAGTGGTCACCTATCGAGGAGCGTAACCGTCTCGGAGGTTTCACTCATATGGGCTGTGACTGTGGCATGATTGTAGCAATGTACCTCACAGGTGTTGTTGCCGCCTCGGATTGGGGTTGGCCAGGAATTTCGTATGTTTATGGTGGCAGTGGCTTTATTTTCTGTGTGTTTTGGTACATTTTTGCAGAAAATACGCCAGCCGAGGCGAAATTCATATCTGCGGCGGAAAGAACTTACATTCTTAAGTCACAAGCAGTTTCTGAAGATGGACGAACCAAGGTGAAAAAACCAATTCCTTGGAAAGCAATAGTAAAATCTGTTCCGTTTATATCACTTAATGTGGTATTATTATGTGAAGCTTGGGGCTCGGTGACAATGCAGGCAGAGATTCCAGCATATCTTCATGGTGTCTTGAGCATGGACATCCGTAGCAATGGCTTTTTCTCTGCACTTCCTTATGTCACAATGCTGGTCTGTTCTTATTTGTTTATGCTGTCATCAGACATAGTCCTTGATAATAAATGGACTTCGTTGCTAGTTGTTCGAAAGACTATCAATACAATTGCCACATGGATCCCGGCAGGACTTCTCATTGGCATTGGGTTTCTGAATGAGAATCAAAAGGACTTAGCTCTTGCTTTTATCATCATAAATGTCGGACTGAATGGAGGCCACATAATTGGCAGTGTATTGAATCTTATTGACCTGTCACCTAACCACGCTGGCATTCTAATGGCAACTGCTAATACTTTGGGTAATATTATTCCAATTGTGGTTCCAATTGTTGTGGGCATCGTTGTTAATGATGAGGTAAGTTATGGCTTTTGTTTTTTTTTTTTTGTGTAAATTGTTACCAATTTTTTTTTTATATTTTTTAGACGCAACGATCACAATGGCAGATTATATTCGTTATGGCAGCAGTTCTGTTTTTCTTAGGAAATTTACAGTATTTATTTTTTGCTCAGACTGATACACAGCCGTGGGATGCTGAAGATTTTATGATCAAGCAGCATGGAAGCGAGGAAAACATAGAAAAATATACAACGTCCATCAAAGATTTAGAAATGGATCCTGTCCATAAACACAAGGAAAATTATTTATAAGATGAATAACTATAAAAACACAATTTTTTTTATATGAATTTATTTTTACTTAAAAACATTAAGCAATGAATTTTATTAGTTTCAATCACCAAGCAAATCAGAAAAACATAAAATACATGACAGAATTATTTAAAAAAAACACTTTTTTAAACATTTCTTAAGAACTTTAAGAAACACATTTATTGTAACCAAGTTCGTCCAAGAGGACTTTTTTTTTAATTAAATATTAAATAAAATTTTATTTTTTTTTAAACCCAGCACGGTTAGATCGCATTTATTTATTTATTTTATTTATTCGGTCCTATAAATAGTCACTTCGTAAATTAAAGTTTTGTGATTTCTACAGTTTTTTACGATATTTTTTTAACAATTCACTTTAATCCTTTAGTATGAAAAAGAAAAGCATTTAGATAAAGAAAATATTTTAACGATATTTTGAATGTGCTTTTCGCAGTATTTAATTACTTGTAAAATGTGGATATATGGCTCTTTTCATTTGAAATAAAAAAATATTGAGTCCATTAATCGAGATAAAAGCAATACTATGGACCAAATTACGCATAGTATAGAACATTTCATCAAAATCAGTTGGGTAGTTTTGTAGTCCACTGGCGACAAACCAGAACTGCTTGGGTATAACATACATTTTTTGGATCCCAACAACTGCGCTATTTATCGCATCCAAGTACCTATATAAAGAAACTAACAGTTAATCACGTTAATACACACAAAGAATTATCTTAAATCAGTCAAATCATTTAAATTTAATATTGTTAATATAAAAATTGTAAAAGTCCATGGAACACCTCATTTTCCAGTATCTCCTGTCCAATGCCACCTATCGGGTCAATCCTAAAGACTCATGTATTATTTTTACTTGTAAGTTATGGATTCGTGCAAAAAAATTCTAACAATCAAACATGACATTACGATGATAGAGAAGTCGAAAAAATTGGGTCCGGAAATTCCGTCCGTCTGTCTGTATCTTCGCACCTCTACAGCCTAAACGGATGTACCGATTTGCTTCAAACTTGGTACATACTATTTATTTGGTAGTATCTCGGTGGGTGTTTTTCATTTTTGCTCTAGGTCGAAAAATAACGGTACCCGTCATACAATTTTAGCAAAAAGTTTGATTTTCTCGAAAACGGCTCTAGCGATTTTGATAAAACTCTACCTAAAACGGTACCTCTCAAAGAACCGTTTTTTTCTAATACGGTTTTATCGTAAACCATTATCCCGATTTCAATAAAATTTTGCACACAAGAAGTCTTTTAAAATTCAATTAATATTGCATTTCAAAATTTTCAAAAACATTTTTTCATTTTTTTAATTTTTTTTTTTTAATAATTTTCTCATAAAAACTACAGATTTCCTTATAAATGACACTAAAAAAAATATCTAATATTTTTCCGAAATTTTTTTCAAAAAAAAGGACTTTTAGATAGACATTTAGTTTTCAAATTTTATTACAAAAACGGTTGGTTAAAAAACTACCGGCTGCTCATACTCAAAAAAAATTAGTTTCGAAAAAAATAAAAAAAAAACGTTTTTTGAAAAAAAAAAACTGGTCAAACGATTTTGAAAAAAATGTCTCTTAATATTCAAAACTGTAAAAAAATTAAATGGCTTACTTCATTTTTTTTCCAAAACACGTTTTAACTAGTGATTTTTAAGTGATAACATTTCAAATGATTTCTTACCTGTTTTTTTTTTTCAAAAATCTCAAGCACCAAGACAACTGTCGCACATTAGAGCAAGTTCGTGCAACCCAGTCGTGCACTTTATTTTTTTTGGAATTTTGGAAAAAAGTGACCCCAAAGGCAATTTAGGGGCAGTCATAGTTGTTCCTCACAACATCAGCTATTAATATGTAAATGCCCCGTCAAAATTGGTCTATAAAAAGAATAATAATAATAAAAAAAAAAATATAGCGGGTATTAAAAATAGTCTAAGTTAGTCCTTAGAACACCGGCTATCTGCCTCAAAGTCTTGTCAAAATCGGTATATAAATAAGAATAAAAAAAAAGACCATAAATAGGATTTTTCGAAAAAAAAAACTGACAACAGGGTCATCTAGTAGATAATTAAAATAACCTAATTTTTGACAACGTCCATGCATCTGCAACCATTCAGCAGGGGAGGGTGCAGTCATTTGAAATTTAAAAAAAAGTAATGAAGAATGTTCTGGAAATAGCACGTCAGGTCGAAGCAAACAATGGGCACCATTAGAAAGAAAATTTCTTCAAAACATTATGGCGCAAAATTATAGTCAACCTATTTTTATCTACATTAACTTCACACTAATTAAAATGTTTAGTTCTGTACTAAGTTTTTTCTCAACTATAAATAAAAAACCCTGCACTAGTTAAAATTTAATTTTAAAGTTTGAAAACCTTAGGGAATTTTGTTGTTATTGGATTTAGGCAGGATTTGTGTGTATTTTTATTTTCAAAATGGCGTTTTGTGAGAGCGAGCCGTCATTCTCTCTGAGAGTTTTGAGTTTCACATTAAACAGATGATGCAGGGAATTCCTGTTATTAAAAATTTAGTTTTACACTAAGAGAAAATTTATTTATGAGTCTTCTATAATTTAAAAACTATACTATTAATGTTAGTGCTAAATTAAATTTATTTTAGTTTGGTATTAAAGCGTCTATAATTATGCACCAATGTAATCATATTTTCAAAACTTAGTTTTAATATAAAAAATGCCAAAGTTAAATAAAATTAGATGCAAAAAAGTTATGAATCAAATAAGTCATAACGTTGAGCAACTGCCGCAGCTCATTGCTCCATCTGATCTATAACCGATAGAACAGTAAGTAAATCTTACCAATTTAATGTCTTGACCAAGCAGAATTGACAACTTTGTTCACAAGGTAGGGGGATCCATAATGCATCTTCCGAATCTTCAGCACTGAGACATTTTTAAACGGGGGCACAGAATTATTGGTTATCGAGATAAAGCGGCACATCGGAACGACGATTTATCAAACGTTGCAAAAGCCCACAGTTACTAAATAAAATTTAAAACTGATAACGGTGTTTTGGTAATTTTTTTTTTTAATCTAAAATCTCTTATTTGAGCTTTTTCGCAAGCTTTTTCGGTAAACGATTTAATTTATTTTCTAATATTTTATTTAAACAAGAGCTGAAGTATTTATTTTTTGTTTGTTTGTTTGCACCGCATTATCATTAAAACAAAAGTTAAATTTGCAAAGAAAGCCTAAGAATTATGGCTGTTTTTCATAAAGAACGATTTAGTTGTCAAAACATACTCTCTACGATAAGATTAAATGATAAATGCTTTTTTCTCGCAAAAATCTTTAAGGATTTCTCCCATAACTTGTATAGAAAAATACAAAAAAAAAAAAACATATTTCTACCCAAGGTGTAAACTTTAAAGTTCAGCAAACAAGAAGATTATCAGATCTTTAAGGCGTTTTGAAATGTTTTAAAAGTGTTGAGTTGGAAAAGGATTAAAAATTGTACCGAATATGTCTAATGATGATGAAAATAAAGGTCGGTTTTAAAAATTACAAGTTTCCTTATAAAAAACCTTTTTTAAATAAAAAAAATGCATAACATAAGGACAGAGAGTTTATTTATCGATCTATTAAAAAAAAGTGAAAGTCAATTCGTGGTTCAATTCCTGTCTGTGCAACTTAAAGATTTTTCTGGCACCGCTTTTGCGAAATTGCCAAATGCTGCTTGTCTTGAAGGTTCCCTCCATTCATGTTAACTCCCTATATTATCCCTCGAATGATTGAAAGTATAACTTATTAGCCTTCCTCATAAAGTCGTTGTGATACATATTTTTCTTGTTATGATATTATTTTTGTTTTCACCAGGCCCAGCACTTGGAGCAAGACACCTTCAGACGTTTTTACTTTTTGTGGCAGTGACAATCCATTATTGTGTACGACAAAATATTTCCATCTCATTGGTAGCGATGACAAATGCAGAAACTACGAATCCCGACTTCCATGTAAGTTTAAAACAAAAATCAATGTACAATCCCTTCGATAGAGCTTAATTTTCCTTTTTTTTAGGAATTTAATTGGACTGAGAAACAAAAGTCCTACATTATGAGCAGTTTCTTTTGGGGCTACATTATAACTCAAATTCCTGGTGGATTAATGGCTCGAAAGCTTGGTGTAAAAACGACTCTCTTCATAGCCACACTTGGATCATCGCTTTTTAATTTATTGATTCCATTAGGCTCATATAATGGTAGCTGGCAGGCATACTCTGCAATTCGTGTTATTCAGGGCTTATTTCAGGGATTGGTTTTTCCCAGTGTTAATGCCCACTTGGCTATTTGGTCGCCAGCTGAGGAGCGAACTCGTCTTGGTAGCGTTAGTCACATTGGCACTGAAACCGGCACAATCTTAGCCATGGGTTTAACAGGCTTTATAGCCGCATCGGACTTAGGATGGCCAGGAATATCTTATGTGAACGGTGGAATCGGGCTGGTTTTTTGCGTTGTTTGGATTATTTTTGCTGAAAACAGCCCAGCCGAAGCTAGATTCATAAATTCTGAAGAGAGAGAATATATTTTGTTGTCACAGGCTAGAGCAAATGGAAAAACAAAAACATCAATTCCAATACCATGGAAGAGTATTCTTACTTCCGCACCATTTATATCACTATTAGTTGTACGTATTTGCCAGAATTGGGGCTCATCGACTATGCACACCCAGATTCCTGCTTATCTCCGTGGAGTTCTGGGCATGGATATGAAAAGTAATGCCTTCTTTTCCTCCCTTCCTTATGTATCAATGTGGTTTCTGTCGTTTGTTTTTCTCTTTGCTACCGAAATAGCATTGAAAAACAATTGGGCTTCTTTAGGAGTTGTGCGGAAAACAATGAACACAATAGCCATGTGGGTCCCAGCTGCTTTGCTAATTGCAATTGGATTTCTTGATAAAAATCAAAAAGCCTTGGCCATGACTCTTTTGATCTTAAATGTTGGTCTAAATGGTGGTCAAGTAATTGGAAGCCTGCTGAACCTAATTGACCTGTCACCAAATCATGCTGGCATCTTGACGTCCATCATAAATTTAATTTCAAATATTATCCCAATTATAACTCCACTTGTAGTAGGAGTCATTGTCACTGAGCAGGTAAGGGTTGAATCTTGAATAAGTTATTTTGTTTAAAACTGTTTATCTCTAGACTGAACGTAACCTTTGGCAAATTGTTTTCATCATTGCGGCGGCTTTTCTTTTTTTTGGAAACTTACAATATCTTATTTTTGGCTCAGCAAAAACGCAAGCGTGGAATGATGAACAATTCCTTTACAAGCAAGATGCTGAGCGGGACATTGGTTTAAACAAAATTAAACTAATTGGCTAAGGATATATCACGGAGATTAACTAATAAAAGCACGTTTTAAGCTTAGTTTACAATTTATGTTAACAAAATAAAAACGGGTGATTTTTTTGAGGTTAGGATTTCCATGCATTAGTATTTGACAGATCACGCGGGATTTCAGACATGGTGTCAAAGAGAAAGATGCTCAGTATGCTGCTTTGACATTTCATCATGAATAGACTTACTAACGAGCAACGCTTGCAAATCATTGAATTTTATTACCAAAATCAGTGTTCGGTTCATTCACCGTAACGTTGCGTCCAACAGCATCTTTGAAAAAATACGGTCCAATGATTCCACCAGCGTACAAACCACACCAAACAGTGCATTTTTCGGGATGCATGGGCAGTTCTTGAACGGCTTCTGGTTGCTCTTCACTCCAAATGCGGCAATTTTGCTTATTTACGTAGCCATTCAACCAGAAATGAGCCTCATCGCTGAACAAAATTTGTCGATAAAAAAGCGGATTTTCTGCCAACTTTTCTAGGGCACTGATTTTGGTAATAAAATTCAATGATTTGCAAGCGTTGCTCGTTAGTAAGTCTATTCATGATAAAATGTCAAAGCATACTGAGCATCTTTCTCTTTGACACCATGTCTGAAATCCCGCGTGATTTGTCAAATACTAATGCATGAAAATCCTAACCTCAAAAAAATCACCCGTTACATATTGCTTATTAAGTAAATCTATAATTTTTGTTCGATATTATGTAGTTTGAATTTAAAAACAGCCCCCTGAACCTAACCTAACGTGGTGTTAGTGATCCATTAGTTTTCTAACTAGGGACGTGTAGCTTCAATATATGGAGAAGATACAAGGTTAAATATTTTTACAAAACCTATTGTAGGTTCGAAATCAAGTGGTTGATATAATAAATTCAGCTGAAATTTGGTATTATGAAGAAAAAAATTGGTGATTCTATTACATATGGAAAAGTCCTAGGGAAATGGGTATTGTAAAACAGTCCACAGCTCCACCTGACGACATTGACTGTGAAGCTCTGAACAAGAAATTTACTTTTCTTACTTACTTATTATAATGCCTTGTTTACATCCTTCGTTAAGGTTGTTTATCAATTTTTTTTGTTTGGCACAAAAACGAATTGAATGAGAATTTAAAGAGTTTCTGGGTTGAGTTTGATTTGACGTTTCTTATTCAAGAAAGGACGGACTAACAACATGCATTTTTAAAATTGTTATTTTGAGATTCTACAGAGAACTTTAAAACAATTTTTTTTCTCGAAAACCGCTCCAATTATAAATTACAATTTAAAGTGATATTCAGGAAGATTTAAGTAGCCAACAAAATTTCAAATTAAAATATTTTCGAAAACTATTTTTTTGTATTTTTAATTATTTTTAAAAATATTTTTTTTTTTGAAACATTTATTTTTCGAAAACGTGAAGGTGATTTTTTTTTAAACTTTGTTCTTAAATGTAAGTTATTTTTGTGCTTAAGTTTGCATAACTACCTTACATATTTTTTTATATTTTTTTTTAAAAAGTTGTTAAATAAAAACCGTTTTATTTAAAAACCGTTCCCACGATTTTTTTTTATTTTATTTTTAAATATCAAGCATGCCAGTTTTTTTTAATTCATTTAGATGTTTTTATTTTGTTTATATTTTTTGTGATTATATTACTAAGAATGCATTTGTATAAAACTGGGAATTTTTTCTTTATATGAAGTATTTCAAAACTGAAATTCATATTCTTCGCCCACGGGTTGTTCAGTCTTAGTTGTCCAATGTTTAGAAATAAGGGTGTAAATATTTCACTTGTTTATTATGGTGTGAATATGGCCTGTATAAAAAAAAAAGAAAACTCGATAGCCTATCGATATTAAAAAAAAAAAACTATCGAAACCTATGACTAATTCTAAATAGTGCAATATGAAAAGTTTATGGAAGCCTACGTGTACTTCAGGTCACTTAAAGCTTCATTCGTCGGAAAAAAAACTAAACACTTACTAGCAAAAACTCTTTTATTTCTCGTCTTACTCCATCGATTTGAAATGTTCTGTAACTTCTTCAGCCTATATAGTTTATTAAAAATTCATCGTCTTATTTACCTGCATCGTATTACTCAAAGCCATTGATTTCTTACTAGCAAGAACCCAAGACTTTGCAACGGCATGCTTCTTTTTAAATTTAATGTATCTACTGTACTTCATTTCAACTCCAAATTTGATTATTCAGATTTTTCCCATAGAAACCCTGCATTTTGCTGGATAAAAACTACCCTGCAAAATAGTATAATACCTACTCATCCATCTTCGAATCTTCACAAATTCCTTCAATCTTTGCGGCATGAAAGCATAACAAACAAACCTCCAGCCAGACATCAATTCATATTTAATCCGCTCCCACGCTCCCACAGGAACCGTGCATTTTTTCGGCACGTCATACTTCTACCTATCCAAATCCGTTAAGTCTTTAAGGCGTGATTGCGAAACAAACATTCAAACATTAGAAAATTAGAATTTGACTTGAATACCACATGGGAAGGACTTCAAGTTAGTTACATGGAACTTATTGTAAGTACCTATCAATCAAAATAAATAAATAAATTTATTGGCGCGACAGCTCCTTAAGGAGCCAAGGCCTAGTGACTAGCACCGCAGCTGGCTCGAATAAATTCCAGCCGAGGCCCAATTTTGTGAAAATCGGAATTGGTGGCCATCTCGTTTTGGGCCCATTCACCGAACGTGTGACGCGCTTGATGGTCGTTCGGCTTCAATTCTTGCACGAGTTGGATTTTGAAAGCCTGCAAACCAAGATCCTTCCGCCAAATCTTCCATAAAGTGGATGGGCACATCTCCAATTGTTGCGCGCGATGGCGGATGGACTCATTCGGGTCTTTTTCAGTGCTCTGCTCCACCGAACGAACCATTATTTTGGTAATAAATTTGCACAATTTGCAAACTTGTTCAGGAGTAAGTAAAAAAAGTATTGCCAGATTGAAAACCACACGTCTATTAAAATAAAAAAAATATTTTTTGTTTAGAAAATTCTTTCATTTTTTTAATTAGCTTAAAAGTTTTCTCGCAAAAACTAAGTTTGCAATAAAATTTGAAAACTAAATGTCTATCGAGGAAAAAAAAATATTGAAAATCTTTCGACCAGTTTTTTTAAAAATCCGTTTTTTTTGAAAAACTTTTTGAAAAAATATTTTAAATTTTTTTCTATTATGTCATTATAAGGAAATCTGTAGTTTTTATTTAGGAAAATTATTTAAAAAAATTCAATCAACCCATTTTAAAAACATTTCGAAAACCAATTTTTTTTTTATAAAATTTTATAAAATCGAAAAAAAAGTTATTGAAAATTTTGAAATGCAATATTAATTGAATTATAAATGACTTATTGTGTGCAAAATTTTAGTGAAATCGGGATAATAGTTTACAATAAAACCGCATTTGAAAAAAAACGGTTACATGAGAGGTACCGTTATAGAACAAATGTCAAAAAAATCGTTCTAACTGAAATCTGTATTGTTGTAAAAAAATAGCACCCTGAAAGTTTTATTAAAATCGTTAGAGCCGTTCTTGAGAAAATTATTTTTTTTTTTAATTGTATGGCAGGTACCGTTATTTTTCGACCTAGAGAAATATGAAAAACACCTTCTCGAGATACTACCTAATTAATACTAAATTTATAAGTTTGAAGCAAATCGGCCCATCGGTTTAGGCTGTAGAGGCGCGAACAGACAGACAGACAGAGACAGACGGACGGAATTTGCGGACACACTTTTTTCAACTTCTCTATTATCGTAATGTCATGTTTGATTGTTAGATATTTTTTTTTTTGCACGAATCCATAACTTGCATTTTAGTACCTAAATCGCAAGTAAAAACCAGTCCTATGGGAGTTACCGTTTTTAGCCAAGCATAATAATTTTTGTTTCACCCGTTACAGCCGTTATATGAGAGTTACCGTTAATTTTTGAGCTAAAAAAAATTCAAAAAACTCCTCTGTAGAATATCAAAATAGCCTTAAGTTCTAGAATCTTGCCAGTAACTCAAATATGTTTCTCTATCGTCGTAATGTCATGTTTGATTGTTATCTCAATTTTTATTTGCGATTTAGGTAGTTACTATAATGCATGTTATGCATTCGTGCAAAAAAATTGAGATAACAATCAAACATGACATTACGATGATAAAGATCTTTGCCCTGTATGAGAAAACCTTTATAGTTAATTAATCAAAAACGGCCTTAGGGTTGATTTAGTAATGTGCAATTATTTTATTCTTAAATTTTTTTATCTAAAAATTGAAACTTTTTCGCAAGCATTTCAAATGAATTGTTTATTCGGTAAACGATTTATTTTTTTTTTCTAACATTTTGTTTATACAAGAGCTGAAGTTTTTATATTTTGTTTGTTTGCACCGAAAAAATCATTTAAACAAAAGTTAAACTCGCAATAAAGGCTAAGAATTATGGCTGCTTTACTTTTAGTTACGTTTCACATCAAGAACGATTTATAGTTATTAATACAAAATCTTTTCGTTAAGACTAAATGATAAAATCCCCCCCGAAATTCGCATAGAATTGAAAAAAAATTAAATATTTCTCCGCAAGTTAGTAGTTTTAAAGTAGGGTACATAAGAAGATTATCACATCTTCAGTGCGTATTGAAATGCTTCAAAAGTGTTGAGTTGGAAAAAGAATAAAAATTTGACCCAATATGTGTAATGATGTTGAAAATAAAGGTTGGTTTAAAAAAAAACTACAAGTAAAGTATGTATTACAAAGTTTTAAGTTAAAAAATCGAAATGTGACATGGGAACGCTAAAAAGGTGTAATTGCCATCTTTTTGAAATCCCTTGCGGCAGAGCTTCTTGCAAAATCGACAAACACTGCAACAATAAGCTCCGTCTTCTAGGTCCCCTTAATCCCTGATGTTTCCAGCTCAAACCCTAGATTGACTGATAGCATAACCCTTCCTCATGAAGTTGCGATACATATTTTTCTTGTCTTAATATTATTTTTGTTTTCATTACATCTTCAAGATCATAACGTTTTTTTCAAGATTTTCTTACTTAAAGAGATTGAATTTCAGGTCCAGCACTTGGCGCAAGACACCTTCAGACGTTTTTACTTTTTGTGGCAGTGACAATCCATTATTGTGTACGACAAAATATTTCCATCTCATTGGTAGCGATGACAAATGCAGAAACTACGAATCCCGACTTCCATGTAAGTTTAAAACAAAAATTAATATAAAATCCCTTCGATTGGGCTAAATTTTCCTTTTTTTAGGAATTTAATTGGACTGAGAAACAAAAGTCCTACATTATGAGCAGTTTCTTTTGGGGCTACATTATAACTCAAGTTCCTGGTGGACTAATGGCTCGGAAGCTCGGTATAAAAATAACTCTCTTCATAGCCACACTTGGATCATCGCTTTTTAATTTGTTGATTCCATTGGGCTCATATACTGGTAGCTGGCAGGCATACTCTGCAATACGTGCTATTCAGGGCTTGTTACAGGGATTAGTTTTCCCCTGTGTTAGTGCCCACTTGGCTATGTGGTCGCCACCTAAGGAACGAACCCTTCTTGGAAGCATTAGCTTTTTTGGCACTGAAACCGGCACAATCTTAGCAATGGGTCTCACAGGCATTATAGCCGCATCGGACTTAGGATGGCCAGGAATATCTTATGTATATGGCGGAATTGGGTTGGTTTTTTGTGTTGTTTGGATTATTTTTGCTGAAAACAGCCCAGCTGAAGCTCGGTTCATATATTCTGAGGAGAGAGAATATATTTTGTTGTCACAGGCAAGAGCAAGTGGAAAAACAAAAACATCAATTCCAATCCCATGGAAAAGTATTCTTACCTCCGCACCATTTTTATCACTATTAGTTGTGCGTATTGGCCAGAATTGGGGCTCATCGACTATGCAAACCCAGATTCCTGCTTATCTCCGTGGAGTTCTAGGCATGGATATGAAAAGCAATGCATTGTTTTCATCCCTTCCCTACATATCAATGTTTATTTTGTCGATTGTTTTCCTCCTGGCTGCCGAAATATTATTGAAGAACAATTGGGCTTCTTTAGGAGTTGTGCGGAAGACAATGAACACAATAGCCATGTGGGTCCCAGCTGCATTGCTAATTGGAATTGGATTTCTTGATAAAAATCAAAAAGCCTTGGCCATGACTCTTTTGATCTTAAATGTTGGTCTAAATGGTGGGCAAATAATTGGAAGCTTACTGAATGTAATTGACTTGTCACCAAATCATGCTGGCATCTTGACGTCAATTGTTAATGTCGTTTCAAATACTATTCCAATCATAACTCCACTGGTAGTAGGAGTCATTGTTTCTGACCAGGTAAGAGTTTAATGAGTTATTTTTTGTTTTCAATATAATTCTTACATTGTTTATCTCTAGACTGTACGCGCACTTTGGCAAATTGTTTTCATCATTGCGGCTGCTTTCTTCTTTTTCGGAAACTTACAATTTTTAATCTTTGGGTCAACAGATACGCAAGAGTGGAATGATGAAGAATTCCCTTTAAAGCGAGATGCTGAGAGGATGTCGCCAAGGACAGATCAACGATATTAATTAATAAAAGCATGTTTTAGGCTAAGTTTATGATTTGTGATTCATGTCACCATAAAATCCCTCGAAATTAATCTCTTTAAACTCATTTCAACCCAATATTATCGATGGTCTTGGTCTCCTATAGAGATGGCAGAAAAGTTTATACTCACGTCAGTTCCTTGTTCCTTCACAGGACACGAAAATTACTATAAAAAAACAGACATTTTTCTTAAAAAAGGGTGGCCCGTACATGGTTTCCAACGGGCCCGAATATTCTCTCGGCGGCCCTGCAGCTACCTACCTACCTAACCAAACGTGGTTTTAGTGATCCATTAGTTTTTCAAAATAAACACGTTTAACTACATTAACATTACAATGCTTTAAAACCTCAAATATAGCTATGATAAAGGTATCAGTAAAAAATACTGCATTTAAGAGGAAGTCAGTTCCTATTAAGATACGTTTGTAAGCAGAAAATAAATAATGGGTTTTTCAATAAGAGCGCTACAAAAGTTTTTCGATATCAATGAAATTCTTTATTCTTGTGAAAGAAAGTTCGATGCCGCTATGTACGGAATTCAATTTCTTTTGCACGCTTGCAGAAGTCCAAACGCTGAACCCAATTTTCGACGGTTTTCAAGCATAAATCCGCCGATACTGCTGCAATTTCACGTTCGATATTCGTACGAAGCTCATCAATCGTCGCTGGCTTGTTGGCATAGACCATAGACTTGACGTAGCTCAACAGGAAATAGTCTAACGGCGTCAAATCGCACGACCGAGGCAGCCAAGTGACTGGACCATTTCGTGAAATAAAATTGATTGTAACATTCGCTGTGTGGCTTGTGGCGCCGTCCTGTTGGAACCACATGTCCTTCAAGTCCATATCATCCACTTGGGGCAAAAAATATTCGGTTATCATTGAACGGTAGCGATCCCCATTCACAGTAACGTGCCGGTCTTAATCATCACGGAAGAAGTACGGCCCAATGACGCCGCCGGCCCATAAACCACACCGGCAATGATGACTCATGGAGTACGTGTGGATTGCTGCCTGCCCAATACCGCATATTTTGTTTATTGACGAAGCCATTCAGCCAGAAATGAGCCTCATCGCTGAAGATGATTTTTCGATGAAAATCCGAATTATTTTGAAGTTGTTGCTCAGCCCAATTCACGAACATACGACGCTTCTGGTGGTCAAACGGCTTCAGTTCTTGCGTCAATTTAATCTTGTAAGGATGTAGGCCAAGATCGTTTCGCAAAATTCGCCACAACGACGTCACAGAGATGCCCAACGCTTGAGAACGACGTGTGAGAGACACATTTGGGATTTCTGTATTCTTCGATACTACGGGCACTTCTTTGTCTCATTGTATTGTGCCTGTGGATTCAATTTTTTCAACTAGACGCTCAATTGTTGATCTACTAGGACGATTATGACGACCATAAGTTGGATGTAGCGCTCTTAACGTTGAGGCCACTGACTCCGAATTTCGGAAGTAAATTTTAATAATTTTGACTCATTGTTGGCTCGTACCACTTTTTTATCATAAAATGGCAAACCTTACTGAAGAGAAATGTCAAAAGAGCGGCAAGAAATATGGCGTCGTTTGCTGTCCCTGTCGCTCTACTTTTGTAGCGTCCCTATTGAAAAACCCGATATAAACAAAAAAACAACAATGCTCATGCTCATTCATTACATCTGACAGTGGAATGGGCCTTGTTGAAATCTAAGCCACTTTTAGATGCTGAATTAATCTTCGCAGAAACGAGGAATTGTTAAATAATTTCCTTAATTTTTAAATTCTTATATTTCGTGCTATTTCTTCTAAGTATTTAGAAATTCTGTTATATTAATTACCGACTTAGATCTATTAAATTAATATTTTTTTTTCTTATAAATTTATCGGTAATTATATTTTTTATTAAAGAAATTAAAATATTAAAAGATTTTGTGTAATACTATATTTTACTTCTATCCTTTGTTTTAAAGTGGTTTCATAAAAAGGAAAGTTTGAACTTTTTTGAAAACAAAGTATTCGAGTTAGTAAAATCAAACATACGTGCGATTTTAAACCCTGAGTTCTGTTACTTGAATTTTTTTTTAAAAGCGAAAACTTCCAATTGCTGATTTACGTCTTACACTTATCAAATATCAAATTGTTTTACAACTTTTGGAATTCAAATCATTCGCTGACCTCTATCGAATTATTTTAATTTTGCTTAGCTGGATTCTTATCAACAATGATTTACCTTAATTAATCGAATACTAGTTTATGATAAGAAAGCCTCTAACTATACCCAGAGCAAAGAAACTTTTATTACTTCACTAAATTATGTTTTATTTGCCAGACTAAGATTAATTTTTTTTTCTTAGTTCGATAAATCGTAATGAAACGCATGTTAGTAATAACTAAGTAGTGGCCACGGAAGGATTTACAATCTGCTGAGCTAAGTGAAATGTGTCCGGGGAGTTTGTGTGAAGGAAATTTCGAAACCCAATATGGCATATGATAGTGAAAATAAAGGTCTGTCGAAGAGTTAAATTTTCAAAAAAAAAATATAATTTCTAATTGTTCAGTAAAGAATTAATAAACATGTAATACTTTGCATTCGTGTTGTGCTAAAAAAAAACTCTATCTCAATACTCGACATTTAATTTTGTACGCGCGAATCTTTGTGAGAATTTAGTCCTAATCTTAAACTTCAGTTTAACATAAATTATACAAACACCATATTGTTAAGTGTTACTTAATCTATTTTCCCTGATTCAGGTAAGATGTTCGGAGGCCGACATCTTCAGACTCTATTGCTCTTTCTTGCTATCACTGTCAGCCTCGCAGAGAGGCTGAATGTGTCTGTATCATTGGTAGCAATGACTGACGCTGCAACTACAAACCCAGATTTTGATGTGAGTAATGCAACAAAGTAATAAATTGTTTATTTAATTCTTAATAATTTCAACAGGAATTCGATTGGAATGAAAAACAAAAATCTTACATTATAAGCAGCTTTTACTGGGGCTACTTTATCACCCAATTCCCGGCCGGGTTTATGGTTGGTAAGCTCGGTGTCAAAACTGTCATCCTTATTGCGATTCTTGGATCATCACTCTTTCACGTACTGGTTCCATTTTGCTTACTCTGGGGTGGATGGCAGATTTTCTGTGCATTACGAGTGGTCCAGGGCCTGTTCCAGGGTCTGGTTTTTCCCAGTGTTCATGCCCACTTAGCTATGTGGTCACCTATAGAAGAACGAACTCGTCTCGGTGGACTAAGCCATACTGGTATTGAGAGTGGTACAGTGTTAGCCATGGGTCTAAGCGGTATTATCGCTGCATCCGATTTAGGATGGCCAGGAATATCTTACGTTTATGGTGGAATTGGAATTGTTTTTTGTGCTGTTTGGATGATCTTTGCTGAAAACAGCCCATCAGAAGCTCGATTTATAACCGAAGAGGAGAAAAATTATATTTTAGCCTCACAGGCAAGTGCTGAGGGCGAAACAAAAAATACGATTCCAATTCCTTGGAAAGCCATTTTAACATCTGTGCCGTATTTGTCGCTCGTGTTTGTTCGCATCTGCCAGGGATGGGGCTCATCAACAATGCAAACTCAAATTCCTGCATATCTGCATGGAGTTCTGGGAATGAATATAAAAAGCAATGCTTTGTTCTCATCACTTTCCTATGTATCAATGTGGGTTCTGTCGTTTGTTTACCTTCTTGTCAGCGAAATATTACTGAAGAAAAACTGGGCTTCTCTGGCTGTTGTCCGGAAGACCATGAACACCATTGCTATGTGGGGTCCAGCTGCGTTGCTTGTTGGAATCGGGTTCCTAGATGAAAACCAAACAGCCCTGGCCATTACATTGTTGATACTAAACGTAGGTCTCAATGGAGGTCAAATAATAGGAAGTTTGCTGAACACAGTCGACTTGTCAGCAAACCATGCTGGCATCTTGATGGGAATCTTAAATGGTACTGCGAATATTATTCCAATTCTTACCCCACTTGCTGTAGGAATCATAGTCTATGATGTGGTAATATTATTATTAGTCTTAAAGGTCCGTTCAATCCTTAACTCCAGTCTTATTTCCCAGACTCAACGAACACTTTGGCAAATAATTTTCATCATTTCGGCTGCGCTTTTCTTTTTTGGAAACCTCCAATACATTTTGTTCGCCTCAACTGATTCCCAGATTTGGAATGATGAAGATTTCCTTTTGAAAAATGATTGTGAGGAAAATAAAGAAAATAAACATAGAGACGCTAATAATGGTGGAAAGGCAAAAGTTGTTTCATATCGATGAAGGGCAACCTCGTTCGAAAAAATGCCCCTTTGAAACCCTATGATACCAATGTGCTTTGCAATTGTTTGCTTTTTGGTTTGTTTATTAAAAATTTATATTATTCAATAAAGTTCAAATAAATTTTTGTAAATACTGTAATTATTAAGTAATTTCGATTTATAGAATCTACTGCCGATGGTTCTGAAGCGATGAAGCACAGATAGTGGTTCAAAAGACATTTAAAAAAAATCGAGTTGAAGAAATGTGAACCAGATTAATCAGTATCGAAAATTGTAGATTGGTTAAGAAATTTCTTATTCTTGAACTATCAAATTCAAGATGGCCGCAACAAAAAGTATAAAAGATCAGACATTTTAATAACACATAAATGCTTTCACTTCCAGAGTTCAATTTAAGTGCAGACTTTGTGTGAATGGTGATTTTTTTTAGAGAAAATAATTAATAGAATGCATAGGATATTGAGTGTTTAAAATAACATTCACCAACAAAAAGTTATGTAGTGCCCCGTGGCTTAGCGAATGAGCGTGGGTTCGAATCCAGCTCATAGTCACCTTTTTTTCCGGGGTACTGCCTCTTGCGAGGAACTGACAAAACCTCCAAGAGTAAAATTTGTCTCGAAAAAGACTCGGCGGTAAACTGTAGGTCCCTTCCATTCTTGCAGATTAACAACACACACATAGGAATGGTTGAGAGTATTAGTCACTAGGCCTTGGCTCGTTTAATTTAATTATTTTAACAAAAAGTTCGGAAAATTAACGAGATTAGTGTTCCACCAAAATAAAAAAAAATGGTTCTTCAAGCCGGATACAAGTTCTAGAACCTACAAATGCCACTTTGTAACACTTTCGACGTACATCATGCTCAACTTTTCTACTCTTCTTTCCAATAATGGTAAACTATGCTGGAGGACTTAACGTTTTTGTCTCTCTAGTCGCCATGAAAAATGCTGATACAACGAATCCCAATTTCCACGTATGTAAGTATAATCATAATGTGCTATAATAATTATTTCTTTAACTGAGTTTCCTTCTCCAGGAAGTTGATTGGGACGAGAAGCAAAAATTTTACATTTTAAGCAGTTTTTACTGGGGCTACTTTATAACTCAGTTTCCCAGAGGATACATGGCTAGAAAGTTGGGCTTAAAAAAGACCATCTTGATAGCCACGCTAGGTTCTTCTGTGCTGATAACAATGATTCCCATATCTGTTAACTGGGGTAGCTGGCAAATATATTAGGCATTTTTATTTTTAGCTCGGAGTGGGCACTGAGCTGCCAAAAAAAGAACAGTTTCTTTTTTTAACTCGGAGAGTTCCGAGTGTTCAACTTGTGTTTCTTTTTTTTTAGCTCGGAGCTAGCTAGCTGAAAAAATGTGAAAAAATGACATGATGACAGTTCAGGGCTCAAATGTATTTCTTAATAGCCCCGAACGCTCAGGTCGCTCTATTTGGAGCGAGCTCTATTCGCTGAGGCCTCCCTCGGGGATAGAAAAATTCATTGAAATACTATTTTCGTCCGTTCATGAGCTTTTGGCCAACTGGGCACCTATGCAGGAAAGAAGTAAGCTTGGAAGCCTGAGTTACACAGGCATCGAATGTGGAACAACTGTTGCTATGTTTTTTCAGGCATCATACCCAGTTCAGACTTTGGGTTGGCCAGGCATTACATATGTTTTTGGTAGTATGGGAATGGTTTTGTGTTGCATCTGGCTTACTTTTGTGGACAATTCCTCATTGGAGGCTCGATTTATAACTTACGAGGAGCAAAACTACACTTTGACATCTCAAGGAAATGCTGGAAATAAGTCGAAACAAAAAATTCCGATTCCACGAAGAGCAATATTCACTTCTTTACCATTTCTATTGACAGTTCGCGTTTCATTGAACACAAACGATCTGTCACCGATTTATGCTGTGGGAATATTGAATTCGATTTCAAGTATTGTTCCCATTTAGGCGCCTTTGGCTATGGGAATCGTGTACGATGAGGTTTGGTTTGAATAAATAAACAAAAATTCCTTACACTTAATTTTATGCTGTTTTACAAATATATATGGTTCTTAAAAAGAGAACACCCTGTCACTCTTTACAAGAGAATACTTAATGATTTTAACAGTTTTTGTACTTAACCATAACCAAAATTAAAATAAAGGACCACCCATGGCAAAATTCAAAAAAATTATAGGAAAAAAAAAAAGAATTTGGAATTTTGATTGTGGGCGTTTTATAATGAAATAACTAAGCAACGCAAACACGGGTCTGCTAGTTTTATGTTCTTTCATATTGATGAATGGATGCTCCGGGAAAATGACGTCTAGGAAGTCCAGGTAACTAATGTGCACTACGAAACTACGATCGTCTCTTATCGTCTCTTATCTTCCATACCATTGTTTGTTGAATGTCTGCAAATTGTAATATCGCTCAATAATAAAGTTTATATTTATTTTTGTAGATTAACTAGAACGAAGTAATTATTATTTAATTAGATATTGAGTGTCATTTGCCTTTAATCTTGAATCGAAGATACTAGATTGGCAGTATGCAGACATTTGCAGAGTCGCGTGGGCTAAACGCGGTCCGATCGGTTACTGGAAAATTTAGATAAATAAAAAATATTTTTCTGTTTCTATTAATATTCAAATGACTGCATCAGGGAGGATAAAAGGTGAGAAGTCTTTTAAAAAAATATTATTTTTAAGATTTCGGCAGTGTAAGTTTTTATTATAACAAAGTGAAGGCAAATTTTGTTTGTATGTATAAAAAAAAAAAATAATAATAATAAAATGGTAAATGGTACTATGAATATTTTGATCAGAAACCCAGGTAAAGAATGTAATTTACAATACACATTTCAAGATGGAATAAAAGATGATTGACATAATTTGTGCTTACTTTCGGGGTGGATCTTCATCGCCATTAAAGAGACAATACATAAAGGCTGATTTAAGAAAGCTTTTAATAAAAACTAAAAAATTTATTGTAGGGGGTGATTTGAACTGCAAGCACAGGGACTGGAGTTGTAGCAGAGCTAACTCATGGGGTAACATACTGTCGGATCTAACAAATATATTTCCTTTTTCCATATTGTTTCCACCAGGTCCTACCTACGTACCCGCCGGTTCAAGAGGAAGTCCTTCAGTGTTAGACCTTTTTGTTACTAACACTGCTAATATTATATCGCAGCCAATAGTTTTTGACGAACTTCCCTCTGATCATAATCCTGTTGTGTTACAATTTCTTCAACCTTCTCAAATAAAAGAAGAATATTATCTTGATTTTAAGCATGCTAACTGGTCAATGTTTAAATCGGATTTAAAATCGAAACTAAGAAATATGCCCACAGAAATAGAAAATAACGGGTGATTTTTTAAGAGCTTGAGAACTTTTTTTTTTTAAAAAAAACGCAAATGCAAAATCTCATCGGTTCTTTATTTGAAACGTTAGATTGGTCCATGACATTTACTTTTTGAAGATAATTTTATTTAAATGTTGACCGCGGCTGCGTTTTAGGTGGTCCATTCGGAAAGTCCAATTTTGGGCAACTTTTTCGAGCATTTCGGCCGGAATAGCCCGAATTTCTTCGGAAATGTTGTCTTCCAAAGCTGGAATAGTTGCTGGCTTATTTCTGTAGACTTTAGAATTGACGTAGCCCCACAAAGAATAATTTAAAGGCGTCAAATCGCATGATCTTGGTGGCCAACTTACCGGTCCATTTCTTGAGATGAATTGTTCTCCGAAGTTTTCCCTCAAAATGGCCATAGAATCGCGAGCTGTGTGGCATGTAGCGCCATCTTGTTGAAACCACATGTCAACCAAGTTCAGTTCTTCTATTTTTGGCAACAAAAAGTTTGTTAGCATCGAACGATAGCGATCGCCATTCACCGTAACGTTGCGTCCAACAGGATCTTTGAAAAAATACGGTCCAATGATTCCACCAGCGTACAAACCACACCAAACAGTGAATTTTTCGGGATGCATGGGCAGTTCTTGAACGGCTTTTGGTTGCTCTTCACTCCAAATGCGGCAATTTTGCTTATTTACGTAGCCATTCAACCAGAAATGAGCCTCATCGCTGAACAAAATTTGTCGATAAAAAAAAAAAAACCGAACACTGATTTTGGTAATAAAATTCAATGATTTGCAAGCGTTACTCGTTAGTAAGTCTATTTATGATGAAATGTCAAAGCATACTGAGCATCTTTCTGTTTGACATTATGTCTGAAATCCCGCGTGATCTGTCAAATACTAATGCATGAAAATCCTAACCTCAAAAAAATCACCATAACGAAAGAAGGTGTTGACTTACTTGTTTTAAATTTTTCTGATAAACTCCTTAGCTCGGTAAATACTTCTGTCCCTAAGCTGCCCAAAAAAGTTCATTTTAATAAAATTCCAAATTATATTCTTGAATATATTCGTGTAAGAAATGGTATCAAAAGGCAATGGTAGCGATATCGTTTACCAATACATCGCCACCAGTTGAAATATTTCAATAAACTTATCTACCTACGAAATTCAAAAAATCCGAAATACTCGTTGGAATCAAACACTTAGCCAGCTAGAAAAAAATGCTAAACCTTTCTGGAACATTGGCAAAAATATTAAAAATAAAACAAGATTGATTCCTACACTAAAAAAAATCTAACGTCGTCCTTTATTCTGATGGAAAAGCTAATGCTTTTGCTGTAGAAAAGAAATATTAAAAGCTGGTAAGGATAGGGAAAATTCTGGTAGCTATAGGCCGATAAGTCTTCTTAGTAGTTTAAGTAAGGTCTACGAAAAAGTGTTAAGGAAAAAACTTAATGTTGTAATTGAGGAAAAGCATATTCTTCCTAACCATCAGTTCGGGTTTAGGAATCACCATAGTACTTCTCAAAACTAATCGTGATATAGGTAGATCTACAGGTATGGTCCTATTAGACATCGAAAAAGCTTTTGACTCTGTTTGGCATAATGCTCTTATTTACAAAATGGAAACATTCGGGATACCGAATTTTCTCATAAAAATAGTTCAAAGTTTCCTATCTGGAAGATGTTATAAAGTATATGTTAATAAAAGTAAATCTGTTGTAGTAAGCGTTAATTATGGTGTTCCCCAAGGACCAGTCCTTGGTCCTGTTTTATACAATGTCTACACCTCAGATATTCCACAGCTTCCGTATTGTGAAATAGGGACTTATGCAGATGACACCTGCATACTTTCATCGCATGAGTTTGGTCTCTACATTGAGACAAATCTTCAAAATGCACTTGAAATCCTAATGAGATATTATCACAGATGGAAAATTAAGCTAAATACTGGAAAGATAAAATCAATCTTTTTCACTCGAAAAAGGAAGCGATTATTTCTTCCCAGTAAGGAGTTGGAACTCGATGGAACTCAAATAAATTGGGAACCTAATGTGCAATATTTGGGAATCAATCTTGACAAGCGCCTTACTTTCAACGAACATATTAACAAAACAATTAAAAAAGTCAACATTACAATTAAAATGCTCTATCCGCTAATAAATAGAAAATCTCTTTTGAGTACGGAAAATAAAATCATCATACATAAGGTCGTGTTTCAATCAATTTTGTTGTATGGTTGTCAGGTATGGGGGAATTGTGCTACTTGTCATATTAAAAAACTCCAGGTGAGCCAAAACAAGATACTAAAAATTATGCTTAACTTACTTTGGCATCACTCAACTAATGATCTTCATATCCAAACTGGTGTTGAATTGATTTGTAGAAGAATTCAAAAGCTAAATAAAAAATAATAACTAACTTATACTTTTTGTTTCCTGTTGTTTACTGATTTTTTTTTCTTTATATTGATTTGTTTATTTATTTACATATATATTCATGTATATATTCGTTTATTTATTTATTTATTTATTCTTTCTGTCTGTTCTGTTATATTTTTATTTGTTGTATACTTGGTCAATTATTCACTTATTTATTATTCTATTTATTATTTATTTATTCATATATTTGTTATTTGTTGTATTTTTTTATTTTTTATTTAATTTCATCGTTATTTTATTATTATTACTATTTTTTTTTTGCTATATAAATTGAAGGTTTTTATCATACTTTCCTTCAGAATGTTCTTATTTTCCTTGCAATTATAACTTATAATTTTGTTTAAATAAATTATTCAGTAGAAAGATTATATTATAAATATCAAATCTCTGTGTAAACTGAGCGGTAGCCACCAATTATAAGACTTAAAGTACGAAATAAAAATATCTATCTATCTATCTAAAAGATGTGTCGTACCTATGTAGATAGTATTAACCAGGCAGAAGGTTTTCTAATACATTTCCGTTTCCCAAAATTTGTTCTTCTAAATTTAAACAAGAGTGGAATAACTTAACACAGTTTTACTTAACATAAATATTTTCAGAAACAGTTTAGGTTTTATTCTTGATCTCATTTTGTTCAACCGTAAAAGAGTTAATTTACCGATGCTTTTGAAAGTACTAGACCTATTTTTTTCGCAAGAACCATCACATTGCTTGAAAGGTTCAACTTAGTATTTTTGACAATGGAAATAACAGTCAGACATAAAATAAATTATTTTGAAAACATAACTAACTACTAACAGGGTTTTCAATGGAATATTTTGATTTTTTAAAAATTCTGAGGAGAATTTAATTTTTTTAAATAAACAATTTAACAGCAATTATTTCATAAATATCAAATTTTAAACAAAAATCTTTTTCATTTGGTCTTTTTTTCCGAACCGCATTATTGCAGATAGTTCAATGAGGGATAAAACTCAGGGAAATAGTTTGAAAGGAACAAAGAGTATTAGTAAACGGAATCATTATAGTTATGTACTCAAATTGAAAAATGGTTTTCCACAAGGTTCTGTGCTGGGTCCAATACTATTTTTTCCTTACATAAATCAATTAATCATTTTACTAGGAATTTTTTTGAAATCGCAGAGCTTTCGCTGATGAATCATCATGATGTTCATCTATACAGAACATAATATTTTTATTTCCAAATTATTGTTAAGGTTAATAAGGATTTGCGTTTGTTAAGAGCTTGGCATAAAGGGACTATTTGTTTCCCTTTAAATCTAGAACACACTGCGCAGGCATTACGAAGATAAGGAGGGTAGAGATAGTAGGTGTCGATTACATTGGTTTTGAATGTTTGCACATCAAAATCTCGCCGGGTAAACTATTCCAAATTGGTGTTGTTCGGCTAAAAAAAGAATCCCTATATTTTACGGTTCGTCTGAAATTGGGCTCAAGGGTGAACTGATGGGCATTCCTAGCAAGACGAGTATTACGGGAGAAACTTTTAAGGGGAGGAATGCAGCTGGCTATAAATTGTAGCCAGATCAGATGGGGAAAAGTACTTCTTACACCGATACAGAAAACCTAAGCACTTAGCAGCATTCTTAGCGATCTCAAATATATACGGAGGTGGTCGTTGACACACATACCGAGTACTGAGAGCTTTTCGGTTCCTTCGATGTAAGTGCCATTCATGGACAATAGCATTGGGGTATGTTTAGCTTTAACGACAGAAGACAGCATTGAGTTTTCGAAGCATTTAACTCCACACGATTCCTATTACCCCATTTGACAATGCTGTATAAATCGGAGTTTAATGAGCTTAACATACGGTACCGTTGCAAATGTACGTCGGAAGGTGAAGGACGTGAATTATCGAACGAATATGAAAAGCTGAGGGTAGAGTCGCCAGCAAAACAGTTAAGTGGATTAGAAGTAACAGACAGAAGATCATTTATAAAAATGAGGAAAAGAGTCGGAGACAGAACAGAGCCCTGGGGCACACCAGCATTTATTTTGTGGGAATCAGACTTGAATCCGTCCAATACAACTTGTATTGAACGGTCCAGAAGATAGCTTCTAATCCAACGAACAAGAGTATTATCGATCCCAAAAGCACGCATTTTTGATAAGAGAGCTTCATGCCAAACTCTATCAAATGCCTTCGAGATATCAAGAGCAATAATCTTACTTTCACCAAAGCGATGTAAAGATTTGTTCCACTGTTCGGTAAGATATGCCATCAGATCACCAGTGGAACGGTTGCTGCGGAAGCCATACTGACGGTCATGGAGAAGCTTTCGATCTTCGAGATATTCCTACATTCTCAAGTATAGGAGGGGCAACGTTGCTTTGAAGTGAGCGGCGAGCAAGTTTGCCTTCTCTGAAGAGTAAACAATTGGTTTATTATTGTCGACGAGCGTTGGAACCGAAGATGTCGAGGAGTTTTTTATATTTTTTTACAAATGACCAACAATTTTTACTGCCTTTGGGATACTGCAGAATTTTTTGCTGTAATTTTTGGTCATGCAAAAATTTGGTTTTTTCAATAACGGAGTTGCATGAGTTCCTTGCTTGTTTGTGCTTTTTCCGTAGGGTTGGCTTTGTAGGACCGGATTGATTATTATTAATGATTTAACTAATTAAATATATCTTTAGCCACTAAATGGTTTCTTAGTTGTCCTTCTCCTCATTTGACTCCCAAAATTCCTTCGCCTGCACATGTTTCTGGTAGAAACAATTTTGTAAGCCATTTATGCACATTTTTTTTTCATCTACAAGCGGTGATACTTTTAAAATATAATATATTGTACATTTTAAATATTTTAACTTGGGTAGCATATGTATATATATGTATAACCAAAAACTTGTATTTATATTTTCTAATCAATTTCATCAAAAAAGACTTCAACGCGTTTCGGTATTATTATTTTTCAAATTAAATTATTAATAATATTAAACTATTTATGCGTTTTGAATCTTATTTACTTATTCTGTATGACTGTTAAAGTTTTTGAAAAATTCACACTCCTTTATGATTTTTAAGGAAAAAAACTGGAAAAAAAACTGCATGTATATTTGTTGTCTTGAATACATTAACATTCCTAATTTTCAGGTCCAATTCTTGGAATCCGGCATCTTCAAACGCTTTTACTTTTCTTCTCAATAATGGTCAACTATGCAGGAAGACTCAACGTATCTGTCTCACTTGTCGCCATGACAAATGCAGATACAACGAATCCCGATTTTCATGTAAGTAAAACAAACTCAACCTTATAATGTAAATGCTACTTCTTATGAGTTTTGCTCCTTCAGGAATTTGATTGGGATGAGAAGCAAAAATCCTACATTTTAAGTAGTTTCTATTGGGGCTACTTCATAACTCAGTTTCCTGGAGGATATATGGCTAAAAAGTTGGGAGTAAAAGCAACAATCATTACAGCCACGCTTGGTTCTTCGATGTTGAACCTAATAATTCCCTTGTGCGTCACCTGGGGCAGTTGGCAAATATATTGTGCGATTCGCATTGTTCAAGGACTATTTCAAGGAATGCTTTTTCCATGTGTCCATGAGCATTTGGCCAAGTGGTCACCTATAGAGGAGAGGACACGGCTTGGGGGCCTAAGTCATACAGGCATCGAATGTGGAACGATTGTAGCGATGGGTCTCTCGGGCATCATAGCCAGTTCTGATTTGGGTTGGCCGGGAATTTCATATGTTTTTGGTGGTATTGGAATATTTTTTTGCTGCATCTGGCTGATTCTTGCAGACAATTCGCCATCCGACGCTCGATTTATAACTTCTGAGGAACGTAAATACATTCTGACGTCACAAGCGAATGCTGAAAATAATGGCAAACAAGGAATTCCAATTCCATGGAAAGCAATTTTTACTTCTATTCCATTTCTCTCGCTATTGGCAGTACGTATCTTACAAGGTTGGGGATTCACAACAATGCAATCCCAGATCCCAGCATATCTCCATGGAGTTCTCAAGATGAATATCAAAAGTAATGCCCTGTACTCGACTCTTCCCTATTTGGCAATGTGGATTCTTTCAAACGTTTATCTCATAACAGCCGACATCATTCTGAAGAATAAGTGGGCGTCTTTGAATGTGGTTAGGAAAACAATGAACACAATTGCACTTTGGGTTCCAGCTGCGTTGCTTATTGCAATAGGATTTCTGGACGAAAACCAAAAGACGTTGGCCGTGACCTTCATGACTCTTAATGTGGGCTTGAATGGTGGACAAACTATAGGAAGTTCGTTGAACACAATTGATTTGTCACCGAATCACGCTGGCATCCTGATGGGAATAGTGAATTCGATTGCAAATATTGTTCCCATTTTGACGCCTCTAGCTGTGGGAATAATCGTCTACGATGAGGTTTGGTTTGAATAAATTTTTATTTGAAATTTTTGTTTGATAAACGTTTTTTTTTTTAGACTCAAAGAACTCAGTGGCAAATTGTTTTTATCATCGCTGCTGTTCTTTTCTTTTTGGGAAACTTGCAGTTTTTAATTTTTGGCACTACCAATACCCAAGCTTGGAATGAGGAAGATTTTCTTCTTAAGCGTCATGTGGAGCAAATAGATGGAGATGGAATCTCCACGACAAAACCAAAAAATCAAATAATTGACATTTAAATCTGAAATTAAAGAATAAACATCGTTATAGTTTTAATTCATATTTTGTATAAGTTCTTGTTGTAATATTTAAGGAATTACATTAAAAATAAACGTATTATTGATAAAGTTTTCTTGCTGTGGGATTTGTTTTTGTTAAAACTCCTAAGGAAAGGCTTCTTCACTGAAATGTAAAAAAAATCCAAAAAAAAAAACACAATAATATGGCAACTTTTATTTAATTAACTAAAAGCAACCTAGTAAATAATTTAACAAATTTATTTGAATACAATCAACTGGTTTCCTTAATAAATAAAACAATAAATACAAAAAAAAAAAAACGAAAACATCACAGCTTATCCTCAACATAAACAACTCTATTCTACTATCCACTTGTAACTATCTATCGGCTTTTTCGGATCTACCTTTTGACTATTAGACGCCCCAACACCATCCTCAACGTATGGTCCACCAGTCAAGAAATTTTCATGGTTCCAAATTTGGGTTTCTGTAGTCCCAAGGAAGACAAACTGCAGATTGCCCAGGAAAAACATAAATGCCGAGATGAGGAAGACAAGCTGCCATTGGGTTCGGTCAGTCTAAAGAAAAAAATTATATTAAATCATAAACATAACACAAAAAGTTTCCCAACTCACAGCATCAGTAACAATCACCCCAACCAATAATGGTGTCACCATTGACACAGAACTCACTACAGTGTTGATGATGCCAATCAAGATCACTGCATGATTCGATGACAAATCAATCGTATTCAAGCCACTTCCAATTGTCACACCACCATTGACGCCCACAGTGACCGTCATAAGAATAATGGCCAAAGTCATTTGAGTTTCATCCAGAAATCCAACTGCAATAAGAGTTCCTGCAGGAACCCACATCGCAATAGAATTAATTGTTTTTCTCAAAGCCGCCAATGTTATTAGATTCTTTTTCAGCAAAACATCGGATGCCACGAGATAGACATAGGCCATTATGAACATCATAAGGAACGGAAGTGCCGAAAAAAGAGCGTTAAACTTGATGTCCATGTTCAATACACCATGCAAGTATGATGGTATCTCAGCTTGAATGGTCGAATAACCCCAGGCTTCGGCTGACCGCACCGCCATCAGCGAGAAGAAAGGAACCGACGTAAATATTGCTTTCCAAGGAATAGTGATCTTCTTGTGTACACTGTCATCCTTGAGTTGCGAGTCCAGAATAAATTTTAATTCCTCTGAAGAAATAAATCTCGAAATGGTGGGAGAATTGTCGGAAAACAGAAACCATAGTGTGCACCAAACCAGTCCTATACCACCAGAAACGTATGATATACCGGGCCAACCCAGACTCGATTGTGCTATAAGCCCGGTAACTGCCATTGCTAAGATTGTTCCAATTTCCATACCAGTGTGACTCAAGGCTCCCAGTCGAGTTCTTTCCTCCACTGGTGACCACTTGGCCAAATGCTGAAGTACGCATGGGTAAAATAGGCCTTGAAACAATCCTTGCACCACCCTTATGCCGCAATAAATCTGCCATCCACCCAATGGCAGGCAGATTGGTGTGATGAAACTTAGGATCGATGATCCCAATGTCGAGATGAACAATGTGAACTTAGCACCACATTTCCGACACATATAGCTGCCAGGGAATTGAGTGATGAGATAGCCCCAATAGAAACTGCTAAGGATGTAGGACTTTTGTT
This sequence comes from Platycheirus rosarum, assembly GCA_963971375.1. Taxonomy (NCBI): domain Eukaryota; kingdom Metazoa; phylum Arthropoda; class Insecta; order Diptera; family Syrphidae; genus Platycheirus; species Platycheirus rosarum. The sequence goes on along the minus strand of OZ020510.1, from coordinate 2,554,439 downwards.
TTTCGCTCCAATCGTATTCCTAAAATAAGATATTTTTTTTTTAAATTAGTTTTAACTCCAATGTACTGTACTTACATCAAAATTGGGATTTGTAGTTTCAGCATGGGTCATTGCCACCACTGCAACCGATACATTCAGACGTCCCACATAATTGACAACAATGCACAGGAATAGCAGCAGCATCTGAACATGGCGAACGCCTAAAACTGGACCTGCAAAACAATATTAAGAATAATAAAACATAATTCTTCGTTGAAAGAATAGAATGGTTCGAAAGATATATTAAATTTTGTGTGCTTCAATTAAAATAATCAAAAATAAATTGTAATTATAACAAAAGATATTTTAAGGCGTTCTTAAGGCAACATTGATTTAAAACATTAATACTGAAGTGGAATATTTTTTTTCTATCTTCATTTATTGTTCGCCTGTTTACTGGACATCGAAAAGGCCTTCGACACAGTTTGGATAAAAGGACTAATATTCAAACTGTCAAGTCTAGGACTACCTGAACACTTGGTAAGATTAATCAAAAATTTTCTAACCCATAGATCCTTTTATGTACTGGTAAACAAAGAATATTCACAAAGAAAGACGATCAGCGCTGGAGTTCCACAAGGTTCCAAGTTGGGCCCCATAATTTTCAACCTTTATACAGCTGACCAGCCTACTAACATCCCAGGGACGAAAACGAAGCTATATGCCGATGACGCCTTAACATATGCAACATCCATTTCACCAGAAATCGCAGCCAGGAGAGTTGAAGGTCACATAAGAAACTTGTGGGACTACTACCTTAAATGGGGACTAAAGATAAATAGCTATAAGAGCGAGCTTATCTGCTTCAGAACCCCAACAACAGCAACAAGAGGTGGTCGAAGACGTTTCGCATCACGCTGTGATAATATTAGTATCAAACTACCAGACAACACAGTGATAAGGACAAAGACAACAGCAAAATACCTTGGAGTGAATTTCACTAACCGCTTCCAATTCAATAAGCACGCTTTATTTATGCTTAAGAGAGCCAACTTCTCCCTTCATCTGGTCCACCCGCTTCTTAGAAGAAGAAACGGACTAAACACTAATACCAAGCTTCTTATCTATAAGCAGCTGATCCGTCCAGTTCTGACGTACGCTTATCCTATTTGGTTCACCATATCACCAACATATATGAAGAAGATCGAAGTTTTTGAAAGGAAGATACTCCGTAGCTGTACAGGCCTACACCGAAACCGCATTACAAGGAAATATGTTCCAAACAAGAAGCTATATGAAGACAGCAAAGTAATCCCAATAATTCAGTTCATGACACAGCTCTCCAAAAATATTTTGAGGAACTTGGAGGACCACCCCAACTTGTAAATCCAGCAACTACTCCAGCAACAACAAGAGCCCAGCCATCGCTACCTCAACATTCGAGGATATAATGAACAATGGCGGAGCCCCGTTCTACGAGAGAACCAGCAGCGGACACAACAGAGGATAAGCAACACCGCATCCTAACCCCAATTTTTTAAAACCAAAGACAGTAAATTATAATTAAGAATTTCAATTAAAAGATTATGCAAACAACAATATGATATAAGTAAATATATAGCATTGTATAGAGTCAGCTGAAGTAAGTCGGGCCCCTGTTGTTGAGACGACATGATTTATTTTAATTATAAGTTAGTTTAAGACCAATTGTACATACATTCTAACGAATATAATAAAAATAATCTAATCTAAAAAAAAATCTAATCTGGAATTTTGTTCACCATGGAACAGGTCCTGATATTTAAGGTCCTAATATACAATTCGTTTCAGAATCAATAAAGTAGGAGTAATGATTATTCACCATTTTCTCACCCAAAAGGTGATCCAGGTGATTCCTGCTGTTGCAAAATAAACTGACCCAATATTCATTGTAAAATTTAATGAATAAATATATGAAATATGATTCATTTGAAAAGCCAATCGCCGCGATTATTGTTTTATTTTAATCAACGTTGACGTTTTATTATAGATTAAGTGAAAGTGTTGCAATCGCTATGAAAGTTCAATATCTTCACAAAAATTCCATATCAAGAGACACGTGGAGCAATAAATGATTTTCTAAAATTGCATCTGATATCCCTGCAGAGTTATATATATATATATCAAATACTTAACAAAAATCCGTTTCATTAATTTTTCGTAAGGAAATCCCGACGATTCTAATTTTCCATAAGAAAATATGCGATTTTGCTGTTTAATTCTCTTCATATGAATTTGGTTACACTAATTGATGAGAATCAACAAGAACAAAACCGTGCTTATCAAATACTTAACAAAAAACTATTTCATTAATTTTTTCGTAAGGAAATCCCGACAATTCTAATTTTCCATAAAAAAATATGCGATTTTGCTGTTTAATTCTCTTCATATGAATTGGGTTACACTAATTGATGAGAATCAACAAGAACAAAACCGTGCTTATCAAATACTTAACAAAAAACTGTTTCATTAATTTTTTTTGATGAGAATCAACAAGAACAAAACAGTGCTTATCAAATACTTAACAAAAAACCGTTTCATTAATTTTTTCGTTAGGAAATCCCTACGATTCTAATTTTCCATAAAAAATATGCGATTTTGCTGTTTAATTCTCTTCATATGAATTTGGTTACACTAATTGATGAGAATCAACAAGAACAAAACAGTGCTTATCAAATACTTAACAAAAAACTATTTCATTAATTTTTTCGTAAGGAAATCCCGACGATTCTAATTTTCCATAAAAAAATATGCGATTTTGCTGTTTAATTCTCTTCATATGAATTTGGTTACACTAATTGATGAGAATCAACAAGAACAAAACCGTGCTTATCAAATACTTAACAAAAAACTATTTCATTAATTTTTTCGTAAGGAAATCCCGACAATTCTAATTTTCCATAAAAAAATATGCGATTTTGCTGTTTAATTCTCTTCATATGAATTGGGTTACACTAATTGATGAGAATCAACAAGAACAAAACCGTGCTTATCAAATACTTAACAAAAAACTGTTTCATTAATTTTTTTTGATGAGAATCAACAAGAACAAAACAGTGCTTATCAAATACTTAACAAAAAACCGTTTCATTAATTTTTTCGTTAGGAAATCCCTACGATTCTAATTTTCCATAAAAAATATGCGATTTTGCTGTTTAATTCTCTTCATATGAATTTGGTTACACTAATTGATGAGAATCAACAAGAACAAAACAGTGCTTATCAAATACTTAACAAAAAACTATTTCATTAATTTTTTCGTAAGGAAATCCCGACGATTCTAATTTTCCATAAAAAAATATGCGATTTTGCTGTTTAATTCTCTTCATATGAATTTGGTTACACTAATTGATGAGAATCAACAAGAACAAAACAGTGCTTAGAGCAGAAGTAGTTTCGAAATATTGGTTTATTTCATTTCTAGATTTTCTTATCAAATCACCATACCAGCCGCCATAATTTACTCTCATCAGTGCAATCGGGTTTTCGCCTTAATCATAGCTGTTCTACTGCGATGGCTAAGATACTTGACGATATTAGATCTTGATAAATTAACTATATTATGTTTGCTTGATTTTTCCAAAGCCTTTGACCGACTTAACCACAACATTTTGTGTCAAAAACTGAATTAATATTTTGGCTTCAGTAGAAACGTACAGATCGTTTAATTAAAAACTACCTAGAACATCGGAGTCAGAGAGTAAAAGTTGGTAACACTTTTTCGGATTCGATGAATCTGCTTGCTGGTGTTCCACAAGGTTCAATTTTGGGCCCTATGCTGTTTTGCATGTTTATTAATGACCTTCCCCAAGTGTGCCATAATGTCATGTCACATCTTTATGCTGATGATGTCCAATTATACCTTTCCCGACCATTCAACTTGTTGGAGAACCTAATTTGTAGAGTAAATGAAGATCTTTTAGAGATCTACAACTGGTCTTTATGCAACGGGTTAACTCTTAATCCTGCCAAATCACAGATCTTTGCTATTTGCAAAAAGAAATTTGATGTCACAATCCTTCCACCTTTTTTTATTTCTTGTTTTCAACTTAAATTTGTTAAATCCGTTACTAATTTAGGTTTCAAAATAAATCGAACACTCTCAGCTAGTGATCATGTCAATCACTCCATTAGCCGAATTTATGGTGGTCTACGTATGCTTAATTTGTTCTCTGCCTTGACTCCTCTAGATACTAAGCTGAGGCTGATTAAAACCTTGTTACTGCCTATCATCGATTACCCTGCAGTGGTTTACTGTAGGCCTGATTCAAACTCCATGGTATGGTTCGGTATGTTTATGGACTGCGAAGATTTGATCACATTTCCCAATATCATCAACTAGTTCAAGATGTTGCTTGTTTTTACATAAAATTTTTAATAGTAGAACACCACCTTATCTATTTGAAACGCTCCGCTTTGCGCGCTCTGCCCGAACTTTAAACCTCATAACTCATTCCTCAAACTATTTTTAATTCGTCGAGACTTTTCTACGTCTATGCCATCAGACCATGGAACTCCCTACCTATAATGGTAAGGCAAATTGTAGGAACAAATAAGTTTAAAAAAACATTATTTTTGAATTTTCGTTAAACGTACTCAAACAGCAATTTGGAATTATCATTCAGTTTAAAATAATTTTTTTTCATTAAACATTTTAAAAATAATTAAAACTGTGTTTCAGCATTCAATTTGCATATATTTAAGTTATTTGTATTAAATTGTATTAATTAATTTTTTCTTACTTTTTCTTAAGTTATTTTTAGTATTTAATATTTTGTTCTGTTCTTTTTTTTGATCCGCACTAGTTTTTGTATTAGCTAGGTACTATAAAAGACTGTGTCTTATTTGTACACCATTTTTAATAATAAATTGAAAATTGAAATTGAAATTAAATCTAATTCATTTAGAAATTATCTCAAAAGAATAATTAATTTTAAGACCATACATTAGATAAATTTATGAAATGGAAACCTGAATGTCAAATGTTAAATTAAATAAAAAAGTTTTTAGCTTAGAATGGATTTAAAACAGTTAGTGGCGTCGCGCAGTTGGACATTTACGAAATAAGTGTTTTTTTTTTGGAAAGACATTTCGATTATTATAACCTCATTGGCGCAAAATTATAGACAGTTAAAGTCGACATTATGAAAAACTTAGTGTGAAACTAGGTCATATTTTCATACCAATTTCAACCTAGTTTCACATTAAATATGTTTTAGTGTCGAGTTAAATGACTATAATTTTGCGCTATTGTGTTTATGGAACATTGAACATAAATTTTTGGAAAATTTTGAATTTTTTTTAGAAAATTTTGATTTTTTTTTGAAAATTTTGAATTTTTTTTTGAAAATTTTGAATTTTTTTTGAAAATTTTGAATTTTTTTTTGAAAATAAATTTTTTTCGAACGCATTGAAAATGAATTGTCTAGTAAAAAAAAAGGGGGTGAGGTTTTTTCCGTCGATGAGCTTCAAGGATTTAAGATTTTTTACTTGCGTTTATAGGTACTGCAAAAAAAAACTAACAATCAAACATGATATTACGATTATAGAGAAATCGAAAAAGTGGGTCCGGAAATTTCTTATGTCTGTCTGCCTGTTCGCACCTCTACAGCCTAAACGGATGAACCGATTTTCTTCAAACTTGGTATTTAGTATTTATTTGGCAATATCTCGAGGGGTCTTTTTCATTTTCGCTCTAGGTCAAAAATTACCGGTACCTGCTATACAATTTTCAACTAAAACTTTGATTTTCTCGAAAATGCCTCTAACGATTTTGATAAAACTTTCAGGGTACTATTTTTTTTTGCACCAGTTCAACTTTCATGAATGAATTTTTCAAAAATTGTTTTATCCTCTCATAGAACCGGTTTTTTTTCAAATTTTGCACACAGAAAGTCATTTATATATAATTCAATAAATATTGCATCTCAAAATTTTCCAAAAACTTTTTTTTTTCGATTTTTTTAAATTTTCTAAAAAAAAAATATTGGTTTTCGAAATATTTTGAAAACGGGTTGATTGAATTATTTTTTAATAATTTTCGCAGATGAAAACTACATATTTTCTTATTTTGACGTACTAAAAAACAATTTAAAATATTTTTTCGAAAAGTTAAAAAAAAAACGACTTTTTAAAAAAACTGGTCGAACGATTTTCAATATTTTTTCCCCCGATAGACATTTAGTTTTTAAATTTTATTGCACACTTAGTTTTGCCGAGAAAACTTTAAACTAATTAAAAAAATTAAATAATTTTCGATTTTACTTGCGATTATAGGTACTCTAATGCAAATTTTGAGATAACAATCAAAGATGACATTACGATGACAGAGAAACATATTTGAGTTACTGGCAAAATTCTGCCCGTCTGTCTGTCTGTCTGTCTGTACGGATGTATTTGGGCTGTAGCCTAAACGGTTGGGCCAATCGTCTTCAAATTTAAAACTTAAGGTTACTTTGACATTCTACAGAGGAGTTTTTTTTTTCAAAAAAAATTTTAGCTCAAAATTTAACGGTAGCTGGCATATAACCGTTATGCAAAAATTTATTTCTCTCGAAAAGGGCAACAAATTTAATACGGTGGGCTAAAAACGGTACCTCCCATAGGACCGGTTTTTTTTCTTCGACTTTCTCGAAAACTGGTTACCCGAATACTAATAAAATAAATATTCAAGAAGATGTAGGTAGCCCAAGTAATTTCGCCTTAATTTTTTTTTTCAAAAACTTTTTTTTTGTATTTTTAATAATTTTTTTTAATTTTTTTTTTTTTGAAAAATCAATATTTTGAAAACGGGTTGGTTTTTTATTTTTTAATTTTGTTTTTAAATGTTTGTTATTTTTGTACTTAAGTTTGTATTCTGAAGTTATTTTTTTTTTTTAATTTTTTGAAAAAAGTTTTCAAGAAAAACCGCTTTATTTAAGAACCGCTCCTACGATTTTGAAAAATCATTCTTTTTTTTCATTTTTTAAGGAAATAAAATGGCGTTTAAATTATTTCACTCAATACAGTTTAACGTACTTTATTCGAACAATCAAAAGTCACAAAAATCGAATAAATGCTTTGATGTGTGATATGTGTGACATCACATATGTATGAGCAAGTACGTGCGATCCAGTCGTGCAATTTATTTTATTTTGAATTTGCGTTACTGGACTAACTATATGCATAGGTTTTTTTTGAACCCGAAAAATGCAAGTTTTTTAACACTGAATCCTGAAGTCAAAATTTTCCCTTATTTTGACTGAAATTATACAAGTCCCTTAAACAACATTTAGCAGTCTACTAAAAAAATATTTAATTTAAGATGCACTCTTCAAATAACTGTTACCGATATAACAAATTCGTTTACTGCATATCGTTGTTCTGTAAATTGTTTTAAAGGAAAGTTTTTTAATTAAATTCAAGACCTTAGTTCAAAAACACTCTTCAATAACCTTTAATAATTCCGGACTGATTCATTTCTCACTCAAAATTCGATCAATTGTTGAAAATTATACTTTCTGACAGCCAGCGTTTTGTTTATGTACTGATCAAATCTTAAAGTATCGAACAAATTTTAACAGTCGAGTCGATCAGATAATATCGGTCATTTTTCAATATTTATGACAAGATAGAAGTGCTTCAAGGGGAAGTCTACATATGTAAATGTTGCAAAATTATCAGCCAAACAAAAGATAATAATTATTGTGTACAATAATGAGAATAAGTAGATTGGAAAAATACTAGAAAAATTATTTGAATGAATCATAAAAAATGGCCATTGCAGCAACTTGATGTACTTTTCCTATTTCCCATCGATTAAGCAATAAAATCATAAGAATTTTTATGTGGACGTCTTTAAAAAATGATTAAGTCGATTAATAAAAAAAAATCATAAAAAATAAAAAAAATAATACAGGGTGCGGCAAAAAAACCGATCTATTTTCTGCGGCGCGCCATTCAGCGACAGGACGTCCGAGGGTGGGTGGGGGTAGACTCGTTGGAACGCCTACACGACGCCATTGTCAGTAGTCATGGAGCAGTGGTCGCCTGAGCAACGCGCGTTTGTTATCGAGGCAGCAGCTTGTTTACGGGCGGGCCTACGAGGACTGTTTTCCACAGCAGCACGAACTCTATTGATGTTCTCTGGCGTCCGAGCTGACCTTGGACGGCCTGTCGGCTTCTTTTTCAACGCAGAACCTGTTGTTCTAAAGTTAGTAACCCACCGCATAATTGTGCTACGCGACGGAACTTCTCCATGTCGACCTAATTGAAAGAATGCACGGAACTGCCGCTGAGTAGCAATGATTGAATCACCACTTTTAAAATACGCTTCGATAACAAACGCGCGTTGCTCAGGCGACCACTGCTCCATGACTACTGACAATGGCGTCGTGTCGCTGAATGGCGCGCCGCAGAAAATAGATCGGTTTTTTTGCCGCACCCTGTACCTGCAAAATTAGGTAACAATAATATTATGGAAGGATACATGATGCATAAGATTGATGGATTCTATGAAGAAGACAGCTGGGTAAATGTGTTCCTTTGGTGGAAGAAATTACAGTTCAGTAGTTAATAAAAGTATAGAACAATAAAGCAGGAAGTTTAGGAACTAAGCACAAGAGAAAACATACACTATAAAGATCCAAGCCCATCACAATCTAAATGCTCTTGCACAGGCCTCGCAAGCATCGAATGAACAAACCAATAACGCTGACGAATTTGGAAGAAGAACATCTTTGGTAAAATAATAGGGAAGCACATCTTATACAAAGCCACCAGGAAACCAGAGGAAATGTAATCATGGACGACATCAATCGGAAGCGGCCACCACAGCCTATGCCAATCACGTATCCCTTCGGCAAGCGATAAGTCCCCCAACTGACAATATCAACCGGAAGACCAATGTCACGAAGACATAGGAAACGCAGCTTCAGAGGTATTGGGCTTCTCAAAACCACCTCCGAGAAAACCCTAGTGTGAATGCGAATCCTCAGTAAGCAAAGTCAAAATTAGAAAGAATTAAAACAACTAGAAACAAAGAACTAGCTATGTAGATCATCTTAAAATTTATACACTTAGTCAGGAGAAGATCACCAATAACGTGAAGTCGGGAAAATTCAGTGTTGTTTTAACGGGTAAGATATACCAAACATCTGCAGAATAGTGAAACAGTCAACATCATGTTTCCGTCCTGGGCCCTGCAAAGATGGGGATGAAAACGCTGTAGTACAGATGTCCAGTTGAGGTTTACCATCTGGAGAGACTACTTGAACTAATTTTTGAATGGCGATGACGGCCAGTGATCGACCTGGAACAGTTGGTTGGGTTGGGCTCAAGGGTGAACTGATGAGCATTGAGGGAGGAATGCAGCTGGCTACTTCGAGTGAACATTTTTTTATAAAAGAAACGATAAAATAAGGAAAGACATGACACGGCTACAGAATAATATGTTCTTGTCCTTAGAAAGACGGGGTTAGATTGAAAAACATCTAGGATCTTCCAGATCCTGGAGAAAACAACGTGACCATTGATAGGTAGAACCACGAAGGAGTCACTGAATTTTTCTACATGTACACATCTGTAAACACAAGAAACAACATCAGCGCGGCCATGTAGAGCAGATGAACATCGACGCCTTAGCACACAAAGTTTCCGAAATTGTAAAACTACTACTTGCGATTATAGCTACTTTAATGCAAGTTATGCATTCGTGCAGATTAAAAAAATTGAGATAACAATCAAACATGACATTACGATAAAAGAGAAACATATTTGAGTTACTGGCAGAATTCTGTCTGTACTGGACTGTAGCCTAAACGGTTGGATCAATCGTCTTCAAATTTAGAACTTAAAGTTATTTTGATTGTACGTCTTAACAATGTCAAGAGAATAGACGTGCTTTTACTTAGCTCTTGATTATAAAATAATTTCATAACCAGTCACATTAATTTTTTTAACATTAAAATCAAAGTTTTCAAACTAAATAATTTCTTTTCATTTATATCCAATTCTTGAGTGCATTTGTCTTCAAATTATTGACTTAACATTCATTAAATAAATTATTTTTGTGTAAAGTTGCCTTCCTTTGTTTGCCATGTCTAACGCTACCACTAACAGAACTTAAGGAGAATCTTTGGTTGCCTCTCCATTTAACGCAAGCAATCCATCATCATCACCTGCATTTAATACAAAACTGAAATCAAATCTCCCACCCAAGAGGTTTTCTGAAAAAAAAAACTTCACTTTATAAACAATTTAGAGATCTCGAGACAGGTTTAATCGACAAGTTGAAATCCTTGCTTTTGGAATTTTAACGAAATTTTAATAAAAAAATATGTGATGATATATCTGATCTTGAAACCAGAGTACAACAATTTGAGAGCGACTTTTCTGAGCTACGCAATGACAACCAAAAAACTAAAAGAGGAACTCGCCGATTTGCATAGAAAAGAACGGTTGCGTGATGTGATTGTTCGTGGTATACCTTTGAAGCCAGATGAACGACCAGCTGATGTGGCGAAAGCCATCGCCTCCAAACTAAACTATAAAATCTCACCACACTTTCCACTTAAGACCAAATCCACCTATGGTAACTGTCCTCTACTTATCAGGCTCACTTCGCACATGGAGCAAACTGCATTGCTTGCTGCCTTTAAATCGAACGGAGGTCTGACTGTTGAACAGCTGGAGAACGAATATCATATTTCTGATACCAACAACACCACTACAGGGACAAGCACCACTCGCATCTATATAAATGAGAGCTTAACTCAAGTGAACAGCTCCCTGTTGCGTAATGCTCTTCAACTACGGAGAGAAGGTCTAAATTTTTCGGCAAGAACTCGCAAGGGTCATGTCTACATCAGGAAAACTAAAGATGACACTGAGATGAAAATGTTTTCAATTTTTTTTTAGCTCAAAAATAACGGGACCTATTATATAACCGTTATGAAAAAGCTTATTTTTCTCGAAAACGGCTCCAAGAAGTTTTATGAAAAAAAACTGCCTTTTTAAAGGCTGTGTTATCATTCCTTCTTCCTTATTTTACCCATGTATTTAATTCTGTCCTCACCTCAGCTAAAATAATTCCAATTCCTAAAAACTCGTTATGTGATGAATTCAGACCCATCTCAATACTTCCTTTCCTTTCAAAAGTCTGCGAACGCTTAATGCAAAAACAATTAAATGATTTTATTTCCCGCAACAATCTCTTGGTCGAAATTCAGTCAGGTTTTCGTTCGCACCATAGCTGCACCACCGCCCTTATTAAGGTAATTGAAGACATAAGGGTTGATCTCGACAAAGACGACGTAACATTCTTAATCCTTTTAGTTTTCTCTAAAGCGTTTGACATGGTAAATCATTCTGTTCTTTTACATAAATTACGTCAAAGATTTAATTTATCCTCTGTCGCTATTAAACTCATTTCATCGTTTCTTAGCCATAGAAAGCAGGCCGTATGTTTGAATAATAGTTTATCACAGTTCCTACCTATACAACAAGGAGTTCCCCAAGGATCAATTTTGTCCCCACTTCTTTTTTCGTTGTACATAAATGAAGTAGCGTTCATCATAACCCAGGCTTCCAAACACTTTTATGCCGACGATATTCAAATCTACAGAAGTTGTCCTTTAGGACTAATCAAAAACTGCGCTTCCATTCTTAATCAAGAATTAAATTGGATATCCAATTGGGCTTTGAGTAACGGGTTGGTTCTCAATCCGAACAAATGTAAATGTCTAGTTATTTCTAGAAAAGAGCTAGATTTGTCATATTTTCCCACCATAATACTAAACGGAACTACGCTAGAATTTGTCAACACATGTAGAAACCTTGGAGTAGTATTCAACAGAACCTTGACTTGGAGTGATCATATTAATTCTTTAGTGGCTAAAGCTTATGGACTGCTCAGGAATTTACGCCACGTCAAACAAGAATACTACTCGCGAAGACCATGGTGATACCACTTCTAACTTATGGGTGGGTAATATTTTATAACTGCGATGTAAACAGTAAAAATAAATTCAATGTGGCTTTTAACAGCACTATACGCTATAGGCTTAAGAAGGTATGATCATGTTTCACATTTGCAGCAGAGCCTCCTTAAAATGTCGTTCAATAATTTCATCAAATTTCGTACATTGATCCTACTCTTTAAAATCCTAAAATCTCATCAACCCAATTATTTGTTTGAAAAACTCCGGTTTCCAGTGTCAAATAGATCAACATACAACATGTCTGACCTCCGAGAAACAATTTTTTATAGCTGCTTGTCGCCTCTGGAACTCACTCCCTTCTTATTTACGAGACACCAGTGACATCCATACAATTCAAAGTAATCTCAATACTTTCTTCTCAAATCAAAGCAACAAACTTCTTTCTAACCCCCTTCAAATCAAAACTATGTAGCTTTCTTCGTCTATCTCTTTCACCCTGACACCTTTCTTTTTATTTCTTTTCATGATCTTTATCTTATCTTATCTTACTCATTTTTAAATTAATATTTCTTTCAATTATAATAAACTTAATAAAGTTAATTTAATTTATTTAATTTTTAAAGCCAATTTTCTTCTAATAATTATATTTTATTATATTTTTCCTTTACATTGCTATACATACTACGAAATTTTCTCTTATTTTTTTTAATTTTTTTCTTTTCTCTCTCTATTTGTTAATTGATACTTATTATGTATATTCACAAACTTTCACCCACCCAAAAGATGTAAACAATCTTAATGTGTAAGTTTATAAGCAAATAAAATAAACTAAACTAAACTAAATCAGTGTAGGTAAGGACTATATTTTGGTGCAAAAAAATTAATATGGTGGGTTTAAAACGGTACCTCCCATAGGACCGGTTTTTTTTCTTCGACTTTCTCAAAACAGGGCTACCTGATTACTATCAAAATTGATATTCAAGAAGATGTTGGTAGCCTTAGTAATTTCGCATTAACTTTTTTTTGGAAAACTTTTTTTTTGTATTTTTAATAATAAAAAAAAATTTTTTTTTTTTGAAAAATCAATATTTTGAATTTTTTTTTTAATTTTGTTTTAAAATGTATGTAAATATTGTGCTTAAGTTTGTATTCTTAAATTGTTTTTTATTTAATTTTTGTTTTAATAAAAGTTGTTAAAAATAAACCGTTCCTACGATTTAAAAAAAAAAATTCATTGTTTTTTGGCGTTTAAACTAATTCACTCAATACAATTTAAAGTACTTTATTCGAACAATCAAAAGTCACAAAAATCGAATAAATGCTTTAATGTTAACTTTAATTTGCTTAAATTTTATTCTACAATGTGAACGCACATATGAGCAAGTACGTGCGATTCAGTCGTGCATTTTTTTTTTTGTTTATCCCTGGATATGTAATTTTGGTATTAACAACTATTCAACCTACGTTTGATGTGGTTAATGTAGAACACTTTTTTCATTTTTCGAACAGTCTGAACACAAAACTTTAAAAAATATCATTTATTTAAAAATTTATGACTTCGGGCACTGTCGTCGACATCTCACATGAATTACTTATTTCAAAAATCCCAAAATTAGATATTTTTTAAATTAATTTTGTCCAAATTAAACAATTTTAGGTATATTGTTTTCAAATCGATCAAGTTTAATACTTTCTCAGTTTAAATTAAGAAAAAATGACAAGGAGACGAAATGATCCATCATAAAAGATTGCTGAAAGGATCATTTGAATTTAGAACTGTTTTTTTTTTCACAAGGATAGTTTACACAAACTTTGGACTTTCTTATTTTATTAATTAAATTCCACTTCACGAAAGCTTAGATTATGTTCTTTTTGATCACGCAAAATGTTGGTTTCGATAAAACACCGACATTCTTTCCAAAATTTGTCTTATTTGAACGAATTCAAATGTTAAAAAAGGAACGGAAACCAAATGACATGCGTTCCAACTCTTTGTGCTGAATATATATATTCGATTTTTTTTTTTTTTTTCAAAACATAAATACAAATGTGCACAAGTAAACAAATAAACGAGATTCTTTTTGTTTTCCAAAATTTGAACAGCTTGCAAAATATTTGATTTATTTCACTCAAGCATTTATGCAAACTCGTGTTTGATTATTATGCATTGAAATATTTCAGCTGGCACGATATAAGCTGCATGAGTCGAAAACTCAGAGATAATTATATGATTTAACAGTAAAACGGCCACACAGTATCTTCGTGACGGCTCAGTTTATCTATTTCATGAAATCACGGAAGTTCACATGTTCTTTGATGACAATTAGTTTAAGAATCAAGAATACTTGCTTATAGCACATTAAAAAAAAAAAAAAAAATATTTAAAAATGCATTTTAAAACCTTTGTGCAACCGCATTTTATTATGAAACTTGCACTCACTATCTTTCACTAGAGTGACACATTTGAATACTAACTCACTTTGATTGATGTTACCCATTTTTAACCATTTGCAGTGTTAAGTGATCCGTATTGTTTAATTTTTGAATTGAAGGAAATTTTTTGCAAAATAAGCTATTATCTTACTCATGTCAATTTGTTCATAAGTGTGTTGACAATTAATTTATGAAAAGGCAACCACGCACTTCCACTTTTCCACTATCAGTTTGATTTGGAGTAGAAAATCATGTAGACCGACATGGACTTGGTATTACAGTTTGTCGATTTATATTTTACAAGATTTTTATGACGACGACGTCCGATATGATTTCTAAGAACCTTAAAGATTGTCGGTGAATTTTACTGGTTTTCGTTATTCAACGTTGCAAATAGTACTGCGGAGCCGGAGAGAAGACACTTGGAGTAGAAACTCAAGTTCGAAGGTATTATTCAATAACCATCTATTGTTTTGCATCTTCATCTTCAGCTGATGGAACACAAACTATCTTCTCTTCTATGCTGAATGATTTTCTTTATTATTTGCTAAAAAAAAGCTTAAAAAAAGTGAAAGCCTTGATGGAGTAGCAAAGTTTGTGGTTCTTTTTAGCGTTAAGCTATGAAAATGTCAGGCAAAAATTATTGAAGTAGGTACTCTGTTTAGTTGTGGTTTGAAGACTTCAACCCCTAGACTAAGTTGGGGCTGACAAATTCTTATGGATGTGATGAAACAATAGATATAGCGTGCGGCAAGATTTGAGTTAAATTTGGGCTGCTTAAGTGACATGTTAAGTTAAATAAATGTAGGAGTAAATTTTTTTTTGTTTAAATATTGCAATTCAACGCCTTGCCTTATAAATAACTTTAGAGACAAAAATGTAGTAGATTTTCCTTGACTTAATTTTTATTTGAAAACAAGATATACTTACGCAGATATCTTTATATTATTTTGATTTAAAGTGTCAATTTGGCACTTTTAAAAAATACAAGACATCCAAGTGCCATAGAAATGCCTACTTTTTATTTGCGATTATATAAGGCAAGTTTAGGATTCGTGAATATAAAAAAAATTGAGATATCAATGAAACATGACATTGCGATCATAGAGAAGTCTAAAAAAGTGATCGAGAAAAAATGTCTGTCTGTCTGTCTGTCAGTCTGTCTGTCTGTCTGTCTGTCAGTATGTGTAACGAGCTGCAGCCTAAACCGCTTAAGCGATTATCTTCAAACTTGATGTGTGTGATAATTTTGGCATTCCCCAGAGGGGAAATTGAAATTATATTTTTAGGCCTAAAAATAACGGTACTTGCCATATGAACGTTTTGGAAAAGTTTAATTGGCTCGAAAACAGCTCCGACGATTTTTATGAACATTTTTGGGAATTTTTTGTTGGTACTGGTTATCATTTGATTATAACCAAATTTACGGGAAATTTCTATTAACGGTACCTTTCATATAACGTTTTTTTTTATTTTTGGCTTTCTCGGTAAGGGTTCTTTGGATTTCTGTCAAATTTCATATTTAAAAAGATCTAAGTATTTTAATTAGTTCTGCATATCAATATTTTTAATAACTGTTTTCTTTCTAATAAAAAATATTTTTTTGAATTTTTTTTTTTGAAAAATCAATATTTTTTTAAAACTAAACAAAATAAATTATTTTTAAATTTTATAATCACATGTATATTAATAAACTCTAAAAAACTGCCTACCAAAATTTCCAAAAAAAATTATTTTTCAAAAAACTAAAAATAAAAACAGGATTTTATCAAAACCGGTCCTACAATTTTCGAAATACATTTTTCATAAATTCTTTGTTATTGAAGACGTGTGATGGCGTACCTCATTTTTACTAAAAACCGTTAAGTATTGTGGGTTTAATACTTTTTATAAGTTCTATTGTGTGCTATTTTTAACGTAAATGTTACTTGTTTCTGCCAAAGATCTTGCTTTCCAATGTAATTAACGTGCGACCCAGAGACACAAATGTAGTAGATTTTCCTCACGCAGATATCTTTATATTAGCTTTGTTCGGCTACTCCCTAAAACAGACTATTTTGCACAATTTTACACAAATGTTGTTCGTTTACTTACATTTTCGAGAGTTTTCGTGAGAAGAGAGATGTTGCGAGAGAGAAAAACATTCCCCTTAATTCCCTATTTTAAACTAAACAAATTCTTGGGGGAGAAATGTGAGTTCTGTCAAACTCAAAAGTACATTTGAAATTTGACGTTTTGTAAAGTCTTTGTATTTGAAGAATTTGAAATAAAAAAAAATTGTAAACTTAAATCCAAAGTAAATAATAAAATGACCTTACAATGGCCTAATAAAATGATTTCCATCACAATTTTTATTTCATCTGCACTCAATTGACCCATTTCGTTTAGTTAAATTTAAATTTTTTTGACGTTTGAAAAGTTTCCCTATTTTGATCCACAAAGTGTTCTTTTACTTTTGAGCGAATTTATTATTTTCTGAGAGTTTTCATCCCCACTCTTTGAAGTTTGACAGTATTCTTAAAACAACCGAAAAAGTAGACGAACAGACCTATTATCTCGATTTAAAGTGTCAATTTGGCACTTGTAAAAAATAGACGACATCCGACTACTTATTTCGTCTTTCATTAACAAAAATAAAGTTCTGGTGTATCTTTACAAAAATTGTTTACAACAATTTACATATGTATTTGAAAATTTTCTGGTATGCTTAAAAACTTGATGTTAAAAATATTGTGCGAGCAACAACTAACATTTTTTTTTATTTTGATTGCCATTATCAGAGTGTGCGTAGTGCAAATAAATTAAGCGTTTTCCAAACATCGTTGAATCGGCTTTTCCATATTTTTGTTTTGTTTAAAAAAAAAAATTGTTCTGTTTAACAATTATTCTTGGCATTGCAAGGAAATATTTATAAAAAAAAAGTTTTGTTGTTTTTGACCTTGGAAAAGTGTGAAGCTTACTTAACTCAGTTTACGGTTGTAGTTTTTTTTTTTTTTTTAACACAATTGACTTGAAATTGGGAAACAACGACCAATTTTTTAAAGAGATGTTGATAGAAACTAGCTAAATCGTAATTTTGTGTCAAACCCCAATTGCTTACCAAAAAAAAAAAACAATTTTCAAGTGAAAATGAGGTATTTACAAGTGAACTTGCCTTAAGTGATATTTTTTCAGTTTCAGATATTACTTGTTTTTTTTTTTGACGTGATAATGTCTTATAAATCGATGACACCGGCTGCACCTTTGTATATACACTGCATATAGTACTATCATAAAGCATCGTTTTTTAGTTCTGAATCAAGTCGCAATGAGGCGTGCTAAAATTGCCAATTGGTGTGAATATAGAATAAGTACAGACAACAAAAGTTTATTAAATACTGGTAAAATATCGGTGAAGGTTCTAGTTTTCACTATTTAGAGTTAGTTCTGAATCAACCAGGAAGATGGCCAGACGAAAAATGACCACCATGAGAGTACTATAGAAAATGTATATACAATGGCTGCACACACGACAAAGAATGACCCATGCTCACGTTCCGCGGAACGGCCTTACCACAAAGTGCGGTTTGTGTATTGAATACTTTTTATAACAACTGAAAGCGGATTTGATAAATGTACACGAGACTTTGTACGTATTCCAACAGATGGCACTTTATTTTGTATTTAATGTCACAACCTTTTAGTAAATCTAGCATTTTATTATTGTTAGGTGGGGTCTTTGTATATACACTACATATAGTCTGTTGAATTTGCTATTGAGGTTGTTTTCGTGGTGGTTTTGTAGATCATCGTTGAAATGAAAGGAATGGGGATATAAGTCCAAGAAAATTAGACTTTCACTTGGAAAAAAATCCGACAGAGCTGAATTTCGGTGGAGAGTTTTATTTTTACGTCCTAAATATTTCCTATAAAGTACCCTAAATTTGGAGAGGAGCAAAAAATTTAGGGAGGGGTAAATGGGTTAAAATTCTGTTTTTTCTCGAGAATACTTGAAAACTGTAGGTTTTTTTTTAACTTGTAACTCATGTAATTTAATAATTAAAACACTTTTTATCGTACAACTAATAGCGGGTGATTTTTTTGAGGTTAGGATTTTCATGCATTAGTATTTGACAGATCACGCGGGATTTCAGACATGGTGTCAAAGAGAAAGATGCTCAATATGCTTTGACATTTCATCATGAATAGACTTACTAACGAGCAACGCTTGCAAATCATTGAATTTTATTACCAAAATCAGTGTTCGGTTCGAAATGTGTTTCGCGCTTTACGTCCGATTTATGGTCTACATAATCGACCAAGTGAGCAAACAATTAATGCGATTGTGACCAAGTTTCGCACTCAGTTTACTTTATTGGACATTAAACCAACCACACGAATGCGTACAGTGCGTACAGAAGAGAATATTGCGTCTGTTTCTGAGAGTGTTGCTGAAGACCGTGAAATGTCGATTCGTCGCCGTTCGCAGCAATTGGGTTTGTGTTATTCGACCACATGGAAGATTTTACGCAAAGATCTTGGTGTAAAACCGTATAAAATACAGCTCGTGAAAGAACTGAAGCCGAACGATCTGCCACAATGTCGAGTTTTCAGTGAATGGGCCCTAGAAAAGTTGGCAGAAAATCCGCTTTTTTGTCGACAAATTTTGTTCAGCGATGAGGCTCATTTCTGGTTGAATGGCTACGTAAATAAGCAAAATTGCCGCATTTGGAGTGAAGAGCAACCAGAAGCCGTTCAAGAACTGCCCATGCATCCCGAAAAATGCACTGTTTGGTGTGGTTTGTACGCTGGTGGAATCATTGGACCGTATTTTTTCAAAGATGCTGTTGGACGCAACGTTACGGTGAATGGCGATCGCTATCGTTCGATGCTAACAAACTTTTTGTTGCCAAAAATGGAAGAACTGAACTTGGTTAACATGTGGTTTCAACAAGATGGCACTACATGCAACACAGCTCGCGATTCTATGGCCATTTTGAGGGAAAACTTCGGAGAACAATTCATCTCAAGAAATGGACCGGTAAGTTGGCCACCAAGATCATGCGATTTGACGCCTTTAGACTATTTTTTGTGGGGCTACGTCAAGTCTAAAGTCTACAGAAGTAAGCCAGCAACTATTCCAGCTTTGGAAGACAACATTTCCGAAGAAATTCGGGCTATTCCGGCCGAAATGCTCGACAAAGTTGCCCAAAATTGGACTTTCCGAATGGACCACCTAAGACGCAGCCGCGGTCAACATTTAAATGAAATTATCTTCAAAAAGTAAATGTCATGGACCAATCTAACGTTTCAAATAAAGAACCGATGAGATTTTGCAAATTTTATGCGTTTTTTTTTTTTTAAAGTTCTCAAGCTCTTAAAAAATCACCCGTTATATTTGGAGAAAAACAGTCGCAAGCATTTGGGTGTAGTACAAATATTCAACAAAATGTAATAAATTAATGTTTTTCAGGGGGGAAACAATTTGTATTTGGTTATGTTCGGAAGAACAATATCTATTAAAAAAAAATGTTATGAGCGGTACCCTAAGAGAAATTTCTCCATCTTGAAAAAAAAACAATTTATTCTATTTTGCTTGATAATTTGAAAACTCTTTATTTTTTTTTCTAAAAATGAAGAAATGACTAAAAGTGTTTTTGTGTAAAATTACATGAGCTTCAATGTATACCTACAACTTTTTTAAAAGAACGAAGAACCTGTAATTTTCGAGTAATGTCGAAAAAAAGGTTTCACCCCCTTTATACCTCCCTAAAAGTTTTTGCTCCTTTTCCAAATTAAGGGTACTTTTCAGCAAATGTTAAGGACGTTATAATGAAGCTCTCCACCAAAACTCAGTTTTGTCGGAATTTTTTCGTAATATGGTCATTTTTTTGTCTAATTTTCCTGAACTAATGGATATTTTACTGATTTTTTTTTTATTATTTTCAAGTAATTAAAAAAAGGAATAATGACGTGTGTATGGAGTGGAGTAAGTGGAATTGTATATGGTGTGAGTTAACGGGCTGTATGTTGATGTTGGTGTCATTAATGTTTTCTTACGACGTTTTCACGTAAAATTATCGTCCGTAAACCGAATTTACGTTATTTTGCTTAATGGAACAAGATTAGAATTTGTCTATACCTCAAGAAATCTAAGTGTCATCAGCAACAGGACTTTAACTCTGATTAAAAGAATGCCTACGTACGTATTTGAAATCTATTACAATTTTGATTCTGTCAGCAAAAATAAATTAAAAGTGGCCTTCAATTCGTCAATCTTCTTTGGCTTATAAGGGTACTAGCGACTTCAAATTCCCTCACAGAAAAATCTAGCGGTGTTAAAACGCACGATCTTGGAGGCCAACTCACGGGTCAAAATTGCGAAATTATGGTTTACCAAAATTTTTCTTCAACAATTTAAACAAGAGCTTCATCGCCGGACTCAATTTTCTTGTGAAAATCGGGATCAACAACAACATCGTTACGAGCTCATTCACCGAATGTTCGCCGTGCCGTACTCGGTGGTAATGCGGATGCGGCTTCGATTTTTGCACGAGTTGTATTTTGTAAGCCAGCATGCGTTGTTCAGGCGTTAGTCGATTCATGAAGCAGTTTTATTTTTTATATATAATTAACGTAACACACTGCGAGGGCATTAGGAAGATAGGGAGGGGAGAGATAGGTGTCGATTAACATTGGTTTTGAATGTTTGCAGATCAAAATGACAAGGGAAAATCTCGCCGGGTAAACTATTCCAAATTCGTGTTGTTGGGCTAAAAAAAGAATCCCTATATTTCACGGTACGTCCGAAATTGGGCTCAAGGGTGAACTGATGAGCATTCTTTGCTAGACGAGTATTACGGGAGAAACTTTTAAGGGGAGGAATGCAGCTGGCTACCTCAAGTGAACATTTTTTATAATAGAAACGATAAAATAAGGAAAGACATGAAACATTGCGTCGGTGTTCGAGAGGGGCAATCGTTTCAGCGGCAGTTCTATTTCCTATCAATCTTAACGCTCGATTTTGTATTCTATCAAGCAGGTGAAGAGATGTTTGTGAAGCACCTACCCAGAGGTGGGAGTTATACTCAAGTTTAGGGCGTATAAACGCTTTATAAATTGTAGCCAGATCAGATGGGGAAAAGTACTTCTTACACCGATACAGAAAACCTAAGCACTTAACAGCATTCTTAGCGATCTCAAATATATGGCCGTTCCAACGGAGGTCGTCGTTGACACACATACCGAGTACTGAGAGCTTTTCGGTTTCTTCGATGTAAGTGCCATTCATGGACAATGGGATTGGGGGTATGTTTAGCTTTAGTTTCGGCCTGACTGCGCATCACGCGAGAACGACAAAACGAATTTGAACTAATCTTTTTTTAATTAATAGGATATTTATTGGAGAAACATATAGGACCCATTTTTTTTTAAATAAATTACTTTAAACTTTGTAAACTGGCCAAAGAAAAAGTTTGCTTACAACATCACCCAAACTAACAGACATACGTATCTACTTATATTTTTTTCATCCGTTATTGTGTTATAATGTTATTGCGTACTTCTACTCTAAAACAGATAGGTATAATAATTTTTTATTTCTTTTGTTAAAGCTCCGTTTACACCGAATCACTACGAGTTATATTTTATAGGGGAATGCAATAATACACAGAAATACCGGTTATCCTGGTAAAATACAATTCGTCGTCTCAGTATTTCCTGACGTCACTATCATCTTTTATTATTATTTTATTTCTTAAGTGAAGACTTTATCTTAAAATTGATGATTAAATGAAGGTTATGTCACGTATACTTAAAAAAATTAAAATAGAATTTTTGTTTCCATGGACCGAGGCTAACGCAATCAAAGCCGCCGGCCCAGCTAGTCTTATACCAGATCACCATTCTCTTAAAAAAAAAAAGTAACGTCATTAAAAAAAGTCAATTTGTAAAAAGATTATTAATGTTTCATTTCATTGTTTAAATGATTTAAATAAGTACATGCTTAAGCTGTGCAGTCTCGAGCTATTTACGTTGCAAAATTTTTACAGTCATTACCCTCTGATAAGCTCATTGTTAATCAATATTTTATAGACACTTGAAGAGTGCAACTGTAATGTAGGTTAGTTAAGCAGCCTTAATGACCAGTTAGGCCATAATGTCTATAGGATCAGGCAACAAAGGTTAGACAAGAAGTATTGTTTTGATTAATTTAATTAATTAAAAATTAAAACAAAAAATACGTTCTTGCTACTTTCAGGACCTCGGCTGGGCACACGTCATCTGCAGGTGTTGTTTCTCCTGCTGGCAATATTTATCCAATTTGTAGTGAGATTCTGTGTGAGCATATCTGTTGTGGCCATGACAAGTTCCTGTGCTTCTAATCCAAGCTTTGTTGTAAGATTATTAACTCACCTGAGTCCTAAATGTAGTTTAACAATTTTCATTTCAATTCACAGGAATACAAATGGAATAACATGGAAATCAACTACATATTGGGCGGTTTCTTTTGGGGCTTCACAATCACTCAGTTCCCTGGAAGCTACTTGTGTCGTCTTTTCGGTGTAAAATTTATTTTGCTGATATCAGTGTTGGGTTCTTCGGTGTTGGCTTTGCTTACACCTTTTTGCATACCTTTAGGAGGATGGAAAATATTTTGTGCAATACGAATTATTCAAGGTCTCTTTCAGGGACTCATATATCCTTGTATTCACAATCATTTGGCCAATTGGGTTCCGGTAGAAGAAAGAACTGTACTCGGGGCTGTAGCTTTGTCTGGTCAGGAGTGTGGAGCACTCGCTGCAATGTTTGGTGGTGGGATGATAGCGTCCTCCACAATCGGCTGGCCAGGAATATTTTATATATGCGGGGCAATGGGTGTTGTTTGGTGTTTTCTTTGGCTGCTGTTTGCATCTAATGGTCCACTAGATTCGAAATTCATTTCCATTAAAGAAAAGAATTTTATTCTGGCATCATTAGATGGGACAGAAAATGAAGAAAATTTGAGCATGATTCCTGTTCCTTGGGAGGCTATTTGGACATCATTACCATTTTGGGCCTTGCTGGCGACAGTTTGCGCAGAATCCTTTGGTTTCACGACTCTAGAAGCACAGATTCCTTCGTATATGAATGGAGTTCTCAACTTGAACATCAGCAGCAACGGCTTCTACTCATCTCTGCCCTATTTGTGCATGTGGATTATGGGGTTTGTGTATATGCTAGCTTCAATGGCTCTGCTGAAGAAAAATATTCTCTCATTGACGAGTGTGCGAAGAACTTTTAACTCAATGGCACTGTGGTTACCAGCGGCAGGTTTTATTGCGATTGGTTTATTTAACGAAGATCAAAAAATACATGCTATAATTGTTTTGACCACCATAATGGGACTTCATTCAGGAACAACAATTGGAAGCTCACTGAATACCTTAGATCTATCGCCCAACCATGCTGGGGTGCTAGTAGGAACTATCTATGCCATAGCCAGTGCAATCGGAATCTTATCACCCCTGATGGTTGGGTTGATAGTTGTTGACCAGGTTTGTATCAAAATGAGAAACTTTTAGGGATTTTTGATTTAATTTTCGTTTTATTGTTCATTAAGCATGATCGGACTCAATGGCAAGCTGTGTTCATAATATCATCAATGGTGTTCTTTATTGGGAATTTGTTTTATATCACATGTGGTTCGACTCAAGTGCAACCATGGAACCATCGAGACTTCCTTAAAGGAAGAACCGATTCTTAGTAAAAAAACAAAAAATCTCACACCAGATGTAATTTGGATAGAAAATATGTTTTTTTAATAAAATATTTTAACAGATAATGTATCTTTTGTTGGTCATATTTTGTTATGGTGTTGTTTTAACATTTTTGTTTAAAATTAACAACCGAAAATTGCTCAATTAATTTAGTTTCAAAATCATTATTATTTGAATAATTTCACCGCATACATCAGTATAAGCCTTTGTAGCAATTTTGAAACACCTCTTCTATTACTACCGAAGATATTTTTTGAGCTGACCATTTATCAGTGTTTCCATTAACTTCGGCAGAAGGGATGGTAGTGGCAGTGGCTGATAGTTAAAGAGAGTAAAGAAGATGAACCTTTTAAGTGTCTTAGATCGATATATTTGGTAGAGCACAGCTTATTGATATAAACCCTACTAAAGGCAGATTTTAGCAATTTTTTAAGTCTTTTACTATTAGTCATGTACAGCTTTGGGGTCCAATCGCTTTGTCGTTTAAGAAACCTATTATTTCTTTGCTTTTCCGCTTGATGATGGAACTGTGTCCCACATATTCTCAGTTTGACTCTTTGACGAGACTTTCTAGATTTCCTAGATTTTCTTCCTGAATCTTTCATTGAAAGATTCTTATCCTTTCATTCATCAAAATATAGTTCAAAAGATTCTTGGAAAATCAAAGACTTCTTGGCTAGAAAATTCTTGATTTAAAAACAAATTCTTTGACATTTATTTTCAGACAGCCGCAGCACTTGACGGCTCCATTTCTGAAGATATCTCGTCTTCATTTCGAAGCACTAGTTCTTCTTTCATGGACTCAATATACCTATCAGACAGTGGAAAAATACTCAGCTAAATCTTCTACATACATAAGTCGATAGAAGCATGTGAACTAAACGTTATTATTTTGGGAGATCTTTGGTATATGGATCAGCTAGCTGAGATCCATACCTATCTGATAATGTAAAACTTACTAAGCATACCCCCTCCCCCACCCAATTTTTTTGCACAGGGTCCACAATGTCCAAAACTTAAGAAAATTTCAATTTACCATCCTTTCATTAAGTTCCGACCTTTTCGACTTAAAACTAGCTGTGGACTGGACTATTAAATATTATTTGATGAATGAGGTTAAGGTTCATTTTGGTGTTTTTTGCTGCTGTCTGTCTACTGTCATAATTTCTTTTGTCGGGCCAATTTCTTGGTGCTTTTAATAAAGATTTATCATCACTTCAAGCTTTCAAGCAATTTTTTTATTCGCAAGTGTCCGTGGCCAAATATTTAAATGGAATTGCTTATTGCTACTTACCTATAAAAAATAAAATAGTATTATACAATGAGAGGTAAAAGTAATCACCATATTGTAATTTCAATTGGCGGAAAATGTCAATTCTGTTTTGACATTTGTAGCGACCAAACGGGCATTAGCTAGCGGTCTTTAAGCAAATAAAACCTATTGCAGCAGAACGCCACTCGTGCTGTCTAAAATCTTTTCGATAATAACTTTTTAAAATCTCATTGATTAATGGCTAAAACACAATCACGCTTTAGCTGACGTTTATAAGTTCAAACATAGGAAATCAATACATCTTACGTTTGGTTCGTGTACAAGATAAGGTAAGGTGACTCAAATCAAAAGCTGAATTAGAAACTGGTTGAACTTTTGCTCGCTTTGACAGAAAAAAGTAAAAACTACAACCGAAATTTGGAAAATGTCACTTAAAGCGAACACAAAGCGTGTGAAATGTAACGTGACGAAGCCAAAGCTGAAGCTTGATTGTGTTTTGGCCATAAGGCTAAACGTGGTAAGCTTCACTTTTGTTTTATGGATAGGCGGTCATAAATTTAAAAATTTTAACAAGCCTATCGTCAGAGAGTTAAAAAACTATGAATAATTTAAATTGTATTTTAAATTTTTTAATGATAGAAGGACCTTTAATAATAAGTTTTAAATGCTTTATAATTTGCGGCTATTCAATTGATAAATGTATCGATACTATCAGTACTGCTAAGTTGGCAAGACGGCCAATTCACAGCTACCAGGTGAGAAAGGTAATTAAAAATATTGTTAACTTAACTTAAATTCTAAAGGTCGATTTTTATACATATTGCATGAAATATTATTACAAAATAATATTGAGCATTACCAGACGCTTTCCGTCGGCCATAACTTCCGCCAGACGCTTTAAAGCTCCCAAAAAAAATTTGTAACTTAACTTATTTTCTAAAGTCTGGCTTTTATATATGTTATTTAACGGACTATTTTAAACATACAGTCACTGGCAAAATTATTTACACATTGAATAGCTCGCAGTTTGACCAACTTTTAAGGCTAGAGAACTTTTGAAATAAGAACAAATGGCTTATTTACTTTTACCGTTTTTGTTGTTTGTAGTTTTATTCAAACAGTAAAAAAAAATTAAATCAAATTCCCACAAGTAACTGTAAGAATCATAAAAAAAAACTATATGGCACAATTATTGTCACACCCAACAAAGCTGGCAAAATTATTTGCACATGGACAATTGACGTGTTTTACAACCTCCTAAAGCCAAAAAAGCACATTAAAATAAACCAAAGGAATGGGGTATCGTAAGCAAAGCATTACCTAGTATTTTGTGTTTCTTCCTTTGGCAGCAATAACCTATGCGATGCGTCTTGGATCAGAGTCAATAAAATGTCAAATTTGTTCTGCTGGAATAGAACTCCAAGCCATTATAAAGGGTTTCCATGTTTCATCTGCAGACTGCCCAATACTAAGTGGAATTTTAGACTTCGCAATATGCCAAACATTTTCTAAAACATTTAAGTCAGGACTTTGCAGTCTGATAAAAAAACTACTTGCTCTACTTCTGATAGATACTTTTTGATAGCCCAAGCCGTGTGTATGGGTGCATTGTCATGTTGAAGTATAAGGTCGGTTCCGATTAACCTTGATCCTGCTAGCAGTGCTACATCATTTGGAATCTCTAAATAATGAGACTGATTCATACGATCTGAGCACCTCACAAGTGGTCCTCTACACATATGCATCCCCATATCAATACTTTGCTTCCATGTGAGTGCCTTATGGGTCGGGTGGTGGATCTTTTTGCTTTGGTTTTTGGATTGGAATAAAAAAATCTTCGTCCATAAGTGCCATCTAGAGAAGTCTCGTCGGTCCAAAGAACTTTTCTCCAAAAATCTGCTGTTTTATTTATGTGATCCCGTGCAAATTTCAATCTTGCTTTTCTATTTTTCTTTTTTGTTATGAAGGGTTTTTTGGGAAACGTAAGCTTTAACTTGGTTTTCTTTCAACCTTCGTCGCAGTGTTCTTTCACTAATATTGGTCTCACGATTTTTTAAATGTTTTTTAGCACACCTTGGACTTTTTCAAAAGGGTTACATTTAAAATGTCAAACGATAAGTTTGTCTTCCCGACTCGTTGTTATTCTTTTTCTTCTTCTTCCGATTTGATTTTTTAAAACAAGTTACCTTGATGGAGAATGACGCTAGACTACTGCAACAGCAGCACGCATCACTTCACATTGATTGAATCGAATATTACTCGAACGGTTTTCTCTCCCAAGTCATCGATTGCCCTTGTGCAAATAATTTTGCCAGCTTTGTTGGGTGTGACAATAATTGTGCCACTTTTTAAATTATGAATTTAACCGTTATTTATGAAGTTTGATCATTTTTGTTGTGTTAAAGGGTGTTCTGAAAGGTACAACTATTTTTTAAGAAGTTCTACTAACAAAATACATTGTGTAAATAATATTGCTTATGACTGTATATTTACTCTGCAGGTATGCTGGCATTTAATACACATATAAACACTACTCGACGCCCCGAATTTTGTCCTTTAGAAAGTAAGTTATGTCTGGGCTCACTGGGCTCTTGGACTGTTACAAGTACAACATAAATAGTTTTATGAACAAACACTGCATCAGCTGTTGAGTTTTGACCGCCAAACACGTTTAACCTTCGCTAAAGAGAACATCGGGTGCTTACTTTTGCTCTACCTAGTATCTTCCTTAGTCGGCCACTGATAGGTAATATTCAATTTGCAAGTAACTTGGGGTATATAGATTATAATATTCAATTTAAAAACATATTTTGGATACCTAAAACTTTCGGATCGCGCATTATTACATTTGCATCAATAGAAAATCATACTAAAACAAACCGGACAAATAATTGGGGGGCTTCGTTCTCGACAACGTTGTTATAAAGTTTGATTAATTAATAGCTGGGAGGCATTGAATAAAGAATGAACAACCCTTTTCATAATAAATTAAGAAAATAATATAATCGCAGTTAAAACATGCAGTACAAGTTTTTGTAGATTGCGTTTTCTGAATGAACTCTTAATAGACTACACACAGAGGAATTTATCAAATTATCGCCTACAATTTTAATTACGTCGCTAGTAAGTCTTCTACTAAATTATTTATGCGAAATAACTAAATGTACTATTATATCATGTTTTTAGTTATTTTAATTTTAATACTAAATTCTAGTTTAACAGTGCAAAAGTGGCTGTTTTTATTGGTAAGTGTACTGCAGTTTTTTTTTTCTAAAACCGAATTTAATTTTGTCATCAAGGGTCACTGATGATGTCATGGTTGGATATTCTATCCGGATATCTCTGTCCAAGAACTGAGTTGAATTTAGAACACACCCTTATAAATTTATTCAACAAGACGTCAGTTGTTACTTCCGGGGGTTTAATTAAAAGTGAATTATGAAGTGAATAAAGCGTTTTATTCTTCTTCCAATACTGCGCTAGCTATAGATTACCAATAAAACACGGCTAAGGATAGCTTTCTAAACTGAAATGTAATGTCAAAAAAGAACAAGTAACTTATAAAAGCTAGAAAACATAACACATTAGTAAAAACTTTAATATATACAGCATATTTTCATGATAGATACTTTTCCAATGAAGATTTATCTAACTAAATTAATGTGCAACTTAAGTTCAAAGAATTTTGCGAAAGCAAATGTTTAAATACGTAATAATTGATAGTATCTATTATTAACGAGTTAACGAGTCAAGCCGTGATATAAGCATTCTTACTAAAACGTGTGCACCGCGGCTGTTATGATGAATCTTCAATTAATTAATGCAAAACACAAGTTTACAAAATGTTAATAAAAAAATAGAAGAAAATTACAACTCAGGAAATACGATTTGCTTAAAGGTTTGTTAAATGATAAAGAATAAAAACTTAATGTCTTTTCTGATCGTTTAGTTAAGCTGAGCTAAGGCCATAAACATATTAACTTAACTTCGTTTGTTTGAGCTCTAGATGAATATTTTTGCAAAACTTAAAATATCATCATTCCAATAAATGTTTATAAGATCATATTTTTTACAATTTCCATTCAAAAACCAAACCTTTAAGTGAATTAACACTTTTCATGAAAGATTTTGAAAAAAAAAAATCGTGAACACAATACATTTCCCCTAGGACCTAGAAATGAATATATTGAAGAAGCTTTGGAAAATGTTGTACTTATGTACTTAGTTACTGCATCTGATATAATTGTATTCAACCGGTTCTTCAATTTTCTCAGAAATAAAACTAAATTCTTTGACTTTAAAAACTAATGTATTCAAAAATTTACGAAAATCTTTGTTTCCATTTGACGTCATCATACAGGGTGAACCATACAAAAAAATTCATTCACATCATAATAAAGATGTTTCTAAGAACGTATATTTAAATTAACGATCTAGTTTAGGTCCCTTGGAATTGTGTTTGAATGCTTGAATTCGTTTCTCATAATTTTCGTAATAGGGAGTCCAAACCTGTGAAGCATACTCAAATTGGAGCGAGGTTGGTGAAGTTGTACAAGGAGAGAGAATTACATATGGATCATTAAACTCTTATGCCCAGAGTCTTATGGATCCATTCCCATATTCCAATTCCGATTCCTTTTCTAGTAAAGACAATCGTCTGGCATTTCACAGAGTTTAGACCAGAGAAATATCGCTTTTTCTGCACCAAATATTAATAATTATTATCTGCCTGCTGAAGAATGAGGTCTTCGTTGGACTTTATTATCTCAAATATCTTCATCTTTGCTCTTCGTCAGCAAATATGAGAATGAGAATACCATATGACTGTATGAATACTGTTTTATCATTTGTAGCTATAATGAATAGCAAGGGGCTAAGATGGCTTCCTTGAGGTACACCAGAATGAGTCACAAAAAGATCTAACAGACAAATTTCTAATTTTTACATGGTAGGATATATTCTCAAGATATGATATGATCCAAACTAAGAAAAAAGCGAGCAAATCCAAAAGCTTCACTCTACGCTTAACAACCAGTTGTTCGTTCATATGAGAGTTAATTGACTGCAGCTGAAATGAAAATGGTTTTGTGTGATAGCAGGCACCGGGAGGCCGGCCAACAAATCCTACAAGTGGAATCTTAAGCCCAAGTGTAGAAGTTGTGTGATCCCAGCCGGATTATAACGATCGTTGGTTAAAGAAATTCAACATTTTTGAGTGAAAGCTGAAATATATGAGCAAGAGGGGTTGAACTAAAGAACGTTTATACATGTTTAATACTATTCTGGGAATAAAATCGGTACTAGCTGCAAAATCATCATTTAACGAAGAAAGCCGATCATCAACAACATATGGTTATTTAACAAATGAATCACGAAAATTTGTTGCAAATTTGGCAGAAATCCATAGAGCCGTTACCGAGCAAGCCCAAAATTAAAAAAACCATTATATGAAAGGTCCCATTAATAGACTGTTCCCGTAAATGTGGTTCTTATTAAATGATAGCCAATACCAACAAAAAAATAAATTCTTAAGTTTTCATCAAAATCGTTGGAGCCGTTTAAGAGATATATAAGCTTTTCTTAAACGGACGTATGGCAAGTACCGTTTTTTAGGCCTAAAAATAAAATTTCAATTTCCCCTCTGTGGAATGCCAAAAAAATCACACATACCAAATTTGAAGGCAATCGCTTAACCCGCTTAGGCTGCAGCTCGATTCACACCCGGACAGACAGACAGACAGACGGACATTTTTTGCCAATGACTTTTTTATGTATGATGTATAAAAAAGAAAATACAATTTTTTGAATTTTTTGTTGGTATTGGCTTTCATTTAAATAGACCCAAATTTACGGGAAAAATCTATTAACGGTACCTTTTGTGTAACGGTTTTTTTTAATTTTGGGCTTTCTCGGTAACGGCTCTTTGGATTTCTGTCAAATTTTGTATTTGAGAGGATCTAAGAAGCTTTATTAATTCTGCATATCAAAATTTTTAGTAACTTTTTTTTCTAATAAAAATAAATTTTTGAAGTTTTTTTTTCAAATTCAATATTTTTAAAACTAATCAAAAAAATGTATTTTAAAATTTATAATATCATTTACATTAATAAACTCTAAGAAACCAAAATTAAAAAAAAAAAATTAAAAAAACTAAAAATAAAAAACAGGATTTTATCAAAACCGGTACTACAATTTTCGAAATAAATTTTTCATAAATTCTTTGTTATTTAAGACGTGTGATGGCGTACTTCGATTTTACTAAAATCCGTTAAGTATTGTGGTTTTGATACTTTTTATAAGTTCAAACTGTGTTCCTTTCAACGTAAATGTTACTTGTTTCTATCAAAGATCTTGATTTCAAATGTAATTAGGCACATAAGAGCAAGTACGTGCGACCCAGTCGTGCCCATTTTTATTTATGTGTATAAAATAAATTTTATAAAATAAATTTATTGGCGCGACAGCTCCTTAAGGAGCCAAGACCTAGGACTTATACTCTCAACCATTCCTGTGTGTGTGTTGTTAATCTGCAAGAATGGAAGGGACCTACAATTTACCGACGTGTCCAAACGGCTAGATGAGATGCACTTTTTCGAGACAAATTTTACTCTTGGAGGTTTTGTCAGTACCCCAGAAAAAAAGGTGGCTATGAGATGGATTTGAACCCAGGATTATTCGCTTAGCGATCCGACACACTAACCACTAAGCCACGGGGCACTATGTGTATAGATTACAAAAAAAAAATTAATTTAATTTCTCCGAAAAATATAATTAAATAAATAAATGCAACTAAAACTTTAATTTGTAGAAATCGCGCTTAAATTTGATCATTTGATCGAAAATTAAATCCTCCAAAACATTTCAACTAGACCACCCTGTATATTGTAATTGGAGGATCATCTATGATCAAACCCAGTGCATTTTTGGACACCTTGTATGCTGGAAGGATGATTTACTCACTAACGACATCACAGAACTTAGTTCAACTGCTGTGAACCTATCAATGAATTTATTAAAAAAAAAAAACATCTTGGCGGCGACGAGTTAGCTGAAATGACTTTGAAACACAATCTCATTAGAATTGTGAACATCTTAGAAACGATATTAAAATAATTGTGATCAGTTGATTGCAGGCGTTTAAGACAGATAGAAGTAAAGATTTATTCAATTCAAAACGTTCTAATTGTGCAAAATAATTTAAAATGACTGAAAAACTTGAAAAAGGTTAAAAAAACATTTAATACAAAACGTTAAATAAATTTAAGATTTATTGTTTGTATTTGAATTTGATTATTTTTATTTCTCAAAAATTGTTGGTCTTCCAAAAAACATTTGAAAAAAAAAAAAATAAAAAAAATTGTTTGTCTGTTGTGCGGTTAAAAAAAAAAACAAATTCTAAGCAAACAACATTATTGCTTAACCCAATGTTAGATTTTTATTTACGTAGTTTTCAAACCTATGGAGTCGTTTTTTTTAAATGTTGGTTATGTAATTTGATGATTTTTGTAATATTCGTGCTCATTTCTAACGACTTCGATACAGTTCTAAAAATAGAGAACTGGCTTCTGAAATTTGCAAAGTTCAATATAAAAAAAACAAAAGTATTTGTTTGAATTCAGAAACAGACTATTTTTTTGAACAAAACACCAGAGTCAGCAAAACTCCACTAACATTTTTTGCAAATGGCGTCAGATACCGGCATTATGTTCACTTATGCAAATGCTTACACAAAATAATAAGTTTATAACGGGTGTTTTTTTAAGAGCTTGAGAACTTTTAAAAAAAAAAAAACGCATAAGATTTGCAAAATCTCATCGGTTCTTTATTTGAAACGTTAGATTGGTCCATGACATTTACTTTTTGAAGATAATTTCATTTAAATGTTGACCGCGGCTGCGTCTTAGGTGGTCCATTCGGAAAGTCCAATTTTGGGCAACTTTTTCGAGCATTTCGGCCGGAATAGCCCGAATTTCTTCGGAAATGTTTTCTTCCAAAGCTGGAATAGTTGCTGGCTTACTTCTGTAGACTTTAGACTTGACGTAGCCCCACAAAAAACAGTCTAAAGGCGTCAAATCGCATGATCTTGGTGGCCAACTTACCGGTCCATTTCTTGAGATGAATTGTTCTCCGAAGTTTTCCCTCAAAATGGCCATAGAATCGCGAGCTGTGTGGCATGTAGCGCCATCTTGTTGAAACCACATGTCAACCAAGTTCAGGTCTTCCATTTTTGGCAACAAAAAGTTTGTTAGCATCGAACGATAGCGATCGCCATTCACCGTAACGTTGCGTCCAACAGCATCTTTGAAAAAATACGGTCCAATGATTCCACCAGCGTACAAACCACACCAAACAGTGCATTTTTCGGGATGCATGGGCAGTTCTTGAACGGCTTCTGGTTGCTCTTCATTCCAAATGCGGCAATTTTGCTTATTTACGTAGCCATTCAACCAGAAATGAGCCTCATCGCTGAACAAAATTTTTCGATAAAAAAGCGGATTTTCTGCCAACTTTTCTAGGGCCCATTCACTGAAAATTCGACGTTGTGGCAGATCGTTCGGCTTCAGTTCTTGCACGAGCTGTATTTTATACGGTTTTACACCAAGATCTTTGCGTAAAATCTTCCATGTGGTCGAATAACACAAACCCAATTGCTGCGAACGGCGACGAATCGACATTTCACGGTCTTCAGCAACACTCTCAGAAACAGACGCAATATTCTCTTCTGTACGCACTGTACGCATTCGTGTGGTTGGTTTAATGTCCAATAAAGTAAACTGAGTGCGAAACTTGGTCACAATCGCATTAATTGTTTGCTCACTTGGTCGATTATGTAGACCATAAATCGGACGTAAAGCGCGAAACACATTTCGAACCGAACACTGATTTTGGTAATAAAATTCAATGATTTGCAAGCGTTGCTCGTTAGTAAGTCTATTCATGATGAAATGTCAAAGCATACCTAGCATCTTTCTCCTTGACACAATGTCTGAAATCCCGCGTGATCTGTCAAATACTATGAAAATCCTAACTACAAAAAAATCACCCGTTATATATAGTATATTATAAGAGAAATAATAGAAAAAACCCACAACAGATATTTAAATTTTTAAATTATAATATATTTTTTATGGTTTTCATATAACTATTTTCTTTTTTCTTTTTTCATACTTGCAGGTCCACTAATTGGAGTTCGACATGTCCAAGCTCTGATGCTTTTCCTCTGTTTCGTAGTTAACTTCATTGACCGCCTCAAAACTTCAGTCGCCGTAGTAGCAATGACCAATGCAGCAACTACAAACCCAGATTTTCCTGTAAGTGCATAACCCGTCCGCCCAATCGGATAATAAATATTTACTTCATAGGAATACGATTGGGATAAAAGACACAAATCCTACGTCCAAAGCAGCTTCTATTGGGGTTTGATTCTAACACAAGTTCCCGGAAGTTTCTTGTGCCATAGATTTGGAGCAAAGTCTACTATGTTTATCTCTACCTTTGGATCAGCTGTCTTGAGTTTAATAACACCAGTTTCCATTCCTTGGGGTGGATGGAAAATCTATGCTGGCATCACCATGGTTCAAGGCATGTTTCAGGGATTTTTCACACCGTGCATTCATGAGCACATAGCCAAGTGGTCACCCATCGAGGAACGAAATCGTTTGGGAGCCTTTGCACACACCGGCATTGAAATGGGAACAATTATTGCTATGGGCATGCCGGGTTTCATTGCACAATCGGCAATGGGTTGGCCAGGTATATCGTACGTTTCTGGAGGATTGAGCTTGGCATGGTGTATTATGTGGACTGTGTTCGCAGACAATGATCCAAGTATTTCGAGGTTCATCAGTTCCGAAGAGAAACATTATATTTTAACTTCACAGCAGAAGGTCGATCAAGAACAGAAAAAAATTCCAATACCCTGGAAGGCAATTCTCACTTCGGTTCCGTTTTTTGTGCTCATAATTGCCCAGAGTGCCCAAGCTTGGGGTTTCAAGACCATCCAAGGTGAGATACCGTCCTATTTGCATGGTGTTCTGCGCATGGATCTGACCAGTAACTCCCTGTTCTCTGCACTGCCTTACCTCGTGATGTTTGTCATGACTTACGTCTACCTAATTGCTGCGGATGTAATGATGAAAAAATTCGCCATGAGTCTGACAACACTTCGTAGAACAATTAATTCAATCTCAATGTGGATTCCAGCTGCGTTGCTTATTGGAGTTGGCTTTCTTGGTGAGAGTCAAAAAACGCTGGCTGTTACTCTGATGACAGTGACAGTTGGAATCAATGGCGGAGATACAATCGGGGCTGCTCTGAATGCAATCGATTTATCACCAAATCATGCGGCAACTCTTATTGGAATCATCAATACGGCAATGAGTGCAGTTTATTTGGTCACACCTTTGGTTGTTGGGGTGATCGTTGGTGATGGGGTAAGATTTTCAATTATTTCATTACTTCTGAATTAAATGAATTTCTATTTACATATTATAGACTGAGCGATCCGAATGGCAAATAGTGTTTTTGATAACAGCTTTGGTGCTGTTTTTGGGAAATTTATTGTACATATTCCTAGGCACAACGGACACTCAAGCTTGGGACAATGAGGACTATTTGGTAAACGAAAAAGGATTGAGCTTTAAGACGAAACATCCTGAAGTTGTCGAAACCAAAGTACCCATTGAGGGACGGATTTTTATCATGAGTACCTAGAACGTTGTTCTTTTTTTATGTATAAGATGTGTATATAATGTTAGATCTAAGAAATGGAAAAACCTAATTTTAAAATAAGTTTAGAAATCTGAAATTATTCATTTAGTTATTGATAAATATTGAAATATTTCTGGATTTTTATAAACAGCAAGAAAAAATCGACCAATATTCCTAAGACAATGCGGTACATCATCTGATCTACCAACCATTTGCAATCTTTTCGCCCAATTTTTACCAATCTGTGTCTGTCATTTCTTCTAACAATACAATATTTGTTGCAAATGAGTTCTTAAAATCATTAGATATAAGAAGTCCTATTATATCTGTTGAGGAAGTATTCGATGAGTTACTATTGCTGACCTCAGATAAAAATCATGGATTTGATGGTTTTCCTCCTATAGTCCTCAAAAATTCTGCAAAAGCAATTGCTCTCGCACTTAGCATTGTATTTAATCGTTCTATTGAGTCAGGCATATTTCTCGATTGTTGGAAAAGTTCTTTTATTACTCCGATTTACAAAGCAGGTTCCAAAAATGATATCAACTATACCAAAACTTTTCGAAAAATTGGTGAATAAAAAGCTTATGCATTTACTGAAAGAAGAAATATCTCCAATGCAACACGGTTTTGTAAGCGGTAGATCTACCAATGCACTTGTGAAAGGATCCCAGTGCGACGTAATATATATACAGATTTTGCCAAGGCGTTCGATAGGGTCGACCACCATATATCTTATATGAAAAGCTTCGAAGATATGGTTTATTATTTACTAAAATGGATTGAATCGTATCTATGTAAACGAACACAGTTTGTTAGAATTAACGATAGCATTTCAGATACCATACAGGTTACATCAGGAGTCCCACAAGGTAGTCACCGGGGACCTTTATTTTTTCTGTTATTTGTTAACGACATTCCTGAAACGTTCATTCATTTTCAAAGCAAAGCTGCAAAACGATTTGTTTAATCTTTCTGCCTGGTGTTCAAAGAACAACTTACATCTGAATGTATCCAAGTGTCAAAGTCTATCTTTCTGTCGCCGTCCATGTCCTATTCATTTTGATTATTCCTTAGGAGATACTAAACTTGCTAAAATATATGAAATTAAAGACTTAGGAGCAATATTCGACACTAAGTTTTGCTTTAATAGTCACATTGACTATATTGTCTCTAAATCAAGCTCTTTGTTAGGATTTATCATGAGAAACTCGAAAGAATCCTTTTACTTTAAAATGTTTATTTTTCTCCTACGTAAGATCAATTCTGGAATACGTCTGTATAATATGGAACCCGTTCTACTCTGTTCATTCAAATAGAATAGAAAGAATTCAAAAACGGCTTTCCAGAAAATTATTTTGTATTTTACGTTGGAATATACCTCGTCCTTCGTATCAAAGTCGATGCTTGCTTTTTGGGCTTGAAACTTATAAAATATATTGACCGCATTTACTGAGTATGGTAGTATTAAACTGCCCGTCGTATGCTTTTAGAACCTTTGATACATTTCGTATACCATATCACAGAGTAAATTATGGATTGAATGAGCCTATCACGCGATGCTTAAGACAGGCAAATGCAGTTTTAAATAATGAATCCATAGATTTTTTTCCAATTTTTGTAGAAGAGATGTTTTTAAAACAAATTTGTTGTCTGTTTTGAGCTCTGGAACTTAGATAAAAAAATTTAGTTTATAGTCTGTAAGAGCATTATACTCTAATGGATGAATAAATAATAATAAATATTTCAATTCTGTAAACTGGAGCTCTCGAAAAGTTTTGATCATCATCGATAAGACAACTGGGATCCGTGCGGACATGGTCTATACGCCCTCCTTTCAATGATCTGCCAGGTTATCTTCGCGACTTTAAAAAGTAATGCACAAGGCGTTCAGAATTCGTTCCTCTTCGCTCATACGATCTAGGTGCCCATATAATCCCCCGGTCAGAGTCCATTAAAGTACTTGGAATTCGACAAAAGGATGTGGGGATGATGAACAGACCAGCTCAGAAGTGAACTTTTTTTTCCAAATACAATTAAAAAATAAGAACTAAAGTAAATATAAAATCTATTTTCACACAAAATTCTTATCCGAAACATTGTTTTTTTTTTTTTTATAATATCAGTCCCTTGCACATAAAATGTTAATGATTTTGAATTTGGTTGGCTAAATTATTAAACTAAATACAAATTAGGTTTAAGATTTCAATCTTTTTTCTGAAGGCTGAATCGTAATTGGTTTATCCAAAGCATCAATCAACATAAACTCCTCATGATTCCAAGGTTGAGTTGTAGTTGTTCCAAAGAACACGTACTGCAAATTTCCAAAGAAGAACACAAGAGCAGATATCATAAAAACGATCTGCCATTGCTTTCGATCAGTCTATAAAAAAAAAATTTAAATATTTTAGTAAAATAAATTTATACATTTCAAAAGTCTAATCTCACCTCATCGTCTATAACTACTCCAACAAAAAGCGGCGCAATCATGAATGTTTCACTAACAACTGTGTTAACAATTCCCATCAAGAAGGCCGCATGGTTTGGGGACAAATCAATTGCATTCAACCCGCTGCCAATTGAAACACCACCATTCACACCGATTGTCATAGTCACTAGAATTATCACCAAGAGCTTATGATTCTCATCCATGAAACCCAAGGCAATTAGGGTAAATGACGACACCCACATAGCCAGTGAGTTTATGGTCTTCCGTAGAACTGTCAGTGAAACTATATTCTTCCTTAGCAGGAAATCTGCCGAAATCAAATACACAAACGCCATGACGAACATCATCACATATGGAAGAGCTGAAAACAAAGAGTTGCTCTTGATGTCCATTTTGAGAACACCATGCAAATATGTCGGAATCTGCATTTGCAATGTTGACAAACCCCACGATTCAGCCATTCGCACAATAACCAGAGATATAAATGGACCCGAGGTACAAATCGCCTTCCAGGGAATATCGATTTTTTTTTGTTCGCAATCAGTCTTTTGTTGGGACGTCAAAATGAAAAACTTCTCTTCTGAACTTATGAATCTCGAATCGGATGGATTGTTACTAGAAAACAGTATCCAAATCACACACCAGGCGAGTCCTAATAATCCAGAGAAATACGATATCCCAGGCCATCCCCAGCTAGAGTGTGCAATTAAGCCAGGCACTGCCATTGCAAACAATGCACCCATCTCCATTCCGGTTAGGCTCAATGCTCCTAGTCTAGTTCGCTCTTCGATGGGAGCCCATTTGGCCAGATGATGATGAATTGCTGGAATAATCATTCCTTGGAATAGCCCCTGAAACATTCTTATGCAGCAATAAATCTCCCATCCACCCAGAACTATAAACAGCGGTGTTACAAGGCTCAATAAAGCTGATCCCAATGACGATACAAGTAATGTTGGTTTGGAACCAACCCTGCGGCACAAGTAGCTGGCAAGGAACTGTGTCAAACTGTAGCCCCAATAGAAACTGCTCAAAATATAAGACTTTTGCTTCTCGTTCCATTTGTATTCCTGGAAAATTAACAAAAGACTAATGAAAAACTTTGTTATGAAAACCCAAACTAAGTACTCACCGGAAAATCAGGGTTTGTTGTGTTTGCATTGGTTATCGCCACCACTGAAACTGAAGCGTTCAGTCTTCCCATAAAGTTCACCACAAAGCATAGAAACAACAGAAATGCCTGGA
This sequence comes from Platycheirus rosarum, assembly GCA_963971375.1. Lineage (NCBI taxonomy): Eukaryota > Metazoa > Arthropoda > Insecta > Diptera > Syrphidae > Platycheirus > Platycheirus rosarum. Next base: position 2,514,656 of record OZ020510.1, on the reverse strand, counting down.
CATGACGAACTCCAATAGTTGGCCCTGTTGAATAGAAAAAATGTCTGTAATTTGAAAACCTATTGAATTGTCCAATTTCCCAGAAGTTTTTGAGATGAAATCGCTTTTAAAACCGAATTTTTCTTCAACTGTACCTTTTTCTTCGAATCTTCGATTTTTTGCCATTGTTTTTGTTTAAAGTTGCTTGGTTTAGTTCTTATTAAAGACTAAAATGACCACACAAAACACGCTTGTTTCATTGATTTCAATGGACCGACGAATACGATATTTAAACTTGATCAGTGACGAGTTCCGATAATGTATCTGTAGGTATGTATATCTGGTTTGTTTTTTTTTTTTTATAAATCAGCTAACATATACTAAATTGTATTTTAACTTGCGGTTATAGGGACTATAACGCAAGTTTAGGATTCGTGAATATTAAGATCATAGAGAAGTCTAAATAAATTGCACGGCTGGATCGCACGTACTTGCTCATATGGGTGGTCACATGTAGAATAAAATTAAGGAAAATTAAAGTGAACATCAAAGCATTTATTCGATGTTTGAGACTTTTGATTGTTCGAATAAAGTACGTTAAATTGTATTGAGTGAAATAATTTAAACGCTATTTTATTCCTTTAAGAATTATAAAACAGTGTGAATTTTTTTAAATATTAGGAGCCGTTTTTAAATAAACCGGTTTTTCTTAACAACTTTTTTAAAAACTTATAAAAAATAAATAAAGAATACAAACTTAAGCACAAAAATAACGTACATTTAAAAAAAATTAATAAAAAAATTCTCTTACCCGTTTTCAAAATATTGATTTTTCAAAAAAAAAAACTAATTATTAAAAATACAAAAAAAAGTTTTCGAAAAAAAAAATTATACAAAATTACTTGGGCTACCTACGTCTTCTTAAATATCAATTTTGATTGTAATCGGATTACCAATTTTCGAGAAAGTCGAATAAAAAAAACCGGTCCTATGGGAGGTACCGTTTTTAGCCCACCATATTATTTTTTTTTTCATGAAACTATAATGCTTACCTGCAGTAGTACACTGATTTTTTTTTTCCTAAAAATTCTTGGAGCCGTTTTCGAGAAAAATAAGCTTTTACATAACGGTTATATGACAGGTACCGTCAATTTTTGAGCTAAAAAAAAATTGTAGAATGTCAAAATAACCTTAAGTTCAAAATTTGAAGACGATTGGCCTAACCGTTAAGGCTGCAGTCCAAAATACATCCATACACAGACAGACAGAATTCTGCCAGTAACTCAAATATGTTTCTCTATCATCATAATGTCATGTTTGATTGTTATCTCAAATTTTTTAATCTGCACGAATGCATAACTTGCCTTATTGTACCTATAATCGCAAGTAAAAAGTCATTGACAAAAAATGTCCGTCTGTCTGTCTGTGCGTTTGTATATCGATCTGCAGCCTTAGCGGGTTAAGCGATTGTGTTCAAATTTGATACGTGTGTATCCCTTGGCATTCCTCAGAGGAAAAATTAAAATTTTATTTTTAGGGCTAAAAATAACGGTATCTGCCATATAACGATTAAGAAAAAGCTTATTTTTCTCAAAAACGGCTTCAACGATTTTGATGAACATTTTTGAGATTTGTTTCGTTGGTAGTAGCTAATTAGAACCAAATTTACCGGATAAGTCTATTAACGGTACCTTCCATATAACGTTTTTTTTTTAATTATCGACCTTCTCTGTAACGTCTCAATGGATTTCAATAAAATTTTATATTTCAAAAGATATAAGTATCCAAATTAATTCTACATACAAATAGTTATTTTTTTCTATTTTTAATTAATTTTTGATTTTTTTTTTGTAAATTCAATTTATCAAAAGAAAATATTTAAAATTTTAAAATCAGGTGTAAATTAATAAATTCTAAAAAAAACTGCATAACGAAATTACAAACAAATTTTTTTTTTCAAAAAACTAAATATAAGAAACAGGATTTTATCAAAACCGGTCCTACAATTTGCGAAATACCGTTTTCTTAAATTCTTCTTTATTTTAGACGTGTGATGACACACACTTCATTTTTACTAAAAACCGTTAAGTATTGTGGTTTTGATACTTTTTATAAGTTCAAACTGTGTTATTTTAAACGTAAATGTTAATTGTTTCTGTCAAAGATCTTGATTTCCAATGTAATTGGGCACATAAGAGCAAGTACGTGCGACCCAGTCGTGGACATTTTTTTTAAATATTTATTCAAATTTCAAAGTGTGGAGAACATTACCGATAAATACACAATGTATCTCAACAAATGTATCTTAAATCAGGAACGATCTTATGAATACTTTTCGAATATTTCGCTTAATAATCGTCTGACTGAAATGAATGTTAAAAGGCGTTTCACTGTTTTTCGGTTAAATTTATTCGGCGACGTAATAAATTGTTAGAACCAGCCATTAAAAAGTATGTTTATAATGTTGCTTAACTTCTACATAAGATAACTTGGCTCCGCATATAATTAAAATTTTTGCAAAGCATCATAATAAAGGAAAAGAATACCACTGTTAACTTTGCGCTCAAAGGTTCTATTTATAGAAGTAAATTATGCATTCGGAAAAAATAAAAATAACTTAAGACAATTCATAAAAATATAAAACAAAACAAAAACATCGTTTTTTTGGTCACCTACTGGCTTATATTTTGATTTGTATTCTGTTTGTTTTCTTGGTTTGTTTGGTCGTTCGGCTTATAACGGGTGATTTTTTTGAGGTTAGGATTTTCATGCATTAGTATTTGACAGATCACGCTGGATTTCAGACATGGTGTCAAACAGAAAGATGCTCAGTATGCTTTGACATTTCATCATGAATAGACCTACTAACGAGCAACGCTTGCAAATCATTGAATTTTATTACCAAAATCAGTGTTCGGTTCGAAATGTGAAAATCCGCTTTTTTATCGACAAATTTTGTTCAGCGATGAGGCTCATTTCTGGTTGAATGGCTACGTAAATAAGCAAAATTGCCGCATTTGGAGTGAAGAGCTACCAGAAGCCGTTCAAGAACTGCCCATGCATCCCGAAAAATGCACTGTTTGGTGTGGTTTGTACGCTGGTGGAATCATTGGACCGTATTTTTTCAAAGATGCTGTTGGACGCAACGTTACGGTGAATGGCGATCGCTATCGTTCGATGCTAACAAACTTTTTGTTGCCAAAAATAGAAGAACTGAACTTGGTTGACATGTGGTTTCAACAAGATGGCGCTACATGCCACACAGCTCGCGATTCTATGGCCATTTTGAGGGAAAACTTCGGAGAACAATTCATCTCAAGAAATGGACTGGTAAGTTGGCCACCAAGATCATGCGATTTGACGCCTTTAGATTATTTTTTGTGGGGCTACGTCAAGTCTAAAGTCTACAGAAATAAGCCAGCAACTATTCCAGCTTTGGAAGACAACATTTCCGAAGAAATTCGGGCTATTCCGGCCGAAATGCTCGAAAAAGTTGCCCAAAATTGGACTTTCCGAATGGACCACCTAAGACGCAGCCGCGGTCAACATTTAAATGAAATTATCTTCAAAAAGTAAATGTCATGGACCAATCTAACGTTTCAAATAAAGAACGCAAATTTTATGCGTTTTTTTTTAAAAAAAAGTTCTCAAGCTCTTAAAAAATCACCCGTTATAGGCTGGGATTCGTGGTTCATGTACAAAACCTTTACTTGTCAAACTTGCCCATTTAAACCTTACATGTAATTTAAACTTAAGAATGCTTTAAACATAATACTTGCCATACAAAGTTTGGAACACTAGTTTTGACAACAACCTTTGTACATTATTATTCAAAACCGACAAATTTCGAGAAAAGTCTCAATTTTTCAACATAATTCAACCAAGTAAAAAACTTGAAAGTTAGGCTCTATCTTTAATTTTTCCTGAACTATGCCAAGCCAAGTTATCCATCATCCGTTGGATCAAGTTTAACTCAATTTTCGAACAATTTACATTCAGCCTGGTTAACTTGTTTTTCGTTTTTCCTTTTTTTAAACAATTATTTCTAAACTAATTTTTTTCTTAATAAATAATAAAAATTTAAATTCTTCAAACAAGGCACTATTTTCAGAAATCAAAGAAACGCTTTATGAGATCTTTATTCCACTGCGAACGCGAAAGAAGTGGTCTTAAACAATTCGAACAGATTCATGAAACATACTTAATTAATGAGCAGAAAAAAAAACATCAATTTAATGCAGAGTTCAAGTTCACATACAACAGGTTTGTAAATTTAAGAACTTGAACCTAGCCAAGATTCTGTCTCATTGCAAGACCAAAGCTTTGAGCTGCATCACTTCCAACAGGTAACCGCTGCACCTCCTGATAAGTCTTTTTGCAGTGTTAGCAATAATATAGCCCGCAAGAAGTTATGTTATTTTATAGCCAAAGAGATGACTAGGAGATAAAGGTTGTTAAATGTTAAGGTAAGTGAAGACAAGTTCTTTGGAAACCGTTAATTGTCAACCAAACGAGAAATGAGGAGACTTGAGTTGAGTGCCTCGAGGTCAGCAGGATTTTGTTAATGGGCTAAGAAAGAAGACAAGAATAAATTCTTGAACAAATCCTACATGTGAGTCTATGAAGCTTTCGGAATGTTAATGTAATAAGACCAGTGACGTAACCACCACCGGTCTGGCCGGGCCCCGAGCATAAGGTGGCCCCAAAAGTGGTGGATAAGTTGCATTTCTATAAAAGGTGGTAAGCCTTACACATTTAAAATATTCAAAATATTATAAACGGTTCTGTAGTGTCCGATTAAGTGAGTGAATGCTATTAGTGATCCAATGAACGAGATTATTATAAGTGTTGACGTTATTTTTAAATATAATTTTTTTTTTAGAAAATTGCCCCTCCTGCCTTAACAGGTGGGAGATATACCCCCTCCCATTGTAGGAAATGTTTTGTATTTAGTCGCTCTCCAGGAATTCGGTATTATTTTGCGGCGCCAAAGTTATCGAACTCTTTCCGAGTAAAATATAACAATTTCCAGTTTTTTTTTTTATCAAAATTTTAAACGCTCAAAAATGGTTTGTAATATTGATAATATTTATATGGAAGTAGGAAGTAGCAAGTGTTGTACCATTTTGAAATCTTGATAAAATAGGCCATTTTTTTAAGTAAATTTCCATGGGTAGTACCGTACATTTTTACTTACGATTATATGTACTTTAATGCAAGTTATGCATTCGTGCAGAAAAAAAATTGAGATAACAATCAAACATGACATTACGATGACAAAGAAACATATTTGAGTCACTGGCAAAATTCTGTCCGTCTGTAAGTCTGTACGGACGTATTTTCAACTGTAGCCTAAACGGTTAAATCGTCTTCGAATTTGAAACATAAGGTTATTTTAACATTCTACAGAGGACTTTTTTAATTTTTTTTTTTAGCTCAAATATTAACGGTACCTGTCATATAACTGCTTATTTTACTCGGAAACGGCTCCAAGAATTTGTACGAATAAAAATCAGTTTACCATTGGGTGTGGATCATATTTTGGTGAAAAAAAAAATATAAGATACTGTACCACTTATAAGACCTAAACCTATTTATGACAAATCTCTTCGTTCTTTCAGTTTATGATGTAAGTCTTACCATAAATGATTCTAATCTCTTTATGTTTGCAGATGACAAGAAAATCTTGAAAATAATCGCATCCCATTTAGACTCTGTTCTTTTGCAAAATGACCTTAATAGATTCTTTATTTGGTGCAAGCATAACTTCTTGTAATTAAATGTGGGTAAATGCAAAAAAATCACCTTTTCAAGATAGCGCTTATCAGCTCCCCCTAGAACTTATTATTTCCTAAGTGAAACGATAAGCATATTTGACTCCATAAGTGATCTTGGTATCCTTTGTGACAAACAGCTGAATTTCAATTCCCACATGGACCAAATAATTAATAAGGCTAATAGATCCCTTGGTTTTATTAAGAGATGGTCAAAGGATTTCTCCAACCCTTATGTCACAAAATCTCTTTACATCACCCTAGTTAGACCTTTGCTTCAATATGCATGCCAAGTATAGTCACCATTTAATGAAAACCATTCTCTTCGAATAGAGGAAGTTCAAAAACGATTCATTCGATTTGCTTTACGCGGACTTTCCTGGGAAGACAATTTCAATTTACCTCCTTACTTTGCGCGCCTGAAACTTATTTTCCTGCAACCTTTAGCAACACGACGTCAAATTGCTGATATAATTTTTGCCCACCAATTGCTAATGGGGAATATTGATTCTCCTACTCTTTTAAACCAAGTCCACCTTAATACTAATCCCCGTAACCTGCGCTCTGTTCCTCTTTTCTATATTCCTCACCATCGAACTAACTACGGTCACTTTGAACCAATGTCAAGAATTTTTCGTCACGCAAACAATGCTCTATTCATTTTTGACTTTAATATGAATAAATCTGTACTTAAATATACCCTTTTTAATAACCAAACTAAAGCCATTATACCGTCCAACCCTAAGTCCCAACCCATTCTTATAGAGTTGAGTGCATTTTTTAAGTCTTAAAAAAACAAGAAAAACTAGATTAGGCTAGGTTAAGTTTTTAGTTATTAAGTACAGCTTGTATTAAGCTTAATAAATAAATAAATATCCATCCGATTACAATCAAAATTGATATTGAAGAAGATGTAGGTAGCCTAAGTAATTTTACTTTAAAATATTTTCAAAGTAATTTTTTTGTATTGTTAATATTTTTTTTTTAATATAAGAAATATAATGTTAAATTATTTCGCACAATATTACATATTTTTTCGAACAATCAAATGTCAAAAAATTAAATAAATCCATACTTGGATGTTCCCTTAATATTTTTTTTTTTAGTTTTATTTGACGATGTGACCGCACATATAAGCAAGTACGTGCGATCCAGTCGTGCATTTTATTTTTTTAATATGAAATTTCAAAATTATCTTCCAGAATTTTTGTTGAACCATAACTCAGCGAAACTTTATTTTCCGAAAACGATTTTAAGATTTTTGTTTGCGGTCAATAGCATGAGTATACAAATACAACATTATCAACATAAATTTTAAAATTTGTGACAACCGTACTTAAATATGTGGCCTAGGGAATAGATTTTTATCATTTTCCTAAATATTGCCTTAATCTCGATTTTTTTTTCGAAAATCGTTTATCTGTGAAACTTTTTAAGTTACAAATTTCCCACAAATCAGGATTTTTTAAGGTCTAAAATGTTGCCAAATGCTTAAAATTTTTGTTGTGTTAAATTTTCGTTTGGACAAAGAGAAAAAAAAACTAAAAAATCGAAAACCCGTTTTTTTTGCGGATATCTCATAAAATTTGAGTTATGTTTAAGCTCTGAAACAAAATTGTAGTTGTTTTTATTATCAACAACTTTTCCGTAGACCATTTTTGGATTAGAAGTTAAACTTCGCCGGAAATCATAACAAAAAAACCATTTCAACCCTTAAACAACATCCCCGCCCAACCCTCCGTTGGAATCGACTTGCATTTGACGTTATAACGTCTTATAAGTCGATGACAGGCTACACGTACGAAATAATATGACTCATGCTGATAAGACTCATGAATGATGCTAACCGCGATACTGTGGTTCTTTCAACCAAAATCGATCGCAAGCACCAGGAGAACATGAAAAAGAACAGGCGTAAATTCCCAAAATAATTCCACTCAAATTCAAAAAGAACAAGAAGAGAAAAAGAAATACAAAATAGGCGGAGTTTTGTTAAAGTAGAAAGTAGATGAGATTGGGGTGTGTGTGTGTGTGTGGATTTAACGAGACCGTTTGTGGGTGTGAGTTAACGGGCTGTATGTTGGTGTTGCTGCCATCAATGCTTTCTTATGACGTTATCATGTAAAATTATCGCCCGTAAACCGACTTTACCTGGGCTACACGTTTTTGTAGTATTTTTTCATTTATTTTAATCAGTCAAAAGATATGGCAGATTAATACATACTTCCTTACAACTGACAAGAGTATACGAATCCAGGAAAATAAAACACAGATGATACTAAGAGTACGTTGTGTCTTCAGAAGAGAAAAAAAAAGATACAAAGCAAAAGCAATAACATTTTATGGATACCCAGAAGTGTTGTGTCTGAACAATATTTTTTAAATCTGAACAAATTAAGAAAAATTTATTTGTCAAATTGTATTAAGAACAATAAATAAAAGCGATAAGATAGATAAAAGAATTTTTAAGTAAATTTGTCTTCAGACTGATGAATCTTAATAATAGATGCATTCTTCTACAACCAAGAACAATTTGGCAATCAAGCAGTATCTTTGTCATTAGAAGTCGTAAGTAGAGCAAGTAAAAGAAAGTTTTGTACAAGAAAAGATAGAAATGGAAATTTCAATAAAAGGTTAGATTCTAGTCCTTTAAACACTTGATTTGTTCAAAAAGAAATAAAAGTTGTTAAATTAAGATCGTGTGGGATATTGTTACGTTATCATAAAAAAAAAAAAAAAAAAAAAAAAAAATTGTAACAGATTCGTTAAAGTTTTTAAATATATTTAATATTTTCTAATCAATCCGATTCCTTACTGTCTCACATCGACCCTTAATATTATTTAATCTCTTATTAAATTGATTGCAGGACCATGCTTCGGAGTTCGTCATGTCCAAATTCTTTTGTTGTTCTTGGGACACATTGTCGGCTGTATAATTCGACTAAATGTCTCCATAGCGGTTGTAGCAATGACCAATGCAAAAACGACCAATCAGGATTTTCTTGTAAGTAAGTGGTTATTCAAAAATGACGCAGTACAGCTCATTTCATCATTTCTACCCACCAGGAATACAATTGGAATGAAAAAGAAAAGTCATACGTCATAAGCAGCATCTACTGGGGCTTCACTATTTCACAGCTTATTGGCAGCTATGTGTGTCGCAAATTTGGCTCCAAAATTACCATGACTGTTTCTATGATGGCACCTTCCATTCTGAGCCTGATAACTCCAGCTTCCTTACCACTGGGAGGATGGCAAATTTATTGCACCATTCGACTGATTCAGGGTCTGTTTCAGGGAATGTTTTTCCCTTCAATATTCGAGCACATAACCAAATGGTCACCAGTTGAAGAAAGAACTCGCTTAGGATCTATAGGGCAAAGCGGACTATTGATTGGAACTATTCTAGCGATGATGTTATCTGGATTTGTGGCCAGATCGGGCTTAGGTTGGCCGGGGATATTTTACCTAGCCGGAGGACTCGGCCTGATTTGGTGTGCTTTTTGGCTTTGGCTATCAGATAACTCACCTCATAGCTCACGATTTATCACCGAAATGGAAAAGAACTACATTCTCACTTCACAGAAATCTGTCAGCAAGGAGTTTTCAAGAATTCCGATTCCTTGGAAGTCAATGCTTTCGTCTGCCCCGTTTTTGTCGCTCATGATTGTTTACATAACATACTACTGGAGTTATTGCACCTTAGTTGCTGAGATACCGTTGTACATGCATGGCGTTCTAAAGATGGACATTAAACAAAACGCCGTCTATTCTGGGCTGCCTTTCTTGGCAATGTTCCTCATGTCATTTGTTTATTTGATTTCAATGGAATTCATCATGAAGAAAAAAATCATCAGCCTGTTGGCTCTTCGGAAGACCATTAATTCCATAGCAATGTGGGTTCCTTCGATGGCGCTTGTTTGGCTTGGATTTCTAGATGAAACTCAACAATCATTAGCCATTTTGTTGTTGGTAATTACACTGGGAGTCAGTGGTGGCCACATTGTCGGCACTGGATGCAATGCAATTGATCTGTCCCCAAATCATGTTCTGATTATTATGGGAATCATAAATACCACCATCAGTGTGGTTGCAATTTTGACGCCAATATTTACTGGAATTGTTGTTAGTGACACGGTAAGGATTATTAAGTTGTTAAAGTTGTTCCAACTAAGAAGTTTCCTATTCATTTGTTGTATGTATTCCAGGTGAATCAAGCGCAGTGGCAATTGGTCTTTCTGATCGCTGCAGTAGCGGTTTTCTTTGGAAATCTGCAATATTTGTTTTTCGGAACAAATGTGACCCAACCATGGGATGATGCGGATTTTTTGAAAAGCTGTAATGATTTTGAAAAAGAAAAGAATTTTAACGAAAAGCAAATTCATATCGGAGAAGTTTCTAAGTAGTTATTGTTTAAGAATATGCAATACATTTTAACAATAATTTAAGATACTTTAAAAAAAAACTAAAACTTAAGTTTTGTAATGCTTGTGATTTAAGTATTTATATTTTATATTTACCACTACTATGTCTAACAAATCATCTAAAAGATGTAAATCTTAATATTAAGTTCCATTACAAATCAATAAATACTAAATACCAACCAACATGTGGTATATTATTAATTATATAAACGCAATTTATTATTCAACCATTTTTTTATTTAATAAATATTAAGAAATGTTTCACATTAATTTTGTTGCTTTTATAATTATTATTAAAGAATATTTTTATAAGGGTTGCCATATTAAGCGCAGTAAAAGATTATTTTTTTATCGTAAACCACTTCAAGAGTTTCTATAAAAAGAATCAGTAGATTGTTATGAAGGTGTCGGGTATTTTGGTGAAAATATTAAGATGTACGCAATTTTTGTAATTTTATTATTTATTTATTTATTTATTTTTTATTTATTTTTTTTTACTTTTTTACTTTTTTTTGTATTTTTTTTGAGTTTTCGTATACCTTAAATCTACCGTGCTTAGTACTATGCAAGTTGACCAAAGGCAATAAAGGTCAACTGCAACTATCAGCATGTATACTGAGCAGCCAAAATTGGTTTACCTGATCAAAATATTGGCTCGGGTCCCGATCGGGCAAAAAAGCCATATTTGGTGGAGGTACTCCGCTTCGTTCCCTGCAAAAATATATCGGTTGTAAAGGCACCCGCCGTAGTGGTAGATCAAAGGAATCGCCGATTTATTCTCTATCAGCCCCCGACTGTCTAAGTTATGGAAAACCTCGGGCAGGATAAGACAGCTCAATTGCGTGCTCTCAAGCTATTCATCTTGGAGGTGTATAGTAGGCCAGGAAGATTTGGCCATTATTCGATGTCGTCGTCACCGCACTGTCATCATATGATCCGTAGTACAAAACGTTCTTTTTTTATGAAACGACTTGATCCCCAGCTTAATCCAAAAATATGAAAAATGTTGGTGTCATTGAAAGTGATAGACCTAAATGCCCCTTTGATCCCGCTGAAATGGCCACTGTTCTTGTACCTAACACGTGTAGCGGTTTTTCATTCAATTTTAATGTAAGTTACTCTGACGACTGTTTTGAGTTTCGGTGTATTAACGAACGTGATGTTGTGATGGCAATTCGCTCGGTCAAATCTAATACGATTGGTCCAGATGAAATTTCTCCTAAGTTTGTTAAATTAATTCTTCCAGTTCTTCTGCCCTTGCTGGTGCACATTTTTAACTACTGTACTTACATCCGCCAATTCCCTGAAAAATGAAAGAATGCCAAAGTAGTTCCTGTCCCCAAAAACTCAAAACCAACCAGCCTATCTAAGTTTAGGCCGATCAGTTTGCTATCGTTCTTTTCCAAAGTTTTCGAAAAGATACTGGCACAGCAGATGCAAGAAGATTGGGACATGCACAATCCTGGCAATCAGGATTTAGGAAAAAGCATGGCTGTGAAACAGCAGTTATCAAAGTCACCTCTGATTTTAGAGCAGCTATGGACAATGACGACATCTGTGTCCTGTTGATGCTTGACTTCTCTAAAGCTTTCGATAGTATCGATCACTTAGTACTTTTGTAAAAGTTTAAATCTGTATTTCAATTTTGGCGTTCACCCCTTGAACCTATTTCAAACTATTTAAGAAATCGGTTATTAACAGTGGAAACCGATAATGGTGTATCTAGTCCATTTCTTGTCAACAAAGGTGTTCCCCAAGGATCTGTTTTGGGACCGCTACTATTTTGTGCTTATATAAATGATTTACCAGATGTAATTTCCAATAGTAATGTAGTACATATCTACGCAGATGATGTTACTGACCGGTAAACCTGGCTTGCTCGAAGATTGCATTGCTAGAGTTAATGAAGATTTATCTCTAGTTGTTTCTTGGGCTGAGTCAAACAAAATTCGGTTAAACCCAAATATCTTTGGAGGAGTTTCTTATACTTGAGTTAAATGGAATTACTTTGCCTTACGTTGAACAAGTTAAATACCTGGGTTTTAAAATAAATTGTAAAATGAGTTGTTGTGATGCTACATCAGAAACTATTAAAAGAGTCTATAGTGGATTGCGTGCCTTAAGAACCTCATCTAATTTACTGACTCTGAATATGAAACCACACTTGGTAAAATCTTTGTTGCTGCCTTTTTTCCTATAATTGTTTGGTTTATCCTTGCTTAGCCTGTGAATGTAGGCGTAAGTTAAATGTGGCGTTCAATGACTGTTTGCGTTTTAAAACTTCCCTTTTTGGAATGAGTTTTGAAACTTCTTGACGTAATCCATAATTGTTCTTTCGAGTAGTACTGGAGAGCATTCTTATTTTATTAACGCAATAATTAAATTGTGGAATAATTTTCTACATCAATTGCAAAGAATTATTTCGTCGGCGGGTTTTCGAAGGGAGCTGCTCAAGCACATATCAGGAACAGTTTGAATTTTCTTTATTAATTTTATGTTTTCGAATTCACTTATTGTGATGAACAAAAATTGTAACAAAATTTTAATACTTAACTTTAAGATTAATCTTAAAGTATAATGTTAAATTCTTAAGAAGATAATAAATAAATGAAATGAAAAATAAAAAATCATCGTTTCCGCATTGTACGAATTGGTTGTAGAAAATATATGTACATATAAGTAAAATAATTGAATATTTTTTTGCGAAATGTGATTGAGAAGTGATTTTCTATTATAACGCGATAACGCTGCATAATTTTCCTTTAACATGAATTTATTTACACTAATTGATGAGAATCGACAAGAACAAAAATTCCTATTTTTCAATGTTTAGAAGACAGGCTGAGTAGTTCAAACTACAAGAATATATCTTAAAATTGAAATTTCTATTTGGCTAAACAGTAAAATAAGTAGATGGAACATGTGCCCCTCTGCAACCTCGGCTTGGGTCACTCTCTTCTAATTTGAAGTTAGTCTTTGGATGGGTATACACTGTTCCTTTTTGATTTAAAAGTTAAGAATTTAAATTTCTTTTTTTATGAATTGTGTTTTTTTATTATTTTGTTATCCGTATAAAAAATCATGAGGCCAACAAGAATTCAGAAAAGAATATTAAATTTTTTTACAAAACCGATTTTTTTATAGAAGGCGCTTTGAGAAAAAAAACTCCTTAAATCTGGGGAATTTCGTTGTTCAGGTTAAGTTAAGTTGCGTTCCCATCTTAATTAAATAAAATAATCAACCGTATTTCCGTATTTTTTCTGTGATTACCGGCCACTTAGCTATGTTTAAATTTTTAACACTTTTATGGCAATGAAGAAGTTTTGCAAATTTTCTGCAATTTTTCAGTTCATAAATGAACAGAATAAATATTTTGTGCATGGAATGGGCGATAATGTTGCAATTATGAACTCAACCTGTCTCTCAGAAACGCGAATATTTTCCATAAATCAAGGTGCAGCGTAAAACAGCACATGGCATCCATAGGCAAATATCGGCATGTAGCAAATCATTATACCCAACTGTCATGTTGTCTGCCATAAAACAACCGCCTTGTCAGAGCAAAATCTCCCCTAGCTCTGGCATTTGCAGCATCTACATGACGGTTGAAATATATATACTGATCTAGTCAGATACGAAGAAACTTTACCACACTTTTACTGGCCAGTGGATATCAATGTGGCGCAAGCCACACATTTCAAACTTTGTCAATTCGAAAAGTAGCTGCTATGACCTTTATGGGTGAGTTTGGCAAGTTCTATTTAGGCTTGTAGGTAAAGGAGAACCGTTTGGCAATACGAGAAAGCCAACTGGGACGGTCTCAATAACTTTTACCGGACCTTTAACTGGTCACTATGCTTTCTCGATAGTGAAATTGATTCCAGCGCAGACATGGTCACAAATTTAATTCTTTTGGGAATGAGAAATTTTATCCCAATTAGGTCGAAGAGTATCAAACCTAAGGAAAACTCATGGTTTGATTCGAGCTGTAGAGAGGTTATCAGGTTAATAAATGTAAGTTTCCGTTGTTACAAGGCCCAACATCAGTCAGGAAATCCGGAAAAAGTTTCAGCAAGCTATAAAGGCCTGCAAGGTTCATATTCGACAAACCAAATTTTTACATGAGCAAACAATTCGACAAAAAATACTGCAATGTCCCAAAAGCAGTACAAATGTTTGGTCATTTGTAAAAGAAGTAAGAAAATTCTTTGTAATCATCAGTTCCTACGCTCGTCTTCAACGATACTCCTGCTGTCAGTTCTCAAGAAAAAGCAGATGTGCTGCCCAAATCGCGGCAAACTCAACACTGGCCGCAGGTGTCAGAAGAAAAATAATTTTATGGGACCAATCTTCTTTCGCACTCGTTCAGTCGCAAGAGTATTGAAAGATCTCAGCATAAATAAATCCGCTGGCGGCCCGGATTGTATCCCTACTATTGTTCTGGAGAGGTGTTCTTCAACGCTGGCAAAACCTTTGCGTAAGCTTTTCCATCGGTCCTATTCCTCTGGACTCTTTCCGAGTGCATGGAAAACAGCATTTGTCCAGCCCATCCCTAAAAAAGGCGAATCTTCTTCACCCTCAAACTATGGACCCATTGCACTCACGTCCTTTCTTTCTAAGGTCATGGAAACGCTGATTAATTTTCAGCTTAAGAAATATCTCGAAGAACGAAAGCTTCTTAATGACCGGCAGTACGGCTTTCGTAGCAACAGGTCCACTGGTGATCTGATGGTTTATCTCACCGAAAAGTGGAACCAATCTCTCCATCGTTTTGGGGAAAGCAAAATGATTGCACTTCATATTTCTAAGGCATTTGATAGGGTTTGGCATCAAGCCCTTTTATCGAAAATGCGTGCATTCGGACTCTATGAATCTCTTCTTCGTTGGATTAGTAATTACCTTTCGAACCGCTCAATTCAAGTTTTATTGGACGGTTTCAAATCTGATATTCACAAAGTAAATGCTGGTGTGCCCCAGGGGTCTGTTTTGTCTCCGACTCTTTTCCTTATATTTATCAACGACTTATTATCTGAAACAACTAATTAAATCAATTGTTTTGCTGACGACATTACTCTCAGCTTTTCATATTCGTTTCCAGATTCACATCCATGTTCTTCAGATGTTGAACTGCAACGGCAGCGTATGATAAGCTCATAAAATTCTGATCTTGACAGCATTGTACAATGGGGAATAAGAAATCGCGTAGAATTTAATGCTTCTAGTCTCTTGTCGTTAAAGCAAAACATACCTCCACCAATGCCACTATCCATGAGCGGCACTTGCATCGAAGAAACAGAACACCTCTCAGTTCTCGGTATGTGCATTACAGACCACCTTCTGTGGGACGATCACATATTTGACATCGCAAAGAATGCTGCGAGCTGTTTAGGTTTCCTTCGAAGATGCAAGAAGTTCTTCACCGCGTCTGATCTCGTTAAAATATATAAAGCATTATATTCGCCCTAAACTTGAGTATAATTCCCATATTTGGGCAGGTCCACCTGTAACCCACTTCAATTTTCTACACAGAATACAAAAAAGAGCTTTAAAAATAATAGGCGACTGAACAATAACAGAAGCATTTACATCTCTTGAGCGCAGCCGTAATGTTTCGTGCCTTTCGTTATTTTATCGTTATTTTTACAAACAATGCTCTAGCGAAATAGCCAGCTGCATTCCTCCCCTGAAACGATTCAACCGTAATACTCGAACTGCTAGGAATGCCCATCAGCTTACCCTTGAGCCTAACTTCGGACGTACTGTTAAGTATACAGATTCTTTCTTTAGTCGCACCACACGAATGTGGAATGCTTTTCCAGGCTCTGTTATTCCCTCCCATTTTGATTTGCAAAGCTTTAAAACTAATGTGCATCGGTATCTCCTCTTTTATCCCTCCTCATTTCCCTAATGCTCTTGCGGTGTTTAAACATTTTCAGGGTACACATACACCCCTTTCGCGCGTGTAAATTATAAAAAAAGGTTTAAAATGGCCGCTATAAAGCCTTCGCAAGTTGGTTACAGAAAATTAAAAAAATAATAACTGCTATAAGACTCCCTACAACAAGTCAATGCAAACAACTTGTAAAAGATTTGCGCCTAAAAGTTTTATACAAACAACATATATATTCCCTTGTCGACTAAATTAAACCTACTTTATTAAAATAAAAATAATTTGCATGCATCTCAAGAAAAAAAATATGGAAACTTCCTCATTTTGATTCCGGTTAAGAACCCCAGAACCATTACACTGTTGACCAAAGAAAGAAGACAAATATTTTTTTAGACTTAAAAGATTTATACTACCAATCTTTCAGAGGCAAATCAAAATGTGGGGCGCAAATGATTAAAGGGGAAGCTTTTATCTGAGTCGTATATTGTATTTTAATCTTTCCCCAGTCACTGATTAAATTTTTTTTAAATAATCTTTCGTTTATCTTGCAATCGTAAATTGATTTATGCTACAAATTGAGTCGAACATGGCTTTAGTACAAAAAAGAACTTCTTAAGGTTAAAGCAACAACGGCTGATGTGAGTGTTAAAGCGGCCATTAAAAATGTCCAACCTAGAGGAAACAAGCAATCAGAAATGTAACACTGAATTCAGATACAGTTATTATTATAACAAATTCCCAAAAAAGATAAATTAATCATAATCTTACTTTTTTTTCTTGTTAAAGTGCCGCGGTTAGGAGTTCGTCATTTGCAGGCGTTTTTGATCTTTTTGTGTTTCATTATAAACTTTTTGAGCAGACTCAATGTCTCTTTCGCTATTGTGGCCATGACAAATGCAGAGTCAACTAATCCGGATTTTCCAGTAAGTAAGAGTGGTTTGAAAATGGAATCTTGAGCAGTTCATTGATATTTGAATCCTTGCGCAGGAATACGACTGGAATGAGAAACAGATTTCATACATCCTGAGCAGTGCAAACCTGGGAGTGCTTTTGTCGATGGTTCCTGGGAGTTTTATGTGTCGCAAACTAGGTGTCAAGATAACAATGATGGTTTCGACGCTGGGAGGATCTGTTTTAGGCTTGATAACACCATTTTTCATATCATTGGGTGGATGGCAAATCTACTGTGTCATAAGAATAATTCAGGGATTGTTTCAAGGACTGTTTTTCCCGTGCTCTTCCCAACATTTGGCCAATTGGGCACCACCTTTTGAGGTAACACGTTTGGGAGCCTTGAGCTACAATGGAGTTTCTATTGGAACAGTCATGGCAATGTTAACGTCTGGGCTTATTGCGAAATCGAGTTGGGGTTGGCCTGGCATCTCATATTTTGCTGGAGGATTGGGAATTATTTGGTGTGTGATTTGGCAGATATTCGCGGATAATACTCCAACAACCTCAAGAATTATCAGTATAGAAGAGAAGAAGTTCATTCTGAAATCACAAGAAAAGAAGGATGGCGTCCAAAAGAAGATTCCTATACCATGGAAAGCTATATTTACATCCCGTCCATTGTTATCGCTGATGGTTGCCAACATAGCAGCCTTTTGGGGTTATATCACGGTTTTACTTGAAATGCCGTTATATATTCGAGGCGTCTTGCGCATGAACATCAGCAACAATGCTATATTCTCGTCGATTCCTTATGTGGCTGTATTCGGGATGTCATTTGTTTACCTCCTGTTGCTTGAAATTCTGATGAAGAAAAATGTCTTCAGCTTGACAACCTCAAAGAAGATTATCAATACAATTTCAATGTGGATTCCAGCTGCAGCTTTCATTTGGGTTGGATTTTTAGATGAAAACCAAAAAGAGTTGGCCATTCTTCTTTTGGTCATAATAGTTGGTGTCAATGCTGGAGTGACAGTCGGAATCGGTATGAATACAATTGAGTTGGCACCTAATCACGCAGCTGTTCTTGGAGCATTTAACTTAACTTCGAAAAGTGGTATGGCAACTTGTACACCACTTATAATCGGAATGATTGTTAACAATCAGGTAAGATTAGAAAGTGTTAGTATTCTCCCAAGCAAGGTTACTTATTTTTTTTATTACCAGACTGATCGCTCGCAATGGCAAATTGTGTTTTTGATAGCTGGAGTAATGTTTTTCCTGGGAAATTTGCAATATTTATTTTTTGGCACCACCGATAGGCAAGCCTGGAATGCTGAAGATTTCTTGGAAGCAAAACATGACACTGAAAAGCAAACAAAATCAAATCCAAATCTAAACGATTTGAAGCCTGAGCTACAAGAACTCATTGAAAAGCCCAAATTACTTAAAAAATAGATTTCATTGGTGAATTTAATAAAAATAAGACTGATATTAATAGTTACTATTTTTTATTAAAAAAAAAAAAATTACAAAATCGTTGGTGACGTGTTCGAGAATAAAATATTGCTTTTTTATGTAAGCAAGCATTTTACGTACTTTTCCATACTTTTTTTCGTCAATGTGATCCATTGAGATCACTAGCTTCCATCAGTTCTTTCTTGTATCATAGTAACCCTAGACAAAGGGATTCTATTCAGAATAGTCTTATATTTCTGGAAGTCAATTTCCAATTACAACAATATTCCTGAATCTATAGTCATTTCCTTATGGACTTCTTCAAATACTTGCTTACTTACTTACTTACTTAGGGGGCGCTACAGTTCGGGACGAACCAGGGCCTCAACCTACATGCCTCTAAAGCCAACTCGGTCTTTGGCTAGCTGCCTCCAGTTTTGCACTCCAAGTTGGTTCAGGTCGTCCTCCACTTGAGCGCGCCACCTAAGGCGAGGTCTTCCTTGACTGCGTCTACCCTCTGGGATGGAATCGAAGATCCTGCGAGCCGGAGCATTGTTGTCCATTCGCTCTACATCACCTAGCCATCTTAAACGTGATATGCGTCAATGTCGCTGTACAGCTTGTATAGTTCTTGGTTGAACCTTCTCCTCCAAAGCCCGTTAACGCAGATAGTGCCAAAAATCCTCCGAAGATTCTTACGCTCGAAACGACTAAGGATATCTTCATCCGCTTTAGGTAGAGTCCATGCCTCGGCGCCATAGAGCAGGACAGGGATGATTAGGGTCTTATACAGTCTCCTTTGTTTTGCGAGAGAGGGCTTTGCTACTCAATTGCCTTTCTAGCCCATAGAAACAGCGATTGGCAAGAGTAATTCTTCGCTTTATTTCTGACGAGATGCTGTTGCCAGATGTTATAGCGGATCCGAGGTACACAAAGTCCCTAACTACCTCAAAGTTGTACCTGTCTATTGTGATGTTTTGTCCAATCCGCCGGTGTTGTGTGTCCCTTTTTGTGGACAGCAGGTACTTCGTTTTGGCCTCATTGACTGCTAGTCCCATCTTAGCCGCTTTAGCTTCAATGCTAGCAAACGTTCCAGTGACAACTCGCCGAGTTCTGCCAATGATGTCTATGTTGTCAGCGTATGCTAGCAATTGCACAGACTTGAAAAAAAATTGTCCCACTACAATTATTGACTTGCGAGTTTCTTATAATTTTTTCAGAAATCGCACGATAGCGCATCACCTTGTCTGAATCCTTTTTTGACGTCAAAAGCTTCTGTGAGGTCAGTACCAACCTTTACGGAGCAGCGAGAGTTCTCCATCGTCATCCTGCACAGTCGGGCGAGCTTTGTGGGGATCCAAAACCAGACATGGGTCTGTATAGCTCGTCTCTATAAATGCTATCGTACGCGACCTTAAAATCGATAAAGAGGTGGTGAGTATCGATTTGGAATTCTTGGGTAGTTTCCAGGATCTGCCGTAGCGTGAACATTTGATCGATTGTAGACTTTCCTGGTCTGAAACCACACTGACAGGGGCCAATCAGGTTGCTGACGAAAGGTTTCAGGCGTTCACATAGTACGGCAGAGAGGATCTTGTAGGCGATATTCCGGAGACTTATTCCTCTATAGTTGGCGTAGTTTAGAGGGTCTCCTTTCTTGTGGATCGGGCAAACGATGCTGAGATTCTATTCATCAGGCATACTTTCTTCTGACCAAAATTTAGATATGAGTTGGTGTATGCACTCCACCAGGTCATCTCCGGCCGCTTTAAAAAGTTCGGCGGGTGGTCCGTCGGGTCCAGCAGCTTTGTTGTTTTTTAGTTTAGATTTCTTCAAATACTTTGCTTATACTCGAAAGAAGATTTATCGAACGGAGATTCGCCGGAGTAGAATTATCCTTTCCCTGTGATAATACTTCGATGCTAAAAATGACTCAGTAAAGCAATTGTTGTTCCAATCTATTCCAGGACTGGGGAGTAATTTTTCGTTCTCTATCATTCTCTGAGGCTTAAGCCGAGGAATATCGATCTGATTGTTGTTTCTAAAGATTCTATCTATCTCAGGAAACATACCCGCGTTCGGCTTGCTAGAATTAACAAGTAAACATTTCTAATTCGGGATTTCAGATCATTCTTACTGTAAACCAGCAAGTGTTCTATTTATTTTTTTTTTTCAATCTACAAATGTATTAAATTAAAAAATCTGTATTGTATTACAACCTAATTTTTTTGTATTCGTTTACTTAAATAACTCACAAGCGTGTGTCTGAAACGTGCAGCGAATGTGAATTACGGCTGAGGTTATGGTATAGGGTTTATCATACTTTTTTTCTAAGATAATCTTTATATCATAATTATTTTTTTAAGCTAGCAATCTTTACTAATGATAAGACTAAATACATGGGTAGACTTAAATGTTGATTTAATAGTATCTATTTAATAGCAGCAGATAAAAGGCTGTTTTGGTTATGTTAATTAACATTTCAAAGATAAGTTTTTTTTTTTTTTTTACTGAGCAGTAAGTAGTTAATGATTTTTTTGTATGTCAAAGTCAATTGGCAGAAATTGACATTTATTAAAAACAAATAAAGTGGAAGTCACAACGTCAAAGGGGAAATAAAATGAGAGCAAGTGGATGGAATATCATTTTAGTTTTTTAAAGTAAGTAAGTAAGTACAAGTCTTCAAACATATTTTTAACCATTCATATATACTGTGTTGCACAACAACGAATTCATACGCATCTTCACAAATGTCTGAAGTTCTCCAGTTCCCATATCGAGTAGCGTAGTCCAAAAATTCATTGAATTTAGCAAAAGAGTTTTTTTTTCAATGTTTAACATTATTTTATTAAAATCCAGGAAAATTCTTTAGATTGCCTATAACAGCACAGAAGGATCTTGAAATCCAGAAATTGTTTCATGGAAACAAGGTTTTCGAGGACAAAAATATTTCTTAAATATTGCCGATAGGGCCTTATACTTCCAGCTTTCTGCTAGAACCTAAGGCCCTGAAGCGATATTGATTTATATGGCTTTTTTTTAAAGAACGACCTTTCCTTCATAATAACAGAACCATAATTACAAATATTTCATGTTTTAGGAAGAACGCCATATCGATCTGTTAAATATCCACTAATTTTGCGCTTTCGACCCCTCTTTCAAAATAATGCAATCGATTATTTACGAAATATCTTGCAGATCGATTTTTTAATGATTGGCAGTACGGCGGCTTTCGCAATATATGTACCTATGCGAATAAATTGATCGTATATCTCTCTGAAAAGTAGAACCCTCTATATTTTTGATGAAAGTTGTGATTATTGCATTTAATAGAGTTTGGCCAAGACCGCATTTATGTATTAGTCGTTGCCAAGAATCCAAGAATACTGATATATGACTATTATAATAGCTGTCTTCGTTTACTTCCCAAAACTACGAATGTGAACTATTTGTAGCAAAAACCTATTCGTTTATACACAAATCAGGTAGTTTAAGCCAGAAGAGAGAGCTCACGAAAGAATAAACCATTTCATCCATGACCGTCAGTATGGCTTTCGCAGCAACCGTTCCACTGGTGATCTGATAGCATATCTCACCGAACAGTGGAACAAATCTTTACATCGCTTTGGTGAAAGTAAGATTATTGCTCTTGATATCTCCAAGGCATTTGATAGAGTTTGGCATGAAGCTCTCTTATCGAAAATGCGTCCTTTTGGGATCGATAATACTCTTGTTGGTTGGATTAGAAGCTATCTTCTGGACCTCTCAATACAAGTTGTATTGATTCCCACAAAATAAATGCTGGTGTGCCTCAGGGCTCTGTTCTGTCTCCGACTCTTTTCCTCATTTTTATAAATGATCTTCTGTCTGTTACTTCTAATCCACTTAACTGTTTTGCTGACGACTCTACCCTCAGCTTTTCATATTCGTTCGATAATTCTCGTCCTTGGCTTAGAAAACTCAATGCTGTCTTCTGTCGTTACAGCTGAACATACCCCCAATGCCATTGTCCATGAATGGCACTTACATCGAAGAAACCGTAAAGCTCTCAGTAATCGGTATGTGTGTCAACGACGACCTCCGTTGGAACGACCATGAATTTGAGATCGCTAAGAATGCTGCTAAGTGCTTAGGTTTTCTGTATCGGTGTAAGAATTATTTTTCCCCATCCAATCATTAACTGGCTACATGGCTATTGCCCCTCTCGAACATCGACGCAATGTTTCATGTCTTTCCTTATTTTAAGGTTTCTTTTATAAAAAATGTTCACTCAAAGTAGCCATCAACATCTGCGTTAAAAGTTTCTCCCGTAATACTCGTCTCGCAAGGAATGCTCATCAGTTCACCCTTAAGCCCAATTTCGGACGTACCGTGAAATATAGGGATTCTTTTTTTAGCCCAACAACACGAATTTGGAATAGTTTACCCGGCGAGATTTTCCCTTGCCATTTTGATCTGCAAATATTCAAAAACAATTTTCATAATGCCGCGCAGTGTGTTCTACATTAAAAGGGAAACAAAAGGTCCCTTGTGCGCGCGTTAATGATAAAAAAAAAAAAATCTACCTGCCAATCTTAGCCCAAGAAATTTCTTCGGGCAATTGACTTCCAAATTCGGAAAAAGATGCTAGTAGCTTGAGCTAGACTGCTCTAGCTTTAGCTTTGTTTTATGTGAATAAAAAAAAAGAAGATTTTACTAAATAGCTTAAGCAGCAAGATTCTAGCTTAAGCTTCGCATTTTCAGATTTTTGTTGTTTATTCAAATGTCTTGGATTAGGTAACTTTAGTTAAAACTGATCGTACTCATACTATAAATTTTAATGTTTCTATGTTTGGATGTTTGTTTCCCAATCACACCTCAACGGCTTAACGGATTTGGATGAAATTTAGTAGGTATATAGATAATATGCTGGAATGGAACATAAGCTACTTTCTATTCAGGAAAAATTAACGCTTTCTGTGGAAGTCTTAAATGTCAAATACTGCATTGCTGGACGATTGTTTGTTATTTTTTCATACCCTATAGACTACTCGAATTTGTGATGTTGGTAGACGAAAGTATTACAGGACCAGGCTATACCATAGAGACATAATATAATATAGAGATACAGAGATAAAGAGTTATAGAGATAGAGAGATATAGAGATATATATCAGCCGATTAGAAAAAATGGTACTCACCATCTAAATAAAAAAATGCTTAAGATTATAATAGACTGTATAGTAGTGCCCCGTGGCTTAGTGGTTAGTGTGTCGGACTGCTAAGCGAAAGAACCTGGGTTCAAATCCAGCTCATAGCCACCTTTTTTTCTGGGGTACTGCCTCTTGCGAGGAACTGACAAAACCTTCAAGAGTAAAATTTGTCTCGAAAAAGTGCATCTCATGTAGCCGTTCGGACTCGGCGG
Organism: Platycheirus rosarum; assembly: GCA_963971375.1. Taxonomy (NCBI): domain Eukaryota; kingdom Metazoa; phylum Arthropoda; class Insecta; order Diptera; family Syrphidae; genus Platycheirus; species Platycheirus rosarum. The sequence goes on along the minus strand of OZ020510.1, from coordinate 2,490,837 downwards.
TAAACTGTAGGTCCCTTCCATTCTTGCAGAGTAACAACACACACACAGGAATGATTGAGAGTATAAGTCACTAGGTCTTGGCTCCTTAAGGAGCTGTCGCGCCAATAAATTTATTTATTTTTATTTATAATAGACTTTATTAGGTAATAGAAGAATTCACATATCCAATATTTGGTTACAAAGCCTTTTAAGACCTGGTTAAGAGCCGTCCAAAATATTGAGTAAAATGTATTTGTATGTATTGTATATTTGTCTGATATGCTTCCGAAACAACTGCCCGAATTTGTGAAGTTTGATAGACGGAGGAGTTACAGGATTCATTAATTAGACGAACTCCCTTGTAGAAGCAAGTATTTTACAAATCGGAGAACCAAGGAAAAGGGTAAGCTCTTGTAAGCTTTCAGCTGCATTGCATTGAATGTTGCTTCTACATTAGTGCTGTGGAAGCCTTTCCCATTAACATATACACGTATGAACTCTGCCATGTTCGCACTATTACTAAACAGAATTCTAAAACTAAATACTAGTCAAAGGTTTCTAGACAGGGCTGTAGGAATCTTGATATTTTGCTTAAATATTTTAGCTTAAGCTATTTTTATTCACGCTAATTGAAGCTTAAGCTTTAAAAACAAGCTTCAGCTATATGATTTCAGCTTTTGCAGCAATTGCTAGAAAACTTTTTTTCTAGCTAGCTTTAGCTGGATTTTATTCACACAAAACCTAGCTTTTGCTTAAAAATCAAAGATTTAGCTTTAGCTTTTATTTTATTCACAAGACCCATTGACGTTTAAAATGTGCACAGATTTTGTTGTTCTAGAGAATTTCATCACTAATACTCTTCAATTTAGTATACAAAAGTAAACGAACACAACTTATGTTTCCTTTGAAAATACAACGAACGTACATATATTCGTATTCGAGCGTATATTCGCCGAAGAATTTCATATATTTGAGTTTCTTGGACAGAATTATATAAACGACTGGGTCGCACGAACTTGCTCTAATGTGCGACAGTGGTCTTGGGGCTTCAGGTTTTTGAAAAAAAGGAGGTAAAAATCATTTGAAATTTTACTTAAAAATCCCTAGTTTAAACGTTTTGTGGAGAAAAATAAGTAAGCAATTTAATTTCTCTTACAGTTTTGAGTTTTAAGGAAACATTTTTTTTCAAAATCGTTTAACCAGTTTTTTTAACTAACCGTTTTTGAAAAAAAAAAACAAAAATCAAAAAAAAACTCAAAAAAATTCTTTAATTTTTTTAATTAATTAAAGAGTTTTTTTCGGAAAAACTAAGTATGCAATAAAATTTGAAAGCTAAATGTCTATCGAGTAAAAAAAAATATTGAAAATCGTTCGACCAGTTTTTTTTAAGTCGTTTTTTTCTTAAACTTGTCGAAAAAAATATTTAAAATGTTTTTTTAGTATGTCATTATAAGGAAATCTGTAGTTTTCATCTGGCAAAATTATTTGAAAAAAAAATCAATCAACCCGTTTTCAAAATATTTCAAAAACCATTTTTTCATCATTTAAAAAAATTAAAAAAAAATTTAAATTTTTTAAATGCAATATTAATTGAATTATCAATGACTTCCCGTGTGCAAAATTTTATTGAAATCGGAATAATGGTTTACGATAAAACCGAATTTCAAAAAACCGGTTCTATGAAAGGTACCGTTATAGAACAAATTTCGAAAAAAAATATTCTAACTGAAAGATGTATTGGTGATCGTTAGAGACCAAGAGTTTGGTAAAGATTGTATGGCAGGTTATTTTTCGACCTAACTGCAAGGAATGCGAATTCTTTCATTATAGCCCGAATAATTTTGCACTAAATTATTTTCGATTTACGGTTTCTTGCATTCTGCTAATATTTTAAATGTGAATAATTGTTCCGCAATCACTTCTCAACGACTTAACAGATTTGGATGAAATTTGGTAGTCAAATGGATGAAGAGCTTAATTGAAAAATAGGCTACATTTTATCCTGAACAAAAAATAACGGTTCCTTTGAAAGAGTCATAGTGAACAAAAATGTTTTTTTTTATCCGTGTGCTATTTAAAAATGTATACTCTTAATGAAATGACATTAACTTTTAACTTGTTTTTTTTTCAAACAGTCACTATCAAATCTTAAAATATTCGATTAATATCCTTAATACGCTTCAGATTTTCTTCTTTGTGAGACCTTATAAGGCAAGTACTTGCGACCAAGTCGTGTAGTTTATTCTTTATTCTACGAAAGTACAAAATTCAGATTTTGAAATAAATTATTTTAATAACTACTTTTTAATAATAATTTTTTGTATGTAAAATAATTACATGAGCTACAATGTGTACCAACCTTCAACTTTTGTGTCAAAAGCACCTTTAGTTTTCCAGTAATTTTGAAAAAAAAAAAAAAACTGAATTTTATCCCCTTTGTCCGACCCTTCATTGTTTTTTTGCTCTGCTCACAATTTTAGGGTACTTCTTAGAAAATCTTTAGGACCTTAAACGAAACTCTCCAACAAAATTCCACTTTTTTCGATTTTTTTCGTAATAAGCTCTTTTTTACTTGCGATTATAGGTACTATGAGGCAAGTTTAGGATTCGTGTGTATAAAAAAATAGAGGATCCTTAAAAAAGCTAATGGCAAAAAATGTTTGTCTGTCTGTCTGTCAGTCTGTATATATATTGATCTACAGCCTAAACGGCCAAATTTGAAATTTGACATTCCTTAGAGGGGAAATTGAAATTTTATTTTTAGGTCTATAAATAATGGTACCTGCCATATAACCGTTAAGGAAAAGCTTATTTTTCTCGAAAAAGGCTCCAACGATTTTTTATGAAAAGTTTTGATTTTTGTTTAGGTATTTTAATAAAAACCAAATTTACGGGAAAAGTCTATTAACGGTACCTTTCATATAACGTTTTTTTTTAATTTTCGGCGTTCTTGGTAACGGCTTAGTGGATTTCAATAAAATTTTATATTTGAAAAGACATATGTAAGTAGCCAAACTAACTGCATATCAAAATTTTGAATAATTTAATTTTTGAGTTTAAAATTATATAAAAAAAATATTTAAAAAAAATTATTTAAAATTTTATTGTCAGCTGGATAATGATGAACTCTGAAAAACTGCATACCAAAATCTAAAAAAAAAAAACTAAAAATAAAAAATAGGATTTTTCAATCAAAATCCGTCCTACAATTTTCGAAATACTTTTTTCATAAATTCAATAATATCTAAGTCGTGTAACAGCGTACTCCATTTGTACTAAAAACCGTTTACTGTAGTAGTTTTTTTATAGGTTTAGACCGTGTAATTGTTCGATGTAAAAGTAATTTGTTTCTGTTAAATATCTTGCCTTCCAATGTGCATACGAGCAAGTACGTGCGACCCCGTCGTGCCCATTTTTTTTTGTCTAACTTTCCTGTACTACGAAAGGAGAAGATAGAATCATTTAAAAAAAAACTTATATTTGGTCCCTCTAAATTTATAAGAATTAACTTCCGTTCAATTAAATCTTACATCAATCATTTGAGATTCCTCTACCTGAGTTCTTCTGTCAATAACGTCAAATGATTTGCATTTCGGTTTTTTTTTTTATTTTTTTATTCACTCCGGGGTTACTGTACAACCTATTATCAGAATGATAAGTATATAGATTAGAGAATGTTTTACAGTTCCAATTGGCATGAACGACAATCGAAATACTTAATTTTGGAGGTTAACTTCTATTAGAGAATTTTAAGCTCGAACATAAGAAAATCAACTTTACTCGAACAAACACTTAAACTTATTCAGTCAAAATGATTGACAAAGGTAAACAATAACCACACAAAAATGTCATTCATTGAACAGTTATTTTTTTAGGCCCCTTGTTTGGTGTTCGACATGTGCAAACTATTTTGTTGTTCTTTTGCTTTGTTGCTAACTTTATGGAACGATTGGTGGTATCAGTGACGTTGGTGGCTATGACAAATGCAGCAACAACAAACCCAGACTTTCCGGTAAGTAAAAAGTAAGCTGAAAAGATAAAAGCTTAATGCTAACACATTTTGTATACCAAATAGGAGTATAATTGGAGTCCAAAACAAATGTCATATGTGATTAGCAGCACCTTTGCTGGGATTATTGTAGGACTGCTTCCCGGCAGCTATATGTGCCGAAGACTTGGTGCCAAACACACAATGATGGTATCTTTGCTGGGTTCTTCAGTGTTTGGACTCATCACACCAGTTTGCATACCATTCGGAGAATGGCCTATTTATTGTGTTCTTCGATTCATTCAAGGCGTATTTCAAGCATTCTTCTTTCCAAGTGTCCACGATCACTTGGCCAAGTGGTCACCCATCGAAGAGAGAACTTTTTTGGGAGCCCTGAGTCATACTGGCCTACCCATCGGAACTATCCTTGCAATTTTTGTATCAGGAATAGTCGCTAAATCAAGACTTGGTTGGCCAGGAATCTCATATGTTGCCAATGGATTTGGCCTTGTTTTGTGTGTGTTTTGGTACATTTTTGCAGATGACACTCCTAGGACATCAAGGTTTATCAGCAAGACAGAGAAGGATTACATAGTCTTATCACAGCAAACTGTCGAAAGCACAAACAAACAGATTCCAATACCTTGGAAGGCTATATTTACTTCTCGTCCTTATTTGTCACTTGTGACAGTTCAAGCAGCAGAAATATGGGGACACACTACGATTCTAGCAGAATTGCCGTTGTACATGCGAGGTGTTCTGAACATGGAAATAACAAAAAACGCCATTTTTTCTGCACTTCCTTACACAGCGATGTTTCTTATGTCATTTGTTTATCTCCTATCGGCGAATATCCTTACTAAAAGGAACATTTTGAGTTTGACAGTTCTGAGGAAAATTGTGAATACAATGGCCATGTGGATTCCGGCGGTAACTCTCATTGGAGTGGGATTTCTAGATGAAAATCATCAAACTCTAGCTATTGTCCTGATGATAGTGACAGTTGGGGCTAACGCTGGAATCACAATTGGTCATACTTTAAATGCTATTGATTTGTCCCCAAATCATACCTCAACTTTGGTTGGAATCTCGTATAGTGTAGTTAGTACTATAGCTGTAATTACTCCGTTATTTGTTGGATTCATTGTAACCGATCAAGTGAGTCATGATTTCTTGAATGGAAATTGATTTTTTCTATTTTTTTGTTTTTTTTTTTTTTTTTTTGTTTTTATAGTCTGATCGAACGCAGTGGCAAATTGTTTTTCTGACGTCAGCTCTTTTCTATTTTTTGGGTAATTTACAATATTTGTTGTTTGGCACCACGAAGACGCAACCTTGGGACGACGAACATTTCTTGACGAAGGTAAATGATAAGATGAGGGTAACTGATCAAAAAATGCCAGCGGATGGTTATAATTTAAGATTATAAATGGTAATATCCAAAAAAGTCTGTTTAATTTGAATAAGTTTAAATATATGAAACACTTGTATCTACAATTCGACAAGTTATCATTTTAAATGGTTTTGTTTCGCATGTAGAGTTGCCACATTACTTGGACTGTGAATATATTGTAAATGAATATTAATATTAAGTACCCCCCGGCTTAGTGGTTAGTGTGTCGGACTGCTAAGCGAAAGAGCCTGGGTTCAAATCCAGCTCATAGCCACCTTTTTTCTGGGGTACTGCCTCTTGCGAGGAATTGACAAAACCTCCAAGAGTAAAATTTGTGTCGAAAAAGTGCATCTCATGTAGCCATTCGGACTCGGCGGTAAACTGTAGGTCCCTTCCATTCTTGCAGATTAACAACACAGACACAGGCCTTGGAGCTGTCAAATTTATTTATTTATTTATTTATGTCAAAATTGGTGAAAAAAAAAGAAAATGACGAATTTTACAAAAATAAATAAAATGAAAAATCATAACCCTCTTTCAAATAAGTGGTTCCCAATGTCTTTATCTCAAGGCCACCAACTGTGTTTTGTATCAGTTTCTATTGCAATGTAAGAGCATACTTACAAATTGTTTAAACAGATAATTTTAAGATATTTGTATCTGATTCGTTTGTTGCTTAGAATATACAAGGTAGGTCAAGTATAGCCACAATAATCAGATTAATACGTCAGAAGTACTTCTTATTACACACTTCAAATTCAATTATCAATTTTAACTGAAATAGCGCAATACAATGGCGCGATTAGGGTGTGCTTTACTGACCCATTTATGATATCAAAGATAAGGATCATTAAAATTAAAAGTTGAATTGATTGGGAACGCTTCGTAAAGGTTGGTCAATTCGCACTTATGATAAAACTGAGTTAGTTCTGATAAGGATCATCGAAATGAATGTTGTTTTGATATTTAGAACGCAAATTAAAAGACTTCTCCGGGTCCGAAATAGTTATGGATTGTACGTACGTTTTAACAGTTTGTTCCGAATCAATTACAGACCTAGCATATGGAGGGACTTACAGAGAACACTCGGAAAACACAGCCTGCACGACACCACCGCTGATAACGAATTCAGGTTAACTGGCTTTGTTTCCGCAGTTTCCCCGCCACAACACTCACAAAATAGCATGCAAATCTACTGATCCATCAACTGTCACCCAGATTGACCAAGTTGCGATTGATGCAAAGCACGCTCCAGTATTATTGTATCCGAACTTTCTTAGAGGTCGGAAGCCTGCAATCGCAAGATATTACCAGGTTATTTTACGAGTTTCCCTTAACCTCTAAGGGAGTCCTTAACCTCTAGTCTCAAGTATTGCGAACCAGTGGCAACATTGAAAAAAATGCCATCAGGAAGGCCGCCTTCTGAAGAGGAGGGTTTAACACGGCCACCACAACAAAAGCCAATGAGTTCCGGCAAGCACAGCCTAGCAGCTACATAGGAAGCATGCCAGGATAGGCGCTGCACAGGATGATCAAAACTGCTCAAACGAACGATTGAGGAGAGCTGTTACTGCAGGAATGAAGTTCCAAAGCTGCAAAGACGATCAAGGAAACTACAACGGCGATGAAACGAATTTTGTCCGTCTGTCATTCTGTCAGGCAGAATGAACCATTCTATCTGGGCGAAGTAGAGCAACAATTCTTGGTACCCAATCTAGATAAGGTAAATGTAGCTATATCTAAGGCTAAGTCCAATAAAACCGCCAAAGCTAATAGCCTAGCTTGCCAAAATCTTTCCGATGAATGAAATCTCAGCATTATTTTCCTGATCCTTTAGAAAGGACCCCTCTGAACTCAGCCAACTACAGAAGGGTCAGTCTTCTCAACATCTAAAGGATCTTTTCTGTTGTAGTGTGTGACTTCCGAAAACCATTCCACCATCCAATACCAACCAAAACGACGTCTTGACGAACATTGAGGTAGTAAGGGGACTTTTTCTACCTAGGCTGAGCTATTAACTCAGAGAACAACATCAGCGCTGATATCAAACGAAGAATATGTACCTCATCTTCGCTTCTTCGGACAATACAGTAGCTGAGCCTATCTTTGGCAACTAAAATTACCCTTTATAAGACCCTCATAATCCCGGTTTTGCGGTATTGTGCAGAGGCATGGACATTATCAACAGTAGAATGAGGACGCTTTAGGTTGCTTTGAAAGAAAAATTCTTTCAGGTGATTTCAGATCCCGTATGCGAAATGAGAAAAAGATACAAAGAAGAACTGTATGGCCTCTACAAATACACAGACCTGGCCAAAAGAGTCGCAAGTCTTATCAATATTCCTGCCCGGAAATTCTTCAAATCCATCCGATGGGATAAAAAAAACCGAGACTTAGGGGTTGCACGAAAGAGGAAGCGTAGGTACTTCGACCAACAGTGCGGCTAAGTTAGTACCAGTAGTTGCTCCTAAAGTAGCCCTCCCCACATTGATTTCGAAGACATATGTATTAATAAAAAAACGCCTCAGAAATATCAATAAAGTTAAGTCTTGAGACCTAAAATTTTTAAAAAATTCAATAATTTTTTTTTGTACTGGAGAACTAGTGTATTTATACCCTAAACTTCGTTCTTTAAAACCACCCATTAAATTCAGTCAGTTTGTGTATATTTAACATATAATTATAACTTATCTTAAAAAAAATTGTTCCTTAGGATATAAACTTAAAACTAGGTAAATGTTCTTCTTCCCTCACTGATGGTGCTTTTTCTGCATCGATTTTACTTGCAACACTTATTTCACCTGGACCATCATTCCACGCTTGTTTTTCCATTTTTCCAAAAACCAAATAAATTAAATTACCAATAAATAATATCACAGCAATTACAATAAAAACAATCCTCCATTGTGACCGATCTCCCTAAAAGAAAAAAAAAAATCATTGTTATAAACAATCGAGAAGCGCTTCATTGCATCGTACCTCATTTGAGACAACAATCCCAACAAGAAGTGGTGAAATTATGCCCACAATATTTGCCAAAGTATTTGTGATTCCAAAGAGAATACCTGCATGGTCAGGAGCCAAATCAATATGATTCAAACTGCTTCCAATTACTTGAGCTGCACAAGCTGAAACTGCGATGATCAGCAATGTCACGCTGGCCGCCACATGCTCCACACTTACATATCCCAGAGCTACCAAGGCCACAGCTGGAATCCAACAAGCAATGGAGTTTATGGTTTTTCTAACTAGCGCTAGACGTACATCATCCCCTTTGGTGAAAACATCCGCAACAATTAGAAAAACGTACGAGAGTACGCACATGAAAACGTATGGCACCGCCGAGTAGACTGCATTCATTTTGATGCCAACTTTGAAAATCCCATGAATGTAGGCGGGAACTTGCTGCATTAATGTAAAGAAACTGGCAGCAATACTTATTTTGACAACTGTAAGAGCCAAAAACGGGACAGAGGTGAATATCGCCTTCCAGGGGACTTTTTTACTCCGATTGGTGTTTGTTGGCTGCTCCAGCGATAGTTGGATTTTTTTCTTCTCAGCAAGGGATATGATTGAAGATTCTTCAGGGCTGTTTGCTCCAAAGCCAATCCATAGAATCGACCACAATATGCCAAATATTCCTGGAATATAAAACATTCCAGGCCAACCAAGATCTGAAGCTGCTACCAAGCCGCTGACTGCAAATCCTAATGCCGAACCAATATCCATTCCGGTTTGGGTTATGCCACCGAGAAGGTTACGTTCTTCAACTGGACACCATTTGGCCAAATGGGAATAGAAACAGGGAAACATCACACCTTGAAAAATTCCTTGAAAGACTCGGATTACACAAAATAATTCCCAGCTTCCGTAAATGACAGCGGTTGGGGTAAGGAGACTTAATAGCGATACTCCTAGGGTGCAAGCAAGAAGTAGCTGCTTCGCTCCGTATTGACTGGATAAATAGCCACCCAGAAACTGTGTACACAGTGATCCCCAGAAGAAACTGCTTAAAATGTAAGATTTTTCAGTTTCACTCCAAATGAATTCCTGAAATGAATGACAGTTGTTGTTTTAGTTAAGCTTTTTTCACATTTTTCACAGAAAATTTACCGGGAAATCAGCATTTGTTGAGTTAGCGTTAGTCATTGCCACAATTCCAACGGAAACGTTGACGCGCATTTGCATTCCTAAAGTGCAACAAATAAACAGGAACAAAGCTTGAACATGACGCACTCCAAAAATCGGGCCTGAAATTTAATGAATTTATTAAAATATAATAATATAAATAAAAAAACACAATTAAACATGACATTACGATGATAAAATAGACATTATGTTATGCAATTCAATTGGGTCAAACGCCTTCTAATTAAGAGTCAATGCTCAGTCGAATCCACCCTTGAGGGACGATGTGACAGTGTGGTGCAGTAGAGCAAGACCAATACTTAGGTGCACACGCGGGTGGAATGGCGCTCGACCAACTGCGAGGCAGCTATGTAGATAAGGACCGGCTCTAGAAGTTTTTATGGTTTGAACACAGGTCCACCCTGGAATATATGGCCACCTAATGTAATGTTACGGTTGAGTAATCGAAAAGTGTTCCAAGAATTTTTATTTAATTAAAATAGGAGATGCTCTTCTAGGCAAGTTTTTCTTTAGTTGCACTAAAGAGATTGAACAGATCGAATGCTTTAGGAAAATACGGAAGGATATTAGAGGAAAAACCGATGCATATTTGTTTTCAAGTCCTGAATTTCAAGATAGAAGTGAAAAACAGAGCGTGGCAAAGTGTTCCACATTCGTGAGGTACGACTGAAGACAGAATTTCTTTATTTAACCCAAAGTTGGACTTAAATTATGGCCATTTCTTACAGTGTTAAATCGTTTCAGGGGAGGAATACAGCTGGCTATTTCGATAGAGCATTTTTAATTAAACTTTAGCCATAAGACAACGACAGGCATGAAACATTACGACGATGCTAAGGAAATTTAAATATTTCAATCTACGAGAGAAACCTAAGCATAAGCATAAGTTATTCCAGAGAAGCTTGTCTGTATTATAAATTTGGAAGCTGAAAGAAACTCGGTTTTTAAATGTTAATGCACTCAAGGAAGTGTCTGGAGGCTGGGGGGAAGGTTTCAATTAAATGACATAAGACCACATTCGTTTTTTTTATTAGCGCGGGTAGATTTGGTAGCCTGTGTCGACCATGTTTTTTGGTTGAATTGCGTGAATTGCCCACCAAGGCCATGTGGTAAATCCCCCAAGTCTCTTTCTTGTCGGGTTTTTTGAATTCGCAGGTCTATGCGATATACCACAATCTACCGATGCCGTTAAGGTGAACATGACACATCGCTCGAATTCAGCTGAATCTGGAATTATCAGCCGTGTTCTATTGGTAATCTATAGCTAGCGCAGTATTGGAAGTCCCAATAAAACGTTATATTCACTTTTAATTTAACCCCCGAAACTGCAAGCTGACGTCTTGTTGAATAAATTTAGAAGGGCGTGTTCCAAATTCAACTCAGTTCTTGGACAGAGACATCCGGATAGAATATCCAACCATGAAGTCATCAGTGACCCTTGATGACAAAATTAAATTCGGTTTTAGAAAAAAAAACAGCAGTAATTTAAGTTTCAATTGATGCAGGTTTTGTCTAATGTCTTATTTGATTGATTCAATATACATTTTAAGTCAACTAACACTTTGGATCCTTTCCAAACATTTTATTTAATTTAGTCAATTTGGGTCACTGATGACGTCAAAATACAGGAAGGCGCTGTCTTGTAATCTTGTATCATGATACTCAACGAACATATCCTTAAATAATAAAATCTTACCAACTTTCAAGTACATTTTTTTCTACATTCCAGTTGGTTGACATTTCTTTCCAAGCTTTATCTCAACTTATTATATTCACTAATTTCACTAACCTAATTATCGACACTTATTGTTTGTTGTTGTTTGCCGTATAAAATTTTACTGCGCTGGGTATACACTTACCAATAAAACACGGCTATCATTGAAAATTGGACCACTCGGGCGGTTTTCAAGCAGAAAAATGAATTTCGTTAATAACATACAGCTTTTTTTATTCTAATATTTCAAATATCTACTCACCCTTATTGAAAAACCCTTAGACCCCTGCGGGGTTCCAGCAAGGCTACTTGTATTGGGCTTAACCAGGTTTAACCAGGTAGACGATAGAAGAAGTGATTTATTGAAACCAAAGGCAAGTATTTTCGATAAAAGCACTTGATGCTTAACTATATCAAATGATTCTGAAATATTGAGTGCGCAACAATTTTCAAAACAATGTAAATATTGAATTCACTTGTGATCCATCAGATCAACAGATGACCTAAAGCTGCGAAATACGTACCTATTGACGATTATCGATTTTCAAGATATTTCTTTAGCTGAAAGTTAACTAGCCTTTTGAATAAAATAATAACTGTGAAGTTAATCGATATTTTGAGCATGAACGAGTAAAGCCTTTGTTCGGACCAGCTGGAAAATTGCTTGGGTCGAAATATCGCATCAGTTATTGAACAGTTAGTGACTGAACTAAAAATGTGTGGCATTACCGCTCACGTTATCGAACATTCTAGTACCATTTTGTTGGCATTTTAATATCAGACTTCGAACACATTTTCATTTGATGGATAAAGTGGTCACTGATAGAAACCTAACATTTTCATCTTCTTCTGAATCGCTTACCAGCTAAGAAAAATTCATAAAAAAACTAAAAAAAAAGAATGAAATTCGTTTATCCCGAACAAAATTTATCCTAAGGACATCTGTTACACAGTAAATTAATTAATAATGACACGATGTAGTTGAATACAACTAGTACAATTTTAAACTGTTAAACCATACTAAGACTACGAATCTTAAAATTGTTGCTAGTTCAATCTATTTCTGATGGCACTCAACTCAGTAGTGAGTGAACTCATTGAACCGGTAATGCGGCCATTGTTTTCCATACGCTTGCTACCATTAAGGACCACCTTTTTTAAAGAGTAGTGGGGATACTTCACCTCTAACCGCACTTAAGTATATAAAGAACTCTTAATACTCTTGCGACTAAACGAATGCGGAAGAATCGATTCAGTTTTCACAGAGACTTTTCATTTTATCACTTCGTGAATTCCTTCTATGTGATTCTCGATGTCATTTTTACTTGCGATTTATAGGGACTATAAGGCAAGTTATGCATTCGACATTACGATGATAGAGAAGTCATAAAAAGTGGTTTCGGAAATTCCGTCCGTCTGTCTGTCTGTCTGTCTGTCCGTATCGATATCTACAGCCTAAAAGGTTGGGCCGATTTGATTCAAACTTGGTATATAGTATTTTTAGAGTGCTCTACCCGACAATTTTTCGAAATGGCATTCTAGCTCCAAAACTAACGGTACCTGCCATATAACTTTTAATGAAAAACTTATTTTTCTCAAAACCGACTCCTACGATTTTGATAAAACTTTCAGAATAATGTTTTCTATGCAAAATCTATCTTTTAGTTTTAATGGATTTTTCAGAAAAAGTTTTATAACGGTACCTCCCATATGACCCGTTTTTTTAAAATCAGACTTTCTCGTTAACTAATTGACGTATTTTGATGAAATTTTCAAGATATGTAGTGCTTTATAATTAAAATAATATTGTTTATTAAAATTTAAAAAAAAACATTTCTTTTTAATTTTTAATATTTTTTTTTTTAATTATTTTGTTTTTTTAATATTTTAAAAACGGATGTGTAGATTTTTTTTTTAATTTTTCTCCTACTATAAACTATAGATTTCTTTAAATTGACATACTCGAAAAAATTTTAAAATATGTTTTCGAAAAGTTTAAAAAAAAAACATTTTTTTGAAAAAACTGGTCGAACGATTTTGAAATGAAAAATTCATAAAATAGAAAACCTCAGAAGAAATAAAATGGCATGTTGTAAGCCATTTTATTTCTTCTTAGGTTTTCCAAAAAACGTTATGAATAGTGTTTTTTTGATTTCATAAAAAAACCTTATTATATGTAGAGGTAACTAATATCCTTAGTAAATTCCATTAATACCTACCCACACCACACGTTTATCGATCCATCAAACATAATTAAGCTATTTTAATTAATTTGATTTCAAAAAGTAAATTACTCTAATTGGGACCTATATAGGTATCTATTCCTAGCATTATTTCCCTACTGCTGATTCCCACGAATCCTTATGCAAGTTGTTCAAATTTTTCCATACCAAAATGAAAATTAAACTGAAAAAAGTCTTTCTATTAGCAAATTATATTATAAACAGTAAACAACAAGTGGAAAGATGGTACACTAAAAAACTGCAAAAGCTAACATATTTATGTGTTTATCCCTTTGTCGTGACGCATGTTCGTTCGAGCTTCAAACCACAACGATTCTAAAGAAAATGCAACTCAAAAAAAAACATTAAAATAAAATCTTTGTCAAAAAGACGCCTGCACTTAAAAAGGATTAGCACATAGGAGCAAGTACGTGCGACCCAGTCGTGCCTTTTATTTAATAATAATTTAATAATATGATAAATCGCTGTAACAGTGTTTACCAAAAAATTAGTAACTGATAAATGCTGTACGGTTTTTCAGATTTATTATTTGTTATTAATAATCACTTTTTATTAATAAAACATTCTAGCAGTCTTGATCCAAAAAATTAGTCTCACAATTTTCGGTGCTCTGCACGGGAAGATTTAGTTGTGAAAAATAATTTATCACTGTGGTCAGTTTTTTAACGTTTATTTTAACTTTTTGACAGATCAAGAATCGTATTTATCGTGAAGATGTGATAAAATTTATCACTTCACAGTTTCACAGATCGGTAATCGACGACCAGGGGGAGTTATTACCACTGCCGCAGTTTTTGAAAACTGGTAGCGAGAGTATCGTTGAAGATGAGTGTCAAGCTTTGTGACGACGAAAAATTCATTTTCCAGACATTTAACTGCCTTAGGACATTGCAATATTTTTTTTCGCTGGTGATATAGACTTTATAACAACAAAGCAAACTTTCTTTTAACTTGATTACCTCTAAAGCTTTAATCAAACCATGAATTTTCATTGCATTTAGTACTTTCAAAAAGTTTCAATTTTCTAAAAGAATAAAAAGTGCCCCGTGGCTTAGTGGTTAGTGTGTCGGACTGCTAAGCGAAAGAACCTGGGTTCAAATCCAGCTCATAGCCACCTTTTTTCTGGGGTACTGCCTCTTGCGAGGATCTGACAAAACCTCCAAGAGTAAAATTTGTCTCGAAAAAGTGCATCTCATGTGCCATTCGGACTCGGCGGTAAACTGTAGGTCCCTTCCATTCTTGCAGAGTAACAACACACACACAGGAATGGTTGAGAGTATAAGTCACTAGGCCTTGGCTCCTTAAGGAGCTGTCGCGCCAATAAATTTAATTTTAATTTAAAAGAATAAAAAATTGTGTGTGTATAATTTAAAAATGATAGGCTAAAAACGGTACACGGTTTTTTTCTATTTTTTCGACTTCCTCTAAAGCTAACAAAGTGATTTTTTGATTTTTTTTTTCTTTTTTAAATAGTAAATTCTGATTCAACTTGCATAAAGAAATAAATTCAAAAGGTGCTATTTTTCATTTAATGATTTTTTTAGATACATTTTTTTTTAAATCTGTATTATTGGGTTGGTATGTACATTTTTTATGTTTATGTTTTTAAACGTGAGTTATTGATATCTTCAAGTTTGAATGCCTGCGACTTTGATGAAAGATTCACTTCTACGAAAATTTCTTCAACTAAACAGGTGTTAATATTGTCTGTGAAAAGCTATTTATTTACGTTTTTCGAATAACATTTCAAAATTGGACTAAATAACTTCGTTTTTCAATCCACCGGATAAATTTATGTTACTGTACATAAGAGCGAGTACGTGCGATGAAAATCTAAAATCCATATAAACATTGAGGTTGTTGGCCGAAAATATAACCGTACAGGTAGGCCAACATGGCTTGCTATATCTATTTTTTTATAATCTTTTGTGATATGGTTTTTAAATATTTCTATCACGATAGCATTTTTTTGTTTTGACAAATTCAAAGTTGTCAAAAAAACATGAAAGGGGCACTCAATCACCACTAACTTGCTACTAACTAAAAATCATTAAAAACGTTAAACTCAATTTTATGAAGTATTCAACTTAATGAGGCTAACGCCTTTTATATTTAAATTCAATAAACATAGTCTTTATATTTATTTGCCTTAGCAAATAAATTACAAATGCCAACATTTCTGTCACATATTAACTGAGCTTTCGCCTGTTTTAAAATCATTCAAATAGCAACAAAATATATACATATATTTTGTTCTTATCTTTAAAGCAATAAATACAAATATCTGTATTTATAATGAAGGTGGTTGGAAAAAAAGTCGATAATTTTTTCGAAATTCCACGACAAAATAACAAGTTCCACAATAGTTGCAATTAATCACTCAGTGTTCATGGTTCACTTAAAACTATAGCAAAACGCACCAAGAGTTTTCAAGAAAAAGTTAAGAATTACCCCGTTTGATAAGCGAAAATGATTTGTTCGTCATCCTGTTGGCCACAAGGTGATTCCAAAGATATTCAAACCGTTAAATGGAACTAATTTTTACAATTTTCCCAGCACTATTCTTAATTCTACGCAAAAACAACCAAAAACCTTGAATGCGATCCGATGAGAAGTACCACCGCACAAGAAATGATCACAAGAGTTCTTCTTCCCACTTGACCAACTAATGATTGTGCGCACATCCAATCTTCAGTTTTTTTTCTCCTCTTATTGGATGACATTTGGCCAGCAACTGTACAACAAATGGCCAATCAACCACCCAACCCAACTCTTTTGTAACTCTTTCGCTTACTTTGAGTTCGGTGCTCAGCTCTTTTATATTCATGCCAATTAGCTCGTGCTGTGCTGGCTTCCCATAGATGGCATGCTCTTCTTAGGTTAGACCACAAATTGGAAATTTATGAAATGAAAAAAAAACATAAAAATCCAAAGGTATCTAAAGATAGCCGGTTAAAAACTTGCAGGCTTGCAGAGAAGAAATTTGAAAATTTCATAACAACTGAAGAGATGGCATACCATGCGCAATGCAAGAGGTTAGGCTAGATGTGTGGACGACAGGTTACTATGCCACTAAAAATAGAGAGATAGTGGTTTGATATAAAAATAGAATTGTCCAGAAATAGATTTGCTTCGAGTGTGACGTCCTTTACTTGTTGTGGCTCAGAAGCAACATAGAAAAATCTGGTGGTTGGTGTTGTTGAGTTAAACGAGACTCAATATTTGTTGCAGCATATTTAAATGGGAGTGTGGGGCGAGGTGCGGTAGATAATGTGTTTTCTTTATAACCTAGACACTTAAGGTTTAATCCTTAAGTTGGGTAGTGCAAGTTAATATTCTCAACCATCCCACATGCATTTAAAATGAGAAAATAATCAAAAAATATATTTGTTATTAGGGTGCAACATCTAATCGCATTTTAACAGGAAACTAGATAAATACAAGATACGTATTTAATTAATCAATTCGGTTGTAATTAAATTACACAATTCCGGAAATCAAATATCCTTAATCTTGATCACTCGATGGCCTCATTAATAACAAACTAATGCGACTTTCGCACGCCACACATAAATAAGACATTCGTTGCCCTTCACCACACGATCACCAGCTGCAATAGTACCATCAAATGGCCAAGACCCAGTGTCGAGGACATTGCCATGGTCAAGTACTTGGCTCAAACTCGTTTGGAACTTCTTTCTCTGTGCTAAGAAGATTATATTTTTAGCATTCATTTGTTGCCACTCGGGAGGTGTTCAGTGAACTTTAATTCTCCTTTCTTGCCTTACACGGTGCAATGAATCTATTGGTTTTGACAGTTCATATCTTATAATCCTTGCGTGTTTGTATGTTGGAAGTTGTCAAAAACAAGTACTTTATTGGACAACAAAAGTTAAGAGGTTCTTAGCTGAAATTATGGCAGAAATGTCGGTGAAACACTTTCTTCTTTGTTTGTTTCAATATAATGTATTTATGTTGATAGCAACTCTCGAAGATGGTGCATGCCTCTGCTATCAATGAGGTTCAGTAGCGTTTTACGAATTATTTTCGCTTTGGTTCTTCGATTCGCCCAGCCCATCATTAACCATTAGTATGCCAAAAAATATGTGATCGGGTTAATAAGGTTCAGCATAGAGGTGGTAGTGGATTACTTATGGCACACGCTTGGAATATCTTTCCTGGATTTTTATTTGCCACGGTTAGGTTGAAAACTGTTTAGGATTTGGAAAATTAAATTAAATCATTTCGGGCAACAGTAGCAGTGTAATAAATTGCATCAGACTTAAAGAATCAATTTACTGTCAAAGTTATTTTTGTTGGTTTTTTTTGCTTGTTTTTGTAGTATTACTTAATTGAATTTTGGAAATTATAGATATTCAACTAAAGGGTCGGTCCGGCATCTAACGTTTTTTTTTCAACTAGTGCTTATTTCGTGAATGGTAACACTTAACTCATGTCTGATTTGACAGTCAATTAGTTTTATCCTTCCGCTGAACGAATATGGTTGTGTATATGCTTAAAATATTGCGACATTACTGCCTGCGATCGACTTAGAGAAGATGCCGATTTTGCCAAAAAAAATCATCTTTTCAGATGAAGCTCATTTTGATCTTGGCGGGTATGTAAACAAGCAAAATTGTCGCATTTGGGGCACAGAAAACCCGCACGCATACATTGAAAAGCCGATACACCCAGAACGAGTCACTATTTGGTGCGGATTTTGGTCCAGAGGCATAATTGGGCCATTTTTCGAAAATGAGCAAGGAGTGGCCGTTACAGTCAATGGCGATCGTTATCGGGCCATTTTGAACGAATTTTTGTTCACAAAAATTGAAGGGGAGTATATTGGCAACATTTGGTTTCAACAGGGCGGCGCTACGTGCCACACAGCCGAAGCTACACTCGATGTTGATGAAGCGTTTTAAAAAAAAAAAGTTATTTGGCGGACCCGTTATTATTTCGCCTTATTTGCATGAAATTTGCTCAGCAACAAATTGAATTATCATTTCGAAATAAGAAATATATTTTTAAAAAAAATGTAGCCTATTACCAAGTCTATTTATAGTTCAAACCCTATCATAAAGACCGGTCCTAAGTTTAAAGAGCTGTCAAAGTCCAAAAAACGAATATTTCTAAAAATAGTTTAATTTAAACTTAGTTACTCTTCGATTTGACGATAGAAATAAATTACATTGAATTTTAAATAATTTATTAAAAGAATTTTTCTTTTTCGTTGGTTTAACGTTTTAACTTTTAAGTTTTTCTCGAGATTTGGGCGATCAGACGACGTAAAAATTTGTTTGAATCTTTGAAGGAAATCTCAGTTACATGCAGCGTGTCTTGCCACTTTAAATTTGTTTTCATTCTAAGGAAGGTGGTCTGTCTGTGATGCGAATACCAAGAATTGAAAGTTGGACCAATTTGTCAATGTATGTACTATTCAGTGATAGTGGAATAGGGGAAAATTATGTTTTAATGACAGACGACAACATTGAGTTCTGGAAGTGTCAAATTCAAACGAGTTAATGCTTCCCCCCGCATTGACGAAATTCTGTCAAGATCAGAATTTAATGAACTTTTCATGAACTATTGCAGTTCATCATTCGAAGGTTATAAATCTGAAAACCTAAATGAAAAGCTAAAAATGCAGTCATAAAATAATCAACAATTTAATGGATTAGTATTTTCGCAAAAAAAAGTTGCCAAAATTCCAAGCTCTATTAAAAACTTTAGAAATATCAAGTGCGATATTCTTACTTTCTCCAAAATGATGTAAAGACTATTTTTTCATTTTCGGTGATTGTATGTACCATCAAATCGTCCGTGGACCAATTAATGGTAAGTAAGCTTTATTTAAGGATGTCAAAAGTTTGTTCTTTTATCCAAAAACTATAAGTCCACCAACATTTGATCAGGGCGGACCAAAAGTCCGTTTAAATTTGAATCAGTAGCATTCGATGAGCAGCGAAGGCGGGGTGGGATGGAGGGATTACAAAGTGCAAGAGCGGCCAATGGGAATTCTGTACCATGGCGTCGTTCGGCGATAAGCAACGTGCGTTCTGTGTACGCGAGTACTACGGCAACAACGATTCTTTTTCTCTAGCGCAACGAAAATTTTGCGTTCATTACAAAATACGGCGTAGAAATGAAGCTCCATCGATTCAATTGATTAGAAAATGGGTACAGAAGTTCGAGGAGACAGAAATCAACCACGACTTCCAACATCAAGAGATCCCGAAAACGTCGAGCGTGTAAGAGCATCTATTCGTGAAAATCCTGGACTCTCTACTCGGTAGAGGTCTAATGCCTTAGGTGGGCCCAGAACATATTTGATTTATATTCTTCACAAAGATTTACATTCACAATCGTACAAAATCCAAATGGTAAAGGAATTAAAGCCTACAGATCACAGGCTCGAATTCGCAAACGAAATGTTAGAGAGGTACACCAGCTTTACCAACACTATTTTCTTAGACGAGGCACACTTCCATCTATATGGCAAAATTGGAGATATTGCAGTGACACTAATCCTAAATTGAAGCATCAAAAACCTCTGCATTCACCCAAGGTTACTCTTACTGTATGGGCAGCTTTGTCAGCAAGAGGCATTATTGATCCATACTTTTTTAAAGATCGCTGAAGAAATGCTGTTACAGTGAATACAGAGCGGTATATTGCCATGCTACAGAACTTTTTTTCACCAGCGCTACAGGATGGTTTTAATCAACGATCGTCATTTCAGCAAGATGGGGCAACATGCCACACTTCCAACGACTCATTAAGTACTGTTCGCGAAATTTTTGGACAAAAAGTGATATTCAAAAAGAAGTGCCATTAACTGGCCACCTCGTAGCCCGAACTTATCTACCAATGGACTTCTTTCTTTGGGGATACCTTAAAAGTAAAGTTTTCCACAGCAACCCAGTGTCCCTAGAGGAATTAAAGAAAATTTTCGAGTCATTGAAAATTTCCGCACCAGGTTGCAGCAGTGTCAAAATAAATAGTCAGGGATATGATATGGGACGATGTACCTTTTAAAAAAATGAAATCCCTATTTATGTAATTTAATAAATAAATAAACAGTTTTTATCTCACATAACTAGTTTCTTTTAAATCATCATTTGAAATGTAAATGAACTTTTGGTCCATCCTGTATAACAGAAGAATTGAGGTAAAAATCTGCAGTTTTTGGCATTTTTCGGGGAAATTTGAAAATATAACGTAGGACGTCAGCAAATAAATTTTTTTAATGAAAAGGTCGAAAATTTTGCAATTCTTGCTATGGCACACAAAACTTATTCAATTCAATTTTCCAATTATTTTTCAATAACTACAAATTAAGCCGGGAATATTGGTTCGTTTACCGACTAGTCATTCACAAAGTACTAAAGTCACTTAAGACCTCGACTTAGGAAATCTCGATTTTTAAAGATTTATCTCGATATTTGTATTCAGCCTACCACCTGTGAGTATTTTAAATCTTCTGCATTGAAGAACTTTGGGTAACATTCTTTTCGTTAGATAGAAGCGTTAAGAAATAATCCTTGTCCGAGATCTGTTATTCGGAACGATATGATAATAAATTATAAGTCAACCGACAAAAACTCGATATTAAACAAATAAAAATAAAAAATTTAAAAATATGTGTATGCTTCTGGGAGTTTCTGCAAGAAAAAATATATTTATCAACAAAAACTTTTAAAGAATGAAATGTTGATGGTCATAACCTTTTTCCAAGTTTGTACTAAAATTTAGTTCAAAACCAGAACCCCAACTCATGGGAGTTCAAGAATTCGTTAAACCTTGATTTAGTAGTTAGAACTTTATGAAGAAACCGGTGATAGGAGTCACTCATGAAATCTACCTAACCTTTTACACTTTCTAAAGAAGGCGTGTAGGAATGTCTTAACAACATTTCTTAATTCCACAGTAAGTACTAAATTGATTGAAACTAGGAAATTTTAATACATCCTCGTCGAAGGGGCTACCATTGCACCAAAAGGAATTAAATTGCTTTAGAAATGAAAGCTTTTACGATAAAAAATAAATGATTAATCGTTGATTTCTATGTTTAAAATTAAATTAAAGCTCAGAAAAATGTATTAACCCTCCTAAAAATATGCAGCGTTATTATAGGCGATTTTTAAACGTTAAAGTTTCCATGTAATGTCAACTGAATTTCGGAGCTTACAAGTTTGATTGATTATAACCATATGTATACATTTAATTATGCAATTTGGGTTATAGAGAAGGGCACTTGTTATTTATTTCAAGATCTTATCGAATAAAAATCCCATTGCTTCTGTGTATCTTATCGACATAATCAAAGTATTATTAGCTTATTTGCACTCAACGCATAACAACTTCAATTAAATGGGTTGATAGTACTTTAAGCAATCCATATCCATATTGGCCATTAAAAGAACAATAAAATTCAGTTTGCACTTTCTATTCTACAATGAGCTTATTGCTTATCTTTTTTTCTTGCGATTATAGGTACTATAATGCAATTTATGAATTCGTGCAAAAAAACTTTTTATTTTTAATCAAACATGACATTACGATAATAGAGAAGTTGAAAAAAGTGGATCCGGAAATTTCGTCCGTCTGTCTGTCTCTACAGCCTAAACGGATGGGCCGATTTGCTTCAAAATTGGTATTTAGTATTTATTAGGTAGTGTCTCGGGGGGGTTTTTCATTCTTGCTCTAGGTCGAAAAATAACGGTACCTGCCATACAATTTTTAACAAAAAATTTGATTTTATCAAAAATGGCTCTTACGATTTTGATAAAACTTTCAGGATGTTAATTTTTTACAAAAAAATACATCTTTCAGTTAGAATATTTTTTTTCCAAATTTGTTCTATAACGGTACCTCTCATATTTCCGGTTTTTTTCAAATGCGGTTTTATCGTAAACTATTATCCCGATTTCAATAAAATTTTAGACAAAGGAAGTAATTTATATTTCAATTAGTATCGCATTTCAAAATTTTCAGAAACTTTTTTTTCGATTTTTTTAAATATAAAAAAAATTGGGTTTAGAATTATTTTGAAAATGGGTGGATTGAATTTTTTTAAATAATTTTCCCAGATGAAAACTACAGATTTACTTATAATGACATAAAGTTAAAAAAAAACGACTTTTTAAAAAAACTGGTCGAACGATTTTCAATTTTTTTCTTCGATAGACATTTAGTTTTCAAATTTTATTGCATACTCAGTTTTTTCCGAGAAAAATCCTAAGCTAATTAAAAAAATTAAAGAATTTTCTAAAAAAAAATATTTATTTATTTTAATAGACTTGTGGTTTTCAATCTGGCAATATTTTGTCGGAATTGGTTTTTTAACAGCTGTCACTCGACTTATGTTCAGTTTGGTTTGCCATTTCATAATGAATAGACTTACTCCTGAACAAGTTTGCAAATTGTGCAAATTTATTACCAAAATAATGGTTCGTTTCGGTGGAGCAGAGTATCGAAGAAGACCCGAATGAGTGAGAGATGTCCCCATTCACTTTATGGAAGATTTTGCGGAAGGATCTTGGTTTGCAGGCTTACAAAATCCAACTCGTGCAAGAATTTAAGCCGAACGACAATCAAGCGCGTCACTCGTTCGGTGAATGGGCCCAAAACAACATGGTCACCGATCCCGATTTTCACAAAATTGGGAAAAAAAACGCAAACCCTTATCTTTATAATCAAGCTAAATTCTTGGCCATAACATTAAACTATATGCGTTTTATTTCTCCTTGAAAACCACACGTCTAAAAAAAACACCCTTTATATACATACATATGCAGCCACTAAGCAATTATTAATTTATCTAACATAAGAACAAGTTCGTGCGACCCAGTTGTACATTTTTTTTTTAAATACATATGAGCAAGTACGTGCGATCCAGTCGTGCAATTTATTTATTAACAACTTCGCATTTAAATTTTTGAAATTCACCAAACGAATTTCTCATACTGATTGACAGCTCATTGATGATTCCGAATCAAATTGAAGTGTAATAATTATAAGTAATTTCAATATTACGAATTGCGGCTTATCACATCAATCATTTTAAATATCACAACAACCTGGGTTTTTTTTCTTAGATTTTTTCGAGAATTGGTTTAATCTGCTTTAATCAGAAAACACTCATTGAAACGAAACTAGTTCTCATTTTCATGAATTTCGGCAGTTTTTTGGTAATTTGGCCAAAATTCGAACTTGAAATCGGCCACTAACACAAACGTTTTTTGAATTCGAAATCAATTCCGTCTGAGAGGAGACACACAGTATTTTGTATTTTAAATGCGAACCATCATCATAAACTTGAACGTTTTTTATCGCCAACGACATCTATGGACGAACTAGGGTCACCCGGGCGTATGCGTAACATGGAAAGCAAATTTGCATGCAATTTGCGGTCTGTTTTTTTTTTTTTTTTTTTTGTATTTATTTAAGTTTTACTTCCTCAAACTGCCTTGTGCGGCCGGCAGTTTTGGAAGCATAGATGCACATACAATTCTGTAGTAGGCAATCATTGCCACACAGTTCAATGGAATATTCTTAACATTAACTTATATTTTCTTAATTCAATGTCAATTAGTGTGTTTCGCATGGAATTCACTTGCTGTGCGTGTTTGTTGCAAGTTTTTTTTTCTTTCTTCTATCAATTATGCGGACAGTCACATTTCATGTTGGTGATGCCGGTATTGATATATTGCGGGTTTGTGGAACTGGTTGTTCTGGAAAAGAAAGGTGCTTCATTGTGACATTTCGTAATAGAAGTGACACGGTGGGTAATAGCTTTCTCTGGAAAATGTAATTACTGTGTGATATGTCAATCCTGTCCGAATTGCCGGCATAGTTTGTGACAGATGTCAGGTGAATTCGCAATAATATGAAATATCTTGAAGGTGAAGATGTAATCATGTCAAATGGGTATGGGTTCCGTCTAGTGGGAATTCAGTTTTATTGATCATTTAATTAATTGCGGGTTTAATGATATAAGAACATATAAAAAGAAGAGATAAAGGCTATCTTTTTTTAAATCTTTATTTTTGGAACAAGTAAATTATGTTAGGAAAATAATGCATATCTTTATCTTTTTCAAAGCTTTTATTTTCAGTTGGAGCAAAGCAGTGCCAAATTGTCAAGTAAAACTTATCAATATTGATTTTTAAATGGTTCAATAAATACCAAAATACCCATCGATATAGACTAAAAAAGTGTGATCGCTGATTGAAGTTATTTCATTAACTTATAGAAATCAAAAACTAATTAAGTTTTTGTACAATTGGTAAGATAAAGTTATCTTTGAGGCAAATTAAGCTGTTTCACATTTATACGATTCAAGTATCAATTTTTGGATAACACGAAATTGTGTTGTTTTATAAATGATTTTTTTAAAAGATTAGATTTGTTATTTACAAAATGTTTGTATCATGTCGTGAGTTGAACATAAGCAATCAGCTGATAAATGATGTTTTTTTCCAGGATAATTGTTGTATTGATTCGATTAAGTTTCCCTGGATTTAAAGTGCCTCCGCAGACTATATGTATTAGGTTCTGTTGCATGTTTGAAAAAAAAAACAATTGTTTTTTTGAAAAAAACTTGATGTGTTTTTTATACATACATATGTACATATATATTAAATTGCTCTTTTTTTGCAGAAATTTAAAAAACAAAACAATAATAGCAAGCTGACCACATTCTTGTGTTTTATTTTTAAACTTAACAGCAAGCACAAGCGTCTGAATTGCATTTTTTTACTATTATTTTTTCAGCTGAACAGATGGTTTTGAATAGCAGAAATCATCCATTATGATTAAATATGTAAACAAAAATGTATTTTCAAAAGTTAACGCTTTTAATATTTCATAAATAAAGATATTTTGTCTGGCATATAAGTATTTTTAGCCTTTTAAGTTAAACTGCCAAGCCTTAAACAAATAAGCAAATGCAAACGGAATTATTTTGCCAGAGACTTTGTTTATTGAGTTTCAATTTTTTTAGGGCATTTTTTTAAATAGATATGTTCTTATAGCTTATATTGTTTTGAAAATTAAGGAAGTCAATTAAATAATTGCCTCATTGAATACACAAATCAAAAAAGAATATT
The DNA here is from genome assembly GCA_963971375.1 of Platycheirus rosarum. Classification (NCBI taxonomy): domain Eukaryota; kingdom Metazoa; phylum Arthropoda; class Insecta; order Diptera; family Syrphidae; genus Platycheirus; species Platycheirus rosarum. Next base: position 2,465,258 of record OZ020510.1, on the reverse strand, counting down.
ATGTAATCAAATCCAAATCTATGTTCTTCTCATGCCATTATAATGTATGGAATATTTCAAATTCCCACGTCGCCTTCTTACGCAGGCAAAGATTAACGGATCGGAGTGGTTCACTTTGCAGGTACAGGTACTCTTCCGCATAGGACTGGCTGAATTTGAGCGTCGGTTGTGATTTAATTGCATCGACCTTCGGGGACCATGTTGGCCAGTTACCGTCACCTCCGGGAAGATAACCTTAAACCATTAATAGTCCTGTCGAATTAGTTATAAGAATAGTGTTAAAATTACAAAAACTCCGACAGGAGCCTTGTGTAGACCATTAGAAATGAATTGTCCAAAGTCTCCATCGATCCCAAGTTATTCGGGGTCGAAAAACCGTGCCTAATGAGCTGCCTCACACTTAAGTAAATTTTAGAATCGATTTTTCTTAGAAATGATGAATCAAAAAAACTAACTGTTTTGTTAAAAAAATCCAAAAAACCCATTTTTGTGAACCTTGACTGCGAATAACTTTTTAAGCACACATGGGATCATGTGTCAACCTTACCAACGTCATTTTCAAAACACTACGGACTACTGACGCCGCCGAATAAATTCCACAACAAATGGTAATTATTTGGGGCTGTTGTATCATCTGGTGAACCTAGTGTGAGATTGTGTTGTTCCATATATGGCAATTTCAAAGTTCCCTGCTCATCTTGAAGGTCGAACTCCAGATGATATTCGCAGCATTAAAGAAGTCAGCAGGAGTCGATGGTATACCTAATATTGTACTACGACATCTCCCCTGAGGAAGCAATAGACATATACACAACACTGTTCAGCAACGCGCTGAATAATGCACATTATCCAGTGAGTTAGAAGAAAGCTGTTGTACATCCTCTCCCGAAAAAGGGAAAGGACAATTCCAATCCGGCAAATCTCCGGTCGATAAGTCTTCTTCCGAGTATCAGTAAGGTATTCGAAAAAGTTCTCAATAGAGCTCTGTCCAAGTGGGCCGAGGACAAAAATATAATTCCAGACACCCAGTTCGGCTTTAAGGCGGGACATGACACAATTCATCCGCGTCCAAGCTAGTATCTGCTATCCAATGGAACAATGCTAAGCAACAATACACGGGTGCCTGTCTGGTTGATTTGGGAGAAGGCTTTCGACACCGTATGGTTAGATGGTCTTTATCTGAAGCTAACCAGATGGGGCATAAGTAAACCACTGTTATATATGCTTTACGACATGCTTAATGGTAGAAAGTTTGTTGTCAAGAGTGGCAATGTAACATCTACCACAACGTTTGATATTAGAAACGGTCTGCAACAGGAAGCGGTGAACTCGCCGATTTTCTTTAGTATTAACACCAGCGATCTCATTGGGAGTCTACCTCATGCAATTGCGTATGCCAACGATTTAGTTGCGTACAGAGCAGGTCCAACAGTTGAAGTCATTAGAATTATCTTGCAACGTGATTTCGATATTATTCAAAAGTACTGTAACGATTGGAAGCTGAAAATCAACTTCCAGAAATGTGAAACTATCCTGTTTAGAACCCCTTTGTCTGGGGCCTCTAGGGATACGAGAAAGAACTGGCGCAAGCTAGTGATCGCTGGGCCACATGGACATCCACTGGCGAGTAAAAGTGCAGTTAAGTACCTTGGCATCTGGCTGCATCAGTTTCTATATTCCAACCGACATGTAGAGGCTGTTCTGGCCAGGGCTAGAGGAGCTTTTGCCCTGACAGACGGTTATTTTATAGCAGCCGCCTTGACAGCAGGATGAAAGTGATTTGCTACATGGCCTTCATTAGGCCGATGATTGCCCATGGATGCCTTGTGTGGTTCAACGTTGCACCATCTCCAATGGAAAAGATTCGTGTGTTCGAGAGACAGTGTCTTCGAACTTGTCTCGGACTTTACAGAACACGAGAGTCGGAGGACAAACGCTATTATTCCAAAGAGGTCCTATTCAACGAGGCCAGTACAAGCAGGATAGATAACTTTTTAATTAAGCTCATTCGCAAACACATTGCAAGAGCGATGACCTCAACTAATAGACAAATCTTCGGGGCTTACTACCCCCAAGATTGAAAGCACACGTTCAAGTGGTTTTATCCCGCCCGACGCTTTCCTATACTTAGATAGTCGAGGGCTGATTCAGAACAGTCGATAGGCGCCTCCGATTCAGTAGGGTAGTGCCCGATTTGGATCGGAAGGAAGTCATTAATCAGGTCCACCAGTTTGGGTGGCTTAATTAATTTTAGTCGACTGTCGCCTATGGCTGGCTTGCATATGTTTTAGATATCTATAAGTTAGAATAGGGCAGTTGTGGCGGCACCAACAAAAAAAAGGTTGCTGTGGCTGTTTTAGATTTAAGTATTTTATTTTAATTTTAAGTGGAGGGTCCGCCATCTAACGTTTTTTTTTCAACTAGTGGTTATTTCGTGAATGGTAACACTTAACTCATGTCTGATTTGACAGATAATTAGTTTTATACTTCCGCTGAACGAATATGGTTGTGTATACGCTTGAACAACGCTGGGAAATATTGCGACATTACTGCCTGCGATCGATGCCGATTTTGCCAAAAAAATCATCTTTTCAGATGAAGCTCATTTTGATCTTGGCGGGTATGTAAACAAGTAAAATTGTCGCATTTGGAGCACAGAAAACCCGCACGCATACATTGAAAAGCCAAAACACCCAAAACGAGTCACTGTTTGGTGCGGATTGTGGTCCAGAGGCATAATTGGGCCATTTTTTCGAAAATGAGCAAAGAGTGGCCGTTACAGTCAATGGCCATGTCGTTATCGTGCCATGTTGAACGAATTTTTGTTCACAAAAATTGAAGAGAAGGATATTGGCAACATTTGGTTTCAACAGGACAGCGCTACGTGCCACACACATAATAGAGTTAATTAATTTGATGGTGTTAACAAGTTTTTAAGATTTTTGTCTAGGCTTAAGTAGTTATAAGATTTAATGGAATAAAAATCATTAAAAAACTAAAAACTAAAAAAATATGGCAATATCACTTGTTAACAGCCATTCGGTCAAAAAAAAAATCTCGTCGATGAAGATGAATTTTCAGCCAAATTAATTTGGTTGCTCTTCCAACCGTTTCACCAACAAGTTACCAGTAAAGAAACAAATGTCGTTTTCTATGGTGATGAACTTTAAGCCCCTCTGTAATGTGGATCTTATACGAATGAAGGCCCAAATCCCGACGGAAAATTAACTAAGTTGAAGTATTTTGTTCACGGCAATTAATCGATTGCTCGGGTACACTTTCACTGATTGCGCCGATATTTTCAGCCGATCTTACGTTACTTTAAATTACGAACGTTGGTGAATTGATTACCAAATCGGTCGTTTCAAATTTGGCCAACAAACGTTACCTTTTCAGGAATAAAATAATACAAACCCGTGAGTCCTGCCGACTTTCGTGTAAACTCGAAGCAGTGAACTAATCGGCATCATAACAGTCGTCGGTTAAAGAAAACAAAGATCGATTAACCTTTTGAATACATGGAAACAACTTAAAAATGCAATTTTTTTCTCTGGACTGATAACTCTGGAACTATCAATCTTTTAGGACAAACTATTAATACAATCAATTTATCAGACGATTCTTAGATAACATCACCAACAGAGTAGTTTTTCACCCTGAAACCTATTTACTCCAACAGTTACACATAGATTAAAAACAAATATACTTACAAAATTTATTACGCGCAGCAATGGTTTATATGGCGTATCTTCCAAAAAATCCCGATTTCCAAATCAATCCATTCAATAAGTGTTATTCATGTCGTCAATTGCAATCAGTTCGTCTGGCTTCGACAACGAGCCTGCTATCCGCTCCACCAATCTATACACACAAAAGTAATATTAAACATAACAAAAAGTTATTAGTTTATTAACAATAACAACAACTGTGCGGACGCGCCGACTCCGAAAGCAATGACAACGATCGCGATTCCCTGAGTTCGCATGTTTGGCTGAAGTTATAGAGCCTAGCCCGCCAAAACGCTAGAAGCGGCTGATCATTCGTCTTTTAACTCTGTTCAACTAAAGTTGAACAAATGTGCATTTGCCCAGACTATTAGTCGTCGTCGTTGACGGTTGTGTATCTGTGAAGTTCAATAAAAAGAAAAAAATCAAGTGTCTTCCTAAAGTCAAAAAAAAAAAAACAGTTATAAGGAAGTTGCGTTTCCTGTAGCAACATCCAGGCGAATTCATTTTCATACAAAACTCAACCGCTGTACGTTAATTGAATTTGAAAATCAAGTGCTGCTAAGATGAAGAAGCCATACGAAGTGAACGCGGTGGAGAAATCCAAGGAGGCCGATGGAGTCCAAAAACCAAGTAGGTTAACAGTTTTAAATTCAAATTTAAATTAGAGAATATTAAAAACTCCTCGATATTTGAATATTAAGTAACTAAGAGTCCAGGAGGAAGTCCTTGTTGCAACATTTAATCAGACACCTTGGTGTGGCATTGTGGCAAGAATATCTTATGCAATATTCAGAAATAATGAGACACTTTTGCAAATTTGTTTAAGCTCACGCGTAAGTCCGAAGGAAGTTCACTTTGGAGTTCCGCAAGTGATCATGTACCGAATGTAATTTTCTTCTGTCACTATAATTATGTAGAAAAACACATTTTTTACATAAAAATATTATTACCTGCTTGGTGACTTGTTCTTGGCTCCTCTAAAAAAAAAACATTTATTAATGCATATCAAAAAGTTCCATTGCTATAACCTCCATAAGACTTGTCGCGTGCTTCTGTAATTTGCAAATTACTTTGCGTGGCGCCTAGTGTCGCCGATAGGTATAAACGCACATTATTTATTGCATTTTCTTTCATAAATTATTAATTTTTAATTTATTTTCTTGAAAATTCAAGTTTAATTTTTTTTTTCTGTATTGGAAATAAATTATATTGTAATGCGTGTGGTCGAATTATTTATGTGAAAATGGACTTCAATATTATGGAATTTTTTATTTATGTTTACATGAAAAAAATATTTTTTTTTATAATATATATATGTATATTCAAGTCTTTCTTTTTTGTCTATACAAACAAAATTACGTAAAATTAAAAAAAGGATATTTAAAAAAATAAGGACGATAAGTTTATAAGATGATCAACGGTTTCACTTGATTAGAAAAGGATTAACAAAGATTCTGGAATTCTTATTCCTTACATATTTTTTCTATGAAATTTATTTTCAAACTGAAGCTAATTAATAAAAAATAATTATCTTATATAAAATATTCTCAAAAAAAAACTTAATTTCCAGAAGTTCATAGCCAATTACTTTTAACAACTTTACCATCGGTTTTATTGGAAAACAATACTAACAAGGGGGGGGGGGAATAATCAAATAAATCAATTAATTAAACTTCACATTATAAAGACAAAAAAAATTGTAATTTGAGACAAATGGCAAAATTCGAAATCTGGTTTTGTAACTTGATGTTATCTATGGAATTCATAACAGTTTTGATGTATTGATTTGTATCTATCCAATGCATATAAGAACTACCTACAGAATTATACCACCATTTGGAAATAAAGTGCAATAAGGAGTAAAACGTGAACGCAACATAATATTCATTAATAAGAAGATTTTAAAAACTAATTACTCACCAACTTGCTATTTGGAAAATTCTTTTGAAGAAATGAAACAAATGACATACAGCTTGAACGCTGTGCACGTTATTGTCGTTTTGACAGTTTTTTTCAACCGGTGCCACTAAGTCATCAATGTCTGGTATTGTGGACCCAGGTTAATTAACTCAGCTCATTGACGAGTCTTTCAAATCCCTGATAATGCGAGTCAACCGTCAACACTGTAGACTTGTTTCACACATCCGATCCCGCAAAATACACAATCTGTGACTTTTGGCACAAAAATTTGATAACTTTATCACTTCTCCTTTTTCACTTTTCGTACGCAATAATTTTTAAAGATCTTAGTATATCCGCTGGCCTGTGTACTATCCCCGGTATTGTTCAGAAGTAGTGCCCCTTGGCTTAGTGGTTAGTGTGTCGGACTGCTAAGCGAATGAGTCTGGGTTCGAATCCCGCTCATAGCCACCTTCTTTTCCGGGGTACTGCCTCTGGCGAGGAACTGACAAAACCTCCAAGAGTAAAATTTGTCTCTCGAAAAAGTGCATCTCATGTAGCCGTTCGGACTTGGCGGCAAATTGTAGGTCCCTTCCATTCTTGCAGATTAACAACACAAACAGGAATGTTTGAGAGTATAAGTTACTAGGCCTTGGCTCCTTAAGGAGCTGCCGCGCTTTTTTCTTTTCTTCTTTCTATTTAAAACAATATTAAATGACAAAAAATAAGTCAAAAAAGTATAAATTTCAACAATACAGTCAAACTTCCCTGTAACGAACTTCTATATAAGGAAGATCTCTCTATTACGAATTGATTTCAAGTACACTGCTTTTCGCTACTTTTTACTTGCGATTATAGGTACTATAATGCAAGTTATGCATTCGTGCAAAAAAAAAATTCTAGATAACATTCAAACATGACATTACGATGATACAGAAACATATTTGAGTTACTGGCAAAATTCTGTCCGTCTGTCTGTCTGTCTGTCAGTCTGTCTGTCTTTTTTTTTTCTTTTTGGGCCAATCGTCTTCAAATTTTATACATTTTTTTTTTTGCTCAAAAATTAACGGTACCTGTCATATTACCGTTATGTTAAGCTTATTTTTCTCGAAAACGGCTCCAAGAAGTTTTATGAAAAAAAAACAGTGTACTTCTGTAGGTAAGCATTATATTTTGATGAAAAAAAATTAATATGTGGGGTAAAAACAGTACTTCCCATAGGACCGTTTTTTTTTCTTCGACTTTCTCGAAAACTGGAGATCCAATTACTATCAAAATTGATATTCAAGAAGATGTAGATTGCCTTAGTAATTTCGCATTATCTTTTTTCGAAAACTTTTTTTTGTATTTTTAATAATTTTTTTTTTTTTGAAAAATCAATATTTTGAAAACGGGTATGTGAATTTGTTTTTTTAATTTTGTTTTAAATTTATTTTTTTTGTTTGCTTAAGTTTGTATTCTTAAATTATTTTTTTTTAATTAAAAAAAAAAAAAGTTGTTAAATATAAACCATTTAATTTAAAAACCGTTCCTGTGATTTTGAAAAAAAAAATTCACACTTTTTAACATTTCTTAAAGAAATAAAATGGCTTTTAAATTATTTCACTCAATGCAATTTAACGGACTTTATTCGAACAATCAAAAGTCACAAAAATCGAATAAATGCTTTGATGTTAACTTTAATTTTCTGACCGTACATATGAGCAAGTACGTGCGATTGTGCGAATTATTTAAGTGTATCTTGATTTCCTTATTACGAATTTCCATAAAGCGATTTTTTCTCTGTTACGAACAAATTTGTTTGCTGGAAATTCCAATCTCATAAGCTTTCTTTTGAGATATACGATTTTTTTTAAATAATTTTCTGTTAAAAATAACACTATGCGGAGAAAAAAAAACTTATAAGGGGTTTTCGCAATATTTAAAATGCAAGCATTCTATATTCAGGCTTCAGCGAAATAATTGAAAATGTCTTGAAGTAGCATTTCTCTTGAGTAAAAGTTGTTGATAATTAATATAATTGAAGAAGGATTGACTAATATGACAGATATTACTAAGCAATTTGAAATTTTTCCCAGTAGTTTATCATTCGTTTTAAAAAGCAAAGCAGTGATTTTAAGAAGTGTTGAAGACGAGGAATTAAGTACTAAACGTAAAAATTCTGTGTAACGAATTTTCTTTAAAACGAAGTACTTTTCGGGTCCCGTGCAAATTCGCTATAAGGAAGATTGACTGTAATTTCAAAATGACTTAATTTACACAGCACAAAATAATAAAAAAAAAAATTAAACTAACGCAGTCAAAAAATAATTTGTAATGATAAACAACGCGGAGTTTTAATGCCGCATTTTGACACCGCGTTGAGCTTGAAGCGTCCGTAAAAACGCGCTCTATGTGACAGGGTATGTAAAGGGTATTTCAATAAGAGCGCTACAAAAGTTTTTTCGATATCTATGAAATTCTTTACTCCTGTGAAAGTACGTTCGATGCCATTATGTATGGAACTCGATTTCTTTTGCATGGCCAATACGGGCACGCTTGCAGAAGTCCAGACGTTGAACCCAATTTTCGACTGTTTTTAAGCATAAATCCGCCGATACTGCTGCAATTTCACCTTCGATATTCGTACGAAGTTCACCAATCGTCGCTGGCTTCTTGGCATAGACCATAGACTTGACGTAGCCCCACAGGAAATAGTCTAATGGCGTCAAGTCGCAAGACCGAGGCAGCCAGCGATTGTGACATTCGCTGTGTGGCTTGTGGCGCCGTCCTGTTGGAACCACATGTCCTCCAAGTCTATATCATCCAATTGGGGCCAAACATATTCGGTTATCATTGAACGGTAGCGATCCCCATTCACAGTAACGTGCCGGTCTTGATCATCACGGAAGAAGTACGGCCCAATGACGCCGCCGGCTCATAAACCACACCGGCAATGATGACTAATGGAGTACGTGTGGATTGCTGCCTGACCAATACCGCATATTTTGTTTATTGACGAAGCCATTCAGCCAGAAATGAGCCTCATCGCTGAAGATGATTTTTCGATGAAAATCCGAATCATTTTCAAGTTGTTGCTCAGCCCAATTCACGAACATACGACGCTTCTTGTGGTCAAGCGGCTTCAGTTCTTGCGTCAATTTAATCTTGTAAGGATGTAGGCCAAGATCTTTTCGCAAAATTCGCCAAAACGACGTCACAGAGATGCCCAACGCTTGAGAACGACGTGTGAGAGACACATTTGGGCTTTCGGCAACTGAAGCCTCAGCGGCAGCAATATTCTCGACACTACGGGCACTTCTTTGTCTACATTTTTTACTGTGCCTGTGGATTCAAATTTTTCCACTAGACGCTCAATTGTTGATCTCCTAGGACGATTATGACGGCCATAAATTAGACGTAGCGCTCTTAACGTTGAGGCCACTGACTCCGAATTTCGGTAGTAAATTTTAATAATTTCGACTCGGTGTTGGCTCGTATATCTTTCCATCATGAATTGGCAAACCTTACTGAAGATGTCAAAAGGGCGGCAAGAAATATGGCGTCGTTTGCTGTCCCTGTCGCTCTACCCTGTTGAAAAACCCGATATTACTGTGTATTACAACGCGGCGGAGAAACGTGTAGTTAAAACGCGTCGTCAAAACGCGCTCTATTTGACGAGGCCTTAACTCTCGACTTACTGTTCCCAAAAAAATACGTTTTTCTATCTTTCTAATTCTTCTAACAAGTGTCATTACATTATATAACTTTAGAGGTTCATTCCAAAGCTTTAAGCCAATCACAAACTAAATGCTGGATTTGTACTCCAAGAATATCAATATTTCAAATCTTGTCTTCAAGAAATACATGCAATCAACATCTATTGTAAGCAATTCAGAGAAAAGTTGGCGGTTTTGTTCAATTTCAACATCCCCATACGGCACTGCCATTGTAAATATGTCAGAATAAGGTGACCAGATAACATTTTTCAATGTCAAAGCTTAATTCGACTTTTATTAATGTCAAAAAAATCACAGTTTAAAAAACATGCCAAAAGTCTGTAAATCTAACTAGTAACACTTTTGAAAATGTCAAAGAATAATTTTGATCGATTGGTTCACATCGAAGCCCAAAATCTTCGTTACAATCATTTGACATGTCAATATTAACTTGTCAAAATGAAGAACAAATTTTCTTCAAAATCATTCCTAACATTATTATACTTACATTGTTTTTTTGTTTGTGGCAAACATGGTAAAACCCCCAATAAAAACGTTACCAAAAGAATTTATCAAAACACAAAGTGTACACGCGGCGGCAGTTCTGTCAGTTGAAAAGAAGTCTAATAACTTTATATGCCAGCCATTAACCCTATTTGGCACTATCAATAGCAAATTCTTTTGCCCATATTAATAAACGAATAATAATTATAAACTTATCCAGAATCACTGTTGTTTAGGCGACAGTATAATCATTTAATAATAGTACACACACTACTTTTTACTGCCGCACTTCATCTATTTAGGCATGTGACAATTATTTGAACTGTCATTTTATAGCAACACAAAAACGTTCTCCATTAAACACCTTTGCTATAAATTGATACATAATAAAGTAATTTCATGCAATCGCCTAGCGAAGAACATATTATTTAATTAATTGAGGGCAGACATGCAATGTTGCATCAAAAATAAGATTTGAATTCACATTTGCCACGTGGCAAGAAATACTATAAATAAATTGTAAATATTTATGTAGGCAGAATTATGGAAAAAATCAAATGCTGTTGTTAGTGTTTGTTATGAAGAAAAATAATTGCATTTTTCACTCGCAAAATATCTACAGATCCACTAAGTTCTAGAAGCATGCATACATATTAAATGATATAAAAGATACCTTAGGCTATTATTTCCGAGCATGTGATTATCAATCATCAAACATGGTTGCCGGGATTATCGCATTTGCAATGGAATCTCGAATTAGATCTTTGGGAATGGAAAAAATTAAATTACATTTAAATGGGATGCTGCACACCGCATCACATTAAAATGTAATGTAAAACGAATGCAATAATTATTGTTGTGTTTTTTTAACGAGTAACTATAATACAATTGATTCATTAAGTCAGAGTGTGATTAATTAATTTATGGGTTGGAAATTAACACGTCTGATTGGTATCAGATCATTGATTCGAAAAAGGCGCAAACATTTGTTTGTGTTCTTAGTCATTACTTCAATTGTCGATATTTAAAAAAAATGGTAAAAGATTTTTACGTAGAAAAGGACTTGAAAATAATTTACTATTAATTGAGCATATTCTTCTGCGACACTCTGATGACCTTATAGATGATACTTTAGAAGTGTTCATTTGAAAAGTATTAACCTGTAAGCTTTTAACTTATTACAGAGAAAATATTATGTTGCCAATACAACAGCGAGATAAACCTAAATTAATATTTTTTTTATTATTACCGCGCGCACAGGGGACTATTTGTTTCCATTTTAATGTAGAATACACTGCGCGGGCATTAGATAGGGAGGGGAGAGATAGGAGGTGACGATTAACATGGGTTTTGAATGTTTGCAGATCAAAATGGCAAGGGAACATCTCGCCGGGTAAACTATTCCAAATTCGTGTTGTTCGGCTAAGAAAAGAATCCCTATATTTCAGGGTACGTCCGAAATTGGGCTCAAGGGTGAACTGATGAGCATTCCCTGCGAGACGAGTATTACGGGAGAAACTTTTAAGGGGAGGAATGCAACTGGCTACTTCTAGTGAACATTTTTTGTAAAAGAAACGATAAAATAAGGAGAGACATGAAACATTGCGTCCGTGTTCGAGAAGGGCAATTGTTTCAGCGGCAGTTCTATTTCCTATCAATCTTAACGCTCGATTTTGTATTCTATCAAGCAGGTGAAGCGATGTTTGTGAAGCCCCTGCCCAGAGTTATACTCGAGTTAAGGGCGTATAAACGCTTTATAAATTGTAGCCAGATCAGATGGGGAAAACTACTTCTTACACCGATACAGAGAACCTAAGCACTTAGCAGCATTTCTAGTGATCTCAAATATATGGTCGTTCCAACGGAGGTCGTCGTTGACACACATGCCGAGTACTGAGAGCTTTTCGGTTTCTTCGACGTAAGTGCCATTCATGGACAATGGCTTTAAGGACAGAAGACAGCATTGAGCTTTCGAAGCATTAAACTCCACACGATTCCTATTACCCCATTTGACAATGTTGTATACATCGGAGTTTAATGAGCTTGACATACGGCACCGTTGCAACTGCACGTCCGAGGGCGAAGGAAGTGAATTATCGAACGAATAGAGAGTAGAGTCGTCAGCAAAACAGTTAAGTGGATTAGAAGTAACAGACAGAAGATCATTTATAAAAATAAGGAAAAGAGTCGGAGACAGAACAGAGCCCTAAGGCAAACCAGCATTTATTTTGTGGGAATCAGACTTGAATCCGTCCAATACGACTTATATTGAACGGTCCAGATAGCTTCTAATCCAACGAACAAGAGTATCATCGATCCCAAAAGCACGCATTTTCGATAAGAGAGCTTCATGCCAAACTCTATCAAATGCCTTCGAGATATCAAGAGTTCACCAAAGCGATGTAAAGATTTGTTCCACTGTTCGGTGAGATATGCCATCAGATCACCAGTGGAACGGTTGCTGCCAAAGCCATACTGACGGTCATGCAGAAGCTTTTGATCTTCGAGGTATTCCTTGAGCTGACGGTTAATCAGCGTTTCCATGACCTTAGAAAGAAGGGAAGTAGTGCTATGGGTCGGTAGAAGGAGGGGGAGGATGGGTCACCTTTCTTAGGGACAGGCTGGACAAATGCTGTTATCCATCTTCTAGGAAAGATTCCAGAAGAGTAGGAGCGATGGAAAAGCTTACGCAGTGGCTTTGCCAGTGTGGAAGAACACCTCTTCAGAAGAATCGGGGTATACCATGCGGACCAGCGGATTTGTGTATATCGAGATCTTTGAGAACTCTTGCTACTGTACGAGTGCGAGTACGAGTATGCTCTACATAAATAGCCCAGTTGGGATGAACAATTGAAATGGAAAAAATTTCAAAGGGTTTTTTTTACTGTTAAAGGGGCCCATAAGGAGTGAAATTTGATTTTTGAATTCCAAAAAAAATTGATTTTCCTGGAATATTTTTGAATCTCATGATTTACATACCAACATTTAAACACAACTAAAGCCTCTCTCAGCACTGTCCTCTAAACATTGAAAAATTAGGATTTTTTTGTTCTCGGTGATTCTCATCAATTCGTTTGTCCAAATTCTTAAAAATTAAAAATCATTAAGAGCAGTAAAATTCTAATAAGATGTTATTAAATCGGAGGAATTTAAAAAAGCGAGATTTTAGAAATCAGGATTTTGGAAAACGGGATATCGTACTCAACCCAATAAAACAATTCAAATAAAAAAATTAATTTAATTTGTTTTATCAAAAAAAATCAAATCAATCTATGCAAGAAAATAAAACTTTTTCTAATTTTTTCAAACTGATCAGATAAACGAATAATGCGGTTAAATCGGATTAAAGAAGATAAGCTTTTAAAATATTATTTCAACTTGAAATCGTTTTATTTTTTTTAATATTAAGCGATAAGTATTTTAATATTTATGTTTTATCAAATTCAGTGCAGTTTTATTTCGGTTTCAATAAAAAAATAAAAAAAAAATACAAAGGCGACCCCATTTGTTAAAGAAGTTGGCATAACTTGTTATATCATTTTGTTGATTAAAAAAAAAATATATATGAATGTATTCAAGATGGATAAAAAGTCCCGCCAAAGTCAACTAGAACAAACATTTACGAAAGATTACTGATTTATTCGATCAACACGGATTAATTTTAGCAAATATTTGAACAAAACTTTATGGGGCTATCAAATGCTATCACTTTTATCAGCATTACACGCCAGCCTAGAAGTATTCAAATGACATATAAACCTTTTTATTTTGCAATATTTTACATTTTAGTTGCATACTTTCGGATGTGTTTAGAACTCCAAAGGGATGCAGCTGTTACAAAATGGTTGGAATTTACTTTTTTTTTATTAATTTACTTAATGATTTAAAGAATTCATAGATAATAAAGTTTTTTGTTCCAGATTCAATTTTTGGCATCCGGCATTTGCAATGCGCCCTTATTTTCTTTGGATTAGCTGTTACATACGGGCTGCGGGTGAACATGTCCGTGGCCATTGTGGTGATGACTGATAAGAATTCAACAAATTCAAATTATCCTGTAAGACCGTTTATTGTTTAAATAGTTTCATATATTAAGTGATTCCTTTGTTTTTCTTTTCAGGCATACCATTGGGAAGAGAAAACAAGGTCAGTCATCCTGAGCAGTTTCTTCTGGGGCTATGTGTGCACTCAGATCCCAGCTGGACAGCTTGCTCAAAAATTCGGAGCTAAGTTGGTTGTCTTCTGGGGTCTTTCCATCTGCTCCTTGCTGGCCATTCTTACACCTGTCTGTGCACAGATTGGTGGCTCACCGCTGGTGATAACCTTGCGTGTGATTCAGGGTCTTTGTCAAGGAACAGTTTTCCCTTCGACTCACACATTGGTGGCTAAATGGGCCCCACTTTCTGAACGTGGGAAATTAGGCACAATATCTTATTCTGGAGCACAATTTGGCACCGCACTCATGCTTCTTGTTAGTGGAGAATTAGCCGATTCATCAATGGGCTGGCCGAGCATCTTTTACTTTTCCGGTGGCATGGGTGGTATTTGGGCGATTTTGTGGTACTTTTTTGCATCCAGTTCTCCATCTGAAAACCGTTTCGTCTCCGAGGAAGAAAAGAATTATATTGAGGCAATACCTGGTAGCGTTGTGTCCAATGAACCGAAACATGAACAAAAACTATCCACTCCATGGCTGAGCATCTTCACATCACTGCCGTTCTTGGTTCTTCTATGTTCACATTGCGCCAACAATTGGGGTTTCTGGACTTTGTTGACTGAAATGCCAACATACATGAAAAACATCCTAGATTTGGACATCAAAAAGAATGCTAGGCTCTCGTCTCTTCCCTACTGGGGAATGTTCGGTTTGAGCTATGTTTTTGTGTTTATTGCTGAGCTTCTTAACATGTATCCTTGCATGAGCCTGGCTGCCAGCAGGAAGCTCTTCAACTCCATTGGTTTGTGGGTGCCAATGGTCGGTTTGATATGCATGGGATACATTGATGGTGAAAACGTTTCGTTGGCTGTTGTCCTGCTAACTTTGACTGTGGGAATGAATGCTGCCTGCTATTTGGGCTTCCAAATGAATCACATTGATTTGTCACCGAATTACGCTGGAACTCTAATGGGCATAACCAATTGTGCGGCGAATATTATGAGTATTATTGCTCCACTTCTTGTGGGATTTGTTGTAAATAATGAGGTAAACTATGTTTTTTTTTACTTCCCGAGCACTGTTTAACATTTTTTTTCTTTTTGAAACTTTCAGAAAGATCCACATCAATGGAGGACAATCTTCTTTATTGCTGCTGGGGTCTATCTAATTGGCAATTCGTTGTTTGTTATATTCGGAAAAGTGGAAACACAATCCTGGAATGAACCCAAGAAAAGTAAAACCAACTTACCGAACCCATCACAGATGGAGTCACGTTATTGAAGACCGCAGGATTTTATAAAAGCCATGATCTAGTCATAAGTGCTGAAAACAAAAAAGAGTCGAGTCTTTGCGAGTGTTGCAACAAAAGAATTTATGGAACTTGATCAAAGATCATATCTGAGGATGTGTTCAATTTAGACAGTTTCTATTGTTAGAAAATGTATTTTTGTTAAGTTTTTGAAATAGCCCTAAGTTAAGTTAAGTTAAATTATCTTTAAGTGAAATTGATTGTTTTTAATAAATTTAAATAATATTTACTTTTATTTACCCTTTTTGTTTGCTTTTTTTTTATAGAATCACTTAACATGAGTCAATCAAAATATCATCAAAATTAAAAAAAAAAATAATAATTTTATTGTAATAATGTTATTAATACGAGCATGACTAAGATTTTTTTTACGAAGCCAAAGTAGTTAGGAAGGTTTAACTAATAAGGTTGTTTTATTTGTGGTAAACAGATACCGGAACTGTATCTGTAGTTGGCCGATTATTTACTCATTACATGTCAAACTTACTCTTAAACAATTTGTAATTTTTTTTTGGAATTTTTGAAAGGGTTAGAGATAATTGTACGCATCTATTCAATACCATTCTCACCTTACATTAGGTGGAGCTATAGTCTAGGATGAACCTGATATACAACAAAAAGTATCTTCAGTCAGCCTGTTCGACGATTTGGGCGACGTTTCAAAAAAGCCACTTAAAAACATTCTGAAATTCATCAAAATCTCAGGATGGTTTAAGGAGGCACCCCATAACTAACTCTCTTCCAAATTCCTCACCTATTCCTCCTATTCCTGGGGACCGCAATGGATCCTTGAAATCCGAGTGAGATGATTCGACTATCGAATCATCACCCCGCGTTCAACCAACCAAGGAATTCCAAGTGATCAATTAGGAGCATCAGAGCTACAGTCGCCCAAGGATCAAAACTTGGACTGTTTTTGATGCGAGAACCCCCTCTATGCGGACAAATCTCTGACGTACACTTTATCAATGTGGTATTGTGAAGCTAAAGCTAACTAGTCATAGCTTTTGCTAGTAGCTTGAGCTAGACTGCTCTAGCTTTAGCTTTGTTTTATGTGAATAAAAAAAAAAGATTTTACTAAATAGCTTAAGCTGCAAGATTCTAGCTTAAGCTTCGCATTTTCAGGTTTTATTTGTTTATTCGAATGTCTTGGATTAGGTAACTTTAGCTAAAACTAATCGTACTCATACTATAAATGTGAATGTTTGTATGTTTGGATGTTTGTTTCCCAATCACACCTAAACGGCTTAACGGATTTGGATGAAATTTAGTAGGTATATAGATAATATGCTGGATTGAAACATAAGCTACTTTTTGGCATTCCCCAGGAGGAAATTGAAATTTTATTTTTAGGGCTTAAAATAACGCTGCCTGCCATATAACCGTTGAAGAAAAGCTTATTTTTCTCGAAAACGGCTCCAATGATTTTGATGAAATTTTTTGAGAATTTTTTGTAGGCATTAGATACCATCTTATGGAAACCAAATTTACCGGAAAAGTCAATTAACGGTACCTTTCATATAATGTTTTTTTTTTTTGAAAAATTATTTGTTTCTTTTTTTAGAATTAATTAATTTTTTTTTCAAATTCAATATTTTTTAAAACTTATCAAAAAATTATTTAAAATTTTAAAATAAGGTGTAAATTAAAAAACTCTAAGAACCAGCATACCAAAATCTCAAACAATTTTTTTTTTTTTTTAAAAAAACATGATTTTATCAAAACTGGTCCTACAATTTTCGAAATACTTTTTTTCATAAATTCCATGTTATTTAAGACGTGTGATGGTGTACATCATTTTTAAAAAGAGAATTCTAAAACTACATACTAGTCAAAGGTTTCTAGACAGGGGTGTAGGAATCTTGATATTTTTGTAGCTTTTGCTTAAATATTTTAGCTTAAGCTATTTTTATTCACACAAATTGAAACTTAAGCTGGAAAAACAAGATAATGCTACATGATTTCAGCGTTTGCTATTTCAATATAGCAATTGCTAGAAAACTTTTTTTTTAGCTAGCTTAAGCTGGGTTTTATTCACACAAAACTTAGCTTTTGCTTAAAAATAAGTTTTAGCTTTAGCTTTTTTTTATTCACAAGACTCAATGTCTCCAGTTAAAGCATGCAAGCAGGTTGGGGCATAAGTTTTCTGCTTCACCAGTCGCCCAGGGTCCTAATTCCGCAAGCGTAAGTTTTTTGCATGTAGACACTGTCAACAAAATGCACGCTCAATCTTGTTTACATTTTTTCAATTCACATGATTGTGTGACTCATGGTGGGTTTTTGTGTGCTGAATAACTCCATTTTGACACTGACAGCTTTCCAGTGAAGTGAAGGAAGTATCACGGTCTTTGAAAGAAAGATTATGCAATATCTGCACAGGGCTATATAACTATAACTACAATCGAGAAGCAATAATCTTCTATATGGTTAGCGTGTTAGGAATGTGAATTTTTGTCCCGAAGAGGTAAAAGGTATCTTAACCTTAAAGTTAACACATGGTTCAACTCAAGCTGTAAAGGGGTCATCAGGCTTAAATATGTAAATTTCCAAAAGCCAAAAAGTCCTTCAATGCTCAACATTTTTACATTAACAAAAAATTCGGAAAAAAATACTGCCGCCTCAAAAAACAGTCTTCATCATCATCAGTCCAAAGCTTGTCTTCAACGATACTCCTGCTGTCAGTTGTTGAGAAAAAGCAGATCTGCTTGGAGAGCAATTTCCGACAAACTCAATGCTGCCGGCAGATATTATCACACCTCCACTACCTACTCTGAACGTAAATTATTTTATGAGACCAATTTTCTTTCGCACTCGTTTTATGGCAAGAGTTTTAAAAGATCTTAATCAACACAAATCCGCTTTGCCGGGTAGTATACCCACTATCTTAAGAGGTGTTCTTCAACCCCGCCAAAAACGACTACGTTAGGTTTTCAATCTGTCCTATTTCTCATCTTATATTATTTAAACAGGGATTCTTTCTTTAGCCGAACCACGCGAATGTGGGATGCCTTGCCAGACACTGTTTTTCTTTCCCATCATCATAATCATCAAGGTGTTATTTTAAAAAGGGTTAAGTGTTGCACTACTTACTTAGGGGCGCCACAGTTCGGGACGAACCTGGGCCTCAAGCAACATGCCTCTCCAGTCAGGTCGGCCTTTGGCTAGCTGCCTCCAGTTTGGCACTCCAAGTTGGTTGAGGTCGTTCTCGACTTGAGCGCGCCACCTAGGGCGAGTTCTTCCTTGACTGCGTCTACCCTCTGGGATGGAATCGAAGATCCTGCGAGCCGGAGCATTGTTGTCCATTCGCTCTACATCACCTAGCCATCTTAAACGTGATATGCGTCAATGTCGCTGTACAGCTCGTATAGTTCTTGATTGAACCTTCTCCTCCAAAGTCCGTTAACGCAGATAGGGCCAAAAATCCTCCGAAGAATCTTACGCTCGAAACGACTAAGGATATCTTCATCCGCTTTAGATAGAGTCCATGCCTCGGCGCCATAGAGCAAGACTGGGATGATTAGGGTCTTATACAGAGTCTCCTTTGTCTTTCGAGAGAGGGCTTTGCTACTCAATTGCCTTCCTAGCCCATAGAAACAGCGATTGGCAAGAGTAATTCTTCGCTTTACTTCTGACGAGATGTTGTTGTCAGATGTTATAGCGGATCCGAGGTACACAAAGTCCCTAACTACCTCAAAGTTGTACCTGTCTATTGTGATGTTTTGTCCAATCCGCCGGTGTTGTGTGTCCCTTTTTGTGGACAGCAGGCACTTCGTTTTGGCCTCATTGACTGCTAGTCCCATCTTAGCCGCTTCAGCTTCAATGCTAGCAAACGTTCTAGTGACAACTCGCCGAGTTCTGCCAATGATGTCTATGTCGTCAGCGTATGCTAACAGTTGCAACAAATTTTCCCACTACAATTGACTTGCGAGTTTCTTATAATTTTTTCAGAAATCGCACGATAGCACATCACCTTGTTGGAATCCTTTTTTTGACGTCAAAAGCTTCTGTGAGGTCATTACCAACCTTGACGGAGCAGCGATAGTTCTCCATCGTCATCCTGCACAGTCGGACGAGTTTTGTGGGGATTCCAAAACCTGACATGGCTCTGTATAGCTCGTCTCTATAAATGCTATCGTACGCGACCTTAAAATCAATAAAGAGGTGGTGGGTACCGATTTGGAATTCTTGGGTAGTTTCCAGGATCTGCCGTAGAGTGAACATTTGATCGATTGTGGACTTTCCTGGTCTGAAACCACACTGATAGGGGCCAATCAGGTTGCTGACGAAAGGTTTCAGGCGTTCACATAGTACGGCAGAGAGGATCTTGTAGGCGATATTCAGAAGACTTATTCATCTATAGTTCGTGCAGTTTAGAGGGTCTCCTTGTTTTTGGTTCGGGCAAACGATGCACTAGTGTTGCACTAGGGAATGAAATATAAAATAGATCGAGATCCTTTATCAATTTGCGGAATATTTCGCAATAGCCTATATGAGTTTGTATTGGATAATTCGTGTTGAAATCCTGACAACAATAATTTAAAATACAAAAATAATCGACGTTATAGGAAAATCGTTTATGTATAACGTATTTAAGCCATGACGCTGCATTTTCCATAAAAGCTCTAATAGTTATAACAACTGCAAGTTTCTTTTGATAATCTTACAAGTACGCCTCTTGAACAAAATCACGAGCTGTTTTATAGAAAAAGACTATAGTACTCCTATAATAGCCATAAACACCATTCGTTATCAAAACCTCTCCAAGCCAATGATACGAAACAATATCAAAATCCATCCAACTATAACTATCAATATCTTTTCAAGTGACGTATCTTTTCTCTCCCAGGCTATCGCCTCTGCAGCTTGAAATGTATCCAAGCATTAAATTATGCAAAACAAAGCTAACTCTCACCTATCAAAGTCTATCTGTCTTACTGACACCTCAGTTTGGAGCGCCGCGCCGCGCTGCCGCGTCGACGCCTAGCTCCACGATCCAGATAGACATTCCAAAGTTCTGCGCATATTTTTCAAGAGATTACCATACGTAAGTGTGTTCACATTGTTTGCATTGTTAGAATAATTGGCGGAATATAGAAGCACTTAAGGCTCTATTGAATGGTTAACTTGGGGAATAAATGCTCTGAGTGGGTGCCTAAATTGGCCAGAAGGCTTTTCGCTGTTACATTGGTCCGGACCAACATTACCAACGCCTGGCGTCAAAATACTTAATTCTCGTTCATAAATATGTACTGACAATCGATCGTTATTTTATTTATTTTTTTGCAACAAACGAATTTAAAGGTTGCTTTGATGTATAAATAAACACAAAAAGTTAATAATAATAATAATATTGTTTTATTTTTGTTCCGACTCGACGATCGTATTACCAAGCTTAATTGTGGCGGTCGCGCATTAGCTGGAGCTTAGCCTGAATGACGTTTACGCTACCAGCCGCTGATCATTCGCCTCTTAACTCTGTTCAACTTGAGCTGAACAAATGTGTACTTAGCCAGGCATTTAGACGTGTCAGTTTGTCGGTGATGGTTGGTTGAAACTAAAATTAAAAAAAAATATTTAGTGTTGTTTATAATATTATTGAGGTTTATTTAAATAACAAAACGAGAATAGGCTTTATTGGGAATTCCCAAAACAACTGTTTCTGCTGTTTTAAAAATAGTTTTCAGTGAAATTTATCAAAAATCCCTGTTAGAATGAAGAAGCCAAGTGTAATGAGCATGATGGAAAAGGCCAAGGAAGCAGGAACTATCTCAGCAACAGAGCTCAAGCCAAGTAAGTTCAAACAAGCTTTATTCTATTCCAACCACTTATATACCAGTTTCAATGGATTCGGACCATATTTTTGTTGGAATTCTTTGTTAGAAATTTTTTTTTTTTAATTAAAATCGATAAATTTACCACCAAATACGGTATGCGCTAGTTTTCGATTAATGTTAGATATTTATGTCAATATTGTCAACTAAATTAGCCAAGAGATAGTATAGTGGTCCTCTGTGTTGGCTTAATTAACTTTGTATACCTACTAGTTATACAATTTTTCAGTGAATACTATGCCAGTAATTGCCAACCAGTTTAATTTTTGAAATAAGTAGAAAATAATGTGAATATTTTGCAAAGCAATGATGGTGACATTGTACTAGAAACGAGAATTGAATTGAGGAATAAATATTGCAACAAATTTCTGATTAAAAAATTTTTTTTTATTGTCAATCTGGTTACGATCAAATCCTTTTTTAGTGAAGAGATAGCTTGATATGCGCAACATACAGATGAAGGCAAATGTATTTAATATCTTTATAATAATACGGTTATAGATACTAAGCAATCTTTTCAGTTAGGAAACAAAAATTGGATAAATCAGTTATTACCTCAAATTATTCGAAATATGGAATCACATTAAATATTTAATTAAAATTAAAATGAAAAAAAAAATATATCAGCGATCAAAAGTTACGTAACATGGATTGCGTTTGAAACAATTAAATGAGATGAGTCTTGAGTAGGAGTAACAAGATTCTTAACAGAAAATTGAATCAATTTGCTCGCTTGGTTGTTTGATTTTCACATTGTTGCATTCACCTGTATAGAAGTTTATATATTTCTTTAACTCAATTCTTGCAGTAGTTAGACGACGATAAGTGGGGCTTGTAGCTTCTACTCAAATTTTATACTTCGAATAACGAAACATAAAACTACAATTTAAAAGTTTGAATTGACGAAGTGTTCCGCATTCGTGTGGTGTGACAAGGAAAGAATGTCCGTACTAAATAATACGTTCGAATTTGTGTTTAAGGGTAAACTGATGAGGATGCCAATCAGTAGCTTTACATTGGAATGTTTCCAAGGAAGGAATGCAGCTGCCTATTTGACTGAATCACTGTTTGTAAAAATTGTGATAACAACCCGTTACATTACGACGGTACTCGAAAGAAGACTTGGCAAAAGACAATATTAAGTCTTTGAAGCATTTAATTCTACCTTCTACGCCATCTCCTTTTTCTCATTAGACAGTGCTGTCAAAATCACTGTCGTTGCAGTTCCACATTTGAAAAACATTGTTGTGAATCTGGTGGAAACGACTTTTAAGCCCTGAAAGTGCCATCATCGTGCCATCGTCAAATATTTTAATGGATTTGTATTTAAACACGAGCAAGATGTTGTTGATGAACATTAGAATGAGATTAGGGGACAAAACAGAGTTTTGAGGTATATCAGCATCACAGTACACATATTTTGCAATCTTCTGCGCATTCTGTCAAAATCAAAGTAAAATGGCGGCCGCCAGGGACCATTAGCTTGTTTATTTGTTCTGAAAAATAGATCTCATGGCTATATTATAATGTATTTGTGGTAATTAATTTATAAAAAAAAAACTTTTTAATAAACAAGAAAATAAGAAAAATATAAATAATTTTGTTCATAAACTTTTTTGATGTACATAGGTCTCTGAGAACCGCCATTTTTAATACAAAGTGACAGATCAGATTTTGACAACGTGCGCAATGTATTACCTTGATTATGTGTACTGTGCATCAGCATTATATTTGGGAATATAATGGTGTGTCCACACCAAAGAAACATTTTATTTAAACATTTCAGAAACATTTGAAAAACATTTCAGAAATGTTTTTTTTTCCTGAAATGTTTTTTAAATGTTTCTCAAATGCTTATTTAGGTCTTTTTTTATAATTAACGCGCACACAAGGGACTATGTATTTCCCTTTTAATGTAGTACACACTGCGCGGGCATTAGGTCGATAGGGAGGGGAGAGATAGGAGTTGTCGATTAACATTGGTTTTGAATACTTGCAGATCAAAATGGCAAGGGAAAATCTCGCTGGGTAAACTATTCCAAATTCGTGCTGTTCGGCTAAAAAAAAGAATCCCTATATTTCACGGTACGTCCGAAATTGGGCTCCAGGGTGAACTGATGAGCATTCCCTGCGAGACGAGTATTACGGGAGAAACTTTTAAGGGAAGTAATGCAACTGGCTACTTCAATTGAACCTTTTTTTGTAAAAGAAACGATAAAATAAGGAAAGACATGAAACATTGCGTCGGTGTTCGAGAGGGGCAATTGTTTCACCGGCAGTTCTATTTCCTATCAATTTTAACGCTCGATTTTGTATTATATCAAGCAGGTGAAGCGAGGTTTGTGAAGTACCTGCCCAGAGGTGGGAGTTACACTCGAGTTTAGGGCGTATAAACGCTTTATAAATTGTAGCCAGATCAGATGGGGAAAAGTACTTCTTACACCGATACAGAAAACCTAATCGCTTAGCAGCATTCTTACCGATCTCAAATATATGATCGTCTCAACGGAGGTCGTAGTTAACACACATACCGAGTACTGACAGCTTTTCAGTTTCTTCGATGTAAGTGCTATTCATGGACAATGGCATTGGGGGTATGTTTAGCTTTAACGACAGAAGACAGCATTAAGTTTTCGAACTCCACACGATTCCTAATACCCCATTTGACAATGCTGTATAAATCGGAGTTTAATGAGCTTGACATACGGTACCGTTGCAATTGTACGTCCGAAGGCGAAGGACGTGAATTATCGAACGAATATGTAAAGCTGAGGGTAGAGTCGCCAGCAAAACAGTTAAGTGGATTAGAAGTAACAGACAGAAGATCATTTATAAAAATGAGGAAAAGAGTCGGAGACAGAACAGAGCCCTGGGGCACACCAGCATTTATTTTGTGGGAATCAGACTTGAATCCGTCCAATACAACTTGTATTGAACGGTCCAGAAGATAGCTTCTAATCCAACGAACAAGAGTATTATCGAAACCAAAAGCACGCATTTTCCAAAAGAGAGCTTCATGCCAAACTCTATCAAATGCCTTGGAGATATCAAGAGTTCACCAAAACGATGTAAAGATTTGTTCCACTGTTCGGTGAGATATGCTATCAGATCACCAGTGGAACGGTTGCTGCGGAAGCCATACTGACGGTCATGGAGAAGCTTTCTATCTTCGAAATATTCCTTAAGCTGACGATTAATCAATGTTTCCATGACCTTAGAAAGAAGGGATGTCAGTGCTTTGGGTCGGTAAAAGGAGGGGGAGGATGGATCTGGACGCTTCGCGAAACATTTCCGAAATGTTTCTCTGTTTACCCTTCCGAACGGAAAACTTTCTTTACTTTTCAAGCATTTTAATCTAGTTGACACCTTTTTTATTTTTATTTGTTTGTATTTTGTACATGATCATGATGACAAAACGTGACGCTATGATTGCTACTTTTTTACAATCCATCTGGACGTACAAAAATGGATACAGTAAATGGGAAACAAATAAACATTTCCGAAATGTTTCTGAAAGAAAAAAAAACATTTCTGAAATGTTTTTTAAACAAATGTTTCTTTGGTGTGGACACACAATAAGACTTGAATTCTTCCAGCATTACTTGTATCAAGCGGAAAAAAAATAATAACTTTTCCGAAATACACGCATTTTTGGTTAAAGAACTTGGTGCCAAAAACTAACAAAGGCTTAAGAAATATCATTAGCAATGATCTAACTGTCTATAAAACTACGTAAAGGTTGATACCACTTTTCCATGAGATATGCCACAATAGATATCCAGTGGATAAATTACTTCGAAAGCCGTATTGCCGATCGGAATGTGTATGTTTATCACTTAAGACTCAACTGATTTCTTGTGTTTTACACAATATTGAAGAGTTTGATGCGAAAAACAATTATTTCCCTGAACGATTGTAACAACAACACTCTTATCTTTATTATAAGTAAATAGATAAAATATCAGAAATAAAAATGTTTTTTTGCAGTGCAGATACCCCAACCAAAATAACTGCAACTAATTCAATGTTATCCAAAAGTGTTTACAACACTATTGACGTTCTTCATTGAATTGTAAATGCGCGTGAGATTTACTCAGCTATTTATTTTTTTTTTAATTAATAGAAAACACGAAGGAATAATTTTAATAGTAAGGAACTAACAAAAATGTATGAAATTTGTCGAACTTACTTCAAGTGGCAAGTATTCGAACTATTACCAAGAGCAACAAATAGGAGTGGGATTTTCAACTAAAGTTGCAAACCGTTTACCAACTCAACCTTTTAGAATCATTATTGCCGATTTTTCACAAAGTTGGAACTAAAAAATCTTGGTTAATTAGTTCTAACTCATTTCTTGACCAATAGGCGGAAAGGCGACCGTCGGATCCCTTAGCTCATCCTCTCAATATGGTTTTTAGAGCTCTTTATCAATAGAGTTACTCGACAGAAAGACATTGCAAACGGCTTGCTTATTAGATTTGGGCCGATAGTGCTAAAACTAGCCACTTCCGGTGCCCTTTTTTTGATGAATTAACCCATAACCATTGAGTAATTATACTACAAAGAGGAAAATCTACTGCCTTCTTTTGACAATGCCTACAAGCTGGTCAAATAAGTATTGGAACTGTCAAATAATTGACGCCGTCTGACAGTGTGGTAGTGCTGAACTGTCAAATAATTGACGCCGCCTGAGAGAGAGAGTGTAGTAGTCAACTAATTGACTTTTCTTCTTTTGAGTTTCTTTTTCTTTTTCACCACGAAATTGGGCGTGTTGGAAGATTTTACGTCATCAGTGACTCAAACTGACTAAATTAAGTTACCATTTTTGGAAAAAATCCGAAGGGTTAGTGGACTTAAAATGTATATTTAATCAATCAGATAAGACATTGGACCAAACCTGCATCAATTAAAACTTACTTTTCCGTTTTTTTTTTTAACGGAAATTAATTTGTTTCAACAATGGTCACTGATGACGTAAGCGACGAAAGTCGCTATCTTGTTTTTTTTTTTTGTATCATGAGGAGACACTAGCAAGTTACTCGAATTCAAGTTGTTATACTTTATTATTCTTTTCCCTGTCTTTTACAGATTGTGTGCTTGAAAACTCTATATAAACGTTTAAAACTGGTTAAACAATATTCAAGAGTTTCAACCATTTTACCTGATACCTAAACTGATGATAGTGTATTGATTGTTGTAAGAATGAATTTAAACAAGCATTCGTTCAGAATATAAATTTGCAAGATTATATTATACAAAGTAGCGATAAAGGTGTACTTTTTAAAAATAAATTATCTTTCTTCACACTCTATTATACTCGCATACATAGGAGTAAAAGCCTAGTCAAACAGAGCGCGTTCTGACGCAGCGATGTAATATACAGTATAATATATCCCAAGTCATATAGAGCGCGTTTTCAACGCTGCGTCAAGTTTCACACGGCGTCAAAACGCCGCGTTGTGACTATTTACAAATTATTTTTTTTGACGTCGCGTCGCCTTAATTCTTCGTTAAACAGAACGCGTTTTTAACGCGATTTAGAGATTATTTTACGCAGTGTTCGGATTATTTTGACGCGGCGTTCTAAAGAAAGATTTTTTTTTAAATATTTTGTGCCTGGTGAACTAATTTGTTGTAGAAATTTATAAATTGCTCTTTAAATGAAAAAAATAACCTATAATTGGCATTTAGTAAGAAACTGAAAATCAAAATTCAAATATTAAACGCACTGCGGATAGCTCTCTGTCTGACGTTCTCTAACGCCGTGTTAGAATAATCTCAACAAATTATTATTCCAACAAACTTAAAAATAAAAACACTGCATTACATTGGTTTATATTAGAAACTTGTAGACTTTATATTTTTCCGTACTAATTAGCATTGTATATATATTTACTCTATGTCCATGACTTTGCCATATTAAAAATGGTTCAATCCACTCGTCAGCACTTTTAAAGGATAACCTAAAATAAAACATTTTTCAACAATTGAACAATTTGTGGTACAATTTCAGCCGAATTAAATAAAACTTCATCACCTTATTTCCTCCACGGAAACGGTATTTCCAAAACCCATCCTCTTAATGGTCAAATGCATTGAAAAAAGGTTTTGCATATGTACACCAATTTTTGAAAGGCATTTGAACCAACTAAGTCAGAATAGATCCTACCTTGTAATTTGTTTTTTTTTAATTTTCTCTCAGACCCTTTTGTGGCTCACTCTGGCGTACCTAAGGGAAGCCATCATGGCCCTTTACTATTCATTTTGGCATGTCTACATTGAAGTAACATTCTCATATTTGCCCGACGATGTTCTTGGTCAATCTTGACATACGATTGTTGGTTAATTCATTACGAGTCTTAAATTTGTCCACCAAACGTTGAAGAGTAGACTGTGAAGGGCTACCACGTCTACCGTAAATTGGGCAAGGCACTCAGACGTTTTTTTTTTTTTTTTATTTGGATAATAGAGTTTTATCTTTTAGACGTGCTGTTTAATCCATGTTTGCATTAGTTACTGAATAAGAAACAACTGATTTGACAGATGTCCACAAAACAACATGGAGGAACAGGCTGCCAAGATCATTTTAAAATCTCTGCACCTGCTATACAAAATTTCAACAGATGGCGCTTATATCGTGCCAGCATAGAAGACACAGAAAGAGAGGCAGCGAAGCCTATTACTTAGAAATAAAAAAAAATATTTAAAAATATTTCAAAGCAAAAATACTTAATCAAAATACAAAACACAATACCACATTACCGTAATTAAAAAAAACTCAAATGTAATATTCTTCTATCGTTTTAAATTTATTTTATTAATATTTTATAGATTTTATCAAGTTAATAGACATACATCGTAAATATTTCCGCTTCCGTTATAATGTTTTTTTTTTTTTTTTAATACGAACATGGAAAGGGTAGGTCAGTAATTAGACAAAGTCTATAACACTTCGTGTCATCCCCATAATAACTTTAAAATGAACTTGGCGCTATTTGAAAAATATTTCATTGTTTCAACATTTTAATGGATCTCTATCTCAATTACCTATGCTGTAACCACAAGTGCTTCATATAAATCAATTGGATTTATAATCACTTGCCACTGCAATTTAATTTATTACAATCGCAATTAAACTTGCTAATCTTTTTGCTTGTTTACGTATTCGAAAGACTGGTGATCCATAGAGTCATACAATTAGAACAATAGCATTCCAGTGGATTTTGTGTTCTCATCTCGATACCTCTTTTTGTTTTAAATTATTTTGTCATTCGGAAGCAAATTCAGTGAGGGTGGTTCAACTAATTATTTTATTTTAATTACTCTTTATGACTCTGATCTCTCTTAAGTCATACGCCTTCTGTCAGCATGATAATTAACGAACCTAATATTTGTACATGATAATAGAAAATCATTTAAGTGACTTGAAAACAAAAATGATAATTGGGCGCCAATTAGAGAATAAGTGGGTTTGCTTACTGAGGAGCGAACATCCATCTCACCTAGTTGTGATTGTTTTTACAACACTGCGCTTGTTTGACAATTTAATGAGGTGGCAATAAATTTGGGGTGTGTCATATATAAAATATGTGCATTGAGTTATTAAATAAAAATAAAAATAAAAAAGTTGCGTTATTAGTGTAGAAATCTTCTTTAAATTACTTTATTAACTGTTAGTGCTCGTGGCTTAGTGGCTAGTGTGTTGGACTGCTAAGCCAATGAGCCTGGGTTCGAAACCCGCTCATATAGCCATCTTCTTTTCCGGGGTACTGCTTCTGTAAGGAACTGACAAAAACCTCCAAGATTAAAATTTGTCTCGAAAAAGTGCATCTCATCTAGCCGTTCGGACTCGGCGGTAAGCTGTAGATCCCTTCCATTCTTGCAGATTAACAACACACACACACAAGATTGTTTGAGAGTATAAGTCATTTTATATTTATTTATTTAACTGTTATATATCCAAAAAAAAATGTTGCTAAATGTTGCTTTCAATAGCCTCATACGTTACATTTTCGGCTTACGCAGATACGACCGTATCTCAACTTTCTCTAAATGTGTTCTCAATATGTCTTTCGAAAACTTTCTTAAATATCGTTCCCTTACTAGCATTCTCTTGACATATGAACCACAGTATCTCATTGATATGATAACTGTGGCATCTTCGCAGAGATGGAGAATGCTTACTCATCCGCGCTATGCTTCTCTTACATCCGAACGTCAATACTTAAAGAGAAATAGATGATGCTGCGAGACTAAACAATTACAATCGTTTTCTTTTTTTCTTCTTTTTTTTACCTCATCTCTTCCTCTTTCCTTTTTACTTTTTTACTTTATTTCTCCTTTCTCTATATTGGTATTGTGCTTAATATTATAATACAAATAAACATACATTTTCATGTTATTAACTCTTAAGAACATTTCATATTCTAGCTTTCATATTATTATTTTGAATTATCATTAACTTTAGCTATATCTAAATTATAAGAAAATTTGTCTCACTGTATAAGCATTTCATAAACATAAATATATAAAAATAAAATTCGCACGAGGGTTGCGCCCAGAGTTTTAAGAGATGTACATAAAATCCTATGATCCAGATAGCTTCTCAGATATTTTTCTGAAGAGGTGTTCTTCCTCGATGGCAAAGCCACTGCGTAACCTTCCCAACCTCAGGGCTCGTTCCGAGCAGATCAAACATTGATTTTGTCTATGACGATCGATTGCACCTACATCCTTTCTTCCCAAAGTCATGAAAACGCTGATTAATTATAAGCACAAGAAATTCCACGAACTTTTTAATGATATTTCTAAACATTTGGAAACGCGTGCATTCACAATCGATTTTTCCCTCCTTTGCGAATGAGAAATTACTTTCTCACACATAAATACAAGTTGTTTTAGATATGTTTAAGTCTGATACACCTAAAATAAATACTGGTATGCCACAGGGTTCGGTTTTGTCTCCGTTTCTCTTTTTTTTATCTCCTGTCTGCAAGTTTTAACCCACTAAACTGCTTG
Organism: Platycheirus rosarum; assembly: GCA_963971375.1. Lineage (NCBI taxonomy): Eukaryota > Metazoa > Arthropoda > Insecta > Diptera > Syrphidae > Platycheirus > Platycheirus rosarum. The sequence continues at coordinate 2,435,115 of OZ020510.1, read as the reverse complement.
GCTGACGATATTACCCTTAGCTTTTCATATTGGAAAAATACCTCTGCTCTTCGGAATTGTGTCTTCAACGGCAAATTATGTTAAGCTCATAAGACTCTGATTATCAAATGAAGAATAAAAAATCGTGTGAAATTTAATGCATCGAAAACACAATGCAATCTTCTGTCACTAAAGCGTTAAGCAATGGCACTTGCTAATGTCCATGAGCGGCACTTTCATCATAGAAGCCGATCATCTCGAAACTCCCCAAATGTGTACATCACCAAAAACCTCTTGTGAAACGATCATATATAAAATGTCGCCAAAAATCCCGCAGGGTGTTTGATCCTTCTCGGACGATGTAAGGTAATTGTTTCCACTTCTTATCTGTCTACTATTTACAAATCGTCCAAGACCAAGGAAGGACCAGGAATAGTACTTCCATACTTGGGCAGGTGCTCAGTTGTTTGCTATCAGAAAGCAGGCATTTAAAATTATTGCAGATGACCACATACATCATCAGAACATTCACGTCGCTCAAACATAGATGGAATGATTCATGTTTCTATATTTTCTAAAGTTAACTTACATTCCTTCCTTTAAGGAATTTCACCGAAATACTCGCGCTACCCTAAATGCTCACCAATTTACTCTAGCGCCCAATTTCGGTCATAATGTTAAGTACAGATATTCGTTCTTCAGCCGTACCACTTGAATATGGAATCTTTTGTCTCACTCTATTTTCCCTTCCCATTATGATGTTCAGAAGTCTAAAACCAATTTGACAGAGCATCTCCTTTAAAGCCCCTTCCTATTTTTTCCAAGCTGCGTCGGACACATCAAAAGGGTAGCTCAAATCCTTTTAGCATGTGTAAATTACAAAAAAAATAAACGATGAACATAATTTGAAATAATGAATGAATGAACTACTGGAAGCCTCATGTTAGACATTTTAAACACAGTGTGGCCAAAAAATGTCCCAGAAATACGCAATAAAAGAATAGACTTACTACTTCACAGTTCTTTTTGTATTTTTTTGTTTAAACGACACACAACCCCATGACATCCCCAACATTCGAAATCGAAACTCGCATGCGATTGGAGTTACCTCAGCTAATTTTACTCACATCGACTACTACTGTTTGTATATTTTTGTCTGTAAGAGCTTTCAGAATTAATGCTTTAGGTAAAAACAGTTGTCTCTGTTTAAAATTGCTTGCTTTTTGTAGATTCGGCTAATGCAGTTTATAACGCTGGTGCTATTTTAACTCAAATTGAAACATATGATTATATATGAATTGAGTATAGTTAATATTGTTTAATTTTTCGATCTTTCTTAACATTATGCATATCCAGAAAAAAAGGAGCAATTTAATCAGAAGAAGCCCCAACACTATGGGTAGCGTCTAGGGCAAATTAAAGTTTGACAAGTTTATCTGATACTGCCAATCTCCGTCAAAATAAATATCACTTCTAATGAATGCACTCCCGCATCCCAAAAGAATCTGCTGCCGAAACTTTAATGGAAAGAGGAAAAAGCCGAAGCATATAAGTTACATCTCAACTATCAACTCTGTCAAGTAGATGAAATGAATTTGCATCCATACGAGGAACCGACATACTCACTGACTGTATTCTTGAGGCAGCAAAACCCTTTCAAAGAGAAGCAAGCCAAAAAGGAAGGCAACCATGGTTTGACTAGGAATGTGAAAAAGCCAGACAAAAGTCGTATGCATTTCTGCGGATACTGAGAAATAAAAACACAAACAAAACAAACAAAAAAAATGCAAACAAAAACGGAAAACTTATACAGTGAGAATAACGGCAAAACTCGCAAGCACAAAGGATAGTAAGACGTTTTGGAAAGTCGCCAAGGCAATTAACCCTGCAGCCGTCGCGTTGTAATCCACTACTACAAAATTCTTAATTTCCGAGAAACTAACGGTGTAATTTTTTTGGCTCTCCTAGTACTTAAAGTTGAATAGTTTGCACGTCCTTTCAGTTTTGCCACGAGTGTCAGTCGCGTGTGGTTGTGTAACGGGAGCCATGCGAAATCGAATTTCTACTATTGTAATCCGCGCGAGCGGTTACGTGAGTATTTTAGTCAAACTGAAAACTGCACTGCGTGTCAAAAATTCGTTTGTCCTGACCACTCCAAATATATATGTTCCTCATGTATAGAAACCAATCATTAATTTAGTTATTTGAAGTGATTTTGAGAACAAATCTCTTTTTGAAACTAAAGTTCCTTTTTTTTTATCAATAACTTTGTTTAAGTTTTTTATTTATTTATTTATTTTGTCTTCGGAAGAAATTTTTTTTTTTTGTTAAATTAATAATTATTACTTTTATTTATCGCATTTCGATGCAAAATAAAAGTGAAAAAGCAATAACTTATTGGTTTTAATCTAATTTTTAATTGGGCTACATATGTAATCCACGCGACCACTCTCGTTCTTTTTTGGTGCGCGACTGCTGCAGGGTTAATGGCATTTCTCTGGGACAAAACATCAAAGTTGAAGCTTCCGTCTTAGCTACTTACTTCGAATCGCTCTTAGAGGAAACACTTTTCATTATACAATTCCCCTGCAAGAAGTCACTCTATTAGATCGAAATATCACCCCGGAAGACATAAGCAGAGTCACTAGCCGATGTGGCCAAAACAAAGCTCCAGGAGAAGATGGGGTCCCCTACGAGTTTTTCAAAGGAGCAACGGAGGAGTTCTTGAACAAGTTGACCAAGGCATTCAACTTCATATTTTCTGCAGGTGAGATTCAAAAATAGCATCATATTTCCCATTTTCAAAAAAGGAAACCCAAGAGATCCTTGCAATTATAGAGGAATGTCCTTTCTTAATGCAATAGCAAAAATATTCACAGGAATCATCCTTGAGAGGCTTACGGATTGGGTAGAGGAAAACGATATATTAAGCGAGTTCCAAGCTGGGTTTCGGAAAGGGTAATCAACTATTGACAATGTATTTTGCCTCGCAAGTATTGCCAAGGACTTTCTAGAAAAAGGAAAGAAACTTTATTCATTTTTCGTAGACTTCAGAGCAGCGTTTGGTTCGGTTGACAGAAAGGCATTAATGTACAAATTGTTGAACGCACTGCAAAACGAACGTTTACCAGTATGCGACGGAAACAGGTTGTCAGATTGGTTTGAACCAAAAACAGGAGTCAAACAAGGATGCGTTCTAAGTCTTTTACTCTTCTCTATCTTCCTTGACGACATAGTACACTTTTTGCCAGGAGGAATATCATTTGGTGGGCTCATAATACAATCTTTTGATGACATCGTCATTCATGCAGAAAAGCCAAACATGATGCAAATGATGACAAACAAGCTGGAACAATATTGTTCTCATTGGAGTCTGCAAGTTAATACCAGCAAATCCAAAATAATGGTCTTCAGGAACGGAAATGGGCGTTACGCAAGAAACGAGAGATGGAATGGATGATTATGAAGAAGTCGAGAAACTTTAAAGGTTTTTTATTAAAAAAAATTTTCAGACTCCCACATAATACCCCGAGTTACATGCTCTACCTGTAAACTGGTCTACCACCCCTACATACTTACACCTTGGGTCTGCACTTTGCCTATATTTCTAGGGTCATATCACTACCCAGCCATCGTCATTGCAAAATATCTGCGAGACAGAAATCTTCAGTTTATTGCCGAATGGACGAGACTTGGAAACCAATACAATATCACGCTATGGGCGGGTGGTACAGTCTTAAATAATAACAAAAATAGAAGAAAACTCCCTGAGAACATTTAAGATGCAATGCGAACAGAGCGAAACAAGACGAAGTTATAAAACGCTAAACCACGAACTCACTTGAATATGATCTCAACGCTCTTTAAAGTCAGATGCGAACTCTTGCCTTTGAATTACCTGTCATACGTAAACGTCGAAAACGTGAGTTGCACCTTGTGCAACTTAAGGACAAGGGAAGATTATCCACACTTTATTGGTATTTGTAAAAATATTAAAAACTCCTCAACATCTTCGGTTCCAACGCTCATCGACAATAACAAACCAATTGTTTACTCTTCAGAGAAGGCAAACGGGCGGCGAGCACCATTTCGCTTCCAGCTCCACGCTGCCGCATAGCAACGTTGCCCCTCCTGTACTTGAGAATGTTAATTTTTCCATGGGACAGATTTTTTTCCGCACTAGTACAGTACCAAGAGTTCTCAAAGATCTCGATATACACAAATCCGCTGGCCCGGATGGTATACCCCCGATTCTTCTGAAGAGGTGTTGTTCCACACTGGCAAAGCCACTGCGTAAGCTTTTCCATCGCTCCTACTCTTCTGGAATCTTTCCTAGAAGATGGATAACAGCATTTGTCCAGCCTGTTCCCAAGAAATGTGACCCATCCTCCCCCTCCTGCACTAACATCCCTTCTTTCTAAGGTCATGGAAACGCTGATTAACCGTCAGCTTAAGGAATATCTCGAAGACCGAAAGCTGCTCCATGACCGTCAGTATAGCTTCCGCAGCAACCGTTCTACTGGTGATCTGATGGCATATCTCACCGAACAGTGGAACAAATCTTTACATCGCTTTGGTGAACTCGAAATCGTGAATCGAAAATGCGTGCTTTTGGGGTCGATGATCCTCTTTTTCGTTGGATTAGAAGCTATCTTCTGGACCGTTCAATACAAGTTGTATTAGACGGATTTAAGTCTGATTTCCACAAAATAAATGCTGGTGTGCCCCAGGGATCTGTTCTGTCTCCGACTCTTTTCCTCATTTTTATAAATGATCTTCTGTCTGTTACATATAATCCACTTTACTGTTTTGCTGACGACTCTACCCTCAGCTTTTCATATTCGTTTGATAATTCTCGTCCTTGGCTTAGAAAACTCAATGCTGTCTTCTGTCGTTAAAGCTAAACATACCCCCAATGCCATTGTCCATGAATGGCACTTACATCGAAGAAACGCTCTCAGTACTCGGTATGTGTGTCAACGACGACCTCGGTTGGAACGACCATATATTTGAGATCGCTAAGAATGCTGCTAAGTTTTCTGTATCGGTGTAAGAAGTACTTTTCCCCATCTGATCTGGCTACAATTTATAAAGCGTTTATACGCCCTAAACTCGAGTATAACTCCCACCTCTGGACAGGTGCTTTACAAACATCGCTTCACCGGCTTGATAGAATTCAAAATCAAGCGTTAAGATTGATAGGAAATAGAATAGTTTCGCCCGTAATACTCGTCTTGCTAGGAATGCCCATCAGTTCACCCTTGAGCCCAATTTCGGACGTACTGTGAAATATAGAGATTCTTTTTTTAGCCGTACAACACGTACTCATACCTAAAAAAACTGCTCTCAAATATCGTGCACAGATAATTAATGAAGCTTTTTAAGTTTTTCTTTTTTTTCCGCTAAAAAATATAAATATTTAATTATTACCTAAATCTAAAATTCTGTTGAAAAGAAATGAAGGACCTAGTTTCAAAGACTTACCATGTCGCACAGAATAGATGTTTCTGGATTAAAAATAAAAAAAAAACTTGAATTTGCCTGGGCTTAGATGAAAGTTATAAATTAAAGCAGCTTTAACTATAGATTTCATTTTCTTTTAGCAAATAAATACAGAACAAACAAAATGAATAGCCACATCGAAAATAAAAAGATGTACAATTATTCCGTAGTATATATGTAAATGTGAGACATATTATGTATACTACAATCAAAGTCCAAAGATGAATGAATAAATGAGTAAATTTAATGAGAAAAATTCGTATTTAATTAATCATCTTCCTTATATTTTAAAATAACTCCAAACCAGCCAAACAATCGTCTGACCCTAAAATTGCTTTGGTTCCGATTATATTCCACAATCGAATTTTTTTTTTTTTTTTTTTTTGCAATTTTAACAGCGCACTCAGACTTTGGCATCAATAAAATGATGTCAACAATCTAAAGATTTCAATTATTCCCGGATGATAAGAGAATAAATAAATCAAGGACTTGTTGTTGGTCTCTCCGATGTTTGATAACACTTTAAGAACAATTATCATCGAACACACCCCTAGATAAATTTTTCAGTTTTCAGTGAGGTATCTTTTGTTTTCGTTTAATATTTCAAATAAATTTATATTTTATAACAAACAAATGTTTGGTGTTTTTTTTTCAGTGTATCTTGTGGATGCTGAAAATTAGTTTAAATATTAACTTTTAGATTGAGATTGCAATACTTTTCTGTAGCATATGAAGAATGTCAAAATGCCTCTTTCTCCACCCACTGTTTAATTCATAAATTATATGATAATTCCATAATATTTATGACAACGTTAGGATAATCTTAATGATAACATCCGCAAGTGACGCAGTGAATATCTTTTTTAATTTTTTTAATGGAAAATTTTAGTTTTTTTTTTTTTTTTTTAATTATTTTGTTTGCTTGAATTTTTGGTAAGGGATCCAAATGGGTTAAGGTTGTCATTGAGAAAAAAAGATATATCTTAAGCCATAACCAATTTGTTGGTTTTGTTTATTTTTAATGGAATCAAGATTATAACCTTTTGAATCTAGTGTTTTGTGTACATCAACAAATACTAAAAGTTTTGATTTTAAGGTTTAGATAGAATGGAAGTGAATTTAAGCATCTTTTTTCAAAGGATTTATTTAGTATTTGAATCCTATAGGCTATTGCGTTCTTATAAAAGCCTTAAGGCTGGGTGTACCTCGAACATAAAAGGCACGACTGGGTCGCACGTACTTGCTCCTATGTGCTAATCTTTTTTAGGTGCAGGCGTCTTTTTGCCAAAGATTTTATTTTAATGTTTTTTTTTTTTTTTTGAGTTGCATTTTCTTTAGAATCGTTGTGGTTTGAATCTCGAACGAACATGCGTCACGATAAAGGGATAAACAAATAAATATGTAGGATTGTTAGCTTTTGCAGTTTTTTAGTGTACCATCTTTCCACTTGTTGTTTACTGTTTATAATAGAAAGATATAAACTTTTTCAGTTTAATTTTCATTTTGGTATGGAAAAATTTGAACAACTTGCATAAGGATTCGTGGGAATCAGCAGTAGGGAAATAATGCTAGGTATAGATACCTGTATAGGTCCCAATTAGAGTAATTTACTTTTTGAAATCAAATTAATTAAAATAGCTTAATTATGTTTGATGGATCGATAAACGTGTGGTGTGGGTAGGTATTAATGGAATTTACTAAGGATATTAGTTACCTCTACATATAATAAGGTTTTTTTTATGAAATCAAAAAAACACTATTCATAACGTTTTTTGGAAAAAATGTTGTAAGCCATTTTATTTCTTCTGAGGTTTTCTATTTTATGAATCATTTCAAAATCGTTCGACCAGTTTTTTCAAAAAAATGTTTTTTTTTTAACTTTTCGAAAACATATTTTAAAATTTTTTCGAGTATGTTAATTGAAAGAAATCTATAGTTTATAGTAGGAGAAAAATTAAAAAAAAATCTACATATCCGTTTTCAAAAAATTAAAAAAACAAAATAATTAAAAAAAAAAATATTAAAAATTAAAAAGAAATCTTTTTTAAAAATTTTAATAAACAATATTATTTTAATTATAAAGCACTACATATCTTGAAAATTTCATCAAAATCCTTCAATTAGTTAACGAGAAAGTCTGATTTTAAAAAACGGCTCATATGGGAGGTACCGTTATAAAACTTTTTCTGAAAAATCCATTAAAACTAAAAGATAGATTTTGCATAGAAAACATTATTCTGAAAGTTTTATCAAAATCGTAGGAGCCGTTTTCGAGAAAAATAGGTTTTTCATTAAAAGTTATATGGCAGGTACCGTTAGTTTTGGAGCTAGAATGCCAATTCGAAAAACTGTCGGGTAGAGCACTCTAAAAATACTATATACCAAGTTTGAATCAAATCGGCCCAACCGTTTAGGCTGTAGATATCGATACGGACAGACAGACAGACAGACAGACAGACAGACAGACGGACGGAATTTCCGAAACCACTTTTTTTGACTTCTCTATCATCGTAATGTCATGTTTGATTGTTAGAATTTTTTAATTTTTTTTACGAATGCATAACTTGCCTTATAGTCCCTATAAATCGCAAGTAAAAATGGATGTTTGTCAACAAATTGGCGGATAACTTTTTTACTTTAAAAGATATTTTAACGAAAAAAATTTAAGAATTTAGTTAACATACAAGGCTAAAAATTTTGATTATAACAATTTCTTATTTACCAAAACTGTAAGTAAGAGATCGTAAAAAGCTATAAATGTGTCGCTTTTTCCTTCTAATCTTAAATCTTGGGGTTTTTTTTCTTTGTAATTTTCATTTTTTTATTTTTGTTTTAGAATTAAATTGAGTCAATGTCGGGAGTAAAACTTTTTAAAAAAAAAATTTTACTTATATTTTAATGAAAAAAAAAATCATCGAATCAGACGCATTTTTCTTGATTTTACCGTGTTAAAACAGGTGTCACTTCTTCAATTTTTTAAAAAAAATTCATCGAAACGAAAAGAAATAAAAAGACCAACTCAAATACTTACAACTAAAATTATTAGAAAAAAAAATTTCAATTTTTTTCGGTTTTAATAAAAAAAAAACTCAAAAAAATTTATTTTTGTTGCTATTTTTTAAATCTTTGTGAATGTTTTCTTTGTTTTTCAAAGTTCAATTTTATTTATATATTTATTTGAAAGGTGAGTTTTCATGCTCGGGAGTAAAACTATAGTTTTTTTAAAAAACATTGTTTTTAACACTCTAATCGCTGATATAAAAAAGGTAAAATATTGATTGACTTTATAAAGAAAGTTACGTTCTAATAATTTTGGTTTTATTTTTTTATTTTTTTTCAACATTTTATCTTTTCACATCGACTTAGAAAATGTATGTAGCAATAATAGTTAATTTTATATTAATTTTTTAAAAAAAAGGTCTACTTTGCGTTTTTTCCATAGACATTTCAGTTCGAACGATTTCCGCAGCAGAATTTGGCGCTGTTCTGCTCTTTTATTTTTTTTTCTCTTCTATTTTTTGTTGTTGTTATTACATGTGTTCTGCTTTCTACTCTTTAGTTTCTACCCTGGCTGGTTCTGATATTTTTTTGTGTTTCAGTCTCTGATTTTGGTTGCCTCATTTGTCATTTCCAATTCTACTCAGACTGACTGATATGGGTGAAAGGATACATATTATTGGTAGGGTGATTGTGGTGAGAAGTATTTTTTTTGTGGGCCTGTTTTTTTTTTTGGTGGAACAGTTTTTTGTTGGTTTATGGACCATTTTACAGAAAAGGAAGGCGTTTGGTGCCACACTCATGCGAGGAGTTGTATTTATTTTTCGCAAAAAAGGAAAGGTGGAAAAAAAACTAAGGTACACTCATCGCCACTTGAATAGGACACCCTGTACACTCTTTTTACTTTGCTTATAACTCAAAAGCGGAATGATAAAATAATGGTACTTTGCCCGTTATCTTTTTGCAACTTTTTTCTTCTTTCTCTATGACAAATTGCAAGTTCTGGAAAAAAGCCGTTATATTTTTTTCTACTTTATGTTAACTTTGGTCTAAATTAAAGCAATATTTTTGCGCCACTTGAATAGGCCATGCATTTAGTTTAATCGTTATCTTTGTCACGCGGAATTGTATTTTTTGTAAATTTCGATTTTTTATTTTAAAAAAAACTTAAAATAGGCCGAGGAAAAGTGTTGACCGAGGCGGAAAAAGGACAAATCAAAGCATATAAGGACGCTGGCTTATCTATTGCCAAAATAGCTAAAAAAGTCGAGAGGCGGAAAGGCGACTTATATTAAGAAAAGCGTCAAATTCTCACGACTCTTTGGCAAAAATCAGGGAAAAATGTGGTGTTAAAGCAAGTCTAACAACCATGCGTCGTGTTATTTCGAAATCTAAACACATAAAAAGACTTAAAATCAAGAAGAAGCCACCCCTTAACCCAGTTCGAAAAGAGCAACGCCTCAGTTTTTGCCGCGCACATGTTACCTGGACTTCTGAGTGGCATCGAGTGGTCTTCTCCGACGAAAAAAAATTTAATTTGGAAGGTCCCGATGGATATAGCTACTATTTCCATGACCTCCGCAAAGAAACTCATTATCTGGACCGGCTGCATAGCAGAGTTGGAGGTGTAATGGTTTGGGGAGCTATTTCCTATTATGGCACCTGCAAACTACATTTTGTGTCAACAACAATGAATGCGTTGTCTTACAATGGTATATTGAAAGAGGCCTTTCCATACTTTCAAACCCTTTTTGGACCTCTGCCCTGGATTTATCAACATGATAATGCGCCCATACACACAGCCCGGGTAGTTAAATCGTATATACAGAGCCAAAATGTGGAGCTATTAAGCTGGCCGCCCTACTCACCGGACTTGAATATCATAGAAAATGTTTGGGGATGGCTGACACGTCAAGTATACGGATCAGGAAAACAATATTCAACTATATCCGAACTAACCCAAGCCATCGAATTGGCTTGGAGCTCGATTTCGCTAAATTATTTGGGCAGTTTGTATGCATCCCTTCCAAACAGGATGTGTGAAGTTTTGGAGCAGAAAGGTGGCTCAACACACTATTAAAACATTTTTGTTTGTTAAATAAAATACTCCAGTTACCTCCAATTAAAGTAACGTTCGTAATAAAAAGAATAGTAATACTCTAAAATGTTTTTTTATTAAAATGTCCTATTCAAGTGGTGCGAAATTTGGACCTCGCAGTTTGCCTGTTTTTGATCAATAATTTTTCATTAATACTTAAATCCTTAGCATTAAATCTTTTTTCAGGTGAAATAAAAACAATTAACTGAACTTAGGATTAAAAAAAAAATAGGTGTCTAGCATGTTTGGTTTGGGAACTATGGACTATAGATAAAAAACCTAAGGGGTGTCCTATTCATGTGGCGAGGAGTGTATGATGCAAATTGAATTGTTTCTTTTGTGAAGTTTTTTTAGGTTCATTTCGTTTTTTATGCATTAAAATTATTTTGGTATGGAGTTTGGAAATAAAATAATTTTTTCTGGTGTTTAGTAAAGGGTCCGCCATCTAATGTTTTTTTTTTCAACTAGTGCTTATTTTCGTGAATGGTAACACTTAGCTCATGTCTGATTTGACAAATAATTAGTTTTATCCTTCCGCTGAACGATAATGGTTATGTATACGCTGGGAAATGCGATCGACTTAGAGAAGATGCCGATTTTGCCAAAAAAAATCATCTTTTCAGATGAAGCTCAAGCAAAATTGTCGCATTTGGAGCACAGAAAACCCGCACGCATACATTGAAAAGCCGATACACCCGAAACGAGTCACTGTTTGGTGCGGATTTTTATCGTTATCGGGTCATGTTGAACAAATTTTTGTTTACAAAAATTGAAGAGAAGGATATTGGCAACATTTGGTTTCAACAGGATGGCGCTACGTGCCACACAGCCGAAGCTACACTCGATGTTGATGAAGCATTTTCAAAAAAAAAAAAAAAAGTTATTTGGCGGACCCGTTATGAGCGATATACATACATACATTTTCACATGTATTGTATATGTATACTAGATCAAAGATGTTCGACAGATACAAGTAGTATACAACATATAGGTATGCCTTCCAATATGATTACGCACATAGGAGCAAGTACGTGCGACCCAGTCGTGCCCATTTGCATTTTGCATTGATAGTGTCTTATTCAGCAATTTAGTTTAGGGTTATATTTCCATTTTTACATTGTTTTTGGGTGATTTTTTGTAAGTCTAAGAACATGTATGGATTCATTTCCATCATACAATTTGGCCCCAAATAAATTAAAAAAAAAAATTATCTAGATCTTTTATGAAAATTTACAAAAGATTTTCGTTCAACGTCAAAAACACGTTGGCAAACGTTAAAATTGATCTAGGCCGGTCTTATAGACAGACAAAATAAAAAAAATATAGGCCGGCCAACGAAAGGACGAACATCACAAAAAACAAAAAAAAAAGGTCATTTCATTTCTAATTATTTCCAGAGCCAGGCCATAGGCAGGTAGGTTTATTGTTAGTGCCCATCCCCATGCATATCCTTTCTTCGTGGTCGTCGCGTCGTCATCGTTCCTGAGGATCCAAAACAAATAAACGCAAGGAAAAAAGTGCACATTCATAGTCTGTGCCATACGAAGAGAAGGAATATTTACGTTTTAAAACGTCCATGCTCCTCTGAATGAACCTTTGAGCTTATAGCATGGAAAAAAGAGAATTTTATTTGTGCACCAATACATGCAAGTACGTTTACTTGAGTTTTGAGTTATGGTCTGAGGTACACCCAGCCTTAAGCTTTAGTTGTATTGCCTTGATAGTTAAGGACGTAATATCTCCATCGTTCGTTTCTTCGCTGCCTTAAAAAGATCGGGCATTTTCCGATGAAATGTTTCATGTCATCTCTAAGGAACCGGAACGTTACAAAAAGGTTTCATGACGATTGTGATGCAGATCATTTAGATATAAAATAAAATTAAATTAAATTAAAAATTTAAAATAAGTAAATTGAAAAAAAAAATAAAAACTGTTCAAAAGTAAAAATTTGAAGCAACCTATCAACATATACATTGCTTACATTTTGTTGATTTGAAAATCATTCTAACTCTACATTTACAACTAATTTAAGTTTACAACGCGATGTAACTATACACCAATTGAATAATCAAGTAAATACAAATGGAATATCTTTTACAACAAATCAATTAACAAATACTTGTTGAAACAATTTCCCAGTCGAAAAGTAAATATTTGTTCCTTTTTTTCACTTTTTTAATATCGCATATTCTCAAACCCGAGATAAGGAAAGAATACTGAGCTTGATGAAGTTCTGTCTTAGCTCATCAGTATATCATATAATCTAAAAGTGTCAAGACAAGTAGTAGCTAAGTAGCTAAGTGGAGACTCATCAAATTTAAAAAAAAAGTGATTTATTTTAAATGGCTAAGAATCGCAGATACGAAGGTAAAGATACGAAGAATTTTAAGCATCGATGCTTATGAAAAGCAAGATTTTTTTTTAAATACTCTGACCCAAACTAGTGATTGTGAGAGAATATGCTGGCAACATTGATGCCAGATGTGTTCAGATTAATAAAAAATCAATTTTTTATTATAAAAAAAAAAAACAGTTTCAATTTGAATGCAACAAAAATATAGGAAATTATTATAACATTTCTGCAAATTGAAAGAACATTTAAAAAATCAAATTGATTGATTAAATAATAAACAGTGAGGACCGCTTGTTAAACCTTATTTAAATCTGACAGGGCCTTCGATTTAAATTGGGAACTCAATCTTAAAAATCCGGATTATTTGACTATATTAAAAGAATGCCAAGTAACCGGGAGTGGTACAATACTTAACACACGATCCTGTTGTTTTATATCACGTTTGATTTTTTAATAAACGCAAAATAAATATTAATATTATATTCCGTCACTTTCTAAAGATCAGTTCGAAAATCATGAAAAAATAATCAAATTATTGATCTTAAAATAACCAAAATACAGTACAGTCTTGAAAAAAGCTACCGCTAAAAATTCCGACAGTTGGGTTATTTGAGTTTGTTGCAATAACCGAATCAGTAAATTTGAGTAAAGCCGAGTAAAAAAAAAAATAGAGTATGAAAAAACGAAACAAAATTTTACATCGTATAAAAGAGGAAAACTTACAGTCCTATCAAATATCAACACGATACACGAAAATGTTCTGCGAAATTGTTTTTTAAAGGTAATTCTGAAGAATCCCATTTTTTTGGCAAGGACAGGCTTTGAACAGATTCTTTGGCTACTCCTGGGTTTTCCCCCATCAACTTATCCGGTTTTCCTGTTGTATACAATCCTGTTCAGGGTTTCGTACAAAGCATAGCTGTAAAACAACTCTTCCCAAAGTTATAGATGATATTCGTATTGGTCTTGAAAATGACAACATACGTTTTTTGGTACTGCTAGACTTCTACAATGCCTTTGACATGGTCAATTACGACATTCTATGTGACAAACTGCGTCACTTTTTTTAATTTCTCCCAACCAGCAGTAAAGGTTAATTTTTTAATTATCTTTGTTGAAGAAAACAAGCAGTATATGCAAATAACGAATTGTCAGATTTTCTTCCACTCCCGCATGGCGTTCCACAAGGATCAATTCTTGGACCTCTTTTGTTCTCGATGTATACATAAATGAAATTCCTAGTGTTGTACAAAATTCGATGATGCATATTTATGCGGATGATGCTCAGGTTTATCATAACTGTGTTCAAAACTTGAACCAGGATCTCAAAAACATTTCTAACTGGTCATTACAGAACAAACTTACACTAAATCCAAATAAATGCAAATGTATCGTAATATCCCGCAACAAATTAGATCTTTCGTACTTCCCAGCTATTTCTTTATATGACTCACATATCCAGTACGTTGATTCAGCTAAGTATTTGGGTATAGTATTTAACCGACACCCTATTTGGAATGATCACATAAACGGCGTTATTGGTAAGACCTACGGAGTTCTGCGATCACTATGAATAGCCCAATTTTTCATAACTGCGACGCGGAAAGTACAAGGAAACTGATAGTTGCTTTCAACAGTATTATTCGATACATTTATGGCCTTCGCCGATATGACCACGTATCACACTTATCTAAGAACCTGCTACATATGTCACACAAAAACTTTATTAAATACCGCACATTAAAACTATTTTCCAATGTTTCAAAAACTCGTCAGCCATTATACTTGTATAATAAACTTCAATTTTCGGCGTCTCAAAGATCTTTGTGCATAATCCTACCTCGTTTTTTTGTTTTTGATATCAGAAAGGCAGTTTTTCGTAGCTGCAACGCGATTGTGGAATTCACTTTCATTAAGTTTAAGGGAAATAGGCGACATGGGAACCTTTGTAAAAGGCTTACACTTATATTTTACTAATCTAAACGGTAAATAGTTTTCCTTTTTATTGCGACATATTTAAGTCATTGGCTTTTCTTTTCTTTTCTTTTCTTTTATGTTCTTCTCTTTTGTAATTTTTTTTTTAATTTTCTTTTTCTATCCTATTTTGATTTTTTTTTTATTTTTAAATTTGTAAATTATTTCCATTTTTTTGCTTTGTATATGAATGCATATATTTCAATCTTAAATTATTCTTTTTTGTATTTAAATTATGTTTATTTTTTTTTTGCTTTTTAAATTTTTATCTTTTCTCCCATAAATTAAACCTTCACAATTATAAAAGATTAATTCTTAATGTGTAAGACATAAATATAAAATAAAATTGAAATTGAATTGAATTTCTCCTAAATAAAAAAAATATTGTTATTAAAAAAAGAGTTGGTTGCCTGTAAAGTCCGTTTACGGACGATAATTTTACGTGATAAGAAAACAGCAGCAACACCAACATAGAGCCCGTTTACTCACACCCAAAAACCCTCTCGTTAAATACACACACACACACACACACACACCAATATCCACATCTATTTTCTACTTTAACAAAACTCCGCCTATTTTGTATTTCTTTTTCTCTTCTTATACTTTTTGAATTTGAGTGGAATTATTTTGGGAATTTGAGCCTGTTCTTTTTTATGTTCGCCTGGTGCTTGCGATCGATTTCGGTTTAAAGAACCACAGTATCGCAGCGTGCGTCACTTTTCTTATTAGCATTATCAGCATTAGTCATGTTATTTCGTATGTGGTGTAGCCTGTCATCGATTTATAAGACATTATCACGTCAAAAAGTGAATTTTGTTTTATAAAAACCATTTAAATTTTTCAACAAACTTATTTGTAAGCCACAGCGCAAAAGCCAAAGGCAAATTAGAAACGTCAAACGTCAAATCAATACCCATTCATAATTGCGTTCTAATTCGGTATTCACAATAGGGTTTAAATTATCAATTGATATTCATAATACCAAATTATCAATTATACTATAGAAGTTATGTATCAAAAAACGATAATTAATAGCCATAATAGAGCTTTAATATAATTTAATTCATTTTAATAAATTTTTTGTTAAATTGATTTAAAATTGGGAAAAGTTCGTTTGCATTTTCTTCATGGATCCATTTTTGTCGACGGCCATCTTTCTGAGTTATCTTCTAGTGGAAACGAGTTTAATTCAGCCCATTGAAGCCAAATGCTTAATGCTAGGACTGGATAACAGCCTCTTTTTTTTTCTTTTGGCCATGGAGAACTTACGCTTGTGCCTGAAAGCCTATTTTTTTGCGCTTCTTGATTGTTGCAAACCGGGCGCCCAATCAATGTTGTTTTTTGTTTTGTTCTCGGATATCCAATTGCTCGAATATCTTTGGTATCCAAAAGCTTTCAATACTTTTATAAAATGACCCTAAACGGTAGTTCAATCTCCTCATCCCACTCGCCGTCAGGAGACACAATAAACTTTTCTTTTGTACAGCGGAGGACCTTCTTCCATGTAGTAGCCAGTGGATGGATTCGCGATCTGTGAAAATATGAAACGATAAAAAAAAAATTATCATTTCAGTTTTCACAAAGACTTTTCATTTTATATTTTCATGAACTCGACTTATGCGATTCCCGATCTCTTTGTGATAAATCGCTGGCACGGTTTGTACTAAAAAGTACTAAATAATAAATGCTCTAGAATCTTTCAGATTTATTTACCAATTAAAATTCAAAAAGGTCGTGAAAAAATAAAAAAAATAGTATAATTAAGTAATTAAATACAAATTATCGTAAACTGCCTTAGAATGGATGAATCTCCCATCATTAGCCTTTGTTGGTTGACACAAATTAGTCACAAAATTACGGTGCTCTTCAATGGATGATTTGGAAGTGAAATATCTTATAAGAAGTAACAATAACAACTTATTAAAAGATCTTTGATAAGAGACTTTTTTAGTAGGTTTTTTTAATTCCAGAAATGGCATTAGTGCAAGCAAGAAAAGTCGATGCTTACTCTCCTACCAGGAGCATAAGCTTCTTTAGAACCCACAAGCTTTCTTTTTAGCATATGCTTAAAAAAAGGTTAAGCTCATCCGCATTGTAGATTTTGCTGTTTTTCTGTTAATTTTTTTTGGATTCCATTCCGTTTTTGAAATTTAAACCAAACATTGCACTTGGTTTTACGGCTTTGATTTTTTTGTAAAGCATACATGCTTTTGACTTAATGAATTGTGTGGAAATGGTTTGGTTTTACCTCTGCAACCAATTTTAGAAGACTTCCATCCTTGGATATCCGCTGATTCCTAGAATAACTTTATTTTATGCGATGAAACCTGACCGAAGACAGTACAAAATATTTGCACCTATTGAGAACATTTTTATATGCATTGCATACTTTTAGGCAAAAACAAAATTCACACTCTTTTTGGGTGTGTGTTTATTTTTATTTTAAAACTTTTACCTGAAATTTTGTATTTAAGAAATGTCCTTCATTGAAATAAATGATTTTTTTTTTTCAGAACAATTATTTGGGATACGCCATTTACAATGCGCATTAATTTTCTTTGCGTTGGCTGTTGCATATGGGTTGCGTGTCAACATGTCAGTTGCCATAGTTGCAATGACTGACAAATCATCGAATGCCAAATTTGATGTAAGCCCATTTCGTTTCATGTTTGGGATTTTTTTTTTTTATTTATATATTTTTTTTTTTATAGGAATACGATTGGTCAGAGTCAACAAAATCACTTATCCTAAGCAGCTTCTTTTGGGGTTATGTAGTGACACAAGTTCCAGCGGGACAATTAGCTCAAAGATATGGCGCCAAGCATGTTGTATTTTGGGGCATCACAATATGTTCGATTCTCGCTATTCTAACACCAATCTGTGCCAAAATAGGAGGATCAGCACTTGTTTGTACCCTGCGAGTTATTCAAGGTCTTTGCCAAGGAACAGTTTTTCCTTCGACACACAATCTCCTCTCCAAATGGTCTCCGTTTGCAGAACGTGGAAAACTCGGAACACTAAGCTATTCTGGAGTACAATTCGGAACTGCTCTGATGCTTTGTGTAAGTGGAGAACTTGCCGCCTCTGTAATGGGTTGGCCAAGTATATTTTATATATCCGGAGCAGCAGGAATTCTTTGGTCGATACTTTGGTTCTTCTTCGCATCCAGTTGTCCGGCTGATAATCGTTTCATATCGGAAGAAGAACGACTATACATCGAAATGATACCCACACATGGGGAATCTGGCGAAGAAAAAAATGAACTTAAACCAAAACTCCCAACTCCGTGGTCGGATATTTTGACCTCAGTACCCTTTTATGTGGTTTTGTGTGCCCATTGTGCCAACAACTGGGGATTCTGGACTCTTTTGACTGAAATTCCTTCGTACATGAAAAACATTCTTGGAATGGACATTAAATCGAATGCCCTATTATCCTCTTTGCCATATTGGACAATGTTTCTGCTGAGTTTCTGTTTTCTAGTTATTTCGGAAATTTTAGACCGCAACAAGTGCATGAGCCTTTCGTTTAGCAGAAAATTCTTCAATACCTTGGGACATTGGGTTCCAATGGTGGGTCTCATCGGGATGGGATACATGGATGGAGATAGTGTGGTTCTGGCGATAGTCTTTCTTACCCTAACAGTTGGAATGAATGCAGCCTGCTATTTGGGCTTCCAAATGAATCACATAGATCTTTCGTCGAATTTTGCTGGAACCCTCATGGGTTTGACCAATTGCGCTGCAAACATTATGAGTATTATTGCCCCACTTTCGGTTGGATTGATTGTTAACGATGAGGTAAGATAGAGAAATCTTGTGTATTATCAGAATTTAATTTTGACTTTTTTTTCATTTCAGACAAATCCAGACCAATGGAGGATTGTATTCTTTATTGCAGCAGCATTCTTCTTCGTCGGCAACTTATTGTTCATTCTTTTTGGGAAATTCACTACCCAACCTTGGAATGATCCTAAAACGGTAGTAGCATTCGCAAATGGAAACACTGGTCATAATTCAGCGGTTGTGGAGTCACAAAATTGATGCTGAGCATATTGGTTTAATTTTACATCAATTTGAAAAAAAAATCCGTGATCTAGTCATTTAAGTAGGTATCTATCTTAGCTTAGTAACTATCCATAAGTTAACTTTTGTTTAAGAAAGAATCTATTTGATTGAAATAGCTTTGTGTTCCTTATTCGATGGTTTATGATAAGTTTAAAATGTAAACAAGTGTTTCTTGTTAACAAAAACTCGCCATAAAAATCAGTTATTTTTTTAACAATTTAAGCACAGTGTGTATATAGTCTTATAAATGTATTTATATAATAATCAATATTTATAAAATGATTTAGAGTAGTAAGAATAAAATAAAATATGTTTTTAAACTTTCTGAAGAAAATGTATAAATTCAATATTACAAATGTGAACAAAAATTATAATGAAAACAATACAATACAAAATGTCTTTTTTCTACGAAAAAATGAAATTAGTAAAACTAAAAAGTTCTGCTTACTTTCAAAAAGGTTTACTAAAAACAGTTTCCAACAGCAACTACCAGTATAACTCCATATAAAATTTACAAAACTGGAATAGGCCACATATGTTTTTAAAACGCTTAATTGTGTCATCGGAGAAACATACGAAACTGTAATTACATTAGCTACACAATTTCAAAACGCAGATGTATATATACAGTGACGCACAAAAGTCTGCGTACGGATGTGGCATTATAAAATAAATTGAAAATATTCACTAAAAGATTTTTTAGATTCTTTAAATGGATATATTTCTTGAAAATAATATTAAACAAATTATTTTTTAACAAAATATTATTACAATTTTTTAAAACAAAAAAGCATAAACAAAAATTATTCATTGAATTCATTTCACAAAAATTTGCGTACATCTGTAAGAGTTCGTTCAAGTTTGTCTTACTTAAAAGTTATTCTAGAATATTGATTGTAACGGGTGATTTTTTTAAGGTTAGGATTTTCATGCATTAGTATTTGACAGATCATGCGGGATTTCAGACATGGGGTCAAAGAGAAAGATGCTCAGTATGCTTTGACATTTCATCATGAATAGACTTACAACGTCGAATTTTCAGTGAATGGGCCCTAGAAAAGTTGGCAGAAAATCCGCTTTTTTATCGACAAATTTCAGCGATGAGGCTCATTTCTGGTTGAATGGCTACGTAAATAAGCAAAATTGCCGCATTTGGAGTGAAGAGCAACCAGAAGCCGTTCAAGAACTGCCCATGCATCCCGAAAAATGCACTGTTTGGTGTGGTTTGTACGCTGGTGGAATCATTGGACCGTATTTTTTCAAAGATGCTGTTGGACGCAACGTTACGGTGAATGGCGATCGCTATCGTTCGATGCTAACAAACTTTTTGTTGCCAAAAATGGAAGAACTGAACTTGGTTGACATGTGGTTTCAACAAGATGGCGCTACATGCCACACAGCTCGCGATTCTATGGCCATTTTGAGGGAAAACTTCGGAGAACAATTCATTTCAAGAAATGGACCGGTAAGTTGGCCACCAAGATCATGCGATTTGACGCCTTTAGACTATTTTTTGTGGGGCTACGTCAAGTCTAAAGTCTACAGAAATAAGCCAGCAACTATTCCAGCTTTGGAAGACAACATTTCCGAAGAAATTCGGGCTATTCCGGCCGAAATGCTCGAAAAAGTTGCCCAAAATTGGACTTTCCGAATGGACCACCTAAGACGCAGCCGCGGTCAACATTTAAATGAAATTATCTTCAAAAAGTAAATGTCATGGACCAATCTAACGTTTCAAATAAAGAACCGATGAGATTTTGCAAAATTTATGCGTTTTTAAGAAAAAAAAGTTCTAACCTCAAAAAAATCACCCGTTATAATGTATAGTTAATGCTTTTTGGGATATCTTTTCATATTAATTAATCCCTGAGACGCTTTGGCATAGATTCTTCTAGCTTTACTATGCAGGAACTGCCAATCTCATTCCACTCCGACAATAAGGCTTCCAACAATTTCGAAATTTCTTTTTAGGATATCAAATTGTTATTTCGACTCATATGATATATATAACCTGCCACCAAAAATTAGGACACTTCTTTTTAACCTCCTTGGAAAACGCAAGCCTTTGTTGTATTTTTGTGCAGGTCCTATAAACGTTTAGTAAGAGCTTATTTATCTCAAAAACGGCTCCAAGAATTTTTATGAAAAAAATCAGTGTACTTTTATATGCAGGTGTGGATTACGTTTTGGTAAAAAATAAATTGCACGACTGGATCGCACGTAATTCCTCTTAGGTGCGGTAACAGTTTCAAATAAAATTCGAAAAATTTAAAGAGTTTTTATCCGATTTTTCGGACTTCTGATTGTTTTTATATTTTATTTATTTATTTATTTATTTTATATATATTTGAAAATTTAAACGTCATTTCACTTGCGATTATAGGTACTATAATGCAATTTATGGATTCGGGGGAAAAAAAATCTAACAATCAGACATGACATTACGATAGTAGAGAAAATTCCGTCCGTCTGTCTGTATGTCTTACTGTCTGTCTGTTCGCGCCTCTACAGCCTAAACTGATGGGCCGATTTGCTTCAAACTTGGTATTTAGTATTTATTAGGTAGTATCTCGGGGGTGTTTTTCATTTTTGTTCTAGGTCAAAAAATAACGGGTACCTGCTATACAATCTTTAACAAAAAGTTTGATTTTCTCGAAAACGGCTCTAACGATTTTGATAAAACTTACAGGGTGCTATTTTTTTTTAACAATGAATCTTTCAGTTGGAATAATTTTTTCGAAATTTGTTCTATAACGGTACCTGTCATAGAACCGGTTTTTTTTCAAATTCGGGTATGTCGTAAGCCATTATTCCGATTTCAATAAAATTTTGCGCACAATTAATATTGCATTTAAATATTTTCAAAAACTTTTTTTTTCAATTTTTTAAAATTTTCTGAAAAAAAAATGGTTTTGATTATTTGAATTTTTTTTAAATAATTTTTCCACGTGAAAACTACAGATTTTCTTATAATGACATACTAAAAAATTAAAATATTTTTTCGAAAAGTTTAAAAAAAAACTTTCTTAAAAAATTGGTCCAACGGTTTTCAATATTTTTTTTTCCTCGATAGACATTCAGTTTTCAAATTTTATTGCATACTTAGTTTCTCCAAAAAAAAAACTCTTAAACTATTTAAAAAAATGAAAGAATTTTTTTTAGGTTTTTCTTTAATTTTTGTTTTTTTTTCAAAAATGGTTTGTTAAAAATTTGTTTTGTTGTTGTTTTCTGATAATTACTACCAGCTGAAAGATGTTGGCGTACTCAAAAAAAAAAAAGTTGGAATATTTTTTCGAAAAGTTTTTCAAAAAAACTCTTTTTTGAAAAAAAAACTGGTCAAACGATTTTGAAAAAAATGTTTCCTTAAAATTTAAAACTACATATAAAAGATATTAAATGGCTTCCTTCTTTTTTGCCAAAAAAACGTTTTAACTAGTGATTGACAAAATTTCAAATGATTTTGTATCTCCTTTTTCCTTACGATTTCTCGAGTATTGGTCAACCGATTCCCGATTAAACTAATTGATTATTTTTTTTCAAACAACGTTTTTTGTATTCGTAATGATTAATACTTTTTGTTTTCTTTGAAAAATCAATATTTTGAGAATGGCTTCTTGATTTTTTTTAAATTTTGTTGTTAAAAGAAGACTTTGAGTTTGCATTTTTGATTTTTTTTTTTTAATTTTTGAAAAATGATTTAACTGGGTCTATTATTTTAAAGAAAAAAAATTTTTACTTATTCTCATTTCTGAAATTAATAAAATGGCGTTTAATTTTTCCCGTTAAAACAATTTTACTTATATTTTTTTTCGAACAGTAAAAACTGAAAAAAATCGAATAGAAACCTTGGAATTTATTTAAAATTTTATTCGACGATGCACATAAAAGCAAGTGTGTGCGATCCAGTAGTGCAATTTATTTTAGATTTATATTTACATTTATAATTTTCACTGGCACTGGCAACTAAGGTCATCGGCTCTTACAACAAAAGACGATACAAGACAGAGAGACATACAGAACAGTAAACAGATATCAACAGCACCCCCGTTAGTTTTCCGACGCCTCCCCCATGAAGAATTTTTTGTTTTGTTAGTTCTTCGTGATTCTCATAGTTTAACACTATGAAAAATAAGAATATTTCGATTTTTATATTCAGCTGCCTATCCTAAGAAATGTTAAATATAGCAAACTTCGTACCTACATCAACTTCTATAGTGAGCTTAACTAGGGGTACAAACCGTACTGTAATGGGCTAGTGGGACTGGACTCCGGAAATGGAGCTTAAATCCTGAAAACTCACGTACGCTTAGGCACAATTTTAGAAGAAAAGTGTCTTCGTTAATTTAATATGATTTTATATCTCTTTATGAATTTTCCGTCGTCGTGACAAGAACGGATAAAGTGCTTTAAGTAACACATTTTTGTTCACACACATTGCATCAAAAAAAAAAATATTTCAATTCAAATCGAAGAAAACAAGACCTTAAATACTTCAAATTGACAAATTCTTCTAAAATATTGTAACCAAAATTCAGAGTAGTGAAGGAATGCTCATCAGTTCACCCTTGAGCCTAATTACGGACGTACCGTGAAATATAGAGATTCTTTTCTTAGCCGAACAACATGAATTTGGAATAGCTTACCCAGCGGAGTTTTTCCTTGCCATTTCAATTTGATAACATTCAAGACACCTTCTGTCCCTCCTTCCCTAACTATTCCTGCTCGCGCAGTGTGTTCAACATTACTAGGGCCACTACCTAATCCCTTGTGCGCACGCATATTTATAAAAAAAAAATAATACAGGGCTGTGTTCAAAAATGAATAAAGCAAAAAACTTAGTTCTTGTTGATTCTTATCAAATTGATTGACTAACTTCTTATGAAAACCACTACGGTGATGTCGCTGTCGGAATTGGCGGGAAAATGTGCGGAAGAACGTTTTTCGGGAAAACGAGCTGCCGGAAAAAGTATCTTACTCCGGCAAATCAGTTGTTTTCAACTTTCATTATTGTTATGATTGACAGTTGTGGCATTTTTTGGTTTATGAATCCATTACTTACTTGCCCTTGTCGATTCTAATTTTCAGAAATTTCGTACATCTGTTCCAAAGGTTATTATTCTTCATCTTTTGCTGTAAATGTATTTTTTACTCATTTATGATTTTAAACGACATAGTTATCGGAATAATAAAACAAAAATTAATTTAAATAAAGTATCTGATTAAGTTTTTTTTTTTTTTAAGTAAACATTTTTTTGTACTAATTGCTTCTATTGTACTTTCTTCATTCAACCATCATTCCAATCCCAGTTCAATTTTTTTCCTCATCAGTTATGAATATTTTTTAAAACCACCTAGAAGTGTGAAAAAAAGATTCCACCTTAAATTTTGGGTGAAGTCCCAAAAGCTTAAAAATGGCTGATAACGATAGTCGAAGTTTTGAATATGAAGGTAACTGGAATAAATAAAATAAAAAAAAATGATTTTAAAAAAATTCTGCTCTTTTTTCAGAAAACAAATACGGAATACGACACATACAATGCATTCTAATATCTTTTTGTCTGGTAGTTACATTTGCACTGCAGGCGAATATGTCAATTGCCATTGTGGCAATGACAGATGTATCATCGGTTT
The DNA here is from genome assembly GCA_963971375.1 of Platycheirus rosarum. Lineage (NCBI taxonomy): Eukaryota > Metazoa > Arthropoda > Insecta > Diptera > Syrphidae > Platycheirus > Platycheirus rosarum. Next base: position 2,410,511 of record OZ020510.1, on the reverse strand, counting down.
CCATTTTTAGCGTAAGTCAAAAACTTATATAAAATTCCGTTACGTAACTCTAATTCTTGCAGGTTTATCAATGGTCCCAGAAAGAAAAGGCTCTCGTCCTTAGTAGCTTTTTTTGGGGCCTGGTCATAACAGAAATTCCATCGGCACATCTCGCTCGAATATTTGGCGGCAAAATCGTGCTATTTGTAAGCATGTTTGTATCGTCTGCTTTTGCAGCATTGACTCCAATTAGTGCTAATCTTGGTGGATGGCAATTAGTTTGTGCACTGCGAATGTTTCAGGGTTTATGCCAAGGGGCTGTATATCCCGCGATACAGGATCTTCTTTATAAATGGGCTCCAGTACAGGAACGAGGGAGGCTAACAACATTGTGTTATTGTGGATCACAGCTCGGAACTGCACTTGTGTTTTGTGTAAGTGGAGAAATCGCCTCATCAATTCTGGGCTGGCCGGGCATATTTTACGTATCCGGTGCGGTTGGATGCCTTTGGGCAGCTTTGTATGACTTTTTTGCATCGGACAGTCCAGAAGAGAGTCATTTTATTTCAGAGGAGGAAAAGTTCTATATTGAAATGATGCCCATTCCTATTTGTGAAACATGCAATGACTCATTTGAAGAGGACCAATCTAAACCACCTACTCCATGGAAGGATATATTGATTTCTGTTCCGTTTTTGAGTTTGCTTTTGGCACATTGTACAAGCTCATGGGGCTTTTACACCTTATTCACTGTGATTCCAACGTATTTCAAAAACGTCCTTGAAATGGATACCAAAAGGAATGCCCTCTTATCGTCATTGCCATTTTGGGTAATGCTGCTCCTAAGCTACTGTTTCCTTTTTATTTCGGAGTTCTTGAACAAGAGACAAGTCAGTGTTTCTTTCAGTCGGAAATTATTTAACAGTTTGTCACATTGGATTCCAGCACTTGGATTAATCGCCTTGGGGTTCGGAATTGGAAACAAAGAAACTGTAGCTATTTCCCTGATGACGGTAACAGTTGGGATCATATCGGCCAGCTATGTTGGTTTTCATTTGAATTATTTTGATTTGTCACCAAATTTTGGCGAAACTTTGATGAGCTTGACAAACTGTGCGGCGAATGTTTTGAGTGCCTTAGCACCACTTGCAGTTGGTTTTATTATAAATGATGAGGTAAGAGTCTATTTTGACTTTGATAATATTTTTGTAAATTTTTCTTTGTTTTCCAAAGAATGATCCATACCAGTGGAGCATAGTGTTCTTTATAGCAGCCGGCTTTTTCTTCAGTGGTAACTTGTTTTTCATTATTTTCGGAAAATTCGAAACACAATACTGGAATGAACCGAAGCAACCACTGGACGCAGACGGTGAACCAATTCCGAAAAGGCATAATTCAGTGAATGTTCCAAGTGTTTATTAATAAAAGAATTGATTTTTTTTTTTTAAATAACAATTCTTATATTACAACTTAAATTATAAATTAAATATATAGTTTAACAACATTGCTTATATTATTCATTAGGTTTTTGTGTGAACTCGTTAATAAATTATTTAAACTTAACTTTAACACACATTTTTTTTATAAAAAGGATTTATTTACTTATAAGCTTTTGGGTCAAAGTTGAGCCACATATGGACGATAGTTTTATATGATTCTAACATCTTCATCGATTTAAGACATAAATAAAAATGAAGTGTCTGTTTCTTAAATCAAAATAACAGCTTTTTACTTGATTTATACGAAAGGATATACAGTACTTATAACAAAAACACCATTTAAAAAAATTTTATCTGTCTGTGTGTTTGTTCCGGGTAATCTCGGGTACGGCTGCACCGATTTTGACGGTACTTTTATTGGCAGCTAGCTGATATGCTAACGAGTAACTTAGGCTCACTAGATGGCGCTGGTGTCGTTTTTTATGGACCGATTTTGACGGGTCTTTCACAGGCACGGAGCTTATTTTGAAAGAAATAACTAAAGCTATTTGAATTACCCTAATGTGGCGCTGGGTTTGCTTATTTTTTGAAAATTATTTCAGGCGGACGAAGTCGCGGGTAACAGCTAGTGGAATACATTTTGGTACGAAATCTTTTTAATAAAAACCTCTAGGGTTTTTTTTTTTTTTGTTTTACTTATTAATATAGCTTTATGATTCTTACCACCTTTATAACCTTAATGTTAAGTTTAAATAAAATCGCAAGGAAAATATTTTCAAAAACTGCTTTTAGATTTTTAGAAGAAAAAAATCAAAATCTTTGTTTTTTTTTTTGAAAATTCGGTATCGCTTTAATTGTTACAAAAACTATGTTTTTAAGGCGATTCCTTAGAGGGAAAGTTTATAAAAAAGATAGTTTAAATATAAATGTACCTGTTATACAAGCATTAAAGGAAAGCTTCTTAAAAAAGGCTAAAGGCTATGTATACTAACATATGATTACTTTTGTGGTTTTTAGCTAGAATTGGACCCAATATGTGTCACTTTCATCGGTATTCAGAAAACCTATGGTAAACACGAGCAACGCCGGGTGGGTCAGCTAGTATCAAAATAAATTAGATTTGTTCGCCAAATCGTTGGAAAGAATGTTAAGAAAAACGCTTTTTCTTCAAAAAAAATTATGCAACTTTTTAAATTCAAGTATCAATTTTAAGTATAATTATAAACAAAATTACATTAAACAAAACATTAAAAATTAAAAAAAAAATTATTTTTATTACATATCTTAAAATCTTAATAAAAAAAATCAAAACCCTATAGCAAGTACGTGCGACCTATTCGTGTCTGTTAAATTTATTTGCAGATGGGTAAATATTTGTTATTTTTGTGTTGTTTTAGAAACTTGAAGTTTTAAAAGTTTTCATTTAGAAGTCGTCATCTTATGAGATATACCTATTATAGTATATTGAACTGTTAAACGCCGCGGATCAAACTTTTACGAGAAATCTTAGCTTCCATATTAAAATGGTTGATAATAATCGAAGGTTTGACTACAAAGGTAAAGGTCTTGTAATCAAATCAAGTGTCTAGCAATTAAAAATAAAACAAGAGTATCTAATGAAGGTGAATAGACAAAACATTCATTTTTAGAATAGTACATTATATAGGTATACCTTATCACTCTTATAAGTTCGCGATTAGTTAGCATATGGATTGTTTTTTTTTTTAATTATTTTAAAAGCGTTAATAACTTTAGATTTCAAAACTATGATTATTTTTCTAATCTATGCTATCATGTGAAGGCATCTGGCTGAAAGACTCATAACCATACTTTCGATAACAACTGGAGGCATATTTCGAAGCGATATATACAAGATATTTTAATGCATATCGTCAGGAGTTATGAACCCGTTATAAATTGAATTTTGCACACACAAATGAATATTATACCAGTTTACCGATATGGAAAAAATCTTGATATTTAAATTAGACAGCCAGTTGGCAGAGTAAACAGCTTTAACAGCTGGAGCAGGCTAAAGACGGAAAATAAGAATGTGTTTTGGTTTTAAGGCTAGTTACCTTAGTCACAAACGAAAGTTTTTTTGAATCCAAAACTATTTCAATAGTTTTTCCAAATGTATACTTAAGCTACGTGTACACGATTGCCAGGTCTGACAATAATTGCCAGATCAGCAAACGTCTGACAATGACCTGAAAATTAAATTTGTGTGTACACGGTTTGCAGAAAATCTACGAATGTCTGACAATGTCGACAATCTAGTTTGGCCAAATAGCTGGCAATAGATTTGCAAACATTTGTAGATTTTCTACCAACCGTGTACACACACACCAAATTAAATGTTGGATCTGCAAATTTATTTTCGCCTCGTTGTCACATTGCAACTGTCAAAAAAGTTTATAGCTGCATTGAAAAAAATTAAATATAAAAAAATAAGATAAATGGATAAAAAAATAACAATTGCAACTAACAGTTTTGGGGCGGCGGGGACCAGGTAACCGGCTCAACCACAATGGGCTGAAATTTTCCCATATTTTCATCTTCAATGTATTCCTCCATGTCAAAAAATTTGTAAATAAATTTTCATATATTTACATTTTCTTTAAAATATAAAAAGCACCTAAAATTTACTTTGGAAGGTTTGCCAAACTTGTCTGGCAATGAATAAATTTGCAAATGTTCTTAAAACTGCATCACCAAATTTATTCATTTGCAGACATTTGCAGAAACCTCAGGAAATGAAAAAAATTTGGTGATCTGCCAATGAATTTTGTGTATACATGATTGCCACATCTCCAAATTAATTTGACTTTAAAATGATTGATGAACAAATTTTTCTGCAAATTAATTTGATGTGTACACGGTTGTCAGCTTACGTGTACACGATTGCCAGATTTCTACAAATTAATTGGCAGATATTTGTCTACAAATTAGAAGCCAAATAATTTTTCTGCTAATTAATTTAGTGTGTACACGATTGTCAGCCATTCGAAACAATTTTTTCACTGACAGATCCGGCAACATTTGCATCCTGCACAGTCGGACGTTTGGGGATGCAAAAACCTGACATGGCTCTGTATAGCTCGTCTCTATAAATGATATCGCACGCGGTCTTAAAATCAATAAAGAGGTGGTGGGTATCGATTTGAAATTCTTGGGTAGTTTCCAGGATCTGCCTTAGCGTGAACATTTGATCGATTGTGGACTTTCCTGGTCTGAAACCACACTGAAAGGGGCCAATCAGGTTGCTGACGAAAGGTTTCAGGCGTTCACATATTCTAATTCTATAATCCTCTATAGTTGGCGCAGTTTAGAGGGTCTCCCTTCTTGTGGATCGGGCAAACGATGCTGAGGTTCGATTCATCAGGCATACTTTCTTCTGACCAAACTTTAGAGATGAGTGGTGTATGCACTCCACCAGGTCATCTCCGGCCGCTTCAAAAAGTTCGGCGGGTAGTCCGTCGGGTCCAGCAGCTTTGATGTTTTAAGTTTAGATATTGCTATCCTTACTTCATTTTGGTCAGGTGGACGGAAGTTTTGTCTGTCATCATCCATGTTGAATGGTACTTTCTGCCTGACAGCGGGATTTTGGTCTTTATCGCCGTTTAACAGTCTGCAGAAATGGTCCTTCCATGTACTCAGCACCGCCTGTGACTCTACTACGAGGTTTCCATTCCTATCTCTAAAGGCTTCTGTGCGGGTTTTTTTTCCTTGGCAAGTTCTTTTTTCCTATTGGTAGAACTTCCGCTTCCCGTTTTTCCTGGAGTAGCATCTCTCAATATCTTCGATCCCGCTTCTCATGCTCTCTCTTTTTCTTTTGGAGAAGCCGGTGTTCTTCCCGTCTCTTCTGCTCGTAGAGCTCGTTTTCGTCGAGCGAGCAGTTCTCGTCTTTCTTTGCAGCGCCGCTTTATATGCCTCTTGTTTGGCTGCATGGGCCTGCCTGCATTCGTCATCGAACCAGAGGTTTCGCGGTGGTGGTCTGGTGAAACCTAGCACATCAGTTGCTGCATATCTGTTGGCTTGTTGGCAGTGTTGCCACTGGTCTTCGGCACTTGATGCTGGCGGTACTGGATTTCTTGAGAGGTTACGGGATATTCGATCGGCATAGGTTCTGGCGGTTTCTTGCGATTGCAGCTTTCCGACGTCATACTTCCTCACAGTATTACTTCGTTGTTGTGGTGTTCGGGTTATTCGCATTCTTACCTTGGCTGCAACAAGGTAGTAATTCGAGTCGATATTAGCTGCTCGAATGTGAACATCCAAGATACTGGAGGCGTGTCTTGCATCAATCGCAACGTGATCAATCTGATTGACGGTTTTTTGATCTGGGTGTCGCCAAGTCCCTTTGTGTATATCGAGATGAGGAAACCGTGTGCTTGTAATGTGCCGCTGCGAAGTCAATTAGCCTAAGTCCGTTTTCAGACGTTGTGTCGTGTAGGCTATGTTTTCCGACAGTCCTACCAAAGATTTCCTCTTTACCTATTTTGGCGTTAAAATCGCCTAGTACGATCTTAACGTCGTATTTATGGCATTGCTCATAGGTTTTGTGGAGGAGCTCGTAGAAGTCATCCTTGGTGGCGTCATCTTTGTCCTCTGTGGGGGCATGAGCGCATATTAGGCTAATGTTGGTGAATTTAGCCTTGATACGGATTGTCACAAGTCGCTCACTTACGTGTTTAAAGCCCAAGACTTCTTGCCTAAGTCTACCGCTTATGACGAGTCTGCACCCAAATAAACGCTGTGGTTTTCTTGCACAATCACCGTAGTACACGACACAGTTTTTCATCCTTCTTTTGCCCGGCCCATTCCATCGCACTTCCTGGATTGCAGTAATTCCTGCTCTGTAGTAGTCTAGGGCCTCCGCTAGTTATTTTGCTGCACGTGATCTGTGAAGAATTCTAACAGATCCGAAGGTCGTTGTCCTTAATTCGTTTTTCCGGGTCGTCAACAGTTAATCCGTCATCATCCGTCATTATCCTCAGACCATTTTTACACATAAATTTGGATCAGTAATTTCTTGGTAGCATCTAACCAAAATATCTCGATTATCTCTCTCACGGAAATAGAAGATTCAAATTTCTTAATTTTTTGCCAAATTAAATTTTCAGAATTTCTTTAATGTTTACAATAGCTAATCAAAACTGAGTCACTGACGTACGTTTTTGTTTTTATATTTTTTAGAAAAAAGTTTGGGAATACGCCATTTGCAAGTGGCTCTTATCTTTTATGTATTGGCAAAGTCGTATGCACTGCGTGTAAATATGTCAGTGGCCATTGTGGCAATGACGGATAAACTTGCACCTCCTGAACATGGAGTAAGTATTTGTATTTCGATCATAATGGTAATAAACGAAAGAAATTTAAAAATTATATTTTGTTAATGATTCAAAAGTATTACATTTTATGAAAAGACTTACATAAATATTGCTTTATCAAAAGATTTAACTTCCAATTTTATATTTTCAGGTTTACGTTTGGACAGAGAAAACGAAGTCCATTGTCCTCAGCAGCTTTTTCTGGGGTTATGTGATCACTCAAGTCCCCGCAGGTCAACTTGGTCAAAAGTATGGAGCCCACAAAGTTCTCTTCTGTGGCATGACCCTCTGCTCTTTCCTCTGTATGTTAACTCCAATTTGTGCCAAGCTTGGTGGATGGCCATTAATATGTGTCATACGATTGCTGCAAGGACTGTGTCAGGGAACGGTTTTTCCCTCCACACATAATCTCATCGCCAAGTGGTCTCCAATTAAAGAACGCGGAATGCTAGGAACAATCAGTTATTCCGGATGTCAACTCGGAACCGCTCTCATGCTCTGTGCAAGTGGGGAAATAGCTTCATCATTTATGGGATGGCCTGGAATATTCTATACATCTGGTGGAATTGGTTGTGTTTGGGGAGTATTGTGGCATTTTTTCGCATCAAGTTCTCCATCAGAAAGCCGGTTTATCTCTGAGGAGGAAAAGATGTACATTGAAATGCTGCCAGTTCCGAGTGCTGAGTTTTCGAATGAACAACCCAAAACGAAGTTGCCTACTCCATGGATTCAAATTTTGACATCTTTACCATTTTATTGTTTATTGGCGGCGAATTGTGCCAACATATGGGGTTATTACACCTTACTAACTCAAATACCCACCTACTTGAAGAGTGTCTTTGGCATGGACATTAAAAGGAACGCCTTGTTATCTTCCCTACCGTATTGGGTGATGTTTGTGCTGTGTTACTTCTTTCTGTTTATTGCCGAAGTCTTGAGGAAGAAACAGTGCATGAGGCTATCGTTTAGTCGAAAGTTTTTATTGGATTGGGATTTATGGACAAAACCAATGAAAGTCTTGTTATAGTCCTATTGATGCTCATTATTGGTATGAATGCTGCATGTTATTTGGGTTTCACATTGAACCACATAGATTTGTCACCAAACTTTGCCGGTACTTTAATGGGAATGACAAATTTTACAGCTAATCTAATGAGCATAATAGCGCCACTGACAGTTGGATTTATCGTTACTGATGAGGTGAATAATATTTTACTTTAAGACAAGAACGTAAATATGTTTTTTTTTTTTTTTTAGAAAAATCCTGAGCAGTGGAGGGTAATTTTTTTCATAACAGCAGGTTTCTTTTTTGTGGGAAATTTGCTTTTCATTCTTTTTGGAAAATTCGAAACACAGCACTGGAATGATCCAAGGCCAGTTATAGTTAAGGACGCAATTCACAAAAATCGAAACTCAGTTTATAAGAGTACAGTGCACTAAAACCAATTTTTTTTTTTAAGACTGATTAAACAATAACTTGTATATCTTAATCAGCACTGATGTTTTTTCTTACTAAAATAAAAACATAAATTCTATAAAAAACAATTTCAATTTAGCTGAGTTGTAACTAGCCTTTAAATAAATAAATTTACTGGCGAGACAGCTACTAAAGGACCCAACGCTTTCTGACTTTTAAGTTCCGCACACTTACCATTATGCCACGGGGCCTTGTGGTCAAAATCCTCGCTATTACAAAAAAAAATATATCAAAAACGGGCATTTTTTTAAATTATTAAAAAGAAAACCACAATTATTCCAGCTTTGAAAATGGTTAACGCAATGGCTCTCACAAGTGCTGAAAAAGCTAACACTCTCGCACACTCATTTTCCAATAGCCATTTGGTTATTGGAAATGTCACTAGAAATAACTTTATTGAGTCATCAGTGACAGACTCGGTTAATTTTATAAACTCCTCGAGCTTCAATATGCTTCATGATGAAATTTCGTTTGAAGATCTCAAAGCCTTTCTCACAGACTTAAGAACTAGAAAATCAGCGGGATTTGATGGTATTAAGAACCTCTATGCGTTTTTTATCGATTTTAAAGCTGCTTTTGATAATATTAACAGAAACGCGTTATTTCATAAACTTTTTGCATTGGGAATCTCTACGAAAATGGTTACTATTATCAAAGCACTTTACATGGATACTTCGGCCGCTGTCTGGGATAGGAAAGACTTGTCTGATTTCTTCGACACCAAAAAAGGTGTCAAACAGGGATGTGTCTTGAGTGCACTGCTATTCGTTATTTAAATGATCTGAACGACAATCTACCACATGGATTAACTAAAGATGGAACTGCAATCAATGCCCTCCTGTATGCCGATGACATTGTATTTCTATCTGATAGCTCTTCGAAGTTACAAGAGATCATTGACAGCTTTATAGTATATTCTTTGTATATACACTGCATATAGTACTATCATGGAGCATCATTTTTTAGTTCTGAATCAAGTCGCAATGAGGCGTGCTGAAATTGCCAATTGGTGTGAATATAGAATAAGTACAGACAACAAAAGTTTATTAAACACTGGTAAAATATCGGTAAAGGTTCTCGTCTCCACTATTTAGAGATAGTCCTGAATCAACCAGGAAGATGGCCAGACGAAAAATTACCACCATGAGAGTACTATAGAATATTGTAACAAGTGGAATCTTTTAGTCAATCTTGGCAAATCCGAAATAGTCATTTTTCGAAACGGAGGACGCAGAGCTGCTTGCGAGAAATGGTTTTACAATGACACAGAAGTACCAGTATCGAACCATTATAAATATCTGGGTGTTGTGTTCAACTACAACATGTCTTGGAACGAACATTTAAATAATAGGCTTGCATCTTCAAAAAACTCCATAAACGCTACTTGGTCCAAGCTGCTTAGTAATAAATCAGTTCAACACTCAGCAAAATTTAAAATTCACGATACCGCTACGCGATCTATCATGTTGTACTGTGCTCAAGTATGGGGATATAATGAACATATACAAGTTCAAAAGTTACAACGATTTTTTATTAAAAGATGTTTTCTCCTACCAGATACAACGCCCAACTATGCCTTGCATATCGAGACTGGTCTTCCTAAAGCGTTTCTAACAACCCTAGAGTTGCATTTTTCTTATATACGGAAAACACTGCATCTTTCCCCAACAGTAGGCTACCAAGAATACTGTCTGAAGCAATTATTAGAAAGAAAATCTTCTGGGCTAAGGATTGGCTTGATCTTTTCCACGAAACATCAATTGATTTTGCGTTCGCCATAAATTTACACCAGTGGAAAGGATTGCATAACATACTACTGTCAAAGCTTAAGGAAAAACATTGGAACGGATTTGTCAGTAATGCCAAGCAATTCCAATTTCACGATGAATACTGCATTGTGCTCTACTCTGAAGTTCCAAACTACTTTAATGACGCAAACCCCCGCGATATGATCTGCCTTATATTAAAAACGCGATGTGGACTTCTCAATCTGAATGGTAGAGCCTTCCAAAGAAACACAAACGGTTTATGTACACTCTGCAACTTAGATGCCTCTGAGAATACTTTTCACTTCGTTGGAGTTTGCCCGATCTTTAAAAGATATAGACGAATATTCCTCGGTAATAACGAACTCTCCCGCACACAATTTTTCAATGTATTAAACGGCAGCTGCTACTCAAATCTCTATAACTTTTTGAAAGCTTCTCTTAAATATCGAAATCTCATTTTAAGCGAATATTCTTAATTTATGAACTCACTAAGCTATATTTTTAAGGTAAAAGCACTGGTTTAGTACTTCTTGATATAGAAAAAGCGTTCGACACTGTATGGCACAATGCCCTTCTACACAAGCTTTTAAGGCTAGGATTTCCATTGTATCTAATTAAAATTATGCAGTCTTTTTTGATGAATAGAAGTTTTCTTAAACTTATGATGTCAATGCGGGTGTTCCTCAAGGGTCGGTACTCGCCCCAATATTGTATAATTTTTTCACATATGACTTTCCTTATTTAGCAAACTGTCAACAAGCAAATTTTGCTTAAAATTCAGTTGGTTCCTTAATTGAAATCATTTTGCAATCTGCATTGTACTACATTGAAGCTATTGTAATGATTGGAAAATTAAAATAAATTCTTCGGAGACTCAGGCTGTTTTTTTTTCACAAGAAAAAGAAAAGCTTGTTTCTTGCCCAGCAATGATCTCTCAATAAGTGGTACTAGCATAAATTGGCAGCCGAGTACTAAATATCTTGGAGTGCACCTTGATAAATCTCTGACTTCTGGATTGCACATTCAAGAAATTGTTAAGAAAATTCGAACGACAATCAAAGTTCTTTAGCGATTTATCAACCGTAAATCAAAACTAAGCAATGAAAATAAAATATTTATACTTATATAAATAATTAATATATAAATATTAATATATATAATAAATTATAATTTCAAGGAATTATGTTTTACGGGCCGCCGGCTTGGGGAATATGTGCAGTAAGTCCTATTCGAAAGCTTCAAATAGCCCAAAACAAAGTTTTGAAAATGATTTTGAAATGTCCATGGTTTTTCTCAACTGAAGAACTGCATCGGATTTCAAATATTGAATTAGTCGCAAAAAGAATTTCTAAGCTCTATGAAAGATATAACTATCCTTGCATCTCTTCGGATAACACATTGATAGCAGTCCTGGCACTTCAGACCATTGTGTCAATTCAGCTAATTTCTCATCCCCCACCCATCCAGTTTAAGAAAAACTTCCCACCAGGACCGTTTGAAAATACGAGAAAGCCTGAATATTTTTTCCGAAGCTTTAACTGGTCACTATGCTTCCTCGATAGTGACATTGATGCCAGTGCTGAAATGACCACAAATTCGATTCTTCTAGGGATGCGTGCTTTTATTCCTAACAGAGTAAAAAGCATCAAACCTAAAGAAAAGTCTTGGTTTAATTCTGAGTGTAAAGAAGCTATCAGGCTCAAAGAAGTAAGTTTCCGTTCTTACAAAGCCAACCCTACAGAGGAAAATCGGAAAAAGCACAAACAAGCAAGAAACTCATGCAACTCCGTTATTGAAAGAACCAAATTTTTGCATGACCAAAAATGACGGCAAAAAATTCTGCAGTGTCCCAAAGGCAGTAAAAATGTCTGGTCATTTGTAAAAAGGAGGACAGATTTTTTTCCGCACTCGTACAGTAGCAAGAGTTCTCAAAGATCTCGATATACACAAATCCGCTGGCCCGGATGGTATACCCCCTATTCTTCTGAAGAGGTGTTCTTCCACACTGGCAAAGCCACTGCGTAAGCTTTTCCATCGCTCCTACTCTTCTGGAATCTTTCCTAGAAGATGGAAAACAGCATTTGTCCAGACTGTCCCTAAGAAATGTGACCCATCCTCCCCCTCTTCCTACCGACCCATAGCACTGACATCCCTTCTTTCTAAGGTCATGGAAACACTGATTAAGGAATATCCCGAAGATCGAAAGCTTCTCCATGACCGTCAGTATGGCCTCCGCAGCAACCGTTCCACTGGTGATCTGATGGCATATCTCACCGAACAGTGGAACAAATCTTTACATCGCTTTGGTGAAAGTAAGATTATTGCTCTTGATATCTCCAAGGCATTTGATAGAGTTTGGCATGAAGCTCTCTTATCGAAAATGCGTGCTTTTGGGATCGATAATACTCTTGTTCGTTGGATTAGAAGCTATCTTCTGGACCGTTCAATACAAGTTGTATTGGACGGATTCAAGTCTAATTCCTACAAAATAAATGCTGGTATGTCCCAGGTCTCTGTTCTGTCTCCGACTCTTCCTCATTTTTATAAATGATCTTCTGTCTGTTACATATAATCCACTTAACTGTTTTGCTGACGACACTACCCTCAGCTTTTCATATTCGTTCGATAATTCACGTCCTTCGCCTTCGGACGTACAATTGCAACGGTACCGTATATCAAGCTCATTAAACTCCGATTTATACAGCATTGTCAAATGGGGTAATAGGAATCGTGTGGAGTTTAATGCTTCGAAAACTCAATGTTCTCAGCACTCGGTTTGTGTGTCAACGACGACCTCCGTTGGAACGACCATATACTTGAGATCGCTAAGAATGCTGCTAAGTGCTTAGGTTTTCTGTATCGGTGTAAGAAGTACTTTTCCTCATCTGATCTGGCTACAATTTATAAACCGTTTATACGCCCTAAACTCGAGTATAACTCCCACCTCTGGGCGAGATTTTCCCTTGCCATTTCAATTTGCAAGCATTCAAAACCAAAGTTAATCGACACCTCCTATCTCTCCCATCCTTATCTTCCTAATGCCCGCGCAGTGTGTTACATTAAAAGGGAAACAATTAGTCCCTTGTGCGCGCGTTAATTAAATAAAAAAAAACTAGCTACTTAATATTAAACACATTAACTATATTAATTTGTATATTTATTTATTACTTTTTTATTTATTATATATTTAATTTATTTCTTTTTATTTATTTATTTATTCATATTTTTTAGTTTAGTTTAGTTGCTTATTAATTATTTTATTTATTTATTAATTTTATTTATGTCCTTATTATTTATTTATTTATTTATCTATTTATTTAAGTATTTTGTTGTTTATTTGTTTGATTATTCATCATTATCTTGTTATTTATTTATTGAAATATTTATTTATCTTTCCTTTCTAGTCATTTTAATTAATAATTCTTCATACTTTCTGTGTTGTAATCATTATTTGTGTAGTATCTATTAACATATTTCTTAAATTTTAAATTTAAATTTAACTCTAATTAATTAATTAGCTAATTATAATGATCTTGCCCTTTTTTTAAGATATGTAATATTGTCAGTAGTAAGGTAATCATGTACCATAACTCTTCAAATTGTACAATATAAGATTAAGATAACAATGTTCCGATTTTTCTGTTACAATAAAAAACAATATATCTTTAAATTCTTTCTGAAAACCAATGAGGTTTGATCAGTAAAAAAAACATTATCATGAATAATAAATAAACTCCTTTAAAACATATTGAAAAGTGAGGTTCAATTGTTTTAACCTTTTACAAAAATACTTCTGAGAATTTTTTTTTTGTAAATATTTACTCACAAAAACAAACATTAGTTCTAATTTTCAGAATAAGTACAGGATACACTATCTTGCAGTCAAAATTGGAAATAAAAACTTCTCTTTCAGAAAAAAAGGATGAAAGATTTACGACCTTCCCGGTAAAGGTTGGCGCCATGTGTTGAATGATAAAATATTTTTGAAGATAACGTACAATGCTCATTCCTTTTTTTTTTTGCTGTCGAGCACTATATGAGTATCTGGCCTAGTCCTGTATACTTGTTTTCTGTGCCAACTTTTATTTTCTAAAGTCCTGAAGTATTTTTTTTTTTTTTTTTTTTTTAAATAAGTGCCAATTGAACCTCAGTTAAAACTTGAGGACATAGTGCAATGGTTCCAATTGTAACAGATACTATGCAGCTGTGGATAGAAGGTAAGCCAGTACTTGACCTACATAAAAGAATGTGTATCGTAGCTCAGCGGACTGTCTAACCATTTTCAAGTAAATAAAAATAAATAAAACACGAGAATTGTAAAGTGAAAAAAATATAAAAAAAACACTATGCACGCTTTATTTCGTCTTGTTCGAGACCCTACTTGCTTAGCACTAACTAAACTAACTAAAGAAGTAAAACCTTGAACAAGCTTATGGCTTCGTCCAGTTTTCCTTCGTTGAGTTTATTTGTATAAGTATTTGTATTTACATCGACTGCAGAACAGCAATCCTCATACAGTTCGATACAGTATGTTGTACAAACATATGAATATAACATTGTTCGTTTCATATTTCTACTTCTTTAATGTTAATGAAAGTTAGAGTGAGGTTTCTTACGGAAATTAATGAGTAAGATTTAAGGTGTGCCCACACCAAAGAAACATTTGTTTTAACATTTTATGTAATGTTTAATTTAAGAAATGTTTCTTTGTTTCTGAAAAATATTTTAAACAATTGGGAAACATTTCAGAAATGTTTTTTTTAAACAAATGTCTCTATTTCTTTACTTACAAACTTGTGACCATAGCACACATAGCGATGGATGTACGTTATTTTTTACTCTCATCCACTTTGTGATTTATTAACGCTGCTGGGCGCTTGCCCACCATTTACAATCGGACAATGCATTCTATACTTTTAACTTGCGATTATAGGGGGACTATAAGGCAAGGTTAGAATTCGTGAATATAAACAATATTGAGATAACAATCAAACATGACATTACGATAATAGAGATGTCTAAAAAAGTTAGTGACAAAAATGTCTGTCTGTCTGTCAGTATGTATAACGAGCTGACAGCCTAAACGGCTTAAGCAATTATCTTAAAATTTGGTGTGTGTCATTCATTTGGCATTCCCCAGAGGATAATTTCAAATTTTATTTGTCGGCCTAAAAATAACGGTACCTGCCATATGACCGTTTAGGAAAAGCTTATTTTTCTCGAAAACAGCTCCAACGATTTTGTTGAAAATTTTTGAGATTTTGTTTGTTCGTTTTGTTAACATTTGATCCGAACCAAATTTACGGGATTTTTCATATAACGGTTTTTTATTTTTGGCTTTCTCCGTAACGGCTCTTTGGATTTCTGCCAAATTGTATATTTGAGAAGATCTGGGTAGCCAAATTAATTTGCATATAAAAATGTTCAATAACATTTTTTTCTAATTAGAATTAATATGATTTTTTTTTATAAATAAATATGTATTGTTAAAACTAATCAAATAAAATTATTTAAAAAAAAACTTCGTCCCACCCACTCTGTTAACACTTATACTTACAATCAATTCTTATGTTTTTTTTTTTATTTTAATGCAAGTTCTTGTCAAACCTTGAATTGTATAAATAAATAAACTTGACGAAAAAATCAATGAAATTAAAGGGATCTATCTAGTTATGAATGTAAGTGACTAATGCCCGCCTTAAATTAAATTTTCTGTTAAAAATGTCAACTTATCAGTGTGTTTACCTGGTTCAATACGAATCCGACAAAAAAAATACAATGGATAATATTCAGGCGAGTTATCCCGTTCCCGGCATGCGTTTCAATGTCATATAAAAAACAACTGAAAATGCTTTTCTTGAAAATAGCTTTTCCGCATTTTGACCAAAATTCAAATAAATCTTCGTAGGCATCCTCATAATTTGATAATAAATGATTTGTAAGTAATTTTGACATGATGCACTAAAACTGAATATGTGGCAAACCACTTTACCGAATTTTGAACAATTTTATTTTCAAACCATCCAGCAACCCATTGAAATATACACACAAAATTTCATCCACATCTATCTAGCCGTTTAGGAGGAGTAGGGTTACTAACACACGTACAGAAGAATTATATATATAAAGATGTAAATTAATACTAAGAAACTGCATACAAAAATTTTAAGAAAAATCAAAAACCTATAAATACAAAACCGGATTTTATCAAAATCCGCCCTATCATTTTCAAAATACTTTTTTTTTTAAATTCGTTCTTATACAAGATGTCTGATGGCGTACTCCATTTTTAATAAAAACCGTTAAGTGCTTCGGTTTTGACATTTTTTAAAGTTCAGATAGTGTTATTTTTCTAGGTTAATGTTACTTACACAAGAAGTCATTTATAATTCAATTAATATTGATTGCATTTCAAAATTTTCAAAAACTTTTTTTTTCGAATTTTTTTAAATTTTCTAAAAAAAATTGGTTTTTGAAATATTTTGAAAATGGGTTGATTGAATTTTGTTTAAATAATTTTCTCGGATGGAATCTACAGATTTTCTTACATTGACATACTAAAAAAAAATTTAAATATTTTTTCAAAAAGTTTAAAAAAAAAACACTTTTTTTATTTTAATATATGCATACATATGCTGCCACTAACCAATTTTTTTAGCAGTGCGATCCAGTCGTGCAATTTATGTTTTTTTTTATTTGTTTTTGCGTGGTTAGGTGTTTATCATAGGCGTCCTTATTATTTATTCTGTATGCTGTTATAATCATGAAATGCTTTAAAATAAATCATGATAAATAAATAATAATAAAAATAACAAAGTTTGCTTTCATTAGACTAGTGGCTAGGGCTCAACCGAGCAATATAAAACAAAATTTGGGGGAAAATATTAAACAAATAAAATCTTTATGAAATCAAAAAAAAAAAAAAAACACTATTCAACGTTTTTTTTTGGAAAAAATGTTGTAAGCCATCCTATTTATTTTGCTGTTTTCTATTTTATGTATTTTTCATTTCAAAATCGTTCGACCAGTTTTTTTTTTTTGAAAAACTTTTCGAAAACATATTTTCAAAATTTTTTTTATGTGTCAATTTAAATAAATCTATCTATAGTATATTCCAGGAGAAAAAATTAAAAAAAAAATCTATGATTCGTTTTCAAAATATTCAAAAAACAAAATAAGTTTTTTTTAAAAAAAACTATTGAAAATTAAAAAAAATGTTTTTGAAAATTTCAATAAGCAATATTATTTAAATCATAAAACACTTCATAATTTGAAAATTTAATAAAAATCCGTCGATTAGTTAACGAGAACGTCTGATTTTAAGAAACCGGTCATATGGGAGGTACCGTTATCAAACTTTTTCTGAAAAATCCATTAAAACTAAAAGATAGATTTTGCATAGAAAACAATATTCAGAAAATTTTATCAAAATCGTAGGAGCCATTTTCGAGGAAAATAAGTTTTTCGTTAAAATTTATATGACAGGTACCGTTAGTTTTGAAGCTACAATGCCAATTCGAAAAACAGTCGGTTAGAGTACTCTTAAATGTACGGACAGACAGACAGACAGACGGACGGAATTTCCGGACCCACTTTTTTTGACTTCTCTATCATCGTAATGTCACATTAATTAGAATTTTTTTTTTTTTACGAATGCATAACTTGCTTTAGTCCCTATAAATCGCAAGTAAAAATTGCTGTTTTTCGTTAATATTTTCAATTGGCTAAAAATAATTTCGACTCGTTGTTGGCTCGAATTTCTTTCCATCATGAAATGGCAAACCTCACTGAAGAGAAATGTCAAAAGAGCGGCAAGAAATATGGCGTCGTTTGCTGTCCCTGTCACTCTACTTTTGTAGCGTCTCTGTTGAAAAACCCGATAAATACAAGGTGGGACAAAAGAAGTCATCCGATGTTGTTTGGCTCTCATTTTTTTCTAAATGAAAAACTTCGATTCTGTTTTTTGATTATGTTTATTTGAAGCTTTAGAATTTTATTGGTCAAGTCGAGAAGATGATATTTGCCAAATGGGCGCCGTCACAATTGATTGCCATACGGACTCGTTTTATGGCATTTTTCATCACTTCGGCGAGAACTTCGGGCGACAGATTCTCTGCAATCGTGTCGAATGTTGTCCTTGAGGGCTTCTAGGGTCTCGGGCTTGTTAACGTACCCACGGGACTTCAAAAAAAAAACCACCTAAAAAATCTGGAACGGTTAAATCGGGCGATCTTGCGGGCTAGTGCAAATCGCCAAAACGAGAGAAATAAGCTAAACAATACTAACTAATACTACTAATAAATGCATCCGTGGGATTCCTGTGAAAAATTTACCGATTTTGATAAATTACTGGCTCACGTAAATAAATTCTTATATTTTATTATTTTTAATAAATATAAAATGTAACCGCAACGGAGTATATTAGGAACGGTTTTTTTTTTTTTTTTTTTTTTTTTTTTTTTTTTTTTTGTAGAGAAAAAAGGGGTTTTAACGGGTCCGGCAAATAACTTTTTTTTTTTTGAAAATGCTTCATCAACATCGAGTGTAGCTTCGGCTGTATGGCACGTAGCGCCGTCCTGTTGAAACCAAATGTTGCCAATATCCTCCTCTTTCGTTCAACATGGCCCGATAACGATCGCCATTGACCGTAACGGCCACTCCTTGCTCATTCTCGAAAAATGGCCCAATTATGCCTCTGGACCAAAATCCGCACCAAACAGTGACTCGTTTTGGGTATATCGGCTTTTCAATGTATGCGTGCGGGTTTTCTGTGCCCCAAATGCGACAATTTTGCTTGTTTACATACCCGCCAAGATCAAAATGAGCTTCATCTGAAAAGATGATTTTTTTGGCAAACTCGGCATCTTCTCTAAATCGATCGCAGGCAGTAATGTTGCAATATTTCAAGCGTATACTCAACCATATTCGTTCAGCGGAAGGATAAAAGTAATTATCTGTCAAATCAGACATGAGCTAAGTGTTACCATTCACGAAATAAGCACTAGTTGAAAAAAAAACGTTAGATGGCGGACCCTTTACTATCATGATTACTGTCATGGTTAATAAAAAAGTAAAAGTATTCCTTTAGGTGCCAAATCAGAAGACCATTGCCATAACCCTTTGTTGGATTGGTATTTGTTTCTTTATAAAGTGGAACACTGCTCTTATCCTTTGACTCCTAGAAAAAAGACTTCCATACACTGAGACCAGGTGTCCGATAAACTTATCTTCAGAAATGCCCATCTGTTATCACTGGCCTAGACATCCTCATATCAGTATCTGTTAGTTCCAAATAGTGTTTCTTCTTAACAGATGACTGAATATTACGTCTCACATGTTCACACGCACTTTTAATCTTAATTCATATTTGACTTGAGTTATTAGTTTTGGAAACGTAAGAAATATGTAAAATTGCGATCCAAAAGACCATAATTCCCATTTCTTTATACTTTTAGGGTTTTTCGAAAATTTCGAAGATAAAAATCGGCAAGCAGTTGCTTACTCTCGCAGCTACCTCTGAGTTTCGAATGATACGTTGTTATCATTTTTGATTAGTTTAATAATAATTAAAACTAAATAAAAAAATATCACTCAAGTGGCAGATTCAGCCAAGAACTCTAACATTTGTTCAATCATACCGCACTGGCACGGCTTCTAGTATTTTTTTTTTTTTTTTTTTTTTTGCAGACAATTAAATATTTGTTCTATTTTATCTTTTTTCAAGCTATTTGCAGCATGGCTCCGCTTACAAAATTTATAATTTCTGAACAGTCTGTAATTATATCTTTAACTGACATATAGTGTCATAGTGAGTAGCAGGACGAAGCGGATCTGAAAAACTTCACATTGAAATGGTTGAAAATGGAAAATTTGACTACAAAGGTTAGACGAAGTGAAGTGAAGGGTTTGTTAATTAATAAAAAAAAAAAAACAAAAAAGATTGTTTGGTGAATTTTGAGTTATCGGTATTATTATCATTTTTGTGCGTTTTACCAAGACAAATATTTAAAATATCCAAAGGTTGTCATAATATTGAGCTTAACCGAGTTTTGTATATTTACTAAACCCGTTGTTTTAGCTTTTAAAACAGCTGAAAACATGTGTGAACTGTATCTCAATGTGATCATTGTGAACACTCTGAAGGCTTAGGCAAAATTAATCAACTTGAGATTTAATTGAGAGATTTTAAAACGGCGATGCTTTTTTATTGTGTTATCACGCGAAGCCCTCCGTAGTAAAGATTAAAGTCATTTACGTGTGATAACGTCTAAGGGTCATAATTTATAAGAAATACACAAAACAACAGAACTTAAATATCTGCAAGATTAACACACCGACTCACAGTGACGGCAGATTGTGAATGGGGGTTACGAACCCTCCTTTAGGTATATATGATGCACGCAAATGTGATTACATTACATGCCGATCATTTGGTATTCAACCAAGTTGATATGCATTGGAAGAAGAGCGGATTTGAAATTTCAATCGAACAGAGAAGACTAAGAAAATGGCTTCCTGTTCAAAGATCAATCTCTCGGCAGCACTATTTGCTGAAGGAAAATGGAATTTAAAACGAAACTTTTTGTTAGTTCCATAAAGTGTTGATTAGTCCTTAAAATAGAGATTTGTTGTCAATAACTCATAAAACATATGTGTTCACTAAGAAACAAGAAACAAGACGATGGTTAGTGGTAAACATAAATGTTGAGTCTATCATTCCTTTTAGCAGGTCGATTCGTTTCAGTGCAGTTCGGTAAAATTTAGATCTCTTTTTTTAAATAAGTCGAATTTAGTTTTTAAACGATAAATAATAAGTTAATTATTACCAATTAACCGATTCTTGTTTAAATATATTATGACAAATAATAAAAGTAAAAAATTTTTTTTTTTTTTTTTTTGAATATTTCTTCGAATAATTTTCGGTGTTCTGGTCACCATTTTTTAGGCTAAAAAAAAACTGCCGCAAAATTAAAATTGCATTTTTTCATTGTTTCGCACTAAATCCGTTAAATAAAATGCACGGCTCCATTGCTTTTATAGATACAAATTAAGACTTTGAATTCAAAATAAAATGGACTTAATTTAATAAAAAAATTAAAATTGTTATTCCTAAGGTTTCATTCTTACAATTGTTTATTTAAAATTGCTTTGGAAAAGACATGCAACAATAATTAATTTTTCAATCATAATCTTTTTTTCTGTAAAATCGTTAATTTGGTTGAACTTTTGATAATTTGCGAATCGTATGGTCACGATCCAGAACCGATGACAGATCATTCAAATGTCTGCCCTATCAACTATTGATAGAAGCATCAAGGACTACCATGGTTGCAATGGGCAACGGGGAATACCTGAGACGGCATTAAAAATTTGTATAAGAAAATTTAACAATATGTGGATTTTGGTAGTCATTTCTGTGTTGGCGATGTCATTAACATACCGTGTAAAGCTCTTTTCATAGATTTGTTGGATTTCTTTGACAAAATCTTGCTGGAAGTTTAAAATTCATTTAAAGTAAACTTGTAACAAGGAATTACCTCTAACTTACTGAATCATTGTGACACTTAAGGAACGATTGACTGGTGCAGCCTTTTGCGATCTCTTCTCGTAGTATCTTGCGATCCACGAGACCCGCGGCTTTGCCGAAAACAATTTTAACAAAAAAAATTCTATTAATATTTTTTTCTTTTTGTAATTATTTTTTGTTGTAAACTTTTTTAAATCTTCAATACTGCTTTTTACTTGCGATTATAGCTACCATAATACAATTTATGCATTCGTGCAGTTTAAAAAAATTGCTTGATAACAATCAAACATGACATTACGATGAGATGACGGAGTAACATATTTGAGTGAGTTACTGGTAAAATTTTATTTGTCTGTCTGTCTGTTCGTATATATTTTGGACTAGAGCCCAAATGGTTGGGCCAATCGTCTTCAAATTTATTACACAGGATTATTTTGACATTTTACAGAGGATTTTTTTAATTTTTTTTTTTATTTTAAACGGCACCTGCCATATAACCGTTAAGTAAAAGCTTATTTTTCTCGAAAACGGCTCCAAGAATTTTTATCTGTGAGTGAAAAAAATGTAAATTGGTGGGTTGAAAACGATACCCCTCATAGAAATGGTTGACTGATTATAATAAAATTTGATATTCAAGAAGATGTAGGTAACCAAAGTTATTTAATATAAACATATTTTCGAATAATTGTTTTTTTTTTTGTTATTTTTAACAATTTGCTTTTAATTTTTTTTTTAAATCAATATTTTAAAAACGGGTACGTGAATTTTTTTTTATTTTATTTTAAAAAGTTCTTCAATAAAAACCGTTCCAACGATTTTCAAAAAATAAAACTCACTTTTTCACATGTTTTGGAGAAAATAAAATTTAAGCAGGTGGGCTAAAAACGGTACCTCCCATAGGACCGGTTTTTTTTTTTCTTCGAATTTTTCAAAAACTGGTGATCCGATTACAATCAAAATTAATATTTAAGAAGATGTAGGTAGCCTGAGTAATTTTGCATATTCATTTTTTTTTTTCGAAAACTTTTTTTTGTATTTTTAATACTTGCCGTAACTCTGAGCGTCAGTTGTTTGTTGTTGTTATCAGGCATTTTATCAGGCAGGATAGTTTACCCTATGTATGGCTTTATTCAGATACTTGTTAGAAAATTAAATTAAAAATATATAAAATTAAAATTTAAAAATATATAAAATTGAAAATAAAGTACATATGTATTTCAAATGAAAAAAAAAGAAACAAAGAACGATGGGTAATTTTAAATTCAATGCAAAATTCGTGTGTCTTTCTTGTCATTTTTCAAACTTAATTTATATAATATTTAACTTGAATTTAAATTTAACGAAATAAATACTCTTTTTAACTTTTACTAACTATTGTTTAGGCTTCACAGACCATTGTATAAGCTTCCATTGAATAAATAAATGTAATGAAAAATGAAAATGAAATGAAAATAATTTTTTTTTTGAAAAATCAATATTTTGAAAACGGCTGTGATTTTTTTTTTTAATTTTGTTTTTAAATGAAGGTTATTTTTGTGCTTAAGTTTGCATTCTTTAATTATTTTTTTTTGCTTTATTTAAAGAAGTTCTTAAATAAAAAGCGTTCTAACGATTTTCAAAAAAAAAAAATCTCAATTTTGTTTACATTATGTTTTGGTGAAATTAAAATTTAGGCAGATGGACTAAAAAGGGTATCTCCCATAGAACCGTTCTTTTTCTTCGGTTAAATTGAGAACTTGTTAAGCGCATAATTACATTGGAAAACAAGATCTTTGGCAGAAACAAGCAACATTTGCGTTGAAAATAACACAGTTTGAACTTATAAAAAGTATTAAAAACCACAATACTTAACGGTTTTTAGTAAAAATGAAGTATACCATCACACGTTTTAAATAACAAGGAATTTATGAAAAATGTATTTCGAAAAATGTAGGACCGATTTTGATAAAATCCTGTTTTTTATTTTTAGTTTTTTGAAAAAAAAAAAATATTTTTTTAAATTTTCGTATGCAGTTTTTTTGGAATTTATTAAAATACATGTGACTATAAAATTTAAAATAATTTTTTTTATTAGTTTTCAAAATATTGATTTTTCAAAAAAAAAAAAAATCAAAAATTAATTTTATTTAGAAAAAAAAAGTTATTCCAAATTTTGATATGCAGAATTAATTTTAGATCTTCTTAAATATAAAACTTGATAGAAATCCAAAGAGCCGTTACCGAGAAAGCCAAAAATTAAAAAAAAACCGTTATAAGAAAGGTCCCGTTAATAGACTTTTCCCGTTTATGTGGTTCTAATCAAATGATAGCCAATACCAACAAAAAAAAATTCAAAAATGTTCATTAAAATCGTTGGAGCCGTTTTTGAGAAAAATAAGATTTTCCTCAACGGTCATATGGCAGGTACCGTTATTTGTAGGGCTAAATAACGGTGCCAAAATAATCACACACACCAAGTTTGAAGATAATCACTTAAGCCATTTAGACTGCAGCCCGTTATACATACTGACAGACAGACAGACAGACAGACATTTTTATTTAACGGACCGTTTTATTTAAAAACGATTAAAAAAATCTACTTCTACACATTTTTTAACGAAAGAAAATGCCGTTTAAAGTTTTGCAAAAAAAAAGTCACAAAAATCAAGTAAAAAACTTTGAAGTGATTTTTTTTTAATTTTGTTTATAAAAGTAAGTTATTTTTGTACTTAAGGCTGCATTTTAATTTTTTTTTATTAAAAAAAAATGTCAAAAAAACGTTTTATTTAAAAACTGTCAGCCATTTTCAAAAAAAGTGGCTTAACTCAGTAAAATTCTTTACTTTTTGAAAAATTAAAAATAAAAAACTGTTTTTTTTTTTTAATAAAGCCATTGTACCCATTTAAACATTTGTTTTTCGAAAGAAGAAATCTAATGATCTTTTTTCAGTGCTGTGATGAGTGAGCCCTGTATATTTATAATTTTAAATTAACATTTTAAGTGCATTATTGATGTTTCTTTTCAGAAAAAGGCTTGGGAATACGACATTTGCAAGTTTCTCTCACATTTTTCGCACTGGCAGTTTCGTATGCACTGCGTGTAAATATGTCAGTGGCAATTGTGGCAATGACGGATAAGCTTGCAACATCTGAGCATGGAGTAAGTATTTAAATTTTAAGTTTTTTTCGGCCAAAAGCCTTGTAGCTAGTGCTGTAGTTTTTAAAAATTTAATCATGTATCATATATGTCGTGGTTAATAAATAATAATAATAATAATATATTTTAAGATTAATTCAGCCTTGTCAATGATTAACAGGCTGATAAAATGATATCTTTAAACGTTGTCTGCTTTATGGCCAGTTCCTACCATTTATTTTTGTTTATCTTGTGCTAGAAAAATATTTTTTTAGAGAAGCATTTGAAGCGATAGCTTAGTTCAGCAAGGAACTTCACACACATTCTGCTGGCTGCGATATAAATGCAAAACCCAAACGAGGTTTAAGGTATTAAAGGTTGATACAATTGTTTCAATTGAGGAGTCCGAAGAAGAAGAAAAAAGATTCCTACTACGAACTTGTAGAGAGGACCCTCAATGCCTGACGTTAAAATCATCCTTGGTGACTTCAACGCAAAATTAGGTAGGGAGCCAGTATTCAGGCAGTACATAGGATCCCATAGTTTGCATGAGAACACTAATGACAACGGACAAAATTGGTCGTCCCGCGTAAGGATATCCACAAGTAGTAGTATCTGCTGATGGAGTCACTCGTAACCAAATAGATCGCCGCCACTACTCGAGCCTGAGCACGATACGAACGTATCGAGGTGCCAACATCGACCCGGACCACTATCTCGTTGGTATGGTGTTCTGAGGGCGGATTGCTATGCGAAGAAGTATTGCATCCGCTGGTCAGGCTCGAATCAACACGGCTGCCCTACGCGATGAGGGAAGAGTAAGTCCTGGGGACAGAATGCCGGGCGTAGAGAAAAAATGGTTACGCCTTAAGAACAAAGTCATTAGGACTGCTGATACCATCTTAGGCAGTAGTCGCAGAGATCGGAGCGACTGGTTTGATGATGTATGCAAACTAGCGTCTGAACGTAAGAATGCTGCATACCGAGCAATGCAACAGTCTCATAGAACGCGGGCACGCGAAGATGAATATAAAGAGTTCAGAAGAATAGAAAAAAGACTTCACAGACGAAAAAAGGCAGCCTGGGAAAAAAACATTGTCTGTGAAATGGAAAGAAATAGAGAGCGAGGTCCGCTCCAGACGCGGAAGTTCTACCAATCCGTCAGAAACATGTCGCAATACACACCACGCTGTACATATTGTAAAGACGGAGAGGGTAATCTGATCACCGATCCTGAAGGCATTCTGGAGCGATGGGAAGTGTACTTTAATGAACTGCTGAACGGTCAGCTCACGGAAGAAATGGAGACTCCAACATTTCAAGAAGAAGATCTCATGCTGCAGCTACCAAGCATTGAGGAGATAAAACAGGCGATTAATCGGCTAAAAAATAACAAGGCCTCAGGAGCCGATGGTAAACCTGCCGAGCTGATCAAACATGGAGGGCCAACACTACATCAAGCAATTCATGAAATCATAGTACACGTATGGGAACACGAAGAGATGCCAGAAGACTGGCGAAAAGACATCATATGTCCCATACATAAGAAGGGAGATATCACAAAATGCAGCAACTATAGGGGTATAACATTGTTGAGTACATCCTGTAAGATATTCTTCTCTATCCTGCAAGAACGGATAGCCCCATAAGCTAATACCATAATCGGCAAATATCGGTTTTATACCAGGCAAATCAACAATTGATCAGATTTACCCTTAGGCAGGTGATGGAAAAAAAGTCTGGAATTCAATATCCCAACATACCATCTTTTTATAGACTTTAAAGCCGCCTACGATTAGCCAGGGTAGAACTTTATAAGGCCATGAGAGAATTCGGCATCCCAAATAAATTGGCTGACCATGACCAACATCACAAGCCAAGTAGCCGGTTTGCTATTCAGACCAATCAACATCTTTAATGGACTCCGACAAGGGGATGGTCTGGCTTGCATCCTCTTCAACCTGGCGTTGGAGAAAGCAATCCGTGACTCTGGCACGTCAACAAGAGGGACTATCGTCACCAAGTCCAGCCAGATACTAGCTTACGCAGACGACATCAACATCATCGGCAGAAGCCAACAAGGTGTACAAGACTCCTTTACCCAGGTCGAGCAAGCGGCAAAATACCTGGGGCTGCACATAAATAAAGGGAAGACTAAGTACTTTAACTATCTTGGGTCAAAAGTGCGGCTGCTGAAATCCAACAAAACCTACTATAGTCTGTCAAGGCTCTTTAAATCCAGAAACCTTACCATAAAAACCAAACTGCTGGTGTACAAGACTATGGTCTTACCAGTACTCACATACGGATCCGAGACTTGGGTGCTTACAAAAAGGCACTCTGATCTCTTATCCGCGTTCGAGAGAAAAGTCTTACGGAGAATTGTTGGCCACGTGTGTGAGGAAGGACGATTCCGGAGAAGATACAATCATGAATTGTATGAAATCCATCTCGAAGCAGATGTTGTTGAAAAAATAAAGCTCGGTAGACTCCGGTGGGCTGGACACCTAGCTCGCATGAGCGAAGAGGAACCAACTCAGAAAGTCTTTTGCGGTACTTTTTATGGTAGAAGACAACGTGGCAGATCTTGCTTACGTTGGAAGGATGGCATAGACCAGGACGCCCGAAGCCTTGGGGTGCCCAATTGGATGGCGTCGGCCAGCAATCGGGATGTATGGAAGAATTTGTTGAAGGAGGCCCGGACCGGATCCCTGTTGTTGCGCCGATGATGATGATGATATAACATACAAGCCATAATAACAAATTATTGAGTAAGATCAGGTTACTAAGAAAAGCAAGAAGATTTGCTTAAGGATGATGACTTTGGATTGATTGAATGCCTTAGTTTGATATAGTCATAGCTTGATTTGTAAATTTTGAACCAAAAACTTGAAGAGAAGGAACATTTATTCATATTTTTATTAATTATTTTTTTATAGAAATATGTTGTTCCAATTTCAATATCCAAACATTCTAAATGGATTCTTTAAAATTCCGCCTAAAAACCCGAAACCCTGTTTTCCTCAATTTATACAATTCTTTTTTATCTACCTTATACATCAGAAATATTTTCTACAAAATATTCTCTATTTCATTGATTAATAGGTCTATCCTTGGACAGAAAAAACAAAATCCATTGTCCTTAGCAGCTTCTTCTGGGGCTATGTTATAACACAAGTTCCTTCTGGCCAACTAGCTCAAAGGTATGGCGGCCATAGAGTTTTATTTTGGGGGATGACTCTCTGCTCCATATTCTCTATTTTGACGCCATTTTGTGCTAAGCTTGGAGGATGGCCATTTGTATGCGCCATACGATTGCTGCAAGGATTGTGTCAGGGAACCGTTTTTCCTTGTACGCATAATCTTATCTCCAAGTGGGCACCAATCAAAGAACGAGGAATGCTTGGAACAATCAGTTATTCTGGATCCCAACTCGGCACCGCACTTATGCTTTGTGTAAGTGGAGAAATTGCTTCATCATTTATGGGATGGCCTGGAATATTCTATACGTCTGGTGGCATTGGTTGCGTTTGGGGAGTGTTGTGGCACTTTTTCGCATCTAGCTCTCCATCAGAGAGTCGATTTATCTCCGAAGAGGAAAAGATGTACATTGAAATGTTGCCCGTTCCCAGTGCTGAATCACCGAAGGAAGCCTCCGAAGAACCTGAAACTAAATTGCAAACTCCATGGCTGCATATTTTAACATCGGTGCCATTTTATTGTGTTCTGGTAGCCCACGCTGTCAACACTTGGGGTTACTACACATTGCTTACTCAAATCCCCACCTACTTGAAGAGTATCCTTGGAATGGATATAAAGAAGAACGCCTTGCTGTCTTCCCTGCCATATTGGGTTATGCTTGTGTTGAGTTACTTCTTTCTGTTTTTTGCCGAAGTCTTGAGGAAGAAGCAATGTATAAGTCTGTCGATTAGTCGGAAATTGTTCAACACTATTGGACACTGGATACCCATGCTGGGGCTTGTCGGAATGGGATTTATGGGCAAAGACGATGAAATTCTTGTTATTGCACTACTGATGGTTATAGTTGGAACGAACGCAGCATGTTATTTGGGTTTTCAATTGAACCACATTGATTTGTCACCAAACTTTGCTGGCACTCTAATGGGAATGACAAATTGTGCTTCAAATATAATGAGCATAATGGCACCATTGGCTGTTGGATTTATCGTTACAGATGAGGTAGATTTTTGTTTATTTATTGAACAACGAATTCAATTATCACTATTTTTTTTATTTTTTTTTTTGCAGAAAAATCCAGAACAATGGAGGATAATATTTTTCATTACAGCTGGTTTCTTTTTCACAGGGAATTTGCTTTTCATTCTTTTTGGAAAATTCGAAACACAGTATTGGAATGATCCAAAGCCAGTTATAGTTAAGAAAAATATTCGCAGAAGCCAGGATTCAGTATATAGGGAAACAGTTCATTAAAAGCTATATTTTTATTTTTTTTTAGGTAAATAAAATAATATTAAGTTTAAGCCAAAAGATGTTAAACTTTAAAAACTACTTAAAACTAGGTTCAAAATGATAATCGAGATTTAAAATAGGAAATATTTATAAGGATACAAATATTTGTTACAAAATTTAATGAATTTATTGCTGATAAATTATAAACATCCAAAAATTCTATTTTATAATTCGTATTAAACGATGGTAGAATAATTTTACAAATTTATTTTTTTTTATATCAAATCTGCTTGAAACATATTTTTTAATGAATCCATAACATAACCCTTACAAAATAGACACTAGATTTGAAAATTTTGCATCTGTTATCCTTAGTTGGAAGCACTTCTTCAAAACCATAAATTATCAAGTATCTGTATCCTATGCACACTATCTTTCCAGAACTCCCAAGGTAAAAAAAAAAAAAAAAAAAAACTATAAATATTAATACTCTTCCTTATCTCAACCAAGATACTCAAAACTATGCTCGTTACGCGTACTCAACCAGAAAACTATAGCATGATATGACATTGGTCTCCAATACATAATTCTAGGCAAACATTTGCCAACCAACTGTCAGCAGAAGTGTTTCGTTTATTTATTCAATTCGTCTTGTGCTGATATACCGTATTTTATTTTTTTTTTACAAAAGTTTAGTACTTTTCCTGTTCCGGTTTTGATACACATAAAAACAAGAGTACAAGAATACTTATTTATCCACCGAGGACACAACAAACTGTCAACACAGGTAAGAGAAAAACGATTTTTTATGCGAAAAACGTCATTGGTTTTGTGGAAACACGTGCAATTCGCCACATGAAAACAATAAAAGGAGTCCAAAAACGCCTCGGCTGGTAGATCCGTTTGTGTGTAGTCTGAGTTCAGAACTTTACTGAGACTGTTCTAAAAATAAATATCCACCATGCACCTCTCACCGAACTAAAAATAAAATATCACGCACGCACAACGTCCGACGTCCGAATACCAAAAGAAATGAGGAGTTTGAGATTGAAAAACCATTCCG
This sequence comes from Platycheirus rosarum, assembly GCA_963971375.1. Lineage (NCBI taxonomy): Eukaryota > Metazoa > Arthropoda > Insecta > Diptera > Syrphidae > Platycheirus > Platycheirus rosarum. The sequence continues at coordinate 2,380,379 of OZ020510.1, read as the reverse complement.
CTTGAAAAAGAAGACGACCGTGTTGGATTGAATGGCTCAAGTTTTTGAAAGAAATAATAAATTGTTCTTATAATAATTTTTAAATTAAAAAAAAAAATAGTACGAATAATTTTTCGTTACTGAAAAAGAAAATGTAGAAGATATGCTTTGTTATGATTATTTACCATTACCATCCATTAAAAGGGTGCCTCAGGGTTCTATTCTTTGGCCTCTTTTTGTTTTTATATTAATAAACTTCCATATTCGCTTGCATATTGTTCCTCGCATATGTACGCTGATACGTTTAGCTGTATTTCAGCTACCCACTTGGTCTAATTTAGCATGGAGTATTTAGTGTCAATGAAGACTCGGAGAAAGTGGTAATTCGACCTGGAACGGTCTCATTTTAAACCCTAAAAAACCCAATGATTTGTCCTATCTAAAAATTCTCTAGATCTCACTTACTATACTACCCACTGTCGTTTTGTGCTGAGTAATGCTGTAACAGCAAGCAAAATAATTTCTCGCTGCTCATTCTTAACGTCAATTTGTTGTTGTTAATATTTTGTTATGCTTTGGAATTGGAACTCATTACCGCGAAATATAGACCAAAAATCAAAACGCAAAAATTAATGAAAATTTGAATTTTTCTATTTAATTGTATACAGTGTCAATTTTTTTATTTGATGTAACTTTTTAGCTCGATCCCGTAAGGTAATTTTACTTTAATTTTACAAGATTTTTATTTAAAAATAAAAACAAAAATAAAAAAATGTATATGTTCGGATTTTAATAAATTTTTACCAAATATTTATGAACATAGACATTAATTATACAAATTGTCGTTAGAGATCTTATAATAACACCGAAGATACTAGCGAAATAAATTACACGGGTTTTTGTTTGTTCGAAAAAATTACTTAAGATAGTTCATACGCCATTTTATTTCTTAAGGAAATAGTTTAAAAAAAGTTGTTTTTTTTAAACAACTTTTTCAAAAATTAAACAAAAAAAATTTAAGAATTTAAACTTAAACAGATCAATAACTTTCATTAAGAAAAAATTCATTGAGCCATTTTCAAAATATTGTTTCAAAATCAATAATCTAAGAAGCTGTTAATGCAAAACAATTTAAAGCAAAATTACTTGGAATATTGACGTTCGTAATCAGTTAACTGGTTCCGAGAAATTCCGAGAAAAAACAATTGGAGGTACCGTTTTCGTTTTTAGTCCAAGTTTTTTTCCACCTTACATAGCTACATGAGTTAACAAATTTTTTACTTGCGATTATGGGGACTATATAGGGATTCGTGAATATAAAAAAAATTGAGATAACAATGAAACATGGCATTACCATCATAGAAAAGTCTAAAAAAAATAATCGAAAAAAATGTCTTTCTGTCTATCTGTATGTCTGTCTGTCTGTCTGTCAGTATGTATAACGAGCTACAGCTTAAACGGCTTAAGCGATTATGTTCAAATTTTATGTGTGTGATTCCCCAGAGGGGAAATTGAAATTTTATTCTTAGCCCTAAAAATAACGATACCTGCTATATGACCGTTAAGGAAAAGCTTATTTTTTCTCGAAAACGGCTCCAACGATTTTGATAAAAAAAAATTGAGAATTTTTTTGTTGGTATTGGGTATGATTTGATTAGAACCAAATTTACGGGAAAAGTTTATTAACGGTACCTTTCATATAATGGTTTTTTGAATTTTGGGCTTTCTCGTAACGGCTATTTGCATTTCTGTCAAAATTTATATTTGAGAAGATCTATGTAGCCAAATTGAATAACATTTTTTTTCTAATTAAAATTAATTTTTGAAACTTTTTTTTTGAAAAATCAATATTTTTTAAAACTAATAAAAAAAATATTTAAATTTTATAATTACATGTATATTATTATTAATTATAAGAAACTGCATACCAAAATTAAAAAAAAAAAATCAAAAAACAAAAAATAAAAAACCAGATTTTATGAAAACCGGTCCTATAATTTTCAAAATAATTTTTTCATAAATTCTTTGATATTTAAGACGTGTGATGGCATACTTCATTTTTACTAAAAACCATTAAGTATTTTTAAGTTCAAACTGTGTTGTTTTCAACGCAAATGTTACTTGTTTCTGTCAAAGATCTTGCTTTCCAATGTAATTAGGAGGCACATAAGAGCAAGGACGTGTGACCCAGTCGTGCTCATTTTTTTTATAAAAAACTGTTTAGCCGTTCCCGAGAAAAATAAGTGTTCACTTAACGCGTATACGGCAGGTACAGCTAGTACGTGGTAGTAATGGATTTAAAAAACATAAATAGAAATTTGTTCTATGGTTAAATTACCAAGTTTAAGTTAGTTTATTGTGAAAAAATGTATTTTATATGTTTTTCTGTTTAACGTTCTATTCTATTCTCGTTTTGTGCTTCTCGCGTGATGCGCACACAACATGTTATATTTTTCAATGTTATTATTTATAAGATAAGATAGGATTTTATGAAGCTTTATACTAAAAAACTCTTCAAGAAATACATGTCAAAAAAAAAACAAATTTCAAAAACTATAAATAAAAATCAAAATCGGTCCTACAATTTGGGAAACATTTTTTTTTCATAAATTCATTGTCACTAGAATCGCCCATGTTCGAAATTCGAACACATATGTAAGTGTGTAAATATCAGGGATTCAATCCAACAAGACTGGACAACTTTTTTTTTTTTTATAAAACGCAAACGATTTGAAATATTTCAAAAACTTTTTTATCGGCTTAAAGTACAATCAAAATATTTATGAATGGAACTCGACTTCGTTCATATGGCCACCGCGGGCACGTTTGCAGCGGTCTATTTTTCGGACCCAATTTTTGATGTCTCGGCCATACATTTCGGCCGAAACGACCGCTATTTCGCGTTCAATGTTAGCTCCGAGCTCTTCCAACGTCGTCAGCTTGTTGGCATAAACCAATGACTTAACGTAGCTCCAAAGAAAATAGTCTAGAGGGAATAAATCGCACGAACGAGGCGGCCAATCGACTGGCCCATTTCTTGGGATAACCCACTCATCAAACTTACTCTTCAATAAATCGATTAAAAGGTGTGCTGGTGTGTGCATCCTGTCCATATATTCCAATTCGGGGCAAAAATAATCACTAATCATGGGGCGATAATGCTGGCCATTTACAGCAATGTGACGATCGCTATGGTTGACGAAAAAATATGGCCCAATAACGCCGCCGGCATGCAAACCGCACCAAACAATTATTTTTTTTGTAGATGAAGTGGTGATTCATGAAGCAAATGTGGATGTTTAAATGACCAATAATGCATATTTTGCTTATTAACGAACCCATTGTGCCAAAAATGATTTTGCGATGAAATTCATAATTTTGGCGCATCTTTCTTGGAGCCCAATCGTAGAACGGATGTCGCTTCAAATGGTTCATCGGCTTCAATTTTTGATCTTGTATGGGTTTAAACCAAGATCCTTACGGAAAATACGTCATAATGTGGTCTGGGGATGCCCAATTCTTGAGAACGCCTTGGAATTGACTGATTTGGATCGTTTGCTACGGACGCCTGAACGGCAGCGATATTTTCGACACTTAGACCAACCCGTTGTCTCACTGACACGGCAACTTTAATTTTATTTAAAATCAACTCTCATGTCTATTTCCGACAAAAATGGTAATCATATCGATCAGAATTTCGGTGTTATTACCCAATCAGTGTGCAAAAAAATTTCTTGAGATTTTATCTCTTTCCATTTCGAAGGAAATAAAGTCAACGAATCGACCTTATACCCATCTACGTTATTTTACGGCACCGGCACCTAATACACTTAGCCTAAATTAGTTTTGCAAAATTAGTTCAACCTAATGCACATATCACGAAGTTCCGTTAAGTACGTACGGAGAAAAGCGTACGACAAAACTCACGTTCACGTATTAATATAATTTAAGACGTGTGGTGGCATCCTCCATTTTTATTAAAAACCGTTAATTGTTGCGGTTTTGACACTTTTCTAAGTAAACATTACTAATTTCTGTTAAAGATTTCTACCTTCCAATTTGATTACGCACATAAGGGCAGGTACGTGCGACCTAGTCGTGCCCACAATGGGAAAGATTCCTTTCTTCTTTTTTTTTTTGTATTATAAACAAAAATTTAGTTTTGTTGATAAAAAATTGGATGATTAAAAAAAGCAAACAATGAAGTACGTCAGAGTTTGCCAAGGTTTTTTTGTACAAAAATTATGTATTTTTTAAACATTTTGTTTTCGATCTACTTCATTGGAATTTAAACGGCTGTATTTGGGTTTTTTTTCTAGAACAACCATTGCAAACAGCTATTCTTTGTTAATTTTTGAAATAAGAGACTATTAGCCAAGTTTGATTAGACCACTTAAAACAAAATTCAAAATTAAAACTGAATCAAATGGAAGAAAGAATTTCAAATCTGTAAATAAGTGTCCGAAGGCTGTTTTTAAAAAAAATGTTAAAAAATATTTATATTGACTACTAAACTTATGTTTGTTTTAATGACTAAAGACTAAGGAGACAAAGAATTTTGGATGCAGTCTTAATGCATTTTATTTGTAAAACTTAACACTCGAAGTTTATAAGAAATTTCCCAAAAATTGACAACCTTTCAATTTTCTCTTCTTTAATTACCAAGAGAGGAAAGAGCATCGATTGGTACTAATTTTATCTCAATCAATCCAAAGTGTTGAAATGTTTGAAGAGAAAGTATCTTCTTCTCCCATTAGTTTCGGGTCTCCATGCAAAAAAGGACATAGAAACAATATGTTTCTTACCAAATAAGCAGAGAAACAACAATTAGTTTCCATTTCGGATCCGGTTTCTCAATAAGAAAAAAAGTATCTTTAATTTTAACTAACCAATTCAAAGAAATTATAATATCTACTGTCTCCATGAGAACCTCATCATAGTACTTTTCAAGAATTGCTGCTCGTGGCAAGGAGAAACTACAAAGCAAATGATGATAATGACATAAATTCGACAAAACACATTTGGCATATTAATTTAGTTAATTTAATTGAAATGTAAATATTTTATTTTATATTTTAATGAGCCCCATCTATATTCAAATTTAAGAAACAAGCCCAATATATAAACAACTTTTTAGCAGTTTTTTTCATATGTATCTGTAAGGTTTACGTTTTGGATGAATCTCAAAAGTCAAATATAATTTTTTATGATTGAACAACTGATTACTCATGAGTCCGAGATTTTAGCCAATTAGGCTTCGAAAAAGATTAACATAAGCGCCATGAGAAAAAAAAATCAAAACTAGAACTATTAAAGTTCGAGCACGAATAAAATGAATAAGTATCTGAACCTGCGCCTAGTCGAATGCCTTCAGATACAAGCTGGTGATGTTTTGTATATATTTTCTTTTTGACATATACCACTCCTATTTTGGCAGTGATAAACTGGCAAAGCTGCAAAAGCCAGCAGAGAAACTGGGTTAAAACACTTTACTGACGAAGTTGTTTTTGCCGACAATATCGGTTTTTAATACTTCGGCTGACAGTGATGCCATTCAATGAGAACAGAAAATACGTTTTTCAAAAAAAAAAAGTCAATACCATTCAACCTTTAACATTCATTCGTATTTATTTTATTTTTTATTTTTATTATTATTTAATATATTATTAATAATAAATGTAATAAGTTGCTCGATAAAAAATTGAGATACTGTATGTATATATGTAAATAGGTACTACCTTATGGAATATTCAAGAACTTTTGTACTTTAGTGTGCAAATGTCGACATAATGTACGAACCTAAACCTTTTAACTTGCGATTATAGGGACTTTGAGGCAAGTTTTAGGATTCGTGAATATAAAAAAATTGAGAAAACAATCAAACATGACATTACGATCATAGAGAAGTCTAAAAAAGTTATTGCAAAGAAATGTCTGCCTGTATGTCTGTCTGTCGGTATGTATAACGAGCTGCAGCCTAAACGGCTTAAGCGATTATCCTAAAATTTGGTGTGTTTGGAGAAATTGAAATTTTATTTTTAGACCTAAAAATAACGGTACCTGCAACCTGCCATATGACCATTTAGGAAAAACTTATTTTTATCGAAAATGGCTCCAACGATTTTGATGAAAATCCTTGAGAACTTTTTTGTTAGTATTGGCTATCATTTGGTCAGAACCAATTTTTTCCGGAAAAGTCTGTTAACGGTACCTTTCATATAATCATTTTTTGGCTTTCTCGGTCAATGCTCTTTGGATTTCTCTCAAATTTTATATATAATATGATCTAGGTAGCCAAATTAATTTTGCATATCAAAATTTTGAATAACTTTTTTTTTGAAATTTTTTTTTTTTTGAAAAATCAGCTCTGATTCAGAAAAAAAAATTTTCAGAAAACTAAAAATTTTATCAAAATCCGTCCTACAATATCCGAAATACTTTTTTCATAAATTCGTATTTATACAAGACGTGTGATGGCGTACTCCATTTTTACTAAAAACCGTTGGGTGTTGTGGTTTTCACACTTTTTATAAGTTCGAAAAGTGTTATTTTTCTACGTTAATGTTACTTATTTTTTTAAATTTTATTCGACGATGTGACCGCACACATGAGCAAGTACGTGCGATCCAGTCGTGCAATTTATTTTAAATGTTATCCAGAGGCAAATTTGTGTTATAATTGAGGTAAGCGGCAAATAGCTTACTTTTCGAAAAAAACTGATATCTAAAACTATTGATTGAAGGTCTATACTGTTTGATATCTTTATCATAAAAAGATTGATTAGAAAGATAAATAGCTGTTTCCGAACATAAGCAAATTTTATCAGGTCTGTTAAAGCAGGAAATCATCAGTAGTGCTTACGTGTTTATGTGTATTGGAACTTACCTTTTCTTTGAAGGTTTTTGTTTTGGGAACTTAATTAGCTTTCATTTAATTGTTGATTATTAAAGTGAGTGACAGACATGCTAAAAATTGTTTTCTTTTTTTTTTTTTTTTTTATTTTTTACGTTAAATATTGTTTTTTTTAAGAATTTCATCTTTTTTTAATTTATTTATATTCAATATATTCCTAAAGCTAATTATTATATAATAAATACATGTGTATATCTTATGTCATAAACAGGCTATTTTATCAGTATCTTATAACTAGCCCTGTGCGGGTGAACTAAGTAATTCATCTACTTATTCTAATGTCTTTCGGCTTTGACAATTTCATCTGGTTAAAATGGAAAATTCTTCTGTCTGAAGTAACTACATATCGTTTAATATTTTCAGTGGATTTCGAAAGATACAAAATAAAACCAAAATATTGTCAAAAAGTGTTTCTTTTTCAAATTTTGAAAACCGTTATTAACTCACTTAATATCAATTGGAAATATTCCAACAATGGCTAAGTCTATCTTAGAAGTTTTCTTGCGGTTAGTGGTTATGTAATATAATCTTTCTTCCTATCTACTAACAAGCCTTGTAACAGCTGGTACAAATGCTTCTGAAGAAAAAGAAAAACCCATACATCGGTTTGATCAGCGTTTCCTACAATTTTACATAATGGTGACGTTAAGAAGGGCTCATCGAGCGTCATTACCTCAAGCCATTTTTTTTTTTAATACTAATGACCATCGATTCACTTTTCAATTGATATGATTCACTAATAATACTTGGATGCATTTACCACCATAGACCAAACGACTAAAATTTTTTAAATGGTAACCATTGAATGCTTTGACTTTCATCTATAATAACTGTTGCAATAGATCCTTGATAAATGGACCTAATTTACTTTACGATTAAAGGTACTTTACACCTTTTTAATATTAATATATTAAAAAGACGGACAAAAATGGTTGGCACGTACTTGCTAACATGTGTCTAATCTAATGTGGCAAGATCTTTGACAGTGACATATGTCATTTAATAAAAAAAAAATGGGCACGACTGGGTCGCACGTACTTGCTCTTATGTGCCTAATTACATTGGACGGCAAGATATTTGACAAATCCAAATAACATTTTCCTTGAAAATAACACAGTTTGAACTTATAAGAACTATGAAAACCACAAAACTCAACGGTTTTTAGTAAAAACGAAGTACGCCATCACACGTCTTAAATAACAAAGAATTTATGAAAAAAGTATTTCGAAAATTGCAGGACGGATTTTGATAAAATCCTGTTTTTTATTTATAGTTTTTTGAATTTTTTTTTTTATGGTATGGTATGCAGTTTTTTAGAGTTTATTAATATACATGTGATTATAAGATTAAAAATAATATTTTTGATTAGTTTTAAAAATATTGATTTTTCAAAAAAAAAATTTCAAAAACTAATTTTTATTAGAAAAAAATAGTTATTCAAAATTTTGATATGCAAAATTAATTTGGCTATCTAGATCTTCTCAAGTATAATATTTGACAGAAATCCATAGAGCCGTTACCGAGCAAGCCAAAAATTTAAAAAACCGTTATATGAAAAGTCCCGTTAATAGACTTTTCCGTATATGTGGTTCTAATCAAATGATAGCCAATACCAACAAAAAAATTTAGGCTGCAGTTCGATATACACCCGGACAGACAGACAGACACACAGACAGACAGACGGACATTTTTTGCCAATGACTTTTTTAGGATTCTCTATGATATTAATGTCATGTTTTATTTATAAAATATATAAAATTTTTTTATATTCACGAATCCTAAACTTGCCTTATAGTCCCTATAATCGCAAGTAAAAAATGGAGCAGTAATGGAGTATGAAGAAGTATTATTAAAATTGTAGGACCGATTTTGATAAAATCCTGTTTTTTTTAATTCTGTATATTTTTTTAGAGTTAATTAATTTACAGCTGATCATTAAACTTAAAATAAAATTAAATGATTAGTAATAAAAATAATAAAAATTAACAAAAAAAAATGTACAAATAAAAAAAAAATTAAAACGTTGGCATGCAGAATAGATTTAACGATATTTGTGATTAATTAATTAAGTGTTGTTTTGATTTATTTATAAAAAAAACAGTAATTATTTAATAATAACACAACATTAATGTTGAACTTTAATTTTTGCTATGCGTTTTCGGATATGGGAATCCATCTTCAGGCGGGCTATGATCATATAATCAAAAACACCCAAATCTTTTTTTTTTGCGCCACCCTTCCTAATTTAATGTTATAGATGCCGTAATCAAACATAATTGGGTTATGGTTGACAATATAAAACTTGACATTTAGCAATATTAAGGTCAAGGTAGTTGACCTTGCACCAAATGGCCAATCTATCGAAGTCGGCTAACAGAAGGCTACAGTCTGAATTGCTGGATATCTTTCGATAAAGTTTCAGATCATCCGCAAAAAGGAGACAGAGTGAATCACGAAAGATAGTGGGAATATCATTGACAAAAAGGAGAAAAAGCAGTGGTCCCAAATGACTACCTTGGGGGACACCTGATGGGACATTTATATCATCTGATTTATAGTTTTTAATTTTCACAACTTGAACTCTTCCAGTCAAATAAGATTTAAGCCACAGTAATAGAGATGAATGAACACCAAAACAGAAAAGCTTATGAAGTAGAATTTTGTGATTCACTCTGTCGAAAGATTTAGCAAAATCGGTAAAGAAAATATCAGTTTGATATCCTTTCTCAATATTAGAAATAATGGCATTAGTCATAATCATTAAATTTGTTGATGTTGATTTGCCCTGACTGATATTTTGTCTTGTATAATTAATGAAATTCTATTATAAACTATTTTTTCAAATAGTTTTCGAATAGCAGAGATCTTGCAGATTGGTCTGTAATTTGTTATTTCGTGTTTAGACCCTGATTTAAAAATTGGAGACAAAAATGAAATTTTCCACGATTTCAAGAAATTGCCTTTGGACAGAGATAAATTAAAGATCAGCGTTAGCGGCTGGGCTAACGCGATTGCACAGTTTTTTTTAAAAATATGGGAGGAATGTTATTTTTGCTTGTTTTTACATCCAAGCTTAAAAGGGATAATTCAACTTCCGCTTGGCATAGAACAAGTGACCCAAGCTCTTGACTTATAACAGATTCTGAAGAATAGACTGATTGAAAGTAATCTGCAAATAAATTACAAATTACAGATGTTTCACTTGTAGTTGTGTCAATGTACTTCATGCAGCTTGGTAATCCAATAGACTTTCGTTTAGTGTTTATAAAATTCCAAAAGCGCTTGCTATTACTTTTAAGTTCATTTTCAACAGAAAATATGTAGTTACGATATAAAAATTTATTCAAATAGTAAAATTTTTTTGACAATCCAGATAGCTGTTTCGAAGATTAAGATCTTGTTTGTTGTTTTTGTATAACTTATATGCTTTGTTTTTTTTTCGATTCTTGAGATTGCCTAACCTGCTATTAAACCAGACAGGGTTAGCATTCTGTTTTAAATGTTTTACTGGTACATATTTTTCAATAGCTCTTAAATGCTTTATAATCATTTTCTAAATCAGTACCGGTAAAAATATTCTGCCACGAAAAAGACAACAAACACTCAACCATTGCATCAAAGTTAGCTTTTAGATAATCATATACAATAGTATTAAAAAATTATCTTTTCAAGTAACGAGTTTTCCGATAAGAGGTTTCATTTTGATTTAAAAAAAAAACGAGTAATTTTTAAGGGAAAACAATGAATATTTATTTCATTGTAAAAAGAAAAGTATGCCATTAAAAATGAAAAGCGATATCAGCCAAATGGCCGCCACGGATACAGTTGCAGCACCATAACCTTTTCATGAAATTGTCCATGACCAATTCACCCATTTGCGGCTGTATATCGTCAAAAACTTCACGAATTCGATCTTTAAGGTCTTATATCTATTGTGGAGCATTGTTATAGATCTTAACTTTCACGTGACCTCAAAGAAAAAAAGTCTAAAGAATTTAAATCACAAGATCACCTCTTCGAAAAATAACACGGTCAGGAATCTTTTCTTGCGATTTGATAGTCTTCGAGGTGAAGATGGGTTTCATCACTAAAGATGATGTTTCAACAAAAATCCGGATCATTTTGATGCATTTCAATAGGGGAAGATACGACGTTGCTTGTGATCGACCGGCTTGAGTACTTTAAAAGCCTTAAGACCTAAGTCTATGCACAATTCGGTGTAATGTCGTTTGTGCAATGCCTAATTCCAAATATCGACGAGGAATCGACAAACCTGAGTTTTCCTCAACACTACGGGCTACAGCAACAGGACAGTCTCAGTTGTTCTTGAGCGACGTACACGGTTTCGGTTTCACTAACTCATCCCAACAGTTCAATTTTTTCCACCAGTTTCACTATCGCCGGCCGAGAAGTTGCTTCACGACGACCCAAAAGTGATCTAGTTCTGCGAACTGAGACTGCAAAATTTTCACTTCTAGGCACCAAACCAAACTATTTCAGTAAGAAAGAGCTCTTAAGGGAAAAGTTTGGCAGTATGTGTAATGTGTATGAGAGAACCAACTGGAACGTTCTCAACAATTTCTTCAGGTAATTTAATATTGCTTCCTCAGTAGTGATGATTCCAGTGTAATTATGGTCAAAAACCACATTCTTTCTCGGGAATGAAACTTTTATTATAAATAGTATCTATCAAAACCACCTGATCCAAAGAAAATTGATCCAAGCAAGGTATCAATTGAGGCAAAAATGTTTGTTTGTTTTTTTGTATATAAAAATATGTGGAGGAAAAAACCTTATTTATGACCGGCAGTATGTTTTTCGTAGCAATAGTTCGATCTGATAACTTCAAAAAAAATGTTGATGCGCCCCAGGGCTCCATTCTTTCCCCGGCTATTTTTCTCATTTTTACTGAAACTTCCATTCCACTAAACTGTTTCGCTGACGACAGAACACTTGAGAATTTCATATTCGTTTTTGGACTAACTCATCTCCACTTACTCTTCGGATGTGGATATTCGACTGCAACGTATTTAAGGCTCATTAATTTCTGATTTTGACAGCATTATCCTGCTCCTTCGACTTATTTCAGCATTTTTGTAAAATACAAATACAAACTAACTTAACGCTAAAAAAATCTTAACTTGCTTCCTAAAAAGCAGTCTGCGTTCGAGAAGAAAGTCCTGCATAAAATTGTTAGCATGCGAGAGGAGAATTTAAAAAATGTTTTTTTTTTTTATTTTATATAATTTTATATTCATCAAAATAATAAACGGCTTTTTATATTTTGACTTACTTTTGTATAGCCCAGTACAGTAGTTACAGGCTGATTTTTGGTATACAGGTTGATATTGATGACCACATCTACAATCTGAGAAAAGTTCCCAACTTTCCCATAAACGCTAGTCCCATTATGAGGGGTCAAAGTCAAACGAATGGGTTTTTTGCTTTTGTTTCAAAAACAGTAAGTTTTAGAGAGAAAAAATGTTCTACAAACTTATAGCTGAGTTAATTTTACATAAAATTGCTGATAATAGTTTTCACAAGTCATACGTATTTCTCAGACTGTAAGCCACATCAATACCAACTTGTATACCAAAAATCAGCCTGTAACAATTTTTTTTTCCTTTCTTTGACATTTCTTTGTTTATTTAATTCTTACTGGGCTATTAATCCTGTTCAGATTCATAAGACAGCTATGTAGAAATAAGTAAAATAAATGAAATGAACAAAATCTTAACAAAGTTGTAAAAAGGCCAGTGAAATCGCTAAAATGTATGTCTGTATTGATAAAAATTACTATTTACCAATAAAATAAACAAATATTTGTAATTTATTGAAGATAACTTTCAAAGTCCAAAATTTTTCGATCGATTTCTTCCTATCGAACAAACAAAAGCCGAAACCATTATCATCCGACCGTTTATTTCGAATAATAACTGGCTGTCATTACTGTCATTCGTACTTGACTACATAAGAAAGTACTATAAATAGTAGCAGACCCCAACCTGAAAGTACTTCATTTTGAATAAAATATTAATAATAATAATATTCTATTAAATACTAACAATCTTCTCGATAACTAAAAAAAAACTTTAAAAAAGTACCAAATACGATACATTGGCAACACTTTTCGCTCTTATGCCCCATCATTTATATCATTTAATGCTACTTTTTTTATTAACATCACTTCCGCAGCATTACAAATTAACTTTCTGATGATTTTAAGTCTCACTGTAATTTTAATTCGCGAAATTCGTCCATATAGTGTGGAGTGGAGGTTTAAGATTCAAAGCCTGGTATCTGGTTATTCGAAAGGCTCCCACTTCATTGGTTTCAAGTATACATATCTGTCTGTAGTTTGTTATTTTGGTCTTAAAAATTATACCGACCGGTTGGTTACTGTTGTCGTTGTAATCCAAAGACCGAACCGAACCACAGTGGTAATGTACTTCTTCTCGCGGTTTGACGTTTTGTAATGCTCCAACATGGTATCGCGGGCGACTGTCTTCTTGGATTCGTCAAAGGCTTCGGGTGGAGCATTTGTATTTGTTAAAATTTTATCAAAAGGTATTATTTTTATTGAAAAAAAACATGATTTTTGTTATATTTCTTGAAAGAAAAATAAAACAGTCATTTTAATTCACTTATGACATTTAATACATAAGAGGAGTGGATATAAGTCATGGTCTAGTGAATTTGTTTAGATATGCTTTTACTTTTGGAACCCGAATAGTGGCATCTCTAGGCGCACTCCGGTTGTTCTTTTTCTTGCCGATTTAAGGTTGGGTAAAGTGTTCTTCCATTTTTATTTTATTTTTTTTTTATTTTTATACTTCTAATCAGTAAAAAGTGCTTGTGCTTTCATTTTATCGGTGGATAGTTTTATTTGAAAAAAAAAAATAACTCTTTTTTTAACTACTGCACCTACACACGCATTTTTTCTACTAAAAATAACTTTTTAATTGGCTGTTACCTGTAAGACAGAATTTAAATTTGTGATGATTCAATTCGCATGGAAGAATGCTGTTGCGGCGGCGCGGCCGGTGCGGCGCTTGGCGGCCGGCGGCGCGGCACGGCAATCCACCCATATTTTGCATTTGGGGCAAAACACAATCCGGTTTTTGTTTGAAATATAAATGTATCTTCAAGTCGTTAATTTGTTTATTTAAGAAGATTGTTTGAGAATGCTGGAACTGGAAGATGACTCGGTTTTTGTGGGTTTTTTTTTTTTTTTTTTTTTGCATTGCTTAAAATCTTAATTTCTTGACACTTCTTCTTTGCCAATTGTTGCCAAGCCTTACAGTAACTGGCCTTATTCAAAATCTATTGCTGTCACATAAATTTTGAATTTTTAATTGCGCGTTAAAGTTGTATTATTTTATTATTTTTATTAACGCCTGAGTAGATTCATTTCATTGAAACTTTTTTTTTTTCTTGTAAATTTGTAAATACATATGTGGGTATTTAAATTTTAATAAAAAAGAGATGATATATAAGGGTTGCTGACCTAGTCTCTAATTAACATTCTGTTAAACACTTAAAAACCAAACAACATAATTAAAAAAAGCGGTTAAGGTGAAAAGGTGTTATATGAAGCTGTGGTTTTAACTGTTTTTTTTTTTTTTTTTTTTGTAAATCTGAATTCTAGTTCTGACTAAACTAAATGATTATTCCGTTAAAATATTGGGAAGATTTGTTCAAATTAATTTTACATTAAAAACATTTGTATTTATTTAATTAAATTGACGGTGAAGGGGGGCCCCGCTAACGTTTTTTATTGATACGCTTGAAAAGAAATTTTAACATAGGTATATCAAAACAAATATCGAAATCATAATTCAGATTGCAGTATTTAAATTCGCTCATGTGTAAAAAAAACGTGAACAAGATTAAAAAATTAATGGTTGAACCAATTAAGTAAATAAATAAATGATAGTAAAAAAAATTTAACTATAGCTGTTGTTTACCAAATTCGGAGCCATTAAATTTGCTAAACGAGTTGTTCTCTAAGAGAATTGGCTAAATGTGCTAATTTCTCGAAAGTAAACTCACAAAAAAAAATAAGTTACGCTAATTTTTGTATCCAAAGGATTTGTTTTTTTTTTGCTTAACTGATTTGATTTTGATTAACTAAAAACTTTTTTATCGATATAATTTGTTTTCCTAAATTTTTTGTTTGGTGAGCGGAATGAAATAATTTTTTTAAAAACTTATCTATCAACGGATAAGCCTGTCTCGGCTTGAAGTCTTCGTTTTTTTTTTTTTTATGAATTTATTCAGCTTAAACTGAAGAACTTAAGAACTAAAGTTAAACTTGCTAAACTATTTTGTGTGCCTGTGATTTTTGGGATTTGGTTATATAGTATCGGCCGAGGGGCCCACCCAAAACTGTTGTTTTCCCAAAACAATTTTTTTAGAAAAGAATTGTTTAGTTTCAAAAGAGATTTATTCATGTTTATTTGAAAGGACAACAGTGAGTGAGTACATTGTTGGAATTGGTTCAAACTGACCATATTCACTGTCAATGTTGCTATTATAATAAAATTGTGTTCTTCTGCTGAGGAAAGTGCTACTGTGCTACTCATGTTCTGAAATTGCCCTCAAAACCAAATTTAAATTGAGAAAAAATAAATTGCACCATTGGATCGCACGTACTAAAATATTGAGGGACCGTTAAAAATTTTTATTCGATTTTTGTGACTTTTGATTGTTCGAAAAAACAACGTAAAATAGTTATCACCGGAATATTTTAAACACCATTTTACTTCTTTAAAAAAATGTGAAAAAGTTTGATTTTTTTCAAAATTGTAGAAACGGATTTCAAATCAAGGTTTTTTTAAATACTTTTTTTAAAAATCAAAAAAATAATTCAAGAATGCAAACTACAATAAATTACTTATATTGAAAAATAAAATTAAAAAAAATTGACCTAAGCGTTTTCAAAATATTGATTTTTGAAAAATTAAAAAAAAAATTAAAAATACAAAAAAAGGTTGAAATTACTTTGGCTACTTACATCGATTTTGATTGTAATCTGTTTACCAGTTCTTGAGAAGTCAAAGAAAAAAAAAACGTTCTTATGGGAGGTTACTGTTTTAGCCCACCGTCTTCTTGGCTTCTTAAGGAGCTGTCGCGCCAATTAATTTTTACTTTATAGGTATTATAATACAAGTTATGCATTGGTGCAAAAAAAAAATTGAGATAACAATCAAACATGGCATTACGATGATAGAGAAACATATTTGAGTTACTGGCAAAATTTTGCCCGTCTGTCTGTCTGTCTGTCTGTAAGGATGTATTTTGGACTGTAGCCTAAAAGACTGGGCCAATCGTCTTCAAATTTAGAACTTAAGGTTATTTTGACATTCTACAGAGGAGTTTTTTTCAATTTTTGTTAGCTCAAAAATTAACGGTACCTGTCATATAACCCTTATGTAAAAGCTTATTTTTCCCCAAAACGGCTCCAAGAATTTTTATAAAAAAAATCAGTGTACTACTGTAGGTATGCATTATATTTTGGTGAAGAAAATTTAATATGGTGGGCTAAAAACGGTACCTCCCATAGGACCGGTTTTTTTTTTCTTCGACTTTCTCGAAAACTGGTGATCCGATTTCAATCAAAATTGATATTCAAAAAGATGTAGGTGGTGCCTAAGTAATTTTGCATTAATTTTTCTTCGAAAACTTTTTTTTTGTATTTTTAATATTTTTTTTTAAATAATTTTGTGAAAAATCAATATTTTCAAAACGGGTAAGTGATTTTTTTTTTTAATTTTGTTTTTAAATGTACATTATCTTTGAGCTTAAGTTTGTATTCTTGAATAATTTTTTTCTAATTTTTTTAAAAAAGGTTGTTAAAACAAAACCGTTTTATTTAAAAACGGCTACTACGATATTGAAAAAAAAATCACACTTTTTACTTTTCCCAAAGTAATAAATTAAAATTATTTCAACCAATACAATTTAACGTACTTTATTCGAACAATTTTTTTTTAAATCAAACATAACACTAATGATGATAGAGAAGTCGAAAAAAGTGGGTCCGGAAATTCCGTCCGTCTGTCTGTATGTCTGTCTGTCTGTTCGCACCTATACAGCTTAAACGGATGGGCCGATTTACTTCAAACTTGGTATTTAGTATTAATTTGGTAGTATCTCGAGGGGTGTTTTTCATTTTTGCTCTAGGTCGAAATATAACGGTACCTGCCATACAATTTTTAACAAAAGGTTTGATTTTCTTGAAAACGTTTCTAACGATTTTAATAAAACTTTCAGGGTGCTAATTTTTTACAACAATACATCTTTCAGAATAAATTTTTCGAAATTTGTCATATAACCGCTTTTTTCATATGCGGTTTTATCGTAACTATCCCGATTTCAATAAAAGTTTGCACACAGAAAGTCATTAATAATTTAATTAATATCGCATTTCAAAATTTTAAAAAACTTTTTTTTTCGATTTTTTAAATTTAAAAAAAATGGTTTTCGAATTATTTTGAAAATGGGTGGATTGATTTTTTTTAAATAATTTTCCCAGATGAAAACTACAGATTTCCTTATAATGACATACTAGAAAAAAATTTAAAATATTTTTTCGAAAAGTTTTTCAAAAAAGAAACGACTTTTAAAAAAAAAAAACTGGTCGAACGATTTTCAATATTTTTTTTCCTCTATAGACATTTAGTTATCAAATTTTATTGCATACTTAGTTTTTCCGAGAAAACTCTTAAGCTAATTAAAAGAATTAAAGAATTTTCGAAAAAAAAATATTTTTTTATTTTAATAGACGTGTGGTTTTCAATTTGGCAATACTTTTTTCGGAGTTGGTCTTTTTGAATGTTGTCAATTGATTTAGGGTCAGTTTGGTTTAACATTTCATAATGAATAGACATACTTTTAAACAAGTTTGCAAATTGTGCAAATTTATTACCAAAATAATGGTTCGTTTTGGTAGAGCAAAGTATCGAAGAAGACCCGATGTGTCCATCCGCCATCGCGCGCAACAAGTGCCAAGAGGAGCGGAAGACTAGTCGGAAATGTGGAAGGGTAGGAAAAAGGAAGAGGTAGGAAATTGAGGAAGGAAATGTTTGGAAAAGGTAGGTGGAATGTCAAGTTCCGAGGAAGTGGCCTGCTTGCGATGCACGGTGTCAGCTCGTCGGACGGGGGGATCTTGTCCCCGAAACTTAACCTCGCCTGCAGACAAAAACATAAATCAGGCCAAAGGAAAAGGACTTGAAAGGAAACACATTATAAGGACAGCGAAAACCGGACGGACTATTGTCGACCCAAGGGCACTGCGGATGTTGTTGCAGCGAGGCCATTACCCTCCAAATCGTAGGAATTTGCGGCCATATTTTTAGATTCCACTTTATGGAAGATTTGCGGGAGGATCTTGGTTTGCATGATCACCGATCCCGGTCACTTCCCAGAAATCATTTTCAAAACATAATGCAAACCCTTATCTTTATAATCAAGCTAAATTCTTGGCCATAACATTAAACTATATGCGTTTTATTTCTTCTTGAAAACCACACGTCTAAAAAACACCCTTTATATACATACATATGCAGCCACTAAGCAATAATCTAACATAAAAACAAGTACGTGCGATCCAGTCGTGCAATTTATTTCTACTTTTTAATTACCTATTGATTTTTTTTTTTTTTTTTAATATTCAATATTTTTATAACGAATCAATAATTTTATATTTTAAATTTTATGATTTTTTATCAATAAACTTTTAAAAAAAATTAAAAAATTAAAAAAAAACAAACAAGAGTTTATTAAAATCGATACTACAATTCTCGAAATACTTTTTTACGATAATATATAAGACCTGCGATATTTTTAAAATCAACCACTATTGAGATCCATTTTTTCTTAATGAAGATCAACTTCTTTCAGGTTTCTGGAATATTCAACCGTGACAGTCCGAAATTTCTAACAAGCTTAGCTCAACAAGAGCATTGGAAATATTAAAAAAAAAAAACACACACACTCTAAATACCACCAGGTATCTTATGCATCAGATCAATAAATTCATTAAAAAAAAAAATCTATTGACAAAGAATAAATACTTATGCAATTTATTTTTTAATTTATTTATTTCTATTTTCAGTCTTCTAATTCGGTAAAGTGCACAAAACATTTGTTCAATTGTTTCCGAGTACCGTCTCAATTGGTTAAGAGGTAAATATTTATACTTGAAGTTGTTTTTTTATTTTTAATAAATATTTTTATTACAGTGCGTCAAAGAAAAGCTATACCGTATCATTAATTTGTTGATATTGATATTAGTTCTCATCAGTCTGTGATAACATCTCAACTCGAATAGGAGTAAAAAAAAGTTTTGAGTCAAACTTTAAGATATCAAGGCAAAAATGGTTAACAATCGCAGATTCAACGACAAAGGTACTTTTCTTCAGAATTTCTTTCTGAATATTCATAGAAAAATCTATAAAATTTTGAATGAGATCGCATAAGATGGCTGAATAAGAGGGTCGGATTGACAGTTTTGAGTAGTTTTACCAAATGTTTAATAATAATTGTGGTGTTTGAGAGTATTTTGAAATATTGAAGTTGTTTTTAAAAGGTTTTTAGCGGTTCTGCAAAGGCGTTTTCCTTCGTTTTTTTTTTGTGTTTTTATTCCGCATTCGGACGGATTTTATTTATATCAAGCAAAGAACAAAGTATTGCATAATATTTAGAATCTTACATTTCAAACTTCCAGAAAAAAATTGAATTGAATATTAAAAATAATTATCAATTCATTGATGCTGATGACTAAGACTATCAAATTCACCTGCATTTGTTAAATTTGAATGAAATTTAAAATGTGTTTATTTTACTTGAAAAAAAAGTAACACAAATTACCAGTCCTTAACTGGTGCAATAGTTGAAGTAAGACACTCCTTGTTTTAGCCACCAATCGTTTACGAAATATATGTTCAAAAAAAAAAACTTTTTTTTTTCACCGACATAAAGAAATTGAGATTGTTTGGAAGGTTATTTTCCAAATGAACTTTATTCAATTTTACACTTGAATAAATAAAAAAAAATATTACTTACTAGAAGCTTAAGAAAGAAGCCGATTTTTTTTTTATTCAATCAAATAAAATGCACTTGTATCAACTCCACCTAAAAATACTGCAAAATTTTGAATCGAGAAACATAAATTTAGATCAGTTTAAAGTTAGAAAAAAGTAAAAAAGTAGGTTCCCAGTTGTTGGGTTTACTTATAGTTACGATTTAGTCACCAAGCAAATAATAAAGATTGGAATAGGCACGGCGGCACAAAATCGGGGCCTGTATGTTAATAAATAACGCTGGGTAGATTCCGGTGGGCTGGGCACCTAGCTCGTACGAGCGAAGAGCAACTAGCTCGGAAAGTCCTTTTTATGGATTTATTTTCATGACTTCTAAAGGTACTTGGGTCACAACACAAGTCTTGTATATTTTTTTCGAGGCATATAAGCAGCAACTACTGTATTAAACGCGTCTACTGATAGAAAGACGTCATCCACCTATGACACTAAACCAAAACAATGCGGGAGTTGTCAAGGTGAGTTATATGTTTGTAAGCTTTCAAGATGCAGGTTTATCTGGAAACCTGATCCATGAATGACAAAAACCCAAGCAAACAATAATACCAGATAGAATAAACGTATGTTTTATCTAGCATGGCAGTTTTTTTTTTTAATATTGATAGAAGTTGCTGACGCCGCCGATTCCAACTACAATCATTTATTTTTTTTAAAAGCTGCGTAGACGGAATTCTTTTTTCCCCAGAGCGGAAAGTTACTACAGTAAGATTTGGTGCCATCTGCAAAGCTTTTCTATTCGAAAATTGGAATTTTCCAGTCTTAAATGGAAACACTCATTCTAAAGGAGGTATAAATAAAAATAAATTAAAAAGTTAAGTGAACTCTTAAAATTAAACATTCGAAATGTTTTTTTTTTTTTTTTTTTTTTTTTTAATTCAAATTTTGCTAACGTATTTTTAATATTTTAAAACTTCGTTTTTGATTTTCTTTCTATTTCAATCAATACAAATATTAATGAATTTATTTTGAAATCGTCTTCTTAACCTATTTAATAAAAATGTACTAGAATAACAATACCAATAATTCAGTAATATTTTTGTATTAACTTAGATTTTCGAAACTTCAATATCAGAAATTACGAGCCTATGTATATTATAAACTATTATTTAAACTTTTGTTTATATTAAACATAGAAAAATCGTTTTTTGTCAGATCATTTGATTTTTAATATTTGTTTTAAGTAAACAGAGTGAAACAGACAAAAATTATTTCTATATAAATAAATGCTACACAACATTTTTTAAGGTAAGTTCGGGTAATGTGGACTACCCTTACTGTTTTTAGTAATCTTTATACACTGAGTTACAAAAAAAGTGGCGCACCTTAAAATTTTGCAATATTTTGAAGTGATTAAAAAAACGTTTTTTTTTAACACAAAATAAAAGTAATTCATCTAAAAACAATTTGCAAGAATTTAGAAATAAAACAAATTAAGGAAAATGTACAAAACTTTATTAATTAAAATTAAACACTTTTATTTTTATTTTATTTTTTCAACAAGTTCTCGTTCTTTTAATATTGAGTATTACCTCCCCGAACATCTAGCAAAGCTTTAATTTGCCTGGGCATACCTTGGATAAGGTTTGCTACGATGATGTCGTCCAAATTGTGCCTATCCTCGATCAGAGCAGATCTCAGCCCACTGAGTGTCTCTGGGAGGG
This sequence comes from Platycheirus rosarum, assembly GCA_963971375.1. NCBI lineage: Eukaryota > Metazoa > Arthropoda > Insecta > Diptera > Syrphidae > Platycheirus > Platycheirus rosarum. The sequence continues at coordinate 2,358,724 of OZ020510.1, read as the reverse complement.
CAGGTTGCCTCCTTATCATTTTTCCCAGCGTGCCCCAGACGTGTTCGATGGGATTCATGTCCGGGCTTATCGCAGGCCATGCCATCACCTCGATTTCCGCTTCTTGCACGTAGTCGGTAACGCACCTAGCAACGTGTGGTCTAGCATTGTTTCATGCATCAGCAAAAAGTTATTGCCAATTAATGGTGCAAATGGAACCACATATTCCTTCAGAATGTTGTTCAGGTAATAACTGGAGTTCATGGATCCTTCCACATCATGATTGAAACTCCCGAGAAATTCTCCAGCTGAGCAACTGTTGCCGAAGAGAATCTTTCACCTGTTGGTCTCCACAATCTGCAACGTCCAGCGCAGACAAAACCTTGACTCATCAGTGAAAAGAACTCTACTCCAGTCGGCCTCGGTCCAATCTTGGTGAAAGCGAGCAAATACCATCCGACGTTGCTTGTGCTGCACCTTGAGTCTCGGCGCGCGAGCGGGACTTCTTGCTCTCAGGCCACTCTCTACTAATCGCCGCCTCAATGTTTGTGCATCTAGACCTGTCCCCCTCACTGATCGAAGTCTGTGATACAGCTCAACCGCAGTTTGGTGACGATCTCGAAGGCTTTGAAGCACCAAAAATCGGTCATCCCTTGCAGATGTTGATCTCGGTTGACCTGAGCCTTGACGTCGGGTGTTAGAATTGGTGTCCCTGTACTTTTAATAGCTCTTCTTAGCGTTTCCTCCGGTTTTCTAATCATAATAACGGCATACCGTACAAAGCCAGCGCCCTGGCGGGCGAATTCTGCATTTATTTGCTTATTTTTCAGAAAAATTACTAAAAAAACTAATAAATAAACAAATTAAAATAAAATCATAACAATAAACTCATTAAAACATTTACAAGATCATGGAAAAGCCAGAATTAGTAAAACCCGCGTCTAGTATGAAAAACGATTAACATGTGGTTTTCCTCTATATTGTGCATTTATCACAAGTAAAATAAAAAGAGATCATGCAAAAAAGCACACAAATATTCCGTTAAACTGAAAAAATAAAGCTCTGCATAAACATAGCGGCATATTATCAAAATGATGCCAACACATCAAAAACTATGACTGCGCCACTTTTTTTGTAACTCAGTGTATATAAGAAAAATGTTGTCAAAAACGTATGACGCTAATGATCTCAGGTGGCATTCGACCATTTTCAATATATTTTTTTTTTACTTTTCTCATTTTTTTACTTTTTAAACCGCATCCGTCGAGTCCGTCATGTATGGGTCGGTTCTCATAAGAACGTGTGTATTTTATCGAGCTGTCAGTTAAATCCGTTAACGTAACGGATGCAACGGATTCTATGGGTTGGCCCCTTGAGATTTATTTCACACCAATACATGCAAGCACATTTACATGAAGTTTGAGATCGATGGGTTGGGACACCCAGCCTTTGAACCAGTCCGTCGAATCTCTTCGTTTTTGCGCTCACCTATACATGGCCAATGTTGTCGAAGAGTAAAAACAAGTTCTTGCTATATGTTTATTTATTTATGTAGCAAAAAAAAATGATGTGATATTCTCGAGAACGCCTGCTCCAATTTTGACGGCACTCTCACACGTATATTGCTGGTGTTTTATGGAATAACTTAGACCATTCTAATTATCCACCAGGTGGCGCTGAGGTCGTGTATGTGTGTACCTGGTAGCCTGGTAGTAGCGATTAATAGCGTTGTTGGCGCTATTAATCGCGATCCAGAAAACGTGGGTGGGTTTGCTATATTTATATATAAGAATTTCATGTCACAATGTTTGTAGCCAATAGACTGTAAAACTATTGAATGGATTTTCATCAAATTTACTATTCTGTGTGTAATTTGGTCAAACTTGAGGCATAGGATTGTTTTTTATCTCGATTAATGAACTCAATATTGTTTTATTGTAAATTAAATGAGCCACAGCAACGCGTGGCCGGGTCTGCTAGTAATTTTGTAAAACTAAGCCCTTTATTGAAAAGGTAAGAAAGTTTGGTAGTTCTTTGCAATGCTGGCAATACCGTTCATTTACCCTAGATGTATTTTCTCAATTGAATTAAATATTTAAAAATTTCCAGAACGTTTGCAAAACTGAAGTTTGCGTTGACGTTGGCTTCTTTATTTGTATCATTACAGACCTAGAACTGTGAGTATGAGTCTGACTCCTGCTCTCTTGTTTTTCCATTTAAGCATACCGATTTTTATATCACTTATACGCAAATCATGTGGTCCTGCTCCTTTAGTTTTAGTAATATTTGAATTCACCGTTCTTCATGCCCAAAATTTGTCCTCTGTTTGAAATCTTTACAGAGTAAATATGCACTATGTAATTCAAGTTCATCACAAACCTATTTTTTTTTAACTTCGGTGAAAGAACGGTTTTCAGTTTCGTAATACAATAGTAGGATGTTTTTTTTTTTTTTGAAAATGATACAGGCAATCTTTTTGAACCATTTTGGTTTTTTCATCAAAAGAATTTGCAGTTTATTGATTTCTTCTATTGGTACTCCAATACATTTCTTTTTACTGCGTCGGTCGCGTCAATAGCTTTGCGCAGGTCTTCTTCGGTCCATGTGGTTCCTCTTAATGTTTTTCAAACGTAAGTTCGGGCCATTTTCCAATGAGCAAAACTGACTGACTTGTGATCCTTGACCTTCTAGTTTTCTTTGCCCCATAAACTAAAAAATATATTCTATTTTATAAGAAACAGAATAATTCTTACATTTTCCTTAATTAAAAATTAAAATCTACTAAAATATACAATATACGTGATCACGTGGCAATAAAAGGTTAAGGGCCCCGTAAATACTCGAACATGATACCCACAAACTTGGTTCGACTAAAACCCGCAGACAGAGAGAGCAAGATGAAACCAATCCGCTCTCATATATAGTCGTAATGGTAGAAAACGTACTCCCTTAGGAAAAACAGAAATGCAGTGCATATTACCACCTACTCCACATTACCCAAACTTACCCTATCGTACTGACTATAAAAGCTTCCGATCGACTCGACTGTTTCAAAATGGCTTTGAATGATGGATCTTGAAAATAGCTTTTTAATAGAAAATAGTTTTACGTAAATTATTTCGAAAATCCGACCGATTTTTCTGTTATTAAAACAGATTAATAGGACTAAAATATTCTCCATGCCATATGGTCCTTACAGGCTTTCAGTGTAATGATCAGAACTGTCGAATTTATCAAAAAAAAAAATTGGGTCGCACGTACTTGCTCTTATGTGCCTAATTACATTTGACGGCAAGATCTTTGACAAAAACAAATAACATTTACGTTGAAAATAACACAGTTTGAACTTTTAAAAACTATCAAAACCACAAAACTTAACGGTTTTTAGTAAAAATAAAGTACGCCATCACACGTCCTAAATAACAAAGGATTTATGAAAACAGTATTTCGAAAATTGTAGGACGGATTTTGATAAAATCCTGTTTTTTTATTTTTAGTTTATTTGAAATTCTCTTTTTTTTAATTTTCGTATGCAGTTTTTTATAGTTTATTAATATACATTTGATAATAAAATTAAAAATTATTTTTTTTTTTGATTAGTTTTAAAAATATTGATTTTTCCAAAAATGAAATTCAAAAATAAATTATTATTATATTAAAAAAGTTATTCAAAATTTTGATATGCAGAATTAATTTGGCTATCTAGATCTACTTAAATATAAAATTTGGCAGAAATCCATAGAGCCGTTACCGAGCACGCCAAAGATTAAAAAAAAAACTGTTATATGAAAGGTCCCGTTAATTGACTTTTCCCGTACGGTTCTAATCAAATGATAGCCAATACCAACAAAAAAATTCTCAAAAATTTTCCATCAAAATCGTTCGAGCCGTTTTCGAGAAAAATAAGCTTTTCCTAAACGGTCGTATGGCAAGTACCGTTAGTTTTAGCCCTGAAAATAAAATTTCAATTTTCCCACTGAGGAATGCCAAAAGATAAACACATACTAAATTTGAAGGCAATCGCTTAACCCGTTTAGGCTGCAGCTCGATATACACCCGGACAGACAGACAGACAGACGGACATTTTTTGCCAATGACTTTTTTAGGCTTCTCTATAATCGTAATGTCATGTTTGATTGTTATCTCAATTTTTTTTATATTCAGTCTCTATAATCGCGAGTAAAAATTGAATTTAAAAATTTTTTGAAATCTTCAAAACAGTTTTTCAATTATATAAAGTTTCATCAAAATCGCTTTGATTGTTCTTGAGTGAAATCGGAACTATATCGATTCTTCTTTTAACAAAATCCAAACGTTTGTTTTAATTAAACTTTCTTTATTGATTGCAGAGCCATCTTTTGGAATACGTCATCTTCAATGTGCACTTATATTTTTTGGCCAGGCCGTTGCCTATATGTTGCGTGTAAATATGTCAGTGGCTATCGTAGCAATGACAGACAAGTCGACGAACCCCGAATTTGATGTAAGGTTATTTTCAACGAAACTTTCTGGCAGTTTCGTTAAGTTCAGATTAACAAAAATATATACAAAAATGTATAACACTTTCTTAATTTCAAAACAAGTTTTTTTCTTCAATTGTTTATCTTCAGGTATTCCAGTGGTCAGAGAAAACAAGATCACTCATTCTCAGCAGTTTCTTCTGGGGTTATGTTATAACACAAGTTCCGGCAGGACAGCTGGCTCAACGATATGGCGCTAAGTTGGTTCTTTTTGGAGGTATAACAGTTTGTTCCGTTCTAACTATTCTCACACCAGCATGTGCGCGAATCGGAGGTTCACCGTTAGTGTGTGTGTTACGTGTCATCCAGGGTCTGTGCCAGGGATGTCTTCTGCCCTCGACACACAATCTCATCTCCAAATGGGCTCCAATCGCTGAACGTGGAAGACTTGGAACAATAAGTTATTCGGGTGGACAGTTCGGAACAGCACTGATGTTATGTATAAGCGGAGAACTTGCGGCATCAGTGATGGGCTGGCCAAGTACATTTTATTTTCCCGGTGGAGTTGGCCTAATTTGGGCAGTACTGTGGTATTTCTTTTCATCAAGTTCGCCAGCCGAAAGTCATCTTATCTCCGAAGAGGAAAAGTTATACATCGAAATGTTACCCGCCAATGGGGTGCCGAATAAAATGAACGAAGAGAAAAAACCGAAGCTGGTAACACCATGGAAGGAAATCTGGACATCAGGACCATTTTATGTCCTGCTGTTTGTGCATTGTGCCAATAACTGGGGTTTCTGGACTTTGCTCATTGAAATTCCAACATACTTGAAGAATGTCATCGGGATGGATATTAAGAACAGCGCATTGCTGTCATCCCTGCCGTACTGGGTAATGTTTTTGCTGAGCTACTGTTTCCTCTTTCTGTCGGAAATATTGGACAAGAAGAAAGGCAGGGACTTGGCTTTTAGCAGGAAATTCTTCAATTCCATGGGCCATTGGGTGCAGATGCTAGGACTTATTGGTCTGGGCTATGTTGACGGAAATAATCCAACAATGGCGGTAGCTCTGCTAACATTGTCAGTGGGAATGAATGCATCGTGCTATTTGGGCTTCTTGATCAATCACATTGATTTGTCTCCCAATTTTGCTGGAACTCTAATGGGCATTACGAACGGTGTGGCAAATATTATGAGCATTTTCGCTCCCCTCACTGTGGGGGTGATTGTCGATGATGAGGTAAGTGATATTTCTTACTCAAAAGCAACAAATTACTAAACTTTGTATTCACAGAAAGATCCAGTTCAATGGAGGATTATATTCTTTATAGCAGCTGGCTTCTTCTTTGTGGGAAATCTCATGTTCGTTTTATTCGGAAAGTGTGAAACTCAACCTTGGAATGAACCAAAGGTTGTGGATGATAAGAAACAAGCCAACGGTCATAATTTAGTCAACGTAGAATTACGGCAGTAAGGCTGTAAGCGTTTATTTTTATTTTAGTTTAATTTAATTTTAGCTAAAGTTACGTACTCAACTGCAAAAAAAAAGTGTGATCTAGTCATAAGCATACCTTGATTAAGAATTTACGAATATAAAAAAAATAATTTTAAGAAAGTAAAGTATGACAGTTTTGCATTAAACCGTTAATTTAATTTTAATTTTACTTTACAAGTATTATCATTGGTAGATTTTTTCTTACACGTCGCCATAAGCCTGTAATAACATAATAAAAGTTCATTAAAATGTATAAGTAGGTTATACATAAGTAAAAAATTAAATAATTGTGATTAATTTTAGTTAGACAATTATAATTGAATATTATAATATTCCGTTGTTCTAATGTGAGCATTAGTCGTTAATAAGTCATACATATATATAGAAATTAGTTTTTAAGCAGAAAATAGTTTTTAACTTTATTTCGAACTTAAAATACCCAATCAGTTGTCAGAAGCCCAAATGTCAAATGTCACCCAACTTTTTTATATAGATTTTGTGTAAGCGGGAATATGCATATAATAAGCTAAGTTTATTTGTTAATTAATAAAAAAACATGTTTCAACAGCTGGAAAATCTTGTTGAAATTTTCATTTCTTATCGCCATTCGATTTTCGTCCGTAGTTAGCTTAAGGTAAGCTGCAGTCTTGCGATCTGAGAATCTTGGTTTTACTGGGTTCAATGAAGACAATCTGGCAAACGCCACCATCGCCGAGCAAAATGGGCCAAGTTCCCTGCTCATCTCGAAGGTCGAACTTCAAATGATCTTCGCATCATTAAGGAAAAGATGTCAGCAGGAGTCGATGGTATACCCAATATTGTACTACGACATCTCCCAGCGGAAGCAATAGACATAATGAATAATGCATATTATCCAGTGAATTGGAAGACAGCTGTTGTACATCCTCTCCCGAAAAAGGGAAAGGACAATTCCAATCTGGCAAATCTCCGGTCGATAAGTCTTCTTCCGAGTATCAGTAAGGTATTCGAAAAAGTTCTCAATAGAGCTCTGTCCAAGTGGGCCGAGGACAAAAATATAATTCCAGACACCCAGTTCGGCTTTAAGGCGGGACATGACACAATTCATGCCGCGTCCAAGCTAGTATCTGCTGTCCAATGGAACAATGCTAAGCAACAATACACGGGTGCCTGTCTGGTTGATTTGGAGAAGGATTTCGACACCGTATGGTTAGAAGGTCTTTATCTGAAACTGACCAGATGGGGCATAAGTAAACTACTGCTGTATATGCTTTACGACATGCTTAATGGTAGAAAGTTTGTTGTCAAGAGTGGCAATGTGACTTTTACCACAAAGTGAACTCGCCGATTCTCTTTAGTATTTACACCAGCGATCTCATTGGGAGTCTACCTCATGCAATTGCGTATGCCGACGATTTAGTTTTGTACAGAACAGGTCCAACAGTTGAAGTCATTAGAATTATCTTGCAACGTGATTTCGATAAAACTCAACAATACTGTAACGATTGGAGGATGAAAATCAACTTCCAGAAAAGTGAAACTATCCTGTTTAGAACACTTTGTCTAGGGCTTCTAGGGATACGAGAAAGAACTGGCGCAAGTTAGTGATCGCTGGGCCACATGGACATCCACTGGCGAGTAAAAGTGTGGCAAAGTACCTTGGCATCTGGCTGGATCAGTTTCTATTTTCCAACCGACATGTAGAGGCTGCTCTGGCCAGGGCTAGGGGAGCTTTTGCCCTGACGGTTGTTTTATAGCAGCCGCCTTGATAGCAGGGTGAAAGTGATTTGCTACATTTTTTTTTTTTTATAATTAACGCGCGCACAAGGGACTATTTGTTTCCCTTTTAATGTAGAACACACTGTCCGGGCATCAGGACGATAGGGAGGGGAGAGATAGGAGATGTCGATTAACATTGGTTTTGAATGTTAGATCAAAATGGTAAGGGAAAATCTCGCCGGGTAAACTATTCCAAATTCGTGTTGTTCGGCTAAAAAAACAATCCCTATATTTCACGGTACGGATGGGCATTCATTGCGAGACGAGTATTACGGGAGAAACTTTTAAGGGGAGGAATGCAACTAGCTACTTCGAGTGAACATTTTTTGTAAAAGAAACGATAAAATAGACATGAACATGGCCCTCATTAGGCCGATGAGTGACTATTGATGCCCTGTGTGGATCAACGTAGCACCATCTCTAATGGAAAATATTCGGATGTTCGAGAGACAGTGCCTTCGCACTTGTCTCGGACTTTATAGAACACCAGAGTCGTTTCGGAATAAATTCCATCGTCAGGCGTAGTCCAAAGTTTGGGGTGTACAAAATTTGTGTTTTTGAAAAAAAATGTAATTAAATAATAATAAAAAAATTTCAAAATTATTTTGTTTTTGTAAATAAAAATTAAAAATTAAAAACTAAAAAAAATAATTATTCTTAAAATAAAATTTCAATTTCCACTCTGGGGAATGCCAAAAGAATCACAAACAGCTGCAGTTCGTTATAGATACTGACAGACAGACAGACGGACATTTTTTGCAAGTTATGTATCCGTGCAGATTAAAAATTTTGAGAAAACAATCAAACATGACATTACGATGAAAGAGAAACATATTTGAGTTACTGGCAAAATTCTGTCCGTCTGTCTGTACGGATGTATTTTGGACTGTAGTCTAAACGGTTGGGCTAATCGTCTTCAAATTTAGAACTTAAGGTTATTTTGACATTCTACTATTTTAAATTTGTTAAGCTCAAAAATTGATTGTTTGTTGTTTTTTTTTGGGTCGGGGTCTTAACTGTTCTGTACTGTTTACAAAATACTGTATTTCAAAATTCTGTATTTCAAAATTCTGTTTTTCAATATTCTGTTTGGTCAAAATTCTGTATTTAAACAAAAATGGTTTTGAAAGTGCGCACTTTTTTTCCATTCCAAAATGTTCCATCTTAAAATATGTAATAAACCTGCGTCAAAATGAACATTTAAAAAAAAATCATAAAAATCCGTCCAGTTTGATTTTGTACAGCCAAAAAATCAGATAACCCCGAAAGGGTGTAATTACCACTATTTTGATTGCAAGCTGTTGCTGCATGTCTCCCCTTTTTTTGCTTTTGTCCTTTTCCATCTGTCCACAGTCATAAGATCGAAAGAAAGAGGGTTATTGCATTTGAAAGATGATATTCCAGGTGATTAACAGACGTGGGGACTTGGGCAGATACATATGTTGGAATTGCTTGTATAAAATATAAGCAATATTATCAACAGCTAATAACAGCTGAAATATTAGGCTCCTCGAAGTCTTTGAAATTCTATAAATATATATCTACTTTGAAAGAAAATTATTATTATTTTAATTAGCCCGCACTAAAGAGATTTTGGCTACCATTATAATGTTGATAAAACACGGCGGGCCTTTAAAAAAATAATAAGGATTTAAAATTAGATACGGATGCACAATTGTTTTAAAGTTCTGCATTTCAAAATGGAAATCCGGCAAGGCATTCCACATGGATGTGGTGCGGCTAAAAAATGAATCCCTTTATTTGAATGCACGTCCGAAGTTGGGCTCGGGAGTAAACTGATGGGTATTCTTCTTATATAATGGCCTTGTAAACGTGTTTTAAGCTTGTTGGCAAATCTTTGTATTGCTTCTTGAAAGTTTCCATATAAAATTTTGTTGTTTTGTGTGTACCATGGATCGTGGAGGTTTGATTTTAGGGTTTCGTTTTGGTATGATTGCGGTGTATATCTATAGGTTGGTTTGGTGGAACCTCAAAGTTCATATAGGTTTGAGCATTTACTTGTGGATAAGCAGTTTGTTATACATAGGTACTTATGTTTGAATATTTTCTAATAAGCCACTATAATTCTCTTTATTTAATATCCAGTTCTTCTCGTTTCTTCTTAACGTGCGTTTAGCTTAGCATCAAGAATCATGCCTTGATAATTTGCTTCGTGAGCATTCGGTATTTGTACAGAGTTAATAACAATGGCCAGATTACTGATATTCTTGTAAGTAAAGTTGAAGTGTGTTTACTTGAACTCGCCTAGAAAAATGAGCCATTTCCTTGTCAAGTATTGTATTAAGATTTTTTTTTTTTAATTTTCAGTTGTTCTTTCGATTTGAGACGGATAATACTATTATGGCCCTATCATCACCAAAAATGGCTATCACGATGTCTTCTTCTTGAAGTTCATCTCGAGTTAAAAGTACAAATAACACTGGGCCAAGAACGCTTCCTTGAGGGACACCAGCATTTATTTTTTTTTAATCCTTTGTATTTCGTTCTTTGCTTTACTTGGAAAAGTTTATTTTCCAGTCCAGGTAGGATTCCAGAATATGATCAGCCCAATCAAGGTGTCCGTTAACGGATTCACTTTCGTGGAATTCCGCAATTTTTTTCTTGTTGAGCCATCGTTGTTGTCTTTTTTTTATAAAATTTGTTTTCATAAATACGTTAAATAATTTTTTTTTTTATGATTTATCTAAAATTTGTAAATGTGTACTTGCACATTTCGGAACATATTCCGCAACAATTCTTCGTCGGAGAATGTTTGAAGAAATTCAACGCACAGCTGTGAAAAAATTCTACTGAACGCACTTCATCGCATTCTTGTGATCTGCGTTAAATTTCATCGGAAGATCTGCCCGATATGTCAATCGGAACGGTTACCTCGGTAGAAAATTCTCCGATTTCGAACAGATCGGAGAACATTTTTCTCCAAACGGTTACCTCGATAACGGAAAAAAGGTGCCTCTGACAGCATAGCAGTCCGACACACTATGTAAGTGCTGTTTGTAGATATTAATAAAATAAATTTCTCGTAATATCATAATCTCTATATACATATATAAAAATGTATGTATGTATGTAAATTTTTTTATGTCCGGTATGGACTCCTAAACCGTCCAACGGATTTTTATGAAATTTTCGATGGTTCCTGTGAAGATTTGGTGCCGCTAGCATTTAGATAAAATGAAGAAATTTAATTTTATATTCCACATTGAATAAATGTTTTTTTTTCTGACGTAGCAACGCGCTTCGAGTACCGCTAGTTATAAACAGAAGCTCTCCAGTTTTGCTCCCCATACCAAAAAAAAAAAAAAAATATTTTGCCAACGTGCCTTAAATATCTAACATCTCCATCTACCGATAATAAGATTAACTATGTTGACAACATTACATTTATCATAATCATAAAATTATTTAATCAAAATTCTTCAAGCGGAAATTCTTTGTAAAAAAAAAGAAATCGATATGTTGAAGCGTCATATTACGATTTTATGGTACCCATACCCGAGGAAGGCCGGGAAGGTCAGCAAGTATAATATAAACCAAAAATAAAGAACAAATTGTTCGAGCGGAAATCGAACACTATTCTGTAATCATACTTTTAAGCAAATAGAAACTAAAGAGATTTTTTTTCAATGTCTTTCTTTTGGTGTGGACGTGCCTTTAATGGACAACATTACATTTAACTTAGGGAATCTGAAAAACTTAAAAAGAACACTGGACATGATAATAGGATCTTTATTTGCTTATCCCTCCCTCTGTGAATTTTTAACACCTACCTGGATGTGGACAACATATTCGATCCCAGACGAATGTAAAGGATCCTGAAAGAGATTCCCAGAATTGTTGTTGTCAAAACTATAGACAAAACTAATGGATTTTTCCAATGGATAACACCACTGTACATCAAGTGCAACACATCGTTTTACAAATGAAAGATCACGAGTCTCTCATTATTTACTATACGAAGTGTACTTATGTTTCCAAGAGCACATTGCCATGGTATCGGTAGAGTCTAGATTGGAAGACATAATGCCTGCGTTGCGTACACTTTCCCTCATTCTCATTCGTTAGTTGGAATAAGAAAAAAAAATGCGAACCGCACCTTTCCGCCTGCCTCGCACATGTGATGCATTTCTCAATGTTTTTTTTTTTTTTTGTATTTTTTTCTTTTACAAAATTTTCACGAACCTTTTCACAAATATCTGAATCTGGTTTTCATAATAAAATGCAGCTGTTGATTCGATGTAAAAATCAGTTAGTTCAAGACATGAAAAGTGATCAGATCTAAGTGTTCGGCAGCGCAATGTATGTTTTTTGTATGAAAAGAGTGAAACAAATAAAGTGAAATTCAACATGCAACATGACACGCAACAAAGAGTAGTTATTTGAAAAAAAAAATCATCCATTTAGTGTGTAAACTTCACAGATACTCGACTCGCAAAAATCTACTTCGTTGACATGATTATAACACCCCCATCGTCTACTTCGAAACAAAGTGAGTATATTAGTGGTAATTTGGTTAATTGGATAAATTTATTAAATTGGAGATTCACCGACACCCCCTACCCTGACCCACTTAGTGGCGAGCCAGTTAATTTATTGCTTTAACCTTTTCCCTTGAAACTCTCCAACTATTTTCATGGAAAACTTCATCAAGGTCTTGATATGTTTTATGGTAGTAAAGCTGACTCGAAAAAGTGGTTAACTTCAACACACCGAAAAACGATAAGGCTTGTGACTGAAATACACATAAAAGGGGTGTTGGGTGGAAGGGAATAGTGAAATTACTTAATCAGAGTTTTATTCAATCAACATTGATCAGCTATTCACTTTAAGATGGTTTTGTTTAGAAGTACAGTTGTGAATTTAAGGATTCTGAAGGATCAACATTATAAGAAGAAACCCAAACCTAAATGTTTTAAAGAACTTGCTTGTTGCGAAATCTCACAGCCAGTCACTTGAAGTGATCTTGTTCTTAGTGATCGCATTAATTTGACAGACGTGCTTCTTTCAACTGAGGGGTATGCAATAGGACCGGATTTATTTTCACTTTAAACAAGTAATAATGCCGGTTACTAAAAAAGTGTGTACACGCATTTAAGTGTTTTTTTTTTATTTATACCTTAGTGGGGCGCAGTAGGTTATTGCCCCGGATTTCAATGACTGCGGTTTTAATCCAAATCAAGACTGTTTCATCTAAAGTCATACCGCGTAACACCTCTTTAAAATGTTCTCTTTGTAATCCAGGGGTGGATCAATTCAATTATTATCAAGGCATAACAAACACTAGTTATAAATAGTGTTGTGAAGTTCAAATTGGGTCTTAGTTGATCAATAATTATAGTTAGCTAGTTTCTATTCGCGACTTCGTCTTCATGTGCATTGGTTTGAGAATCTTCTGCCCATCCTCTCAGTCTTATACAGTCTTTGCGGTGGCCATGTTTCTTCTTTTACCTTTCTGTGTCAATTGTATGTACTTTATTTGTCCTCCCAACATTTTTAAATGATTTTTATTATTTACACATAATAGGATATCTTCACTTATAATGGCTCCATCGCCAACAAGAAATAATTGATTTACTTTCCCGTCCGTCTAATTACCCACTAGCAAAAATTCAATGTCTTGTAATAAAGAGCAAAGGACTCAGGACGCTTTCCTAGTGGACATACCAACTTTTGTTGGGAATTCTTCAGTAACTCGTGTCGATTTCAGGAACTATTGAATGCTTTATCGAAATCTACCAACATAATGTGCACATTTTTGAGGAATCCCGATATTTTTCCGTTCTGACTCTTAAACTCTGGATTGTATATGTGGTTGATTACTTACTTACTTACTTAGTTGACTCTCTAATATGACTCTCCAGCTAGTTCGGTCTTTGGTTAGCTGCCTCCAGTTTCGCACTCCAAGTTGGTTGAGGTCATCTTTTATTTGAGCGCACCACCTTCCTTGGCTGCGTCTACCCTCGGGGATGGAAACGAAGATCCTGCGAGCCGGAGCATTGTTGTCCATTCGTTCTACATGACCTAGTCAGCTTAAACGTGATATACGTATTTTGTTTGACTAGGTCAATGTCGCTGTACAGCTCGTATAGTTCGTGGTTGAACCTTCGCCTCTAAAGCCCGTTGGCGCCGTTTAGAGGGTCTCCTTTCTTGTGGATCGAGCAAACGATGCTGAGGTTCCATTCATCAGGCATACTTTCTTCTGACCAAACTTTAGAGATGAGTTGGTGTATGCACTCCTCCAGGTCATCTCCGGTAGTCCGTCGGGTCCAGCAGCTTTGTTGTTTTTTAGTTTAGATATTGCTATCCTTACTTCATTTTGGTCAGGTGGACGGAAGTTTTGTCTGTCATCGTCCATGTTGAATGGTTCATTCTGCCTGACAGCGGGATTTTGGTCTTCATCGCCGTTTAATAGTTTGCAGAAATGGTCCTTCCTTGTAATCAGCACCAACTTTGACTCTACTACGAGGTTTCCATTCCTATCTCTACAGGCTTCTGTGCGGGTTTTTTTCCTTGGCAAGTTCTTTTTCCCGTCTTTTCTGCTCGTAGAGCTCGCGAGCAGCTCTCGTCTTTCTTTGCAGCGCCGCTTTATATGCCTCTTGTTTGGCTGTATGGGCCTGCCTGCATTCATCATCTTGCATACCTTGTATTTCTGTGTATCATGAGTTGTGGCAAATCTGATGGCTTGTTGGCAGTGTTGCCATTGGTCTTCGGCACTTGATGCTGGCGGTACTGGATTTCTTGAGAGGTTACGGGTTATTCGATCGGCATAGGTTCTGGCGGTTTCTTGCGATTGCAGCTTTCCGACGTCATACTTCCTCACAGTATTACTTCGTTGTTGTGGTGTTCGGGTTATTCGCATTCTTACCTTGGCTGCAACAAGGTAGTGATCCGAGTCGATGTTAGCTGCTCGGAAGGTGCGAACATCCAAGATACTGGAGGCGTGTCTTGCATCGATCGCAACGTGATCAATCTGATTGACGGTTTTTTGATCTGGGTGTCGCCAAGTCCCTTTGTGTATATCGAGATGAGGAAACCGTGTGCTTGTAATGTGCCGCTGCGAAGTCAATTAGCCTAAGTCCGTTTTCAGACGTTGTGTCGTGTAGGCTATGTTTTCCGAAAGTCCTACCAAAGATTTCCTCTTTACCTATTTTGGCGTTAAAATCGCCTAGTACAATCTTAACGTCGTATTTAGGGCATTGCTCATAGGTTTTGTCGAGGAGCTCGTAGAAGTCATCCTTGGTGGCGTCATCTTTGTCCTCTGTGGGGGCATGAGCGCATATTAGGCTAAATTTGGCAAATTAAGCCTTAATACGGATTGTCACAAGTCGCTCACTTACGTGTCGAAAGCCCAAGACTTCTTGCCTAAGTCTGCCGCTTATTACGAGTCTGCACCCCAATAAACGCTGTGGTCTTCTTGCACAATCATCGTAGTACACTTTACAGTTTTTCATCCTCCTTTTGCCCGCCCATCCCATCGCACTTCCTGGATGGCAGTAATTCCTGCTCTGTAACAGTCTAGGGCCGCCGTTAGTTGTTTGGCTGCACGTGATCTGTTAAGAGTTTTAACATTCCACGTGCAAATCCGAAGGTCGTTGTCCTTAATTCGTTTTTCCGGGTCGTCAACAGTTAATCCGTCCTTTTCCGAGGCTATTGGTCGCTTCCCAACTTTTTCTTTTTTCCATGGCAGGGTTGTTAACCCCACGCACAACCCCCAACCTTTAGGGTCAGGTCCTCCGATAAAAGGAACCGGAGAATCCGGAGTCAGTAACCCACTTCGTCAGTCATTAACGCAGAGCATTATTGTGTTGCTATTTTTTCTGTGTTCAACACTCGCGCTTATAAGTTTAGCAGGAATGTCCGGATGGACAGACTAGAACTGTTTGATGCCTTTCACAGTGCCTACCCTATTCATATAGCACCTATCGTGTGCAAACTCGCACTGGTCTTCAGAAAGCCGTATTATTTTTCGCAAACGTTCAACGATCTTCATGATGTGTGACATCGGTGGGTATGTGAGAATGTTTTCACCACCATGGCAGGCATCATAATTCTCGTCAGACCAACATGTCCTCATCCTCGAATCCGTACAGCTCTGAACCGATCATTTCTGATATTACAGGATCAGTTCCATGCACAGAAATAGTACTGCCTGGCGGGGTAGTTTTTGCAGCACCCGTCTTGCTGGTTATACATTAAGATGTACGATATTCAAGAGAGCTGACAATAAAAATGAAAATCTATTTGTTAAAGACATTGTATTATAGTGATTAATATATTTGTTTCTTTTACTAATGTTTTCACAATATTCTGTTAAAAAAGTAGAACCAAATTCATTGTTTACAAAAAACTTCTAAGCGACAAAGCTGATATTTTCTCTAACATATTGGAATGCATCTAAGCTGTTTTGCTTAAAATCTTATCTGATACCAATACAATTTGCCTTAATTACTAACTGCTTGATTAAGTTACTATATTTTATCTACTTGTAAACGCAAGCAGTAAATCAATTAAGATTGGTCGTTAAGAATGTATCTTTAATATACGCCACGCTCGGTAAACATTTAAATTGTTGCTATTAACTTAAAAAACGTATTTGTTACTCAAAATGCATTTATTATTACAAACATAATTGTTTGCTCCTCATATCATTTTAAGAAGTATCTGATAAGATTATAAATTGCACTTCTATCTCGATTTTACTAGCTCTATAATTATTTTGATAAAAATTCTAATTTAAGTTTTGACTCAGAATTCAAATTAAAAAAAAAAAACAAAACAATATTTAATCTGCGGCGGCATTCCGTTGACATAAAATAATAAAAATCTATCTTCTTCCTCCTGCAACTAACCAAATTTACTATAAAATTGACGTCAGTTATCTATCCAGATAATCCGAGATGAAGTACGTCCGTCTAAGTAAACTCATGACGCAATTAAATAAAATTTCAGCCAACCTTATATTTGCAGTATTACAGGTGATATATATCTTTTAGATACAATTATCCAACTTTGTTTGGCTAGAATCTGATAAAAACTTAAATCAAAAAATAAATAAAAAAGATTCATCTTCAATTTAATCGCACACGGCCCGTTTGTTTATATTTATTTTGTGACACACATTTTGATTTTGATTTGAGGTGATCTGTGTGAGGTGTGTGCATAGATCTAGCTGCGCTCCAATGCGAGATTTAGAGGCAACGATTCTTTAAATTTTATTGTCGGAAAAAGGATGCAGATGCTGAAAATAGCTTCGAGTCTTGAGTGTCGATCTTAATGAGTTTTGTTACTTTGAAATTGAAAAAAAGATATTTCCCCATCTCCCACAGCTGACTGCAACTAGTCTAGTCTATCTTTAAGATACATTTTACGAATTTTATTCAATTTGGTTTTTTTTCTATTTTTAAAACACACGGCTACGACATTGAAGACGTGTGCATATGTGTGAAGTGAACGGCAATGCATATTCTCAGGGATTTTACACAAATTTATATTGTGGTTCCGTAAACATAATTACTTCTTTTCATTTTCAAAATTTAAAAGCCATTCTCCAAGAAACTTTTTAAGCTACTTAAACTTTGCTTTATCGACTTTCAGTTTGTACATAGTTCCCTTGTTAATCTAAAATGATTGCAATACCTAAGTTTAATGGAAAATTACAGAACCATTAATCTCTGAAATTCTTATTGGCAAAACAATAAGTTCGCATACATGCCGTATACTCCTGAGCCTATAAAGCATAAGAGACTTTCATACTGATAACAAATCTACCAACACAATGTTAATACTTTGTTTACATTTCAAAACCAAAGCAAACTGATATAAGTAGGGACAACACTTATAAAATTTACTTCAAGACAAATCTCTGAAGTTCATCATAGAAAATGATATGAGTCATACATTTATAAGAAAATAAGTATTTTGTTATGAAAAAAGAATTAACTAGTAGCTTTCTTTAATTTACTAGAATTTTAATTTCTAGAAATGGATCTCCTGTCCGTAACTAGATAGATAAGAATCTACGAATCTACGATTTTTCTGAACCCAGTTCCAATTTCAATCAAAATTCGGGTTTTAGAAAACATCTGAGCTGGGCTTAGATTTCTTCTGACAAATCGTATGCTCTTCTTTCTAACTGTGTGACAAAAGAAACTAAGGAAACGGAATTAAATGCTAACGTTAACAGCCAAAACTCAAAAAAATTGAGAACAATTTTGGTTAATTTTGGGTTCATAATGAAACCCCATCCTAAAAGAACTTTGTTTTACCAAACACCCTTAGGCGCCAGTTAGAGCGATCAGTAAAATCCATAAGTAAAAATTTTTGTTTTAATTGTTTTCATGTGTTAGAAAAAGATTTAAAACATGGAACTTATACGAATCGATGGCTAAACACTTGAAATATTATTTTCTGCCAAAAATAAACCCGGAAAACAGTATTATTTGTTAAAAAAGCATTTATTTATTTTACTGATGAACATTTGTTTTACTAAACAGCTGATTGTCATTTTACAAAATAATGGAACATTTCGTTTCAGTGTTTGTGGTCCATTTTTTTTTACTGTTCCGATCATCAGTAAAAAAGTTTACTTAAGTATTTTGCATTATTTAAACAAAATTGAGATTATGGCTGGTGTGGTTGGCATTTGATTTCTGACATACATAACATTACCCGGACGTAAAAAGTTCCAGTTTTCAGCTGTTTCAACTTTTACTAATGGATTTTTACTGATGGCTATAACTGGTGCCTAATAAACCCACGTATCTACAAAGTTACTACTTGGAATTTGAAAACAAAATCAAGCGTTTGAGTACAATAAAAAGAGTTGGTTGTCTGTAAAGTCGATTTACGGACGATAATTTTACGTGATAACGTCACAAGAAAACATTAATTGCAGCAACACCAACATACAGCCCGTTCACTCACACCTCCAAACCCTCTCGTTAAATCCACACACACACACTCCAATATCTATGTCTACTTTCTACTTTAACAAAACTCCGCCTATTTTGTATTTCTTTTTCTCTTCTTGTTCTTTTTGAATTTGAGTGGAAATATTTGGGGAATTTGCGCCTATTCGTTTTCATGTTCGCCTGGTGTTTGCGATCGATTTTGGTTGAAAGAACCACAGTATCGCGGTTAGCATCATTCATGAGTCTTATCAGCATGAGTCATGTTATTTCGTATGTGTAGCCTGTCATCGATTTATAAGACGTTATCACGTCAAAAACAAGAACAACACATTTTTATAGATTGTATAGATTACTCTCGTCGACGTTAATAAACTGAAAAACTCAATGAATATAAGGCCGCTACCTCACATGTCGATGCGGTATCGTTTCTCCCGGTTTCCTCGGCACACATTCAGTACCGATATTTTACTGAATACATACATTTCAATTAAGACCTACTGATTTGTGCGGTATGTGCGGAATCGGTACGATAAGAAAACGGTGTACCGAGTGTCGGTATAGAGTATCAGTATTGTTTCTATATTTACCGCAAGGAATTTGTGTTTGATGTCTGCTGTCTAGGCAACAGTTTGTTTTGTATAAACAAAAATATAAGAAAATATTTGTTGATACAAAATAACAATTTTTGATAAAAAAAATGACATCCGAGACTACTTTGAATTTAAAGTTTTGAATAATTCTGTGCGAAAGCTTACCAACAAGTCAGGAGATG
The DNA here is from genome assembly GCA_963971375.1 of Platycheirus rosarum. Taxonomy (NCBI): domain Eukaryota; kingdom Metazoa; phylum Arthropoda; class Insecta; order Diptera; family Syrphidae; genus Platycheirus; species Platycheirus rosarum. Next base: position 2,339,330 of record OZ020510.1, on the reverse strand, counting down.
AACATTCGGTAAAGCGGTAAATACCGATTACAGATACCGCACCGACAAATGAAGGAGCGGCCTAGAACAATTTTCCTGCTTAAATCGAATGCTTCGTGTTGCTGGTTGTCGGTCAAGATTACCGCTGTCCTAGCCATTATGAAAGTGGGAGAAGCTTAAACACTTTCACGGACATTGATTTCTACTCCACTTTTCGATCGTAACAACTCTTTTCTCTACGTTGTTACTGCAGTTGTTGATTTCACATTCCGGATCTTATGGTCCTCAGTGATTTTTTGCTGATCTTTTCATTTGTTGTTGATAGCACGGTAAATGGCGTAAATTCCATTCTCCTGCTGGTGATGATCGAAGGGTAGTTTTTGAGTTCCGCCGATGATAATTTCATCTGAGCCTGGTTGTGTGTCTTCTTCTTGAGGTAAATGTTAATCCCGAGTATAAAGTCGGAGAAATACTAGGCTATTGATGGTTCTTTGTGTTTCTTTGCTTTTTTTTAATCCTGAATATTCCGTTTCTTGTTTTACTTATTAATTAATTGTAATTGTAATTACTGAAATGACGTGGAACGCATAAGCCTAAATACTACGTGCATTAATCAGGTATTGAATTTTAATAATTGATTTTTTTTACAATTATTTAAAATTTATTATTAAAATTCCAAATAGGTGATGTTAACGCCAATTTTTCGGTCGTAAGTTATACAGCTCATTTTCCGGGTAAACAACTTTGGTCAAAAAGCAGAGCCCACATCATCCTCATTTGTATGCTGTAGTTCCATGGCTGTGGTTTCATTGGGCCGCTTTTTTTGTTAATGAAAATGACTGTGACGTGATAGACAAAGAATATCGTTAGAGAGACATTGTTCAATAATAGCCGTGTTTTATTGGTAATCTATAGCTAGCGCAGTATTGGAAGTCCAAATAAAACGCTATATTCACTCCATAATTCACTTTTAATTTAACCCCCGAAGTGACAACTGACGTCTTGTTGAATAAATTTAGAAGGGCGTGTTCCAAATTCAACTCAGTTCTTGGGCAGAGACATCCGGATAGAATATCCAACCATGACGTCATCAGTGACCCTTGATGACAGAATTAATTTCGCTTTTAGAAAAAAACTGCAGTAATTTAAGTTTCAATTGATGCAGGTTTTGTCTAATATCTTATTTGATTGATTCAATTTACATTTTAAGTCAACTAACACTTTGGATCCTTTCCAAACATTTTATTTAATTTAGTCAATTTGGGTCACTGATGACGTCAAAATACAGGAAGGCGCTGTCTTGTAATCTTGAATCATGATACCCAACGAACATATCCTTTTTTCTGCATTCCAGTTGGTTGACATTTCTTTCCAAGATTTATCTCAACTTATTATAGTCACTAATTTCACTAACCTAATTATCGACACTTATTGTTTGTTGTTGTTTGCCGTATAAAATTTTACTGCGCTGGATATACACTTACCAATAAAACACGGCTAATATTTCTTTTGTAAATTTCATTAACTAGATATTAATGATACATGGCCGAGTCACGAAATTTGGGTTGAAATAATAAACCGCTGGTGGACACAGGAACGAAGTTGAATTACTTACATAAAGTTAGTTAGTTAAGATAACTTTGTTTGAATTCATATAATTAAAAGTACTTATACAATTTCTTGGCTTTTTGGTTTGGCCGAAGGCCGTCTACCAGACTTTTGCTTTAAAAGTCTGCTTCAATAATTCGAGTTCTATATCTCAGTGCAGTGGATGCATATTTATATAAAGTTTTCCCACCAAGGTTACCATTCAGAATGCATAATACTTCGCTCATATCCATTGAGTTTTTCCTAAGAAATCTCATACGGAACACTCTTAATATGGGACATCGAGCAATAAACCATAAATAAATAGTGGTAAACATCTTCTCTTTCTCTAAAGTTACAGAAGTCACGCAGAATTGGAAGGTCAGGTCTATGTGGTATGAAGTTTTTTTTAACACTTCAGATTCTTTGATGTAGTAGTTTAGTTTAAATAGTTTAAATTAATAATTTCGCCTCTTAATTTATATATTAAATTCATCACGTAGAGAGGCAGACGATTAAGAAGGTACGTGTTCTCTTAAAGATTAAGATTCAGCTGACTATAAATCATTCGATACTGTGAAAATTGCGCTTCGATCATACAAACTTCATACGTTGCGCGGCTCACTTTCTTCAGTAAGTTCTTAAACAAATTCCTTAACTCATCCGGTCCAATATCAGATTGAAAACGTCTTGTTTCACCGCTACTATTTCCCAGCTCCTCCCACCTTTTTACAAGGTTTCCTTTTGACACTATTATTCTCTTGGATACATATCATATTTGGGTAATCTTCCCTCTTCCATCTCCATGATTTTCAATATATAGGCTCCTCAAAAAATACGTCAGGAATTTTTCCGCCTCTTCAAATTTAGCATAACCCCAAATTTTTGCCCCATACAACAACATCGAGGCTGAAGTCGCTTGAAATACTTTTTCTTTGCACTGTGTTCTATGTACCTACTATCCATGCACCGCACCGTCCCCAAACTCATGAACTAGCTCCTTTCGCCTTAGCCAGCTTCAACTCGAAATGTTTTTTCATGTTGAGATTAGAAGTGATCAAAACACCTAGATATTTATACTCCCGCACAATTGCAAAGTTTTCACCTTTGTAAGTCCTTCTCATTCCGAGCATATCTACCTCCCCCATCTCTGATGACCATAATTTTTGACTTTTCTAGATTAACGGTCAGGTTCCAGAGATCACAGTTTAGCTTTCTAGACGATTAATCATTCTCTGCATTCCCTCTACAGATTCCGGAAGAAAAACTATGTCATCGGCAAAAATGACACCTGGCACCTGCATTCCTTCAAACTCTATCCTTCCTCCAGTTACTTCCATGAAACGTTTATAAATAAAATGAAAAGTAGGGTGCTCAAGACACATCCCTGCTTGACACCCATTTGCGTTTCAAAGTCTTCCGAAATGTGCTCACCGTCCCACACATATGACAGGTTTTTTTTTTTTTTTTATAATTAACGCGCGCACAAGCGACTATTTGTTTCTCTTTTAATGTAACACACTGCGCAGGCACTAGGAAGATAGGGAGGGGAGAGATAGGAGGTGTCGATTAACATTGGTTTTGAATGTTTGCAGATCAAAATGGCAAGGGAAAATCCCGCCGGGTAAACTATTCCAAATTCGTGTTGTTCGGTTAAAAAAAGAATCCCTATATTTCACGGTACGTCCGAAATTGGGCTCAAGAGTGAACTAATGAGCATTCCCTGCGAGACGAGTATTACGGGAGAAACTTTTAAGCGCAGGAATGCAACTGGCTACTTCGAGTGAATATTTTTTGTAAAAGAAACGATAAAATAAGGAAAGACATGAAACATTGCGTCGGTGTTCGAGAGGGACAATTGTTTCAGCGGCAATTCTGTTTCCTATAAATCAATTTTGTATTCTATCAAGCAGGTGAAACGATGTTTGTGAAGCACCTGCCCAGAAGTGGGAGTTATACTCGAGTTTAGGGCATAATTTATAAATTGTAGCCAGATCGGATGAGGTCGTTGTTGACACACATACCGAGTTATGCTAGCTTTTCGGTTTCTTCGATGTAAATGTCATTCATGGACAATAGCATTAGGGTTATGTTTAGCTTTAACGACAGAAGACAGCATTGAGTTTTCAAAGCATTAAACTCCACACGATTCCTATTACCCCATTTGACAATGCTGTATAAATCGGAGTTTAATGAGCTTGACATACGGTGCCGTTGCAATTGTACTTCCGAAAGCGAAGGACTTGAATTATCGAACGCATATGTAAAGCTGAGGGTAGAATCGTCAGCAAAACAGTTAAGTGGATTAGAAGTAACAGACAGAAGATCATTTATAAAAATGGGTAAAAGAGTCGGAGACAGAACAGAGCCCTGGGGCACACCAGCATTTATTTTGTGGGAATCAGACTTGAGTCCGTCCAATACAACTTGTATTGAACGGTCCAGAAGATAGCTTCTAATCCAACGAACAAGAGTATTATCGATCCCAAAAGCACGCATTTTCGATAAAAGAGCTTCATGCCAAACTCTATCAAATGCCTTGGAGATATCAAGAGCAAGAATCTTACTTTCACCAAAGCGATGTAAAGATTTGTTCCACTGTTCGGTGAGATATGCCATCAGATCACCAGTGGAACGGTTGGTACGGAAGCTATACTGACGGTCATGGAGCAGCTTTCGATCTTCGAGATATTCCCTAAGCTGACGGTTAATCAGCGTTTCCATGACCTTAAAAAGAAGGGATGTCAGTGCTAAGGGTCGGTAGGAGGAAGGGGAGGATGGGTCTCCTTTCTTAGGGACAGGCTGGACAAATGCTGTTTTCCATCTTCTAGGAAATATTCCAGAAGAGTAGGAGCGATGGAAAAGCTTACGCAGTGGCTTTGCCAGTGTGAAAGAATACCTCTTCAGAAGAATCGGGGGTATACCATGTCGATGACCGTTGGAACCGAATATGTTGAGGAGTTTTTAATATTTTTTACAAATGACCAAAAAAATTTACTGCCTTTGGGACACTGCAGAATTTTTTGCCGTAATTTTTGGTCATGCAAAAATTTGGTTCTTTCAATAACGGACTTACATAAGTTCCTTGCTTGTTTGTACCCCGCCTTTAATATATTAATTATTTTACTAGATATTCCCATCTTATAAAGGTTATAAAAAAGGGCTTTTCGTGCAATGGAATCAAAAGCGGCACGGAAATCCACAAAGAAAGGAGAAAGCTTTCTATCTGGTCCAAAGTTGAGTGGTTTTTTCTGAAACCGGCTAGAAACCCATTTAATATTCCTCTGTTGTCAACCCAAAGCATTAGCCTATTATAAATCAGGGTACAAAATATCTTAACCGAAGTATTCAAAAATTAAATACCGCGGTAGTACTCTGGGTTGCTAAAAGCACCTCTTTTGTTTAGCGGATATATTATTGCTTTTTTGAAGCTATCTCGAATATTCTATTATATACTTTAGTCAGTGCAGTCAAAAATTCAAACGAACAATTTTTTGTAAAATTCCGCAGGTATTCGGTCATCTCCTGGAGCTTTTCCGGTTTTAGAATTTTCAATCATAAATTATAAACATAAATATTTTATTATACACTTCCCATTACATTACATTCCTGATACATGGTAGTTAAAAAAAAAGTTCTAGTACAACTCTGTATTGTGAAATTGCTAACTTTCTCTATATTTTCCGTCTAGTTTCAACGGAGCCACGTGTAACAATGAACATAATGACACATTAACATTTTTTTATATTTTCTTTTGACATTTAAGAGTTTTTCTTTATAAGAAACAGGTATATATATTTACCAGTGACGTCAGAAAACTAGACTTCGCACCAATAAGGGTATTACCCAACAGTCTTTATCGGAGTGTCTTTTTGTTGAATTCATTAATTTTACGATTAATGAATCAGACATTCTTGTTCTAATAATAAAGGCAAATATTTATCTAATGTCTTACCAGCATAGCAGCAGATATAGAAATTTGTTCTTCAGATCTAAAAAGGTTCTTATACGGACATATCTGAAAATTTTGAAAAAAAAATTGTTTTGGGATTTTGGTATGCAGTTTTTTAGAGTTTAAAAATATATATACAACTAATCATACAATTTTAAATAAATAGTTTTAAAAATATTGAAATTTAAAAAAGTAATTATAGATATAAGTACATATATACCTAAATAAATAAATAAATTTGAGGCAATAGATAATAATAAAATTTGAGTTAATAGAAAAAAAAATATTTAAAATTTTTGTATGGTCATTAAAAAATTTTTTTTTAAACTCTGGAAAATTATTTATTTTGATGTTTTTAGTAAATGAAATTTGAATGTTTACAACATAAAATGTTGAGCTTATTCGTTTAGGTTAAAAAATCTTATTTTTCTATTTAATATTTGTATACGAAATGTCAATTCAAAATGGGTGCAATTAACCGGACCAGGCGCGAACGCAGGGTTTTTTTTTGGGGGTTTAAACCCCTCCCGAAATACCTGGAATAAAAATAATGAGGATATATCTTCTAAAAGAATAAAAGGCACGACTGGGTCGCACGTACTTGCTCTTATGTGCTAAACCTTTTTAAGTGCAGGCGTCTTTTTGACAAAGATTTTATTTTAATATTTTTTGTATGACGTGCAACTTCCTTAGAATCGTTTTGGGGTGAAGCTCGAACGAACATGCGTCACGACAAAGGGATAAACACATAAATATATAGGATTGTTAGCTTTTGCAGTTTTTTAGTGTAGTATTATCTTTCCACTTGCTGCTTACTGTTTATAATATAATTTGCTAATAGAAAGATACAAAGGACTTTTTTCAGTTAAATTTTCATTTTGGTATGGAAAAATTTGAACAACTGGCATAAAGATTCGTCGGAATCAGCAGTATGGCAATAATGCTAGGTAAAGGGACCTTTATACGTCCCAATATGGGACCAATGGAATTTATAAAGGATTTAGGTACCTATAATAAGGTTGGAAGGAAGGTAGGAACTAAAATTAAGATACGTGTTCCAACTACTGTTAAGCCAGTAGGTATAGAGACAATATTAAAAGTTAACACAGTGGTTTTGTTTATTTATAGGAAGGTGTAAACTTTTGTTTTCTCGATTGAAATTCTTGCATTCAGTAGTAATCGAATAATTCTTTTTATTTGTTAGTTGTTTTTGTGTGTTTATCAAAGGCTTCCTTATTTATTCTGTGCTTTTATGATGATGAAAAATACTTTAAAATACGTAAGTATGTATGTAATGTAGGTTGTCACTTTCTTTTATTTGACTAATGGCTTGGCTAGGGCTTAGCCGAGCAATATGAAATAAAATGTTGGGGAAAAAAATTTATGAATTCAAAAAAACACTACTCATAACGTTTTTTGGAAAAAATGTTGTAAGCCATCTTATTTCTTTTGCTGTTTTCTATTTTATGAATTTTTCATTTCAAAATCGTTCGACCAGTTTTTTCAAAAAAATGTTTTTTTTGAAAAACTTTTCGAAAACATATTTTAAAATTTTTTTTAGTATGTCAATTTTAAGAAATCTATAGTTTATACTAGGAGAAAAATTAAAAAAAAAATCTATAGATCCGTTTTCAAAATATTCAAAAAACAAAATATTTTTTTAAAAAAATTATTAAAATTTAAAAAAAAATGTTTTTGAAAATTTTGATAAGCAATATTATTTAAATCATAAAACACTACATATTTTGAAAATTTCATCAAAATTTGTCAATTAGTTAACGAGAAAGTCTGATTTTAAAAAACCGGTCATATGGAAGGTACCGTTATAAAACTTTTTCTGAAAAATCCATTAAAATTAAAAGATAGATTTTGCACAGAAAACATCATTCTGAAAGTTTAATCAAAATCGTAGGAGCCGTTTTCGAGAAAAATAAGTTTTTTAATAAAAGTTATATGGCAGGTACCGTTGGTTTTGGAGCTAGAATGCCAATTCCAAAAACTGTCGGATAGAGCACTCTAAAAATACTATATACCAAGTTTGAATCAAATCGGCCCAACCGTTTAGGCTGTAGAGATCGATACGGATAGACAGACAGACAGACAGACAGACAGACAGACGGACGGAATTTCCGGACCCACTTTTTTTGACTTCTCTATCATCGTTATATCATGTTTGATTGTTGGAATTTTTTTTTTTTTTTACGAATGCATAACTTGCCTTATAGTCACTATAATCGCAAGTAAAAACCAAGTGCCACTTTTTGCCATATTAAAAGTTTTCTGTCCATCGAAAGAATTCATTCTTTTTCTGCCTTCGTCAAAAGGTTTCACCAAATTTCGTGAAAAAAATTGTTTCTAAAAAACTTGTTTTTTTTTGAATTTTTACATAAATTTATTTTAAGGTTATGTGAATAAAGAATTTACACTAAATTAATAGATTTTATTATTACCTACAACTTGTCCATAGGACTTGTAGTTTTTCCGGAAATCGATATAAACCTAAAAAAAAGTTAATGGTATAAAATGCCTGTCTGTCTGCCTGTCTTATGTATGTATTGGTGTATTGTATTACGATCTGCAGTCTAAGCAGTATTACGTTAAAATTTGGTATGTGTGATTCTCTTGGCATTCCTCAGAGGGATTTTTTAAACTTTATTTTTAGGTCTAAATATAATGGCACCTGCCATATAACCATTCAGGAAAACTTATTTTTTTCGAGAACGCCTCCAACGATTTTAATCAACAATTTTGAGAGTATTTTGGTAGGTATTGGCTCTGATTTTATCAAAAACAAACTTAAGCGAAAAGTCTATTAACGGTACCCTTCATACAACGGTTTTCATAATTTTAGACTTTCTCGATAACGGTTCATTGGATTTGTATAAAATATAATGTTTGAAAATTAAATGTGCTTATAGCAAAATTAAAAAAAAAATGTTTCTTATTATAATCACAATTTCTTAATTTTTTTTTTTTGGAAAATTCAATATTTTTAAAATTAATCGAAAAAAAAATATTTTAAATTGTATTATCAATTTTATAATAATAAACTGTACACTGGAATCTCAAAAAAAAAAAAACTAAAATTATAAACCTGGATTTTATTAAAATCGCGCGCGGTCTTACAATTTTCGAAAAACTTTTTTTCATAATATCATTAGTGTTTAAGACGTACTCCATTTTTTACTAAAATCGTTAAGTCTTATGGTTTTGGCACATTTTATAGATTCAGTACTAGTGTTTGTTTATTATGGGCACAAAATTAATTCTCAATTGTCTGGATAAGAAGACTGGTGAGGAGCGGTTAAATAGCTTAATGTTACTTAACATTAACATATGCATAAAGAGATGTTGAGCTCAAATACGAAGAGGTTATAGATAATAGGTATCTAATGGCTAAATATGTAGGTAACTTTTCAAACTATAAATTACTATGTTTTTAATATTTTACATAACAACAAAATAAGAAAATTAATATTTTCTTTAAAACCCCTCCCGAAATTTATTTCTGCCTTCGCCCCTGAACCGGACCACCCTATATTAATATATAAATGCGAAAAATAAAACTATATACAGACAATAAATAACTTTGTTTTCACTCTGAAATCAATTTATAAGATTAAAAAAATTCATCATTCCATTATCATAACTTCGTCTATAAAATTGCATTCAAACCCGCATCTATATAAAAACAGACATCCCTACACTCGAGCTCTAGCATAAGCATAAAAGCGTGTTGTTAATGGAAGATACTTTTCTTGCGAATGAAGTTTCTTTTTCATTCTTTAAACGCAACAGGTCTATCTCACCTGCCAACCTTCGTTCGGTTCAGCTCGGTTTAATAAATATCTTTTTGTCAACAATTCGAAAATATGGACATACCTCTGCCTAACCTATATTTCAGATAGTACTTGTAGCTTATCAGGTTTTTTTTTTATTTGAGGGTGATACACGATTCTTTTTATTCTCATTTAGCCTACAACCAGTTTCTGGGAAAATCTATACTACATCCCAATCTCAATCCATATAATCAATATAAATTGATTCAAAAAAAAAGATACATTCAACAGAAAAGATACAAGGCACTCAGACTCAAAGGTTGACTGACACTATTGAGATTGAGATTGAGTCAGTACATACTGTACGCAGGGCTGCCAATTTACTTCATATGTAGTAGATTTACTTCATTTATTTATTTTTATGGATGTGCTACGTAGCAACTTATTTCTACTTCGTTTAACTTGTTTTGTATGATACGATAAAAATTTCATTTAAAATGTGTCTGGATGTTTGTTCCAGCTAATCTCAGAAATCACTAGACCTATTTAGCAGGCTTCGGCTAATTTAATTACCCATTAGGTTCCCTGTACATCTTTATAATTTCCATTTCAAGAATATATAAGAGGTACTTAAATGGCTTGGCCGATAAAAAAAAGTTTGTTGTATTAACATGTTTGATCCAGAAAAGATAGTTAGCCTGAGCAACGCCGGGTATCTCAGCTAGTATTAAATAAGATGAATTTAAATTAATTTTTGTTTTTATTTTCGTTTTCATTATCTGCTAGATATTTTGCAAATCTAGTTCGTTTTTTGGACGATCTGCTTCATTTTATGGACTTAGCATTCCCATCCCTGACTGTACGGTACGAATACGTATATATTTTATATATTTATGTATCATTTTTACTCAAGTTCCTGGAATTGGAATAAAAGAAACTGAAAACAATATTCTTACATAAAATGTTTAAACAAAAACAAAATACTCCAAGAAGAAACGCATGCTTTGCGAATGAGGCACTGTTGCCAGATGATGTTATTTGAAAATGATAATTTTGAACAATATTAAATTATATTAAGTAACATAAGTTATTAAATACATAAAATAAAGCAAAAACAACAAAGCATAATAAAATTAAATTAAATTGCATAAAATAAAATAAAATAAATTAAAATAAAATAAAGTAAAATAAAATAAAATGAAATAAAATAAAATAAAATAAAATATAATAAAATAAAATAAAATAAAATAAAATAAAGTAAAATGAAATGAAATAAAATTAATTGAAATGAAATTAAATTAATTGAAATAAAATAAAATAAAAAAATTCAAAATGCCTAAAATAAAATAAAATAAAATGAAATAAAATAAAATAAAATAAAATGAAATAAAATAAAAAAATAAAATGAAATGAAATAAAGTTAATTTTAACAAAATAAAATAAAATATAATAAATTAAAATAAAATAAAATTAAATTAAATAAAACAAATTTAATTAAAATAAAATAAAATAAAATAAAATAAAACAAAATAGAATAATAATAATGTAAAATATGTAGACTTTTCAATATTTAAAAAAGCAAATCAAATATTTTTATTTGGAAAATTGTTTTTTTTTTTTTTTAAGAAATAAAATTAAGTAGACTGATAATTATACTGAATTAATTGACTACCCACTTGAGAGTAATGCAACGGACGCTAAAGTGCATCAATTAATCTTTGTATTTGTTGAATACAAAAAAGACGATACATTTGCAGTTAATTTTTCTAATCGCCAATTCACATCACCTCAGCGAGAGATAACCTTAACCTCAAATGTCAATCGTGGCATCCGTTGTGTGGCTAAGTAGCACTGACCGTCCAGCTAGAACCACCAGTTAACTAAGTCCATATGGATCAATTTGGACCGTAAAAAATTGATAATCATCATTCTGTAGCAATCGACATCGAAAAAGTACGGACCAATGACGCCGCCGCGCCAGCCCAAAATCTACAACAAACGGTAACATTTTGAGGATGTATTGTAAACTGATGAACTTTGTGTGACAAATTCAAAAAAGCGCTTCTTAACTAAGAATGATTTCACGGAAAAAATATGGGTCCTCTTCCAAACGCTCCGAAACCCAATTAGCTGACAACCGGCATCGTATATGGTCATGAACTTCGAGCTCCTGAGTCAGTTGGATCTAGTACGGGTGTAGGCCCAATCCCGGAACAAAGTTGAAAATTGTCAAAGGTCGAATTCTTGTGCACGGCGAGGAAAAGACTGCTTAGGGATCTGCTGTACGCTTTCACAGACCGCGGTGATGTTCTCGGGCGATCTTGCGGTCTTTGACCTACGGATGTTCTCTGATTGATTCCGAACCGGTCTTCTCAATTTTGGCCAACAAACGTTGAAGAGTCGATTTTGAAGGGCAACCACACCTACCGTAAAATGGGCGCAACATATGGGCAAGGTTATGACAGTAAATATTACAACCTAATTAACACAATCATATGTGTTAACAAGAGGATTGAGCAACATAGATATATAGAGCCGATCTGTTCACAAATGATTAAATCTCTTATTAGATTATTACAAATTTTTGATTGTTCTTCATCAATGGTTTAGTATCTTTAGTAACCAAGCAATGTTTGTTCAGTTTTATTTTTCTCAGTTTAGTCGCCGAATCAGAGTGTTTGACAGATCTTGCTAGTTCTCTCAGCCTTTCAGCCAAAATAAAATCTTTGGTTAGCTTTGCTCTTCAAAGTCAGCTTTATTGTATTTATAGATTCCATTGCAATTTTTCCAGAGTTTATCATAATTCTATAATGGCAACACTGACTCCAACATAACCAAACCATTTCGTTCTTTTTCCTTCCATCCACTTTATCAAGTAAGTATCGCTCTCACCAAAGTCACAACGTCAACGTCAGTAGTCGCTTCTCTCTTATTGTTATAGCCTCGTTGCTGCCGCCACCGCTTCGAGTTGCTACAAAGATCCACAGTGTGGCTGGCTGTGGCTACTCAAAACAAAAGTATCTGCGATAATTATTCGCTTATGATCTGTCGTTCTTTTCGGTATATTTCTTCTATTTTTCTTGAATGGAAGATGAGTGTTAGCATACGGTCGGTCCCATCGTCGTAATCTTCAACAAAAAGATTACTGGATTCCGATTCCAAATACAATAAATTTGTTGTATTATTTAAAACGAAAAAGGTTCCTCTCTTTGCGGTGATAGTGTGCGTGTTGCTTCCTCTTTTGTTTGCATTTTGTATCGGGAAAATTTTTTTATATTTTATAACTGATAACGCTAGGTTGGTTTAAAAGCGCCACACCAGGATAGATACGCCGGCAGTTCAATTACGGGAACGACATTAAAGCTACCGCGCGAATAAGATAGTTCTATATAGAAGATCATTCCATTTGAACTTCACAGATACGTTACTTTCTTGGATACTCGAAGATACATAACTGTACAGTTTCATAGCATGGTCAAGAATAGGAGATACGAAGGGGGTAAGGATATAAATAAAATGTCCTCATATACATTAATTTTTTTTTTTTTTTCAAAAATGAAACACACTTTGTTTACCTCGAAAAAAATCAACCTCATTTGAAAGATTCGAGTATCTATAATAAATTCTCAGAGAATTGCCTAGCTATTGGTGTTTGTGTTTATTTTCTGTCTTTTTAACAATTTGGATTTTATTTTTGGAAAAAAAAAATTCGACTTTCTTATCATACTGTGAGTGCGGTTGTGCAATATTTTATAAAAGTGTTTGTGAATTGGAGTGCTAAACGTGGTTGTTAAAGGTTTTTATTAGGTTAAAATCACTTTTACAGATACAATTGAAAAAGTCAATAGTTTCAGCAATTTTAATGCGCAAAATGGTCAATTAATTTCTCTAGAAATCATCGCAACAATGTAACGAAATGGTTTTTTTTTTCCAAAGTGATCCAAAACTGGCCTTATTTACATCGAAGAAATTAGTGACGAGTCTCGTCAACTTCTCGAAAAACTTGGAGATTCTCAAATTGACAGGATTAATTCGTCATGCGTCAGATGGGTGTTCTTTTATTTTAACATTCGAAACCTGAATGACAAACAAAAGAAGATAAAACCTATAAACATAACGTGTTAATGGAGTGAGACGAACGACAAGAGTGTGGACGTTGAACTGTCAGTGGAGAAAAAAAATGCTAAACACGTGTTTCGAAGCTTTTTTTTTCAAAAATTGAGCTCCAAATTGGTGACAGACGAGTTGATGACACAACAAGACTGTTATCAAGTCAAGTGAAATCTAACGACTTGAAATCGAAAAATTGTTACAAAACTTTGTAACACGTTGACAAATGTCATGATGACATTGCGCAAGGACATCAGAACTATTACTTTTGAAATTGATGAATGTGACAGGACACAAACCCTCAATGATTGACGTTTGAAATACAAGCAAAGAGGACAAATTTCGTTCAGTCAAAAGTAATTGTTTCCGTTTATTGTATTAATACACCGCACCGTGGCGTTGTTGATTTGCTTTCTCCTGCATCAACAAACAATAAATGTCAGAAAATTCCACGACAACTTGTTCAGTATTTGTTTACATTTTTTTTTTTTTTTTTTGTTACTTTTTTGATGAAACAAAAGAACATGCACCTACTTATATGATCCAATGGAGCTAAGTGGGTTTGTCAGAACACACTAAGAAGTCGTTAAATATTTTATGGAAATATAAGATTTTAAGTGATAACTGTACTGAATTCGTGGAAACACCGCAATAAGGATCGGGAACAAGAAAGATACTTAGGTATAACATCAATTGGTATTGCAGGGGATTTTTATTTTATAATGACAACAGGATTAATATTCCAGTTGATGGCACCTTTTGTACAGTTTGTTCCAAAGAAACATCAAAAAAAAAGTTTAAAACAAGTGCTGCGATGATGTGTCATCTGTCATGAACAATATGTATAGAAGTTTTAATTGTATTTTCTATACAATTCGAATTTAAAATTTAGACTTTGAACTTATTTGCATTCTGTAAAAATAAATACAAATATACGACAAAAATAACGTAACCACAATATAGGTAAAACGAATTCATTTAATAAACAAAAAAATCATTTTAAAATACAAAAAAAAGGACATTTCTACTTATGACTTCAACAATTAAATGTTTTGTGATGGATTTAATTGAATTTGCAGTTCTTAAACCAATTTCTAGACGCTTAACTGATTAATTGATGAAGACCATGTGTTGCTGAAAAAATAAGAACTAACTGATGAAAATCAATGTATTTTTGAAATACTGATTGATGTGCAATGCTCATATCAAGAGAGTGAAATCAGAGTGTATCAATTTTTTATTATTAATTAATGGATTGTTTCGAATTCAAATCGATTGAAAAGTGTATTGGAAGTGCCAATTTATTTTAATTTGCGACACATAGTGACAAATAGAATCTGGGCGTCAATATACGATATAAATTTGCGCACAACTGACGGATCGATAAAAAAAATCAAAAATTTATTAGATCAGAAGTGTCACAAATTAAATACTTAACGGGCTCGGCTTAGAATCTTCGTTTGGAATAAATGACATCCACATTAAAGATAAATTCTTTTAATTGTTGATTACATCGACAGAACAACAACTTATATGAGCTTCCTAAAACAAATCCAATAAAGAGACACGAAAACAGACGAAATATTTGTCATTTTTTAGTCTCTCCTCCGAAATTGATTGAAGTCTTCTAATTAAATTGCCAAAATTCTCAAATGAATAAGGCAAGTGTCATCCTTAAAACCTGCACAATGCTTGTACTATTAAAGGATATCCCATTGCTTTAGCCTAACATGAATTTTTGTTAGGCCGCACCATACGAATGTTAAGTACTTTGTCCGGACTTATTTGTTCTATTCATTTAAATTAACAAAATTCAGTATGTTTCAAACACTCTAAGGAAACTAATAATAATGTCTATTTATAATTTATTGTGTCTCGTATTTATTTTCTGACAAGTAGAAGCGAATATCAAATTTGACAAAAATTATAAAAATCATAGTGCTTTTGAGCAGTAGACATAGACAGAATATTTATCTTATTTTTCAAATTTTTTGACATCACTCAAGATATGTCACTCACTGATTTTCTACAACAACTTTGAACAGAATAAATATTTTTTTTAAATAACAAGAAACACCCACTTGCGTAATTTATTTTTTAATTTTTGAAATTATATTTAGTTAGTAGTTAATAAAAAATTGCGTCAAGTACGCAAACAATATATATTATTCGAAGAGTCAAAGATCACTTTTTTTAGCATAGATTTTTTGTGTATAAAGGCTTACAGTTTGTTCTGCAAGAAACATTCAGTCAGAAATTAGATTTTGTTAGAGTAGGTATAGAGATTGTTTTTTATTTGTTTTCAGTTTCAAGGACTTATCCATTTGCCTGCCCAGCAGGACAAAATATTTTAAGAGCTACACCGATGTTGATAAATTATTAGAGATTTTGGGTTGAAGATTGACGGTTATTTCTTAATAACATTTAACATTACATTTCCAACGAATCACTAATCTTATAATCAGATTGAGTTTAATGGCAGACACTTATATAATTATTTATTAATAAATAATTGATAAGACAATTTCAAATCAAATTATCACTAGAAAATTACGATAGCTTAAGAAAATTATACGATAAGAATCAAGTAAAAACTAAGTGAAGTTAATTTTTTTTTTTTTACTTACACAAGTGAGTACGCAAAAAAATGATCACGTACTTTCTCTTATGTGCCGAATCACATTGTAAGACCAGATTTTTAGATTTTATTAATATACACTTGATTTAAAAAATGTTTATTAGTTTTAAAAATATTGAATTTTCGAAAAAAAAAATCAAAAATTTATTTTAAATAGTAGAAAAAAATTATTCAAAATGTTGTTATGCAGAGTTAATTTGGCTACTTAGATCTATTAATTTTTTTACGAAAAATTTCTCTGTGGTCGTAAAGTCATGTTTGGTTGTTATCTCAATTATCTTAAATATACACGAATCCTAAACTTCCCTTATAGCACCTATAATTGCAAGTAAAAATAAAAATTGCATTCAACATAGCAGTTCTTACACACTTTAAGGTGGCGGATTTGATTCCGCATTTTAAAGAAAATTACAACACGGGACGGGACTAATATAAATCAAATATGCATATGAACGATAGAAGAAGTTTTAGGAGGTACGCACTAGAAGTTCCAAGGAACTTATTATTAATTGAATAGTCGAACAAGATTGAAGATCTTAAAAATTTAACATGTATATCAGGAAATAACAAAATTTTACAGTTTCAGGAATAGAACTAATAATTGGTATGAACAACAAAGGTCCAATGTGACTTCCCTTAGGGACGCCTTTTTTGTGACATTTAGTCCATCCAAAAATGGCTTATCATCTTGGTTGCTCACTTAGACTAATCAGTTGACAGGTAATGTCTTGTCAATATGCAATTTTCGTATTATTCAGTTCAATTTATAGTTATAAAGTTTAAACAAAACATTAAATTGAAGCATACCCAGCAAGATAAATCATATGTAGGCTGGAAAGAGTAGCTCGTGGCTAGGATTCGTAAACGAATTGAAGTTTTTAATACAAATTCTGTATACTACGAGGAAAAAACAACTAATAAGAAGACTTCGCATTATTTTCGGACTTGTTGGATTATTGATTTAAATCAATCGATCAATCAATGATAACTAATCAAAAATAATCAATCAATAATTCAACAAATCCAAAATTAATGCTGAGTCTTCTAATTACTTGTTTTTATTTTTATTTTCAACGTAATTAACAAAATTTGTACTTAGATCTTCAATTCGATTAGAAAGCTTCTTATTGAATCTAGATGGAATGGAATTTTGTTGTACAATTCAATCTAACAAATCAAATAAATTGCAAGACTGGATCGCACGTACTTGCTCATATGTGCGGCCACATCGTCGAATAAATTTTTAAAACTAAGTAACATTAACGTAGAAAAATAACACTTAAACTTAAAATAAAATGCACACATATATATATTTAAATAAAAAAAATAATTTTTTTTTCGAAAATTCTTTTATTTTTTTTAATTAGTTTACGAGTTTTTCGAAAAAAAATAAGTATGCAATAAAATTTTAAAACTAAATGTCTATCAAGCAAACAAAAATATTGAAAACCGTTCGACCAGTTATTTTAAGAAGTCGTTTTTTTGAAAAACTTTTCGAAAAAAAATATGTTATTATAAGAAAATCTGTAGTTTTCATCTTGAAAATTTATTTTAAAAAAATTCAATCAACCCGTTTTCAAAATATTTCGTTTAAATATTTGTTTAGAAAATTTTTAAAAATCGAAAAAAAAGTTTATTATTGAAATCGGGAATATGGTTTACGATAAAACCGCATTTGAAAAAAAAACGGTTCTACGAGAGGTACCATTATAGAACAAATTTCGAAAAATTCATTCTAACTGAAAGATGTATTGTTGTAAACAAAAATAGCACCCTGAAAGTTTTATCAAAATCGTTAGAGCCGTTTTCGAGAAAATCAAACTTTTTGTTAAAGATTGTATGGCAGGTACCGTTATTTTTCGACCTAGAGCAAACATGAAAAACACCCTCTAAGATGCTACCAAATAAGTACTAAATACCAAGTTTGAAGCAAATCGGCCCATGCGTTTAGGCTGTAGAGGTGCGAACAGATTCATACTTTCATGACGATCTTTGCATTAAATTCTTCCCTCTCTATCGTGCGAGTGTATTTTTAACATTTTGTATCCTCTTTTTTGCAGATAAATGTAAAGCCACCTTTAAGATAGTTCAAACTAGGGTGTAGTTGATTTAAATATTACTCATTTCGAATAGCAATTTGTAGCTAGAATACATTACAGCTACAGGTTATTTAATCGTATTCGGTTATTCCAAATGCGTTTTATTTTTGTTTTTTTTTTTTTTTTTGTATATACATATGTGTTGTTAAGTAAACAACAAATTATGTCAGAATTGATAAACTACATTTTCGAAGACAAAAAAAAAACTTCAAGAAAATATTTTTTAGTCATTATCGGATTATGGGGGAAGAAAAAGTCAACCCAGACAGATAAATTCTATTTGTTTATGTTTTCTAATTTCCGTTAATAGGGTTGCCTTTGCAAGTTTCAATGTCAACGACTTTTTCTGTTTTGTTTTTTTATTTTCAATTGCCATCAATTTATTAATCAGAATATCACCCTTTTTTTAGCAACTACGAGTAGTTTAATATCACTCCATAGCAACAACACGTGATACGAGAATGTTTCCTTTTTTTAAGAAACTTACTGTACCTACGCTTATCAGCGTTACTATAACAGTGGCGGATCTATTAGTATGACATTACTAAATTGAAAAAAAAAAAATATTTACTAAATTTATAGAGTATGTAGAGTTTTTTCAAAAAAATATCTTTTACTGAATAAGGCTTACAAAATTAAAACTCAATATTTGATAATGGAAATTAGTTTGGCATGACAAGGAATAGCTTAGGATTCTAAGCCCCAGTTTGTTTTTTCAATCTTTTGGATATATGGATATTTTATAGCAGGTTTTCAAAACTTTGAAAACTGTTTTACAAAATGATCACATACTTACTTAGGGGGCGCTACAGTTCGGGACGAACCTGGGCCTCAACCAACATGCCTCTGCAGCCAGCTCGGTCTTTGGCTAGCTGCCTCCAGTTTTGCACTCCAAGTTGGTTAAGGTCGTCCTCCACTTGAGCGCGCCACCTAGGGCGAGTTCTTCCTTGACTGCGTCTACCCTCTGAGATGGAATCGAAGATCCTGCGAGCCGGAGCATTGTTGTCCATTCGCTCTACATGACCTAGCCATCTTAAACTTGATATGCGTATTTTATTGACCAGGTCAATGTCGCTATACAGCTCGTGTATAGTTCTTGATTGAACCTTCTCTTTCAAAGCCCGTTAACGCAGACAGGGCCAAAAATCCTCCGAAGAATCTTATGCTTGAAACGACTAAGGATATATTCATCCGCTTTAGATAGAGTCCATGCCTCGGCCCCATAGAGCAGGACAGGGATGATTAGGGTCTTATACAGAGTCTCCTTTGTCTTTCGAGAGAGGGCTTTGCTACTCAATTGCCTTCCTAGCCCATAGAAACAGCGATTGGCAAGAGTAATTCTTCGCTTTATTTCTGACGAGATGCTGTTGCCAGATGTTATAGCGGATCCGAGGTACACAAAGTCCCTAACTACCTCAAAGTTGTACCTGTCTATTGTGATGTTTTGTCCAATCCGCCGATGTTGTGTGTCGCTTTTTGCGGACAGCAAGTACTTCGTTTTGGCCTCATTGACTGCTAGTCCCATCTTATCCGCTTCAGCTTCAATGCTAGCTAACGTTCCAGTGACAGCTCGCCGAGTTCTGCCAATGATGTCTATGTCGTCAGCGTATGCTAACAATTGCACAGACTTGAGAAAAATTGTCCCACTACAATTGAATTGCGAGTTTCTTATATTTTTTTTTACATATCGCACGATAGCGCATCACCTTGTCTGAATCCTTTTTTGACGTCAAAAGCTTCTGTGAGGTCAGTACCAACCTTGACGGAGCAGCGAGAGTTCTGCATCGTCATCCTGCACAGTCGGACGAGTTTTGTGGGGTCAGGCATACTTTCTTCTGACCAAACTTTAGAGATGAGTTGGTGTATGCACTCCTCCAGGTCATCTCCGGCGGGTAGTCCGTCGGTCCAGCAGCTTTGTTGTTTTTTAGTTTAGATATTGCTATCCTTACTTCATTTTGGTCAGGTGGACGAAAGTTTTGAATGTTGAATGGTTCATTCTGCCTGACAGCGGGATTTTGGTCTTCATCGCCGTTTAACAGTCTGCAGAAATGGTCCTTCCATGTAATCAGCACCAACTTTGACTCTGCTACGAGTATTCCATTCCTATCTCTACAGGCTTCTGTGCGGTTTTTTTCCTTGGCAAGTTCTTTTTACCTGTTGGTAGAACTTCCGCACGTTTTTTCCTGGAGTAGCATCTCTCAATATCTTCGATCGCGCGCTTCTCATGCTCTCTCTTTTTCTTTTGGAGAAGCCGGTGTTCTTCCCGTCTTTTCTGCTCGTAGAGCTCGCGAGCAGCTCTCGTCTGTCTTTGCAGCGCCGCTTTATATGCCTCTTGTTTGGCTGCATGGGCCTGCCTGCATTCGTATTCGAACCAGAGGTTTCGCGGTGGTGGTCTGGTGAAACCTAGCACATCAGTTGCGGCATATCTGATGGCTTCTTGGCAGTGTTGCCACTGGTCTTCGGCTTTTGATGCTGGCGATACTGGATTTCTTGAGAGGTTACGGGATATTCGATCGCCATAGGTTCTGGCGGTTTCTTGCGATTGCAGCTTTCCGACGTCATACTTCCTCACAGTATTACTTCGTTGTTGTGGTGTTCGGGTTATTCGCATTCTTACCTTGGCTGCAACAAGGTAGTGATCTGAGTCGATATTAGCTGCTCGGAAGGTGTGAACATCCAAGATACTGGAGGCGTGTCTTGCATCGATCGCAACGTGATCAATCTGATTGACGGTTCTTTGAACTGGCCAAGTCCCTTTGTGTATATCGAGATGAGGAAACCGTGTGCTTGCAATGGTGACGTTATGTGCCGCTGCGAAGTCAATTAGCCTAAGTCCGTTTTCAGACGTTGTGTCGTGTAGGCTTTGTTTTCCGACAGTCCTACCAAAGATTTCCTCTTTACCTATTTTGGCATTAAAATCGCCTAGTACGATCTTAACGTCGTATTTAGGGCATTGCTCATAGGTTTTGTCGAGGAGCTCATAGAAGTCATCCTTGGTGGCGTCATCTTTGTCCTCTGTGGGGGCATGAGCGCATATTAGGCTAATGTTGGCGAATTTAGCCTTGATACGGATTGTCACAAGTCGCTCACTTACGTGTCGAAAGCCCAAGACTTCTTGCCTAAGTCTACCGCTTATTACGAGTCTGCACCCCTATAAACGCTGTGGTCTTCTTGCACAATCACCGTAGTACACTTTACAGTTTTTCATCCTCCTTTTGCCCGGCCCATCCCATCGCACTTCCTGGATGGCAGTAATTCCTGCTCTGTAGCAGTCTAGGGCCTCCGCTAGTTGTTTGGCTGCACGTGATCTGTTAAGAGTTCTATCATTCCACGTGCAGATCCAAAGGTCATTGTCCTTAATTCGTTTTTCCGGGTCGTCAACAGTTATTCCGAGGCTATAGGTCGCAACTTTTTTTTTTTCCATGGCAGGGTTGTTAACCCCACGCACGTCCTTTGTTGGATTCCTTGGGTAAAAGAAATCGGGGAATCCGGAGTTAGTAACCCACTTCGGGAATGTGAGCGCTGCTCGTGTGTGTGTTTCGGGTTCATCCGCCATGAATCATTAGGGCGTCTGCTTCGTTGACTGTTGACGCCACCGTCCAATTGGTTGGGCTCATCCGCCGTACGTCCTCTTTCTGAGGGGCTAGTGCAAGACTTCTGCGAATCGATCAGAACAGTCATTAAAGCAGAGCATTATAGTGTTGCTATTTTGTCTGTGTTCAACAATCGCGCTTATAAGTTTAGCAGGAATGTCCGGACGGACAGACCAGTACCCGGTGGTTACCGCGGGGAGGTAAAATAAGCACAATTGATGTGTACGAGATAGTTGCAGCAACTGTGCATCACTACTTTGAAGCAGATGTTTGGGTAAAAGATGTAAGGCTGTCCACCTAGTTCGTATAAGCCAAGAAGAATCAGCTCGGAAAATCTTTACAAAAATCAAAACCTTTTTTTTTGGAAAAATGTAGGTGATCTTTAGTTTCTTAAAAAAAAACTGCGATTGTTAACATGAACGTACAAGAAGAGAGGCACAGAAATATTGAATCCATACAAACTTCAAGGCTGCCAAACCTATTCGTCAGCCTTCTTAAGTGGTTTTGGCACACTTTTTTACTTGGCGTTCTACGCAAAATATTCAAATTCATGATTTTCCAAAATCACCATCCGATCTTGAATGAGATCATTCACATAAAAGGGGCATTCAAATTAAACCAAAGTCGTTAGTCCCAATGCCAATTGTGACGCCACAAACTCTGCCAAATGCAAAATTGATTGGTATTCCCGGTGATTTTTTTTTTTTTTTGTCTTAAATTCTTCGACTTCGACAAGTTTAGATTAAATTAGCTGGTTTTTGCGAGATGGAAAAATTATGTACAGTCTACGCAGTCTCGAGAGATCATAGCCATTTGAAATTCTGTTTAAATTGACGGTATTGGGAGATTTGATTCTTTATAGTTGGATGGGATTCTTTCATGCTTTTTATACGATTTAATTTGCTTGATTCAAAAGCCGCCACTCTAACTTTATTAGATCTTTTTTTTTTGCCATTTGATTTATTCATCCAACTGAAGCGGCAATTAATTAAGCGACAGTTTTTTGACATAATAATTGCGCTACTTATGAGTATGAGTAGACCAATATTTGACATTTCACATAAATTGAATTATGTTTAGGAATTTTTGGGCTTCAGTTTGGTTGAATGAATTTCGTTGTCTATTGATGCGACCTTTGATTCTGCGAAATAGTTATGTCAGCATTTTTATGAGAAGATCATATTGAATTTAATTAAAAGTCAATTAATGAATTTATTGGAGTGTTATGTTTATTATAGGCACTGAAGAAATATCTCGAAATTGAAGATAAATAATTAGAAATAAAAACTTCCTGGTTTCGGAAAATTGACCAAGATATTTACATCTAATGCATTTGCTGATGCAGCCTTGAATTTGTTTTCCAGCAATCTCATTTGATGGCAATTAGAAGGCAAATGGAGAAACTGGTTGAAGTTCTTTAATTGATAAAGGGTGTACTAAGAAGAACAGTCAAATGGTTTGATAGTAAATCAAATTGTAAAATAACCACACACTAAGGAAAATCAAAGCTTTAGGTTTGAAGATTGTCAAATAGTTACATATATTGTATATATATCAACCAAAATGGCGCCCTAGCAAAGTTAGAACTCTCGAACACCCTGTATATTGCTAAAAAGCAATTAGGCAGAAATAAGTTCTGTTATCAATATTTGTGTTTCGACAACAACCTTGAAATCATTAGAACCATATGTAAATATCATCCTCCACGCATAGTGATTGTTCCAATTATGAAGTAACTATTAAAATGTTATCATTTTAAGCAAACAAACTTGAATTCAAATAAAATTTGCTTACAAGCAAAATAAATATTTCAAATACGGAAGAAAGCAATTCATTAAAATGTCGATAAAGAGCGCATTAATTGATAAAAATCAGACCCAGACCCTGAAAAAAACAATAAGAATGGTCGAGACCAAATTAAGAAGCGTTGTTCATCTTATAATTCATTGTTGACAAAATCAGTAAAATAAATATTTGCTTTTTCCTAATTGACATACATATGTAAATATTTTGGAGATTTCATGTCTTGAATAGAATATTGTATGAGATGTATTCAATCTTAGTTACCATTAACAATTAATAAATAGTTTTAGGGACTTCCGAACTTTGACAGTTGATAGCGGCCATCTTGTTGAAGCTACATCTGTCAAATTGACTGTCATCACCATGGACGGATATAGCTGTCAATATGGCTGTCGTTAAAGCATAACCTACCCCCCATGCCACCATCCATGAGTGGTACTTGCATCGAGCGTACTGAACAGCTTTGCGTTCTGTGTTATGTGTATCACAAACCACCTTTTGTGGAATGAACACATACATATTATATGACATCGCCAAAATGGTTCGCGAAATTTCTAGGTTTTTTAAGACGATGCAAGAAATACTTCTTCCCGTTAGATCTGGCTCTACTGTTTGTAAAGCGTACATTTGCCCGAAGCTTGAGTACAATTCTCATATTTAGGCAGGTGCCGCTGTTACTTTCGTTTCCTAGATAGAATCCAGAAAAATGCATTGAAAATGATAGGGAATAAGGATATATCAGAAACATTTGATTCACTAGAACATCGTCGAAATGTTTCTTGTCTCTCCTTATTCTATCGCTTCTTCTATAAACAATGCTCCAGCGAAATAGCCAGTTGCATTCCTCCCCTTAAAAGATTTCCCCGTAATACTCGTACCGCTAGGAATGCTCATAAATTTACCTTTGAGCCTAATTTCCGACGTACTGTTAAGTATAGAGACTCATTCTTTAGCCGCACTACACGAATGTGGAATGTTTTACCCGCGTCGATTTTTCCCTTCCATTATGGTTTACAAACGTTCAAAACCAATGTGTATCGGTACCTCCTTTCATCTTCTATCCAATTTTCCTAAACGCTCACACTGTGTTAATACATGATAAGGGTAGTAACAACGCATTGAGTGCGTGCAGATTATAAAAAAAAAAAAAAAATAGCGTTCAACAACACGTGCAAATGATGAAATTATTTTATCAAAATTGGTGTTCTGTTCGGGCAACGTTCCCCGCGCCTCACCCATTGTACGGTCGCCATAATCGTGCTACCGAGAGGACTATTCGCAGTGTGGTCGATAAATTTGAGAGAGACTGTAATGTGCAGGAGAATCCGAGGCAGTCGATTTCGCGTCGCTCACATGAACTCGGCCCTTCGCAGCCAACAACTTGGCGAATTGTTTTTTTGTTTGGGGGGGGGGCGAATAGGCCACAACCACAGAGGCTCTTAATTCTCAAAGCCAACATAATCATGACCAATCGGTCAAATTCATTCTGATTTATGCGCTAGAGTCATGGAAAATAGGACACTTTGGATGCGCGCCCCCAAGAGAAGCCGTGGCGGACGTTCCACACATAAAGGCATCGATAGGCTTTTCAAACGAATAAAAAATGTCAACGGTATCTCACACACTTTATTTTATTTAAATTTAAAGTTGGGAAGCGCTTAATGAAAGACCTTTTTGCTGTAAGTTTATTCAAGTGGAATCATCTCATTGCCCCAACACACACGAGCAGTTATCTCCCGCTAGAAAACCGGTTTTATAGACAAGAGAGCTCACGTAGATGGAAAGAAACGGCAGAACAAGGTAGAAAACAAATACATACGCAATGTTGTTTATTTTAGGACTGCATTTTTTTTGTTATTATTTCTCTCTCATTCGTGTTACGTCAGTTGAGGAGATACTACCACAATCAAAATCAGTTCATGTATAACGATTTTGCTGCCGGCATATATCTGCTCGTGTGAGATTGAATGAAACCCGTTTTCTGCCGGCAGATATGCGCTTGTGTGTGATGGCTTTAACTTCTTCAAATAGCGGTAAATGTCAGTTTTGTTTTGACATTTGTAAAGTAAACAAATGCAGAATACATGTCAATATGCTATACTCTTCAAGATCGCGGAATAGTTATTTTCATTTTTGTGCAATTATTCGTCTAGTGGCGCTATTTACCAATGCTAATAGCATTAGAAACTCTTAAAGTGAAAAGATACAGTGATGAGATTCTTAATCTTTTATTTCTAAAGAAAATCCATATCTACACATTTTTAAGTTTCTTTTTTTTGCAGCGCCCCCTGTTGGGCATAACTCGAACTACTCTTTTGAATCTTCATTACATGAGATAGATTTATCTTTCCTGCTTTTTTATAGTAATTTATTACTTCATTATTTTATATTGTTTTTTCAAGTAGAAGAAAATTTTAAAGGCTAGTGAGAAATCAACGCTCAACAATTAAAGGCATGATCAAGCATGTTATTGCAGGAATGAAGTTCGCAAGTTTTACCAAAAGATACGAAGAAACTGTCAAAAGTACAGAGCTCGAACTGAAGCTTGCAAAGACGATCAAGTGAACATCGTAGTGGAATCGCAGTCAATGCTGAGAATATGGAAAAACCATGTCTGCAGACTGTATAACGGCGATGACGAAACGAATTCCGCTGTCAGGCAAAATGGTCCACTTTATCTAAGGGGAGTAGACCAACAATTCCGACCACCACATCTGGATGAAATAAAGCTAGCTATATCTAAACTTAAGAGCAACAAAGCCGCCGGAGCCGATGGCCTAGCTTCCGAGGTCTTCAAAGCTGCAGGCGATGACTTGGCTATAAGTATGCACCAACTCATAAGCAAGATATGGTTAGAAGAAAGCATACCCGATGAATGGAATATCAGCATAATTTGCCCGATCCTTAAAAAAGGAGACCCTCTGAGCTGCACCAACTATAGGGTCTCCTCATGTATTGTGTGGACGCCTAAAGCCATTCGTCAACAACCTGATAAGTCCATAATAGTGCGGTTTTAGGGCAGGAAAGTCCACTATCGATCAAATATTCACATTACGGCAGATCTTGGAAAAAACTCAAGAACTTTAAATCGATACCCACCACCTTTTCATCGATATCAAAGAAGCGTACGACAGCATTTATAGAGACGAGTTATATAGATCAATGTGCAGTTTTAACATCCTTGCCAAACTCGTCCGTCTGTGTAAAATGACGATGGAAAATCCACGCTGTTTCCTCAAGGTTGGTAAAGACCTCACCGACACCTTTGAAGTCAAAAAAGGATTTAGACAAGGCGATGCGCTGTCATGCGACTTTTTCAACATCATACTTGAAAGAATATTGCAGAACTCTCACACCAACACCAGAGGCACGATCTTTCAAAAGTCCGTCCAATTACTCGCATACGCCGACGATATTGACGTAGCGTGATGTCAGTAGCGCTTTTGTGAGTATTGAGACGGAAGCAGCAAAGATGGGTTTAGCAGTCAATGAGGGCTGTCATCAAAAAAAGACACCTAACATCGACGTCTTGGACAAAACATCACCATAGACAGCTATAACTTGGAGGTAGTTAGGGACTTTGTCTACCTGGGCTCCGCTATTAACTCAGACAACAACACCAGCGCTGAAATCAGACGAAGAATAACTCTTGCCAATCGCTGCTTCTTCGGGCTTAGAAGGCAAATGAGTAGCAAAGCCCTCTCTCGGGCAACTAAACTGTCTCTTTATAAGAACCTCATCATCCCAGTCCTGCTCTATGGTGCAGACGCATGGACACTGTCAAAAGCGGATGAGGACACTTTAGGCTGTTTCGAGAGAAAGATTTTCCGGGTGAATTTTGGTCCCGTATGCATAAACGGAGAGTGGAGAAGAAGATACAATGAAGAACTTTACCGGCTGTACAGCGACACAGACTTAGCCAAAAGAGTAAAAATCAGATGGCTGGGTCATATAGAGTGAATGGACATCAATGTTCCGGCCCGGAAAATCTTCGAATCCACCCCAGTGGGACGGCGCAGTAGAGGAAGACCGAGACTCAGGTGGCGCACACGAGTGGAAGAGGACCTCAACCGACTCCACGTGCGGAACTGGAGACAGCTAGCTAGGGACCGAGCTGGCTGGAGAAGCTTGTTGGTTGAGGTCCAGATCCACCCCGGACTGTAGCGCCACCTAAGGTAAGGTAACACCAGCGTTACGGCTTTTTTCCATTTTGCGACCTTTTTATGCGAAAAGAAATTGTAAAAGAAATTGAATAGGATTTCGGTTTTGAAAAAAAATTTAGTTTCGATAAGTTTCGTTAAGTATGAAGTATTTCACAACTATGTCATTTGACAGTCAAAAAAATTACTAGTAGTTTATTATAGTTATTCATCAATTTTTAGGAACATGACGAAACAGTTCGTTTAGTTTTGGCAGTAGGCCATGCTTGGTCTTGGTTCGATAAGTATTGCCAATGCAATCCACGGAGTTTGCGATCTGCTCTTGAAACATGAATTTTTGCTTATTGACAATGTCGTGATAAATATAATAAGTTTTACAGTATTTAGGGTAAGATCTCGAGACATTTTCAAAGAATATTGGTTAAAAAACAGAAGTATAGTAATGATATGAATATCTGTCATTTTTTTATTATGAAATGCCGCAGCTGTCAAGTTTGCATGTGTAAGAGAATGACATACTTCATGCTTAACGAAACTTATCGAAAGGTGCAGGTATCCAAATCCAATACCGCATGACTGTGTAACTTGGCTTTTTAAAACATAAGATGTTGAAAGTAGTAGGGTTCCTTGTCACCAGGTAGCTCCGAGATCGCATCATGAAAACATTATTATTATTATTGAAAACATCAGGTAATGTTTCTTAAATTTGTTCTTGATATTGACGTACCTTAAAACAGTATTTTTTTTTGTTTGAAATTTGAATACGGTAAATTTGATTTCAGACTTATTTGTTTTTGAAATGATATTATTAGCATTAAAAGAGCGGTGATCAAATATTTACTGGTCTCGAAAATGATTTAATAAAACGTAGTTAAACGATAACCGTTTGATAGGAAGTTATTTGCTATAGATTAACTTATACTTATATCTCTGGTGTACGTAGTTCCTTTTGATTTTGATGAAAATTGTGAAAACATCAATAACAATTACGATTTCATTTATAAGGGCATTGAGGTAGATAAAGATGTTAAATGGTACCGAAGCTCATAAACAAGACGATGCCTTCATTTTCGAAATTATTTTTGTGATTCATAGTAATTAATTATTTAAAGTACTACAAACAATGATAATACCATGCATTGACGTAAAAATATTTTTGTTTTAATTTTTTTTTTAGAATCCTTGTTCGGAACGAGGCATCTGCAATGCTTTTTGTGCTTCTGCTGCTTATCGGTGGCATATGCCCTGAGAGTGAATCTCTCGGTGGCCATTGTAGCGATGACGGATAATAATGCGACTAATCCCAATTTCGAGGTAAGTTTTACATAAAATATTTCTTTGGCCTCATAATTTATCTTTGGATATTTCTTTTTCTATAGGAATTCGCATGGGATGAACAGAAAAAATCACTGTTGTTGAGTAGCTTTTTCTGGGGCTACGTGGTCACTCAGATACCTGGCGGTCAAATAGCCCAACGATATGGCGCAAAATTTGTCCTTCTCTTTGGAATTCTGACATGCTCCTTAATGGCTTGTCTAACTCCTATTTGTGCAGCTATGGGCGGATGGAAACTAGTTTTTGTGCTGCGTGTCATTCAAGGCATGGTGCAGGGATGTGTTCATCCTGCGACACATGCTATGCTTGCCAAATGGGCGCCGGTCGAAGAACGTGGAGCACTCGGAACCTACTGCTACTCTGGATCACAGTTCGGCACTGTTGTGATGCTGGCCACCAGTGGATTCATAGCTCAATCGTCAGCTGGTTGGCCGGGTATTTTCTATATATCAGGAGCCTGTGGATTTGTTTGGTCCATCTTTTGGGTAATCTTTAGTGCAAGTTCTCCAGCAGATCATAAGACAATATCACCAGATGAAAGGAAGTTTATCGAAACATCCCTAGGACACTCTGAGTTAACCTATAACACTCATTTAAAAACGCCTTGGTTGAGCATAGCAACATCCTTGCCATTCTTGTCGCTCATTGTTGTCCATTGCACACATATGTGGGGCTTCTGGACATTGCTGACACAGATTCCGTCGTACATGAAGAACATCCTGGGAATGGACATTAAGAACAGCGCCTTGCTATCTGCCTTACCCTACACAGTTATGTTGATGCTCAGCTTCTTCTTTATATTCCTTTCCAAAATTGTGGCGAACAACAAGAAAGTGTCTCTGTCGTTCAATAGAAAGTTCTTCAATTCCATTGGCCATTGGGTTCCAATGATTTCACTGGTAGCTCTAGGATATGTGACAAAGGAGCACACGAAACTGGCTGTTATTTTACTCACACTAACCGTGGGTATAAATTCAGCGACTTATCTGGGCTTCCAGGTGAACCACATAGATCTTTCGCCAAATTTTGCCGGCACCCTGATGGGCATTACAAATGGAGCGGCGAACATTATGAGCTCATTGGCTCCCCTTGCTGTTGGATTTGTGGTGCACGATGAGGTGAGTTTGTTAATTATTTTATCACTCAAAACCATTTTTTTAAATATTCTTTTCTACTTCAATATTACAGAAAGATCCGGCGCAATGGCGAATGGTATTTTTCATAGCTGCAGGCTTCTACTTTTTCGGAAACCTGCTATTTGTGATTCTGGGGAAGACTAATGTCCAGAGCTGGAACTCTGTCGAAGATGAAGTAGCTCGAAGACATTCGAAACGACTTAGCATGCTGGAC
Source organism: Platycheirus rosarum (assembly GCA_963971375.1). Classification (NCBI taxonomy): domain Eukaryota; kingdom Metazoa; phylum Arthropoda; class Insecta; order Diptera; family Syrphidae; genus Platycheirus; species Platycheirus rosarum. The sequence goes on along the minus strand of OZ020510.1, from coordinate 2,308,945 downwards.
GTCGAAGACGCGTCCCATGAGCTAAAAAAGCCTGACGTGAGCTAGAAGTCTTGGGTGGTGTTTATATGATAAGCGTAAAAGACTTTGTTATTGTTGACAGGCTAGGTTTTATATTACTCATATAAGAAAACAGTTATGTTAGTTATAAGAGAAGCCCAAAAAGAAGACACTGAGTTACCACTAAAAAATTCTTATTTTGAGTTTTTCTGATATTTTTTAGAAAAAAAAATGGAACAACAGGTCAATTAAATATTGTAATATTATATAAGCTGTTTGTGAAGAACAAAACTGTGTGTAAATACAGTATTTTAGTAATACATAGCTACATTGAAATAAGAGAGATATGAATATGAATGTGAGAGAATAAGTAAATTTGATTGTTTTAGTATGAATTTCTTATAAATTTAATAATATTTTATTTGTAAATAATTTAATTTTTAGTTTATAAGTACTTATGATGTCAAAGTGTGTTTTTTGGAGAAAAAATGTTTTGGTGCCCGTAAAACTGTTTTTGAAAAATTGTTCAACTATTTTTGCAAAAGGCATAAAAAATTAAAATTTTTAATATGAAGTCAAGAAGACCAAGAGAAAATGATGTATTTTTATTTAAAACCGGGCCATTTGTTATTAACACAGCAATCATGCTGCACGGTGTTTTTTTATTTCTCAAGATGAAGACTAAAGTATACAATATCTAAAACTAAACAAAATCAAAGGTTGCTTGTTTAGAATGAGTTCCCTTGGCCTCTTACTCTAGGGGTGGTTGTTAACGATATCTCTGAATTCATAAAGTAAAATTTAATTTTACCACAGGCAGGGGTTACAATTTTTGAATCAAGAAAACATATCATTTTCCATTGGTTTCACTCTGGGATCCACTCATTCTGAAATCCAATGGAACAGCAAAATTTCTTCGTCTCAGATTTGACGTTCTTGTTTATGAGTGAGTAAAAACAAAACCAAATAAAAATAGACAATGCTCATTGTTTATAAGGTGAAGAGCTTCGTTTTGAGATTTGAATGCATTCAGGCATCAAATCTAGCTGCAAAATTCTGTTCTCAAAATCGTCCAGAAGAGTTCTTTTGTGTCAATGGAACGGTTCCAGAATGATTCCACATGCTTCCGGACGGTCCCGGACTACCAATAAAAAATTATATAATTTAAATTTAAAAAACCAGAAAATTAGTCTTTCTTTTAGTCTCTATGTTCTAAATGTCTAGAGCTACATGAATCATATTTCTAGCAGCGTTGACGTCACAATTCCCTGCTGTTTCACAGTTTGTACATATTCGAAACTGATGCGCCGGCACTTTGGGTCAATATCTAATAAATATTTATAATTTGAGTAATTCTACTGCTCTTGTGTTTCTTTTGCTTTCTTTTGTCTTCTGTGCTAGTCTTGTGATTTAAATAGTCTACACCGTTTGTCGATAACGCCATTCCCAATGATTTCCATTGTTGGCTCACACAGCTTTTCATACTGCTTGTGTTTCAGATTAAAGTACTTCGACCAATAATTTGTTGTTTAATTCTTGTTAATTTTCCTGTTTCACTCAATAAATCTCGATACCTTGCGCAGCTGTAGCAAACCTGTTTCACAATTTTTTTAAAAAGTGAAAATATATTAATTTATTCATCATCATCATGATCGGCGCAAAAACTCGGATCCATTTCGGGCCTCATCCATCAAGTTCTAACATACATCCGATTGCTTTCCAACACCATTCGAATTCGCGTCCCAAAGTTTCGGTATGTGTCATCTTTGTCTTCTACTTCTACTTCAGAAATCTTAGATATTGTATCAGATAAGGATTCCAAAAACACGGAGAACATTTTTAATTCTTGATCCACTCTTTCATTTTAATAACCACAAAACTTTTCAAACCAAGAACAAAATCCAAACCTCACAGACATTTACGAAATGTCAAAAATTTTAGTGTATGTGCAAATCGATGTAGTAAAGGCCTGGTCAAACAGAACGCGGGCTGATGGTAGCACCGCTGCTTTTCGGTTTTAAATGTCTTTTAAAATCCGAATTTCCAATAAGTGATATATAAGTCTGATTTGAACATTAAAATTTGATTTTAGATCAACAACATTGGGTACATTTACGGACGTATCATTTGCATAGGCTACCTTGCGCTTGTTTGGATTTTAGTATCCAGCAAATTTTAGGATAGCTTGGGATTTTCTCTCTGTTTCCATATGTTGTTCAATAAGTTGGAAATCAGCGGTTTTTAACCATGCTAATTACAACAAAAGCAAGGTAACCTATCCGAAAGATATGTACGTGAACGTGCCTATTAATCTTTAAAAAAAAAGTTGGTTGTCTGTAAAGTCGGTTTACGGACAATAATTTTACGTGATAACGTCACAAGAAAAAATTGATGACACCAACATACAGCCCGTTAACTCACACCATATACAATTCCGTTTATCACGTACAAAAATCTAGTACAAAATCTACTACTAAGTACTAAATCTTGTACTCAATCCAGTACCAAAGCTAGTACCAACAAATTCAATAGTAAATACTAAATCTTAGTACTGAGTACTCAAAATCTAGTACCAAAAATACTATTCTACCAACAACCTAGTACCAATCGGCACCAGTTTTATATTTAACTAGCGGTACCCGGAGCGCTTTACTACGTCCTAGAAAATTGTTTTAATGTAAAATACGAAAATAATGCTAGCGGGACCAAACATTCACAGGAACGATCCCTGAACAAAACTTTAAATTTCATTAAAATCCGTTGGGCGGGTTAGGAGTACTTACTCCACATGCATACACACATATATCTGATGTTCGCCTAGTGCTCAGAATACGTTTGCGATCGATTTTGGTTGAAAAAACCACAGTATCGCGGTTAGTGTAACGCTTTACTTTTCTTTTCAGCATCAGACATGTTATTTCGTATTAAAAAAACGAATTCGATACAACATTGCAAATACGATAAAAACTTGAATGGACCCACACCGACTGCGAGATTATTACATCTTTATGTTGCCTTTCTGGTTTTATGGCATTCAAAATGTCTACCTTTACTGTACTGAGTTTGTTGACGTTTGTGGATAATGTAGTGCAAGCATATTTAATCAACACAAAACAGCTGTTGTGTTTTTTTGTTTGGTTGATAAATATTTATTTATTTATAATTCGATATCCCGTTCTCGATAAAGTGGTAGTCGTCAGCAAAATGCTAAGTTTGTGATGCATTCATTTGGCATTTATGTAGCATAAGTACTTCAATATCGAATTTCCTTTTGTAATGTAACAACATAAGAAGCCCACTATTTTGTGTTCAGATTTTTGTTTTGCTTCAACCACCATTTCTTAATATAAAAAAAGAATGCCTTCCTTGCGGGATTTATTTCCCCGGCTAAATCGTCGCGGTTATCAGCCCTTAGAACAAAGTAAGTCACAGGTGCATATTAATTAATTACTTATTATGACATTGTTTTGTTAACAGATACCCTGCCTACCCTCGGCGTACGGCACTTCCAATGCTTTCTCGTATTTATTGGCTTATCTGTGGCATATGCTTTGCGCGTCAATTTATCTGTTGCCGTTGTGGCTATGACTGATCGCAACTCGACACATCCGGAATTCAAAGTAAACCGGAAATATAAATTTTGTTTTTTTTTTTGTCTAAATCTTTCTTGTTCCTACAGAACTATGATTGGGATGCAAAGACTAAATCTCTTTTACTCAGTAGCTTTTTCTGGGGCTATGTGGTGACTCAGATTCCTGGCGGATTCTTAGCTCACAAATATGGAGCAAAGATCACTCTGTTAATTGGATTATCAGTGTGCTCAGCTCTTGCTCTGTTAACACCTTTAGCTGCTGAAATTGGTAACTGGCAGCTGGTATTCGCTTTAAGGGTGATTCAAGGCCTCTGTCAGGGAGTAGTATTCCCTTCAACACACACATTCCTATCCAAATGGGCTCCGGCTGACGAACGTGGACGATTAGTTACTTATTGCTATTCTGGAACACAGTTTGGGACCGTGATAATGCTTACTGCTAGTGGCTTTATTGCCTCCTCGTTTCTGGGATGGCCAAGTATCTTCTATGTTTCTGGATTCGCAGGAATTATATGGGCATTTGTGTGGCTTTTATTCGCAGCAAGTACACCTGTCGATCACAAAACCATATCGGAAGATGAACGAAGGCACATTCAATCTGCCATGGGACAGCAAAAAGACGGTCGAAGGGTTAGTTATCCCACGCCATGGCTAAAAATCACAACTTCAATGCCCTTCATCTCGCTGTTGATTGTTCATTGCGGACAAAACTGGGGATTCTGGACTCTTTTGACCGAAATTCCTAACTACATGAAGAATGTCCTCGATATGGACATCAAAGACAATGCAATGCTCTCTGCTCTGCCATATTTGGTCATGTGTTTGCTGAGTTATGGGTTCATCTTTTTATCCGATATCTTAAATAAACGAAATTGCTTGTCTCTGTCAGTATCTAGGAAGCTATTTAACAGTATTGGCCATTGGATACCAATGTTGGCCTTGATTGCCTTGGGCTATGTCACAGCCGAACACACAAAGTTGGCAATTGCCCTGCTCACTATAGCTGTGGGTGTAAATGCAGCAACATATCTAGGCTTTCAAGTCAATCACATCGATCTTTCGCCGAATTTTGCAGGAACATTGATGGGAATCACGAATTGTGCTGCCAATGTTATGAGCATAATAGCTCCACTAACAGTTGGAATTGTTGTTACCGATGAAGTAAATTACTTTTTTTTAATCTCTAAACACTGTATTAACAACATTCTTTTACTTTTTTTTTAGACAAATCCTGTCCAATGGCGATTGGTGTTTTTTATTACTGGGGGCTTCTATCTTGTTGGAAATGCTTTGTTTTTGCTCTTCGGAAAAACCGAAGTGCAGCCATGGAACTTTCCCAATGATAGACGTTCAAGTGATCAAGATGCCCTTTTGAATAATAATGGTTCTGAAATAATATAAGTTACAACAACGACTTTTGATTTCGTAACGACGATCTCTCTTATTCGTTATATTAGTATACTGTACTGACGACTAGTTGTCAATTATTTGTTTGTTTTTTATTTACATTTACATATATACAAAAATTTTGTTTACGTATTATATTACTGTAGTATATAGTGTTAATAACGGTTTATCTACTAACCAAAATGGTAATTGGTTATAATTTATTAGGCAATAAATAAATGCACAATTTTTTATGTGAATAAGTTGTAACGATAAAATTGGTTGTTTTAAAACAAGAAAAAAATCCTACGCCAGCGACTGATTTTTTTAAAATGTTGTCAATAGCGGATTTATTTATTACACATATTTAGTTGAAATTGCATAGCTCTTATACTTAAGATTTTATTGATACCTAAAGACCCCTGATTTCCTCACTGACTCACTGATGATAATCAAAATTCTCAGGGTACTTCCTAATGTCCTAGAAAGCTGACATTCGGCATGTAAGCTAGTTTTAGTACACAGACAACACAAAAATCGAGCACGACTGGGTCGCACGTACTTGCTCTTATGTGCCTGATTACATGAAAGCAAGATCTTTGACAGAAACAAGTAATATTTACGTTGAAAACAACAAAGTATCAAAACCACAATACTTTTTTTTAGTAAAATTGAAGTACGCCATCACACGTCTTAAATAACAAAGAATTTATGAAAAAAGTATTTCGAAAATTGTAGGACCGGTTTTGATAAAATGCTGTTTTTTATTTTTTAGTTTTCTGAAAAAAAAATTTGCTTAGTTTATTAATATACATGTGATTATAAAATTTAAAATAATTTTTTGAGATTAGTTTTAAAAATATTGATTTTTGAAAAAAAAATCAAACATTAATTTTTTTAGAAAAAATGTTATTAAAAATGTTGATATGCAGGATTAATTTTGCTACCTAGATCGTCTCAAATATAAAATTTGACAGAAATCCAAAGGGCCGTTACCGAGAAAACCAAAAATTAAAAAAACCGTTATATGAAAGGTACCGTTAATAGACCGTTAGCCAATATCAACAAAAAAAATCTCAAAAATGTTCATCAAAATCGTTGGAGCCGTTTTCGAGAAAAATAAGCTTTTCCTAAACGGTCATATGGCAGGTACCGTTATTTTTAGGCCTACAAATAAAATTTCAATTTCCCCTCTCGGGAATGCCAAAATAATCACACACACCAAGTTTGAAGATTGAGCCTGCAAATGTATTGTATACCCGAGCAAAGGCGGGTGGGTCAACCAAACCTTCACAAGAACCATCCCTGGACAAAACTATATTTACCCTGAAAATTTCATAAAAATCCGTTGGCCGGTTTAGGAGTCCATACCGGACATACATACATCCATTTTTTATATACATATATAAATTTAGAATTTGAATATAAATAGAAACAAATGTTCAAACTCTTGGTATGAAGAATTAATCTGGCTACTAAGATCTTTTCAAATTTAAAATTTGATAGAAATCCAACGAGCCGTTAAGGGGCAGTTATAGGTAAAGGTTATGGGCCCTATTATGACTCGCGATTCACCAGAAATATTTGGCGAATGCGAATATTTGGTATTACTGTTTTCGAATCGCCTAATTACTTTCGCCTCATATGTCAAAAATATGGCGAATTGAAAACTCGTTCTATTACCATCTCTATCTGTCAGAATCGGTCGAACTGTAAATCATGCTGACTTTAAAAAATAAAGCAGTTTATTTTGAAAAACCTATGTTTTTTTTAAGAACAAATATCTTTTTTTCTTTTCTGTTTTAATAATGATGCTGAAACTCAGTCGGGGCGATGATTCCAATTTGGGTTCAATTCACATCCAACAATATCAGGCAGTTCAGATTTCTTAAAGAAATCATTTCTAGCTTGTTGCCTAAACGAATTGGTCATATCTATCTTTACCTATCCAAGCCCGGACAAATGTTTGTTTCAAGCACGTCAAGAACTTCGCTTAAAACAACAGACATTGCAGGTTGTGGGAGCTCCAGCTCGAAGTCGTTTCTGAAAGAACTACCGAGGAACCGCAAGGCTGGTGCTAGTTTTATGATTTGGTGAAATTACTGAACTTTGAGTTGTTTGATATTTAAAACTAACTCAAACGCATGTTTGTTAATCCAAAAACATAAAGTAAATGAGTAATGTAAAAGACAATTAGTTGAAAAAAAGGAATAAGTAATTTGTTCCTTACAAATTTTCAACACAAATGCAACAAATGGACTTTCAACAACTTCACATTCAGTTTGTAATGTTGGTAGCCACGACAAGATTAATTCGCTAAATTGTTCGACATGAGTCGAACGTTCGACTCGCGAGTCATAATAGCGCCCTATATCTATCATTGGAATTTTTATTTTTGATTCTGATGCCTTCAAAATCTCAAATCGGTGATTATTTTGATGCAAAAGAAAAGCTTATGACTTAAATTATTATTTAAGCCAATGGAAAAAAATCGTTACAGCCCAAAGGGATAAATAAAATGACTTCAATGATAAGGTAGTTCGTCCATTGTTAATTCAATGATCATTGAAATATATTAAAAGTCATTTTATTTATCCCATTAGGCTGGAACGAATATTTTGTTTGGCTTAAATAATAATTTAAGTCACAAGCTTTAGTTTTGCATCAACATAATCACTGATTTGAGTTTTTGAAAGTCTCAAAATAAAAATTAAAATTTCCAATGATGGAGTTTCAATGATAGCGAATTCAATTGTCATCAAGGGTCACTGATTACGTCATGGTTTGATATTCTATCCGGATGTCTCTGTCCAAGAACTGAGTTGAATTTGGAACACACCCTTCTAAATTTATTCAACAAGACGTCAGTTGTCACTTCGGGGGTTAAATTAAAAGTGAATTATGGAGGGAATATAGCGTTTTATTGGGACTTTCAATACTGCGCTAGCTATAGATTACCAATAAAACACGTCTGATAATATAACTGGCCCCTTACCGAGAAAGTCGAAAAATAAAAAAAGAGTTGGTTGTCTGTAAAGTCGGTTTACGGACGATAATTTTATGTGATAACGTCATAAGAAAACATTGATGGCAGCAACACCAACATACAGCCCGTTAACTCACACCCACAAACCCTTTCGTTAAATCCACACACACAAACACACCATTATTACATCTACTTTCTACTTTAACAAAACTCCGCCTATTTTGTATTTCTTTTTCTCTTGTACTTTTTGAATTTGAATGGAATTATTTTGGGAATTGGGAAATTGCTTCCGATCGATTTTGGTTGAAAGAACCGCAGTATCGCGGTTAGCATGAGTCATGAGTAAAGTGACCACCTGTGCCGAAATGACCGGTACAGTACCGAAATTTATCGCTGTGTGCCGTGTGCCGAAGAAAAGCCTCGGTACACACAAATGTACCGAAATTAAGTTCTTGTATACCTAAATTTAAAAATAAATAAAGATAATATCTTTTTATTTGTTTATTAAAAAAATACTACACAGTTTGTTCATAGGATCAAAGAATCGGTTTAATTTTTACTTCGAGCGAAACTGAGCTCTTCGACCAATTAATTTTTTTTGACAAAATTTCTTACTGCTAAAATGATTCAATCATGGGAAGAAAAGAAAATAGCCTTGGCAAATAAACATCCATGCAATCATTTACTTAAAGTCGGTGGGAATATTTCTGCCGGAAGAGCTTTTTAACTTTCAAAGACCTCTTTTACAGCAATTACAGCATAAAAATTTCATGTCTTGAGTGTTTCGCGTTCTAATATAATGTACTAAATAAATTAAAATAAAGTTTAAAATATGCTATCTTGTGTACCGAAATCGTCTTTGGGAAAGTTGGTCACCCTAGTCATGAGTCTTATCATGTTATTTCGTATGTGTAGCCTGTCATCGATTAATAAGACGTTATCACGTCAAAAAACGTTATACATATGAAAGGTACCGTTAATAGACTTGTCAGATAAATTTGTTTTTAATAAAATAATAGCCAATACCTACTAAATAAATACTCTCAAAAAATTAAATCAAGATCGTTTGAGCCATTTTCATTTTAATGTTTTTATTCGATTTTTGTAAATTTTTATTGTCGAAAAAGAGTACGTAAAATAGTTTTCAGCGGAAAAAATTAAACGCCATTTTATTTCTTTTAAAAAAAAAATGATTTTTTACAGTTTTTTTATAAGAAAATTATTAATAATACAAAAAAACGTTATTGGAAAATAATTCTATACCAAATAAATTTGGCTACCTACATACGTTTTCCAAAATATTACTTTTTAAACGAAATCGGTTAACCAATTGTAGAGAAATTCGAAGAAAACAAGCAGTCCAATGAATCCATCTTATAATATATATATTATAATATAATCCATCTTTTTTTTTTATAAAATAATCTACAACCCTCCGAGATAAATAGACTTTTACTTAACGTTTATACGGCAGGTAACGTTAATATTTGAGCTAAAAAAATCCTCTCTAAAATGTCAAAATAACTGTATGTCCCAAATTTGAAGACGATCATGTTTGATTGTTATCTTTTAGTTGATGAAAAAATAAGTAAGTACCTACCACGTTAAAACGACCGAACATCAACAAAGAAACAGATTGTTATTTCATTCGTTGACGAATAACGGTACCTGCCGTACAATCTTTAACAAAAAAGATTGATTTTGTCGAAAACGGCTCTAAAGACTTTGATAAAACTTGCAGGGTACTATTTCTTTACAACAGTATATCTTTCAGTAAGAATGAATTTTATCGAAATTTGTTTTATAACGGTACTTCTCATAGAACCGGCTTTTTCAAATTCGGTTTTATCGTAAACCATTATCCCGATTTCAATAAAATTTTGCACACAGGAAGTCATTTATAATTCAATTAATATTGCATTTCAAAATTTTCAAAAACTTTTTTTTCGATTTTTTTTAATTTTCTAAAAAAATGGTTTTCCAAATATTCTGAGATTGAATTTTTGATTTTTTTTTTTTGAATAATTTTCCCAGATGAAAACTACACAATTTTAAATAAATATTTTTTCGAAAAGTTTTTAAAAAAAACGACTTTAAAAAAAAAATGGTCGAACGATTTTCAATATTTTTTTCCTCGATAGACATTTAGTTTTCAAATTGCATACTTAATTTTTTCAAGAAAACTCTTAAACTAATTAAAAAAATTAAAGAATTTTCGAAAAAAAAATAATTATTTTTATTTTAATATATACATACACACATGCATTATGCAGCCATTAAGCATTTATCTAGCATAAGAACAAGTTCGTGCGTAAATTTTATTCGACGATGTGACCACTCAAATATGAGCAAGTACGTGCGATCCTGTCGTGCAATTTATTTGTATTACAGAATATCGTTTATTAAAATCCTGAAAAAAATGTTGTTAAAATTTGTAGTTATTTCAAAAAACGAGCTTCAGACGTGTCGACGAATTTTGAAGTACCCACGACCATTGTCCATGAATGGCACTTACATCGAAGAAACCGAAAAGCTCTCAGTACTCGGTATGTGTGTCAACGACGACCTCCGTTGGAACGACCATATATTTGAGATCGCTAAGAATGCTGCTAAATGCTTAGGTTTTCTGTATCGGTGTAAGAAGTACTTTTCCCAATCTGATCTGGCTACAATTTATATACGCCCTAAACTCGAGTATAACTCCCACCTCTGGGCAAGTGCTTCGCAAACATCGCTTCACCTGCTTCATAGAATACAAAATCGAACGTTAAGATTGACAGCAAATAGAACTGCCGCTGAAACAATTGCCCCTCTCGAACACCGACGCAATGTTTCATGTCTTTCCTTATTTTATCATTTCTTTTATAAAAAATGTTCACTCGAAGTAGCCAGTTGCATTCCTTCCCTTAAAAGTTTCTCCCTAATACTCGTCTCGAAATAAAGGGATTCTTTTTTTAGCCGAACAACACGAATTTGGATAGATTACCCGGCGAGATTTTCCCTTGCCTTAATCGACACCTCCTATCTCTCCCCTCCCTATCTTCCTAATGACCTAGTAGTGTGTTCTACATTAAAAGGGTATAGTCCCTTGTGCGCGCGTTTATTATAAAAAAAATAAAAAAAACATATGTATGTGCATATGTATGTACATATATATCAACAACGAGAAACTAGAAATAAGGTTTTATCTTTTAAAAACTCTGAACCTGTGTTGGAGGTTAAATATGAAGATGAAACTTTATTATGCTAAATGACACTCAAAAATTATCAGGTTCAACATTGACACAAAAGAATTTTAGGTTTCAACAATTACCTGAAATATTATGTTTTATATCGACATTTGTGTCCTCATAAAATCTTCCAATCGACAACAAAAAAAAACAACTGAAAAAAGTAGCACGAAGTAATATTTTTGACAGTCACGACAAAGTAGCTACATAAATCATTTTTTTGTAAAATAAAATACTGAGTATCTACTGAATATTTTTTTGTTTAAACTCAAAATTAATTTATGTATTTAATTTCTCTATCATCGTACTGTCATGTTTGATTGTTATCAAACCACAAATTTGATGAATACGCAAATGGCATACACAAACGGCATGTTTTTAAACATGAGAAAATATTAAAACAAAACACAAATAATACACATACGCCACAGTGTCCTGTTTTTGAAAAAAAAAACTTTCTGTTCACTAACGCCGGGCAACAGTGGTGCAGTAGATAAGGCATTTGCTTGCTAACCCAGAGATCGTCAGTTCGATACTCAAATTGGCTAGTAATTGAGTACAAACTAGAATCGTCCGTGGGTCACCTAATTGTCGAAAAAATTATATTCTATCTTTCTTGTTCTTCATTGATTCACGACGTTATCTTAAAAAGCTTAGTATATTGCATCCAATACTTCCGGAATAATAGTGGAGAAAGAGATACTAGAGCGAGCGAAAACTGTCACCAGTGGCAAGAAACCGTAGCGTCAAGACCAGCCGCACAGATTTTAAAATACATCTTTTGGAATGTTAGGTGTTACCACCACAAGTAATCGAAGATCGAACTGGGCCACTGACATTTGAACAAAATTGCGATTAAGTTGCGGGCCTTCGGTACGTAACAGGTTTACGAAAAGCCCTCCGTCTCTCGGTGGCTAAGCAAAAGTTTCCTTCAACAAGCATTGAAAAATCACATATAAACATCCTTTCATGGCGGCGTTCAACAAACAGAAAATGTTCACTTTATTATCGGCAACCACGCTATGTACCAACATAATGTGCTTTTATTTTGACTTGAAGGAGAAATAATACTTTTATCAAAGTAAATTACTCTTATTACTTCTATTTGTCTTGAACAACTTAATTATGCATTTTACTAGCTACGTCAGCCTTGATGTAGCATTATAAAACGTAATTTTGTGACCTATTTCACACTTAGCCGTTAGAACATTACATTAAGCTTCAAGTGGAATTTTTTTAAAAAATTTAATTACTCTTCTTTTTTTTAAACAGGGTGATACGATTAAGTTTCGTCAGTTCAATAAGGCGACATGTTAACATACGAAAATTGTAGAGCAAAACGAACCCATATCGTTGGAAAAAGTTTCGATGTTTGTTGTGAGACACTTGCCCGCTCCGTGTCTTTGTTCTTCTATAATTTTAATCACCCATATCATTGCTTGTGGGACCCCTATAACAACTAACGATATAACGTTAACTTTTAAGCCACGGAAGTAGCAAATAGCTTTTCATTGAATGTAATAAGCCTGTCTCAGCAAGCCACTTTATGACAGCTAAATGCTAATAGCTTGTTTTGGATGTTATAAAAAAAAAACATTATTCAAGCCTTCTAACGAGAGCTATTGCTAATAGATTGCTTAAGATATTATAAAAAAATCTTTTAATGACAGATTTTGCTGATACCTTGCCTTACATGTCCAATAAAGGCTATTGTATATTGCCACGAAGTACTTGCCAACCTACAGATCGTGAAGAGGCTTTACGTGGACACCTGCCTATTAAGGCTTAATTCCACGGTGGGCCTACCCACTTATGGAGTTCCCTTGGGGCGGAACAAGACCCCTAGAAGTGGTTTGCCAGACCATACTATCACTAGAGTGGGCTGCCAAACCACTCTAGTAGCAAATGATGAATTTCTCATGGAAAATCCATCCTCCTTGCTAAGAAGCAGGGCCTATCATGCACCCCTAGTATCAAGGTTAAATAAGACAATGAACACACGCTTCTTTCGAAGCCGTGCCATCCTCCCAGAAACCAAAGATTCCTTTTCGCTTCCGCATTTGGAGTAACCACAGCCCCCGTGAAGCTCCCACAAGGGGGCCTACCTCAATTTTAACAGGCGACTGCTACCGAGACAAGCACACGTAATCAGCCGGGTCTCCTGTTAACCCACGGTGCCTACTTTTAGACCCTAGGTGAGGCTCGCCCGTCTCTCATGAGACGCACTTGTGGTTCGACTCCATGAAGTCGCTAGCCCACCATCCAGTAAGACAAACAGTTCATAATCCAGTCAACCAAGGTGAAGACTAGGACACTCCCTGAATGCCCGCCTAGAAGCATGGTTACTACCTCGATTCCTTACGGATAAAGTGGTAGTTGCTTAACTAGACTAGGTATTGGAAGGCTCTTACTTCCGGTAACCTGACCGTGGGCCTATTCTTACACCCCCGCACCCACAGGGGGACTTGCCAACCTACAATAGAATATTAAAAAAAAAGGTAATTTTAGCACAAAAAGCAGACAAAAAAAATAGATTATTTTTTTTTATAGTGTATTCACATCTGCTGTGTAATCTTATCAAGAACGTACATTTTTGTCGTGTTCTATCAGAAAAAAACCTTTAGTGTTTTGTCCTCAAAATTAAGTTCCTTCCAATCGAAATACAAAGCCAAACGTATTTTCAGAAAAAAAAAACAATAACTGCACAAAATAATATTTTTGGCCAGTCAAAACAAATTAGTTTAATCATTTTTTTGAAAAATAAAATATAATTTGAAATTTTAATTAATGCATTCATTCACCCTGTGATTTTTTATGAGTCTAAACTTCTTTTTTTACCCAATCATCAACTAAGAGGGTAGAGGGATCACCAAAGGTCTGTTATCTCCCAAAAAGCGCCTAATTATTTAAATTACTCCAAAACGCTGGCCATTACAAAATATCATCAACACGCTATCTTCAAGAAGCTTTTTTTGGCTCACAACCCCCGAACACACTTAGCCTTATCTATGTATACTTCTTCGGTTTTGATTTGAGGCTTCAGTCTTCAGACTTTGTATTCGAATACCTCAGGTGTAAATTTAGTTCTAGAACAGGAACAACATGTATTTCTACCGGCATTTTTATAGGTTTTAATTTTTTTTAAGCTTCAATTGAAAAAATCAATGGTACTTATAAAAAGTCTCGAAGAACGTCACAAAACTGTTGATCGCCATAACAATAAAATAGCATATCGCACTTTTTGTTTGGGTAAGAATCTTCAATATTGCTTGTACTTCAGTTGATAAGAAACGTATTAGCCGCCTTGATAATAATTCAAAGATTTTTGTATATAAATAAAACGAGTTGCTGAACACTGCTGCGATGAGTCGAAAGTCGATATTCGCACGAGTACGAGTTGGTTTTGTTTCGATTCGGTTCGGTTATCTGGTTTTGTCTTCCGTAGAATTTGGTCAGTGTGGCGCAAGGTGTTCTCGGGACATTTGTTTTAAAAGTGTTACAGGAAGAAGTTATAAAAAATAATAATACAATTTAAAAAAAAAAAAAACAAAAGAGATATGGGCACAGCTTTGGATACTAAAGTTGCAGAACGTAAGTGAATTGAAGTTTCCCTTAACAAATTATTTTTGTATGTAAATAAAAAACTGGTTTTATTTAAATATTATTGTGTATCTTTTGTGTTTTTTTATGAATTAATTTGAAATTTGTATTGCTATATCGCAACAGATGGGATTTTTTGTTTGAATTGTGTTAACGTTATACTTGAACCAAATGTTGAAAATCGTCATGCTTCTAACTTGTGTTCTTTATTTTAACATTAAAGTGTTTTTCAACGTTAAAAAAACCTAACAGCAATTGGAAAAACACACAATACAACATCGACATAAATAATTATTTTCATAAGAACAAGTTATTTCAATAAATATTTAAACAGACACTACAGACCAAAAGTTTCAGCCCACTCTCAGTGTTCGAAGAAAACCAGAATTTGACATCAAAATAAAAACTTGAATCGTAATGTATAGCAACATAACTTTAGGCGAATATTTTGATGACGTGCATTGACCCCGAAAATTATTAGTTCAAATGTTTCGTTTCAATGTTGGTTTGTTTCACGTCCTTAATACTAATTAATTGATATAACATAAAACTCTGTGATATTTCTTCCCTGTTTACTCATGCAACTCCATTATTGAAAGAACCAAATGTTTGCATGACCAAAAATTATGGCAAAAAATTCTGCAGTGTCCCAAAGGCAGTACAAATTTTTTGGTCATTTGTAAAAATATTAAAAACTCCTTAACATGTTCGGTTCCAACGCTTATCGACAATAACAAACCAATTGTTCTCTCTTCAGAGAAGGCAAACTTGCTCGCCGTCTATTTCGCTGCCGTCTCTACGCTGCCTCACAACAACGTTGCCCCTCCTGTACTGGAAAATGTAAATTTTTCCATGGGACAGATTTTTTTCCGCATTCGTACAGTAGCAAGAGTTCTCAAAGATCTCGATATACACAAATCCGCTGGCACGGATGGTATACCCCCGATTTTTCTGAAGAGGTGCTTTTCCATCACTCCTACTCTTCTGGAATCTTTCCTAGAAGATGGAAAACAGCATTTGTCCAGCCTGTCCCTACCATAGCACTACCGACCCATAGCACTAACATCCCTTCTTTCTAAGGTCATGGAAACGCTGATTAACCGTCAGCTTAAGGAATATCTCGAAGATCGAAAGCTTCTCCATGACCGTCAGTATGGCTTCCGCAGCAACCTTCCCACTGGTGATCTGATCACATATCTCACCGAACAGTGGAGCAAATCTTTACATCGCTATGGTGAAAGTAACATTATTACTCTTGATATCTCCAAGGCATTTGAAAGAGTTTGGTGTGAAGCTCTCTTATCGAAAATGCGTGCTTTTGGAATCGATGATACTCTTGTTCGTTGGATTAGAAGCTATCTTCTGGACCGTTCAATACAAGTTGTATTGGATGCATTCAAGTCTAATTCCTACAAAATAAATGCTGGTGTGTCCCAGGACTCTGTTCTGTCTCCGACTCTTCCTCATTTTTATAAATGATCTTCTGTCTGTTACATATAATCCACTTTACTGTTTTGCTGACGACTCTACCCTCAGCTTTTCATACTCGTTCGATAATTCACGTCCTTCGTCTTCGGACGTACAATTGCAACGGTACCGAATGTCAAGCTCATTAAACTCCGATTTATACAGCATTGTCAAATGGGGTAATAAGAATCGTGTGGAGTTTAATGCTTCCAAAACTTAATGCTGTCTTTTGTCGTTAAAGCTAAACATACCCCCAATGCCATTGTCCATGAATGGCACTTACATCGAAGAAACCGAAAAGCTCTCAGTACTCGGTATTTGTGTCAATGACGACCTCCGTTTGAACGACCATATACAAAATCGAGCGTTAAGATTGATAGGAAATAGAACTGCCGCTGAAACAATTGCCCCTCTAGAAAACCGACGCAATTTTTCATGTTTTTCCTTATTTTATCATTTCTTTTATAAACAATGTTCACTCGAAGTAGCCAGTTGCATTCCTTCCCTTAAAAGTTTCTCCCGTAATACTTGTCTCGCAAGGAATGCTCATCAGTTCACCATTGAACCCAATTTCGGACGTACCGTTAAATATAGGGATTCTTTTCTTAGCCGAACAACACGAATTTGGATGAGTTTACCCGGCGGGATGTTCCCTTGCCATTTTAATCGGCAAACATTCAAAACCAATATTAATCGACACCTCCTATCTCTCCCCTCCCTATCTTCCTAATGCCCGCGCAGTGTGTTACATTAAAAGGAGAACAAATAGTCCCTTGTGAGCGCGTTAATTATAAAAAAAAAGTTTTTATGCATTTTGGCCATTCCCAACCTCATAAACTTGATTTACGGTCGTAATAATAGGTTTCAAAAGCAACTCGCCTAAATAGTTTTGCAAAAAAAAAATTGCTATTTTCAAAGACAGCCAATCGGCAATCAAGGCTATATCCTCAATTGTCTCCAAGTCCAAACTGGTTGATCACTATCGCAACGATCTGGTGGAACTCAGTGCAAGAAATCTAGTAACCCTTCGATAAGTTTCCGGACACTGTGACTTAAACTGGAATGAAATGGAAGAAATCAAATGGCCAATAACGGTTTATCCCTGGAACAGAGCCAAACCTTAACCTTACTACATGTGCCGTTGATTAGATAAAGAGAATAAAAGAATTCACCAAAAATTCCTCAAAGTCGCAAACGATTGATGGTCAAAAATTGACAACTGTCGGGTTTCGAGAAGTCTTTAGCCGAATATCTCAAAGATAAACACAGAATACACATTAAAGCTAAGCATGCTTCAACCCACATGAGAAGAAACGGCTTTAGTACATCAGACTTGTTCAAAAGATGGCTGATATCATTTCCTCAGTGAATGCCCCATCCTAGCCCAAACAAGCAAAGCAGCCCCCGGAGAAAACTTTGTGGACGAACTGGGTGATGTTTCAAAAAAGACACCTAAAAACATCTTAAAATTAGTTTAAGAAAGCACCCTACATTCAATTTTCTACTAAATTCCTTACCGTCCCCCGTCCTTCGTTGCTTCAAAAGAAAACAAAAGTTGTGAAGGTCCTTATTCGAAATTACCAGTGCCAAACCTATTGACGAACAAGACAGTTAAATCCACAGAACTCGATTAAAAACGTTAAAGAACAATCTGTTAGGATTGAGAAAGTAAGTTTTGGATTCTTATGCGATTTCAATTTCAATAGTTTTTTTAATATAAATAATTTAATATCACATTTTTGCCCACAAAACTCGATAAGTGTTTCTTTGAACCCAAAACCATAAATATCTGCCAAAAGCATAAACACTTCTACGGATCTTGTCGTAAGTTAACAACCTGAAACGAGAACGTGCTTTAATAATCTTTTGACAATCATTTGATCAGCTCGCGCCAGCAAACTAATCGCATTCGCACAAAACAAACAAAAACCTAATCAATGGTTTACTGTAAGGTAGTCTCCACTGATTACATATAAATGTGACCAAAACAAATAAGTTTAATGGTAGATATCACTTTAAATATAAAATCGATTCAATTTGTCATTCTGTTAGTCTGATTGCGATCTTCACTAAGATTCATTTGCTCGTATAATGGGCTTAAGAGAGACACATTATCTTCTCTCCAATACCCGTCAACCTCCATCACGCAAGTTATTTTTACTAAGTTTTCTAATCCTAATAGGTATATTTATTCATTCCAGGACCCAAACTCGGAGTTCGTCATTTTCAGGCATTTCTGATGTTTGGAGGAATGGTGTTTGGCTACTTTTTGCGTGTTAACATCTCAGCTGCAATAGTTCCGATGTCCAAGCCCTCGAAATACCACGATATAGCTTATTATGATTGGGACAATAACACGAGGTCAACAATTTTGAGCAGTTTCTTTTGGGGCTATGTGGTTGCGCAGTTTCCATCTGGAGTGCTGGCAAAGCGTTTCGGACCAAAAATTGTCCTTTCTGTGGCCACATTGATTTGTTCTTTATTAACAATGCTAACACCATGGGCAGCAAGCTTTGGAGGTTGGCAATGGATTTGCGGTCTTAGGGCGCTTAATGGCTTGACACAGGGAGTTGTGTATCCTTGTATGCACACTTTGCTGGCCAAATGGGCACCATGTAACGAAAGGGGAGTTCTTTCTTCCGTAGTATACTCTGGAGCACAATTAGGATCGGCTATCATATTAGTCACAAGTGGATTTATTATTGAATCCAAGTTGGGTTGGCCAGGTGTGTTCTATATTTCGGGTTTGTTGGCTTTGCTATGGGCAGCGGCCTTCCAGATTTTGGGAGCAGATTCACCAGACGCCTGCAAGCAAATTTCCAGCGAAGAGAAGGAGTATATTAAAGCTTTAACTGGAAGCCAAGAAAACTCTCAGGTAAAAATAATTTATACAAATATCACCAACGTTCACATGTAATTTTATTCAAATCATAACGGTTTTGTTGTAAATTGTTAAACAAAAAAATGCCATAAAAACATTTAATTTATCTTCCTGGTGTTTTGAGAAATTTATGGCTTATGGACAGCATTGCAATGTGGGTCGTTTTTATTGATAAGATTGGAACAAAAATACAGCAAAATCAATAAATTGCAATCGGTCACCTCATTAATTACCTTCATATTTTCTGTTTTCTTCTTTTTTTTCTAGGAAATTCCAATTCCCTGGAAATCCATGTTCACTTCGATGCCATTCTACGCTCTGATCGCAGCTCATTGTGGATTTACATTCGGATTTTACACTTTGCTCACCGAAATCCCGACCTACCTCAATCATGTTCTCCTTATGGATGTCAAGACGAACGCGCAGTTTTCAGCTTTACCCTACTTTGCTATGTGGTTGCTTAGTTTGGTTGTTAGTCCAATATCCGATGCACTAATTAACCGAAAATATTTAAGTGTGACAGTTTCAAGGAAATTTTTCAACACCATCGGGCAATGGGTTCCAATGGTTTGCCTGATTGCTCTGGGATATATGACAAGTGAAAATAAGGCAATAGCTGTTACCTTGCTAACGATCGGTGTTGGTTTGAATTCCGCTTCTTATTGCGGATATATGGTTAATCACATGGATTTGTCACCAAATTTTGCCGGTACCATGATGGGAGTTAGCAATGGGTTTTCGAATGTACTTTCATTGTGTGCTCCGCTTGTGGTGGGAGCTGTTGTAAGCAATGAGGTGAGTTTGGGTGTAAATAATAAATTAAATAACAAAGAGGTTATGAGAAAAACTTCTATTTTGGTTTTGTAGAGTGAAAAATGTGTACAAAATTTGATTTACATTTTGAACAAACAAGTGAAATTCTAATCAAAAACGACATTACCGCCATTGTGCCTTAAAATAAGAAAAATGCATTGCTGTATTGTTTCGAGCCTGGCTTGATTTTGATTTTGTTAGCATTTTCTCGAAAACGGTTCAAGAGATTTTGATAAAATTTTGAAATTATATATAAATCCTTCTTAAAAAGAACTGATATATTCTTTTCTTCTTAAAATCGACGACTTTTTTAATAATTTCCGACACGTATGTACATGCATACATGCTTCGTCTATTTTAACGACAGCGATGCTTTCCAGTCGTGTCAACACTTGGATTTTTATGCCCTTGTGAAGAAGTTTTGAGGTGTTAAAGTGCCGCTTCGAAGTGTTCATTGCCTAGATGTAATTTCTCCTTTATACGTCGTTTACGGCAAGTGGGGAGGCGCCGCAGGAACAATTCTAACCCATCCCTTTACAGCTTTACAGGGCAATAAAAAAGTACTGATACAATTATTTAAATTGATGTCTAAAAGTTGTTGCCCCTAGATAGTAAACTATTTATCAGAAAGTCGTCTGACGAAATCAAATACAAGGCTTCAGACAAACTGAAACCAAACATTAGCAATATTTTCATTCAATTAGCCTTGATTTTGTGTCAGCAATTAAGAAATATCTACCATGTGTATCATTATTTTATTACACCCTCTCCACAAGGTTGCTATAAAACTGATTTCAGTTTTTTTTTTTACAAGCCCTGTTATAATTTAATTATTTAATAAGTTGATTCATGAAGACTAAATTCGCTTAACTTTATCTTTTTCCTTACAGAGTAACCCAGATGAATGGCGCATTGTTTTCTATATCACTGGAATTGTTTATCTTATCTGCAATTCTTTGTTTTTGGTCTTTGGTTCAGGTGTTGTTCAAAAATGGAATGAGCCAGCACCAGAATGGTGTAGTAGAAACACACTGAACACCAATGTTTCACTAGATACACAGGAATTTCCAAAGAAATGATGATAAAATAAATAAATCAACCATATTTGCATCGCCATGATCTCTAGCAGGCTTAAGTTATATTTTTTTTTACACGAATAAAACAACATTTTACTAAGAAAACATTATCAATTGTATTTTTTATCAAGAATTCTTTGTTTTTCTAATTTATAGTTTATTTTTCGTGCTGTTGCTTGCGATCCATATACAAACCAAATAGATGCAAGCCAACTTGTGACGATTGTTGCATATAGAATTAGGGGATAGGATTTGGCATCTCCTATGGGGATTTTAGCAACCAGGGGAGCTTTCAAGCGGGTGGTCTTCTTTAAGTGCTTCCAGTCACAGTTATCGACAGCCGGATTACGCGGAAGTATGAATTTGCCGTTGCTGAGACAAAAATCATTGTTGGGGTCTTCAAGAAGTTCATCGTAATTTGATAGATCGTCGTCGGGACATCGCATATACATTTCTGGTGTGCTTATTTCTATATTGACAAAGCTAAAAAAATGTTTAGTAATACATTAATTTATTATATTTAACATTTGAATGCGCACTTAATTTGAGTTTTGTTCCAGAAACTAAAAAGTTTGTATTGCATTCACGCCAATCACACAAATTAAAAACGTTTTTTATATAAAAAAATCGTGATAAAAATGAAAATGGGATAATAAAAGTAGAAACACAATCACGCTTTACAACCGACTTTGACAATTTGTAAGGTTCAAATATACGGAAATGTTTAAAGTTTATCACAATACTGCTTTGTCTACAAACGCTTTGTTTGACGTACGTAAGGATAACGTAACAAAGCGAGTGATATACAAAAAAGTTCGAATTGACTGAACTTTTGCTCGCTTTCTGACATTTTACTCAATGAATACGTTCAAATTGTATTTTTTTTATTTTTGCAGTTGGTTATTAATATTTTCACATTCACGACGACAGAACAGCGCTCTAATGGCTAAAACACAATCACGCTTTAGCTTCGGTTTCGCCTAACGTTTACAAGTTCAACCATAGGAAACCAATACATCCTATCACAATGTCGCTTTGGCTTTGACGTTACGTTTGGTTCGTGTACAATATAAGGTAACGTGACTCGAACGTAAAGCTTAAGTAGAAACTGGTTGAACTTCTGCTCGCTTTGACAGAAAAAAGCAAAAACAAAAACCGAAATTCAGAGAATATCATTCAAAGCGGACACAAAGCGTGTGAAATGTAACGTGACGAAGCCAAAGCTCAAGCGTGATTAGCATCGAGTAAATAAATGTGACATTGATGGTGGTGCTGAAATGATCACAAATGTGATTTTTTTAGGAATGCGAGCTATCATTCCTAAAAGAACGAAAAGTATCAATTCCAAAAAAAAGTTTTGGTATAAAGCCAACCCCTACAGAGGAAAATCGGAAAAAGCACAAACAAGTTAGGAACTCATTCAACTCCGTTGTTGATAGAGCCACATTTTTACATGGCCAAAAGTTACGGCAAAAATCCGCAATGTCCAAAGGCAGTAAAAATGTTTGGTCATTTGTAAAAATTATTCAAAAATCTTCATCATCTTCGGTTCCAATGCTCATCGCCGATGGCAAATCAAAAACTCTTCAAAGAAGGCAAACTTGCTCGCATACTATTTCGCTACTAGTTCTACGCTGCCTCGTACAGTAGCAAGAGTTCTTGGTATACACAAATGCGCTGGCCCGGATGGTATACACTATTCTTATAAAGCAAAGCCACTGCGTAAAGTTTTCCTTCGGTCTTACTCTTTAAGAATCTTTCCTCTAGAAGATGGAGACAGCATTTGTTCAGCGTGTCCCTGAGAAACGTGTATTGAATCTGTTCAAGTCAGATTCCCACAAAAAAAATACTGAAGGACCCCAGGGCTCAGTTCTGTCTCCGGCTCTGTTTTTCATTTCTATTAATGATCTTCTCTCTGTTACTTCAAATCCACTAAACTATTTTGGTGATAGCCCGGGAGGCGGCCGAAGGAACAGAAAATTTAGCCATAAATAAATGCATAAAATGTACAAAACCGCTGGTCGGACAGACTTTTCTTGTCCCTTTGACGGTAAAATGGCCACTTCCGGTTTGATGTTGGCTTACATCATTGGGCCAACGAACAAATCGGATATCAAATGAATGTTTAGACCATCTACATTAAGAATCAGATGGTCTGGCAAACTTAACATGGCCCAAACATGCGTCCTACCGTTTTTTTTTCAATATTAATTTGTTTAAAAAAAAATTCGATATTGATAAAAAAAAATGGTGGGACGCATGTTAAGCCCATGATAAATTTGTCCGACCAGCAGATTCTTAATGTAGGCGGCCTAAGCTTTCATTAGATACCCCATTTGTTAATTAACTAGACCCCAAGGAGGTAAACCAGCACCAAAAACGCAACCGGAAGTGGCCATTTTACCACCAAATGGACAAGAAAAAGTTTGTCCGGCCAGCGGTTTTGAACATTTTATGTAATTTGCAATTACAAATTGGCAACATTTTCCATTGACTCGATGAGGTAGGCTGAGACGACTCTACCCTCAGGTTTTCATTTTACGTTTGATGGGCCAACTCCTTCGCTTTCGGACATGCAATCGCATGTAGGGATCTAGATCTCACGGGCGTGAAGCCGGTCAAGCCCACCAATAGGAGAGAGCTCCGCCGTTAGAGCGTTTCTTGTGTGGGTTTTTATTTTAATCGAGGAGCAAAATTGTAATCTGGATTCGTTTAGTTTTTTTTGCCGATAAGCAGATGCACAAAGAATAAATGAAATTCGCATGGCACATTAGCATAAGTCTTATTTTTCAAAGCTTCAGCTTCAAAGTAGATTAGGTTACTTTTTTTTGTTTTCAAAAAGATATGGCATAAGTTAAAAAAGTTATTTAAGTTTTCTTACCTTTGATCTCCAGGAGAATGATACCGAAAATGTATTGGTAGTTTTAAATTCTCGGTAATTTTTGGAGCACCATGAAGTAAAACTGTTAATTCAGTGGCTTTCTCTGTTGGAACTTCAACGTCAACAAATGCTGGATAGATTGCATTAAGCTGAAATAATATCAATTGAATATTATGATTTAATTTAATATTCAACATTGAACTTACTTTCTTTAGTCTTTTCAAATCATTCAGTTGATCTACATTAACATAGACTGCAGCCGGCAGCTTTTGTTCTAAATATAATTCGCAATCTTTTCCTGCTAAAGGATAATCAAATTCAATGGTGTATTGTAAATCTCTGGTGGAAAAAAAAGATACAATTGAAAAGAAAGATATTTAGATATAATAAACAAAAACAAAAACAATCACACTAACCTATGGAAACCGGCTTTGTTCATTTCTACCCGAATTATTGGCATCATATCACAGTATATTTTTGGAAAACATAAAATAATGTTTAAAGTTATGATATATAGTTTAAAATGCATATTTATTTGCAATTTAAAATGATCAAAAACCAAACAAACAAATCTACTGAAACTTCAAAACACAAATAAATCCTTAAAAATAAACTAGAAATAAAACGAAGACGAAGTGTCAAAACCAGAGAAAGAAGAGAGCTTTTACTGAAAAGCTCGACAGAGAAATTTTCGCTGCGAATAATATTGGAAAGGGGAATCCTCTGATGTGAGGAGAGGTGCTTGTGACTTGTGAGGATTCTCTTGTATCACGACAACATTTTTTGATAATCCTCACAAGAAAGTCACAACGAAACTCACCATATGAATATTAACTGTGACTATTAGAACAGCAGATAGTTAAAAAACTAAATAAACAAATTTACAGCCATAAAATGAAATGTAACGATTATGTATTTTGTGAGGCAATGAAGTAATCTAACAGCCCGATTCTCCCCCTTGTGACGAATCTCAAATCACAAGCTCTTGTGACTTTTTCTTGTGAGGATTGTTGTAACTCGATAATATTTATCGGATTCTCCCCTAATCCTCACAAGGAAAGTTACAATGAAACTCCCCACACCATGGTGATTTTTTTTTTGTGACCATTGTGAACAGCTGGGGCCTGTTTCATAGATCATACATTACATACAATGTATGATTTTGACAGTTCTGATGTAGTATTTCTGTTTCATAGAAACGTTGTATGATGAACTTTCAGATATCAATGTATGAACTGAGAATCGACTGGAAGTATTCCAATGTATGATTCTGTTTCATAGAATTTTATCATACTTCGTTTTGATACAAATAATTGTAAATTTATCATACATTTCAAACAGCAAGACTTTCTGCTGTAAGTTAAGCATTTAAACCAAAATAAAGAAAAAAAAGTTTAGTTTGAAGTTTATAATTTAAATAGAAGGAATATTTATAGATTATTTTAAGTTCTCAAAGAAAAAAATATTAATTGGCGTTTTTTTCTTTGTTTTGTTTTTTTTTTCAAGTCCAACAAGCTGAAACTTTTTGTACCGCAAGAGTCAAAATTAAATATTGATTAATTGGTCTGCAGAGAATTAGAATTTTATTTATTTTTCCTTTTTAACTTATTATTGGTACGTAATAAAAATGAAAAAGTTGTTCTTACGCAAAATGAGACTTGCGTAGTCGACTTTTTCTTATTTTTCAAATGTTTTTTTCCTTTTGAAAAAATAAACTTCTAACGCCAAATCTAACCTCACAATTTTTTTAAGTCAAGTGTCAAAATAAATACATCACATACAACAAAACACATTTCAAAGATTACTTCCAGTCCAATCTATGAAACAGAAAATTGTATGAAATGTATGAAAATAATTTTAATGTATGTTGTATGTAGTGTATGTAATGTATGATCTATGAAACAGGGCCCTGATGACAAAAAAATAAAAACAAACCAAAATGGCACCCATACTTTGTGTGTTGTGACCTGCTCTGAAGGAGATAACAATTTCGATGTATGTTGTGACTCTCACAATTAGTAACTTTGGGGAAAAATACAAAATCGATTTCACGTCCTCTTCTTGTGAATTGTTAGACATCAATGATGATGGGGAAAATCGGGCTGTAAAGCAATATATTTTTTGTTTGTCAATCATTTTGTGCTATTGCAAAAGTTTCACTTTTCGTATTTAAATGTTCAATTAATTTGTGACTCTCACAGGTAGTAACTTTATGAGAAAATAAGAAAATGTCACAAGATCGATTTCACCTCTTCTTGCGACTTGTGAGACATCATTGATAAAGGGAGAAGCGGCCGTAAGGCAATATGTAGTGACTTTGGGGGACAATACGAAAATGCCACAAAAGAGTTTCACCTTTTCTTGTGACTTGTGAGGTATCAGTGATGATGATGAAAATCGGGCTATAAATTAAAAATTGAAAATCTATTTAGGCATTATCCACAGCAAAAAAAAAAGACGATAGTACCAAAAAAGGATTTTGCATTATTTTAAAAATTTGTAATTCATTTCTCTCATTTACAGTATATAGATATGTAGCATTAATAATATCGTTCAGGCAATGGTCTGTTTTAAACATTTACGCAATTCTAAGAAAGACATTTCTCTTTTGTCACTAAAACTGAGTTTTCCTTATAACATCACTGTTAACAAAAATATAACTTTTTTTGAAATATCAGACTAAAAAAACAAACACTTCACTTTCTCATTTCTCTATGTTTGCGAACAAGAAAACCTTGCCAAATCGAACAAAACTAGTGTTCTTTTGACATTTACAAAATCGGAATTCACATTCCACATTCTTGTAATTTTTTTTCAAACAAGTTTTATTATGTGCTAAACTATACGGCTTACGAGAAAATTTACTAACTATAAAATAATTTAAAAAACTTTTCAAGATATCAGCAAACTTCAATAATAAAACAAAAACATGGTTGATCCAAATCTTATCGAAATCAACCAAATAACAGGATACTGGTCATTCCTAATGAGCGTGAGTAGAAACAAAAAATTCGTTTTTTGTAAACAAATGACGCATATTCGTCCGTACAGATCGATTGGAAGGATCCATGGCTGATTGGACTTGTTTCACTGCATATTCTTACAACAACAACTGCCCTAATGACCCGGAACAAAACCAACTTCCAAATCTTTCTCTTCCTCGTCCTGTGCAAGTGTCACCAACAATCTTTTATATACTATGTCTGAAAGTTTGTCTAACTTCCTTTTGTGCTTTTTAGTGTCGATGGCCTATTTCTCAGAAAGTATAAACGAATACGCTGCTTTGAATTGGCGTTCGTTTTCCAAACAGCAATATTTTGATAGCAATGGGCTCTTCATATCGACAGTATTCTCAATACCGATTTTACTAAACTGCATGCTTCTCATAGTAAGTGATGAGATGATTTACAGATACCTACAATAATTATCTATTTATTACTTATTTTTAGGGTGCTTGGCTGTACAATTCTACACAAATTATGGCACAATTGAAGGCAAGGCAGTTGAAAGAACAAGCGCGACGCATTGAAAAACACAATAAATCCAAAAACGATTAGGCTTATCTGTATAGACTGTAGTTTTGCCATTCCTAATATGCACCTTAATTTTTAGGTTTTTTTTATATATATTACGCAATCTAGATTTCAGATTTTCAATATGTTCACAAATCTAGATTTGCCAGATTTTTGTGATAAAACAAAAAAATATAATCATTTTGTAAGCTACACATGCTTAATTGTATAATTCACTATTAAAAGACTGAGTTTCCAGAAAAGTATAAACTGTTCTGTACTGGAAGTTTGTTAAAAGTAACTGAAAATCGAAAAAAACAATACAATTAACGATTGGATGCATTTTCCCGGGCATTAATTCTGAATTTGGTAATAATTCGTGTTTCCCTTATGGATTCAATAGACAACTTGGGAATTGGAGAGTTTACCCAGAAATCCAGAAATGGACGATAGTAAAGTTAGAGGCATAATCCCATTCTGCTTCTAGATTTCGTGGCTTCGTAACGTAAATAAAAGTTGAATTGAAGTACAAAACCTAGATTCTAGGAACAGGAACTAGAATTGCAAAAAATATCACAATTCACAAGCAGACAGAGCGGAAAAGAATGGAGGAAGAGAATACATTTCTTATATCCTGAATGAGAACAAAAGACTCACAATTCGTACTTTCTTAAACCAATGATCTATAAGTGCACTACGGAAACCCTTTTAAGTGTTCGCTCTTTCAACTCAGAGATTCCATTACTATCATAAAAAAAAGAAACAAGAATGACAACTGAGAGAATAATTCTCTCTTCGGTGAGAGAGAGACTAAAGTAATATATTGCGCAGGTTGTCAAAATCTGATCTGTCACTTAGTATTAAAAATGGTGGTTGTTGGAGACCTACATCAAAAAAAATTTATAAACAAAACTACACACCTCACGTTTGTTTTATATTTTGCTTATTGTCTTGTTTATTAAAAAGCATTTTTGTAAATTAATTACCACAAATACTTTGAATAATAGCCGCGAGATCTATTTTTCAGAACAAATAAACAAGCTAATGGTCTCTGGCAGCCGCCATTTTACTTTGATTTTGACAGATGCGCAGAAGATTGCAAAAATAAAATCTCTAAAGATATTACCTTAGATATGTGTACTGTGAAGATAGGTTACCTGTCAGAATTCGACACTTTCCATCATTTAGAAAATAAACAATAAATTTAAGAGCGAGTTTAATTCAAGAAAAATTTGAACTTTTATAATTTTGCTAGTTTCATTGTAAAAAAAAAGAATACGTAAAACTAGATCAAATCTCAACACGATAGATGGTCTGAGAGCCTTTCCTGTTAAATGTCAAATACGAAATATTTTGTTATTTATTCTGATAAATACAAATTAAACGAATATTAATTTAAGAAACAAAATAACAATATAAGTTCTTTGTGACGTCAGGTTAAAAAAATTTCGTTGAAAAGATCGAACCTCGATTTTGAAAACAAATCTTTAAAATTTAAATGGTAGTAGGATACTTTTAGATGCCTTTTTTTTTGGTCGTCCAGAAGTATTCCGAATGCTCTCAATGACAGTTCTTGTTCTGAAAAGAACAGAAAATCGATTCTGTTTTCGTAGTCAGAATCAAAACCAGAATCACGCACACATAGACACAATTTAAAATTCAAAATCGTATAATGACAGTTTTTTTATTTAACGTATAAAATTGTGATCGTTGCTTTGAGGGAGGTAATAACAAAATAAACACAAAATCTACGAAAGAAAAAGCAAATAAAGTGTAAGAGAATATAATTGAAATAGAAACTCATTATAATTTCTCCTTTTTCATTGCAAATGAAATGCAATCCTGAAAATTTGTATCTGCCATGTTTACAAGTAAATGAAATTCAAAAAAAAATTTATTTGAATCGCATTTGACGTTTTACAAATACAATGAAACCCAAACTTCAGAATTAAAACTGCTTTGACAATTTGTTCGTTTGGCATTCCGGATCGGGGTGATTCTGTTAATTACTAATTCCGGATTCCAAAAAAAAAAAACTAAAGTACCAAATGTGAATGCACTAAATTTCAACAACAAAAATCGGTTGCGTACACAACATTCATTTAATAATATACATTGCTTACGTTGGAGGTTGATGTGGTTTCTGACATATAAATATATTGTGCGTTTTAGAGCGCATAAAACCCATTAGGTAAGAAGGGCGTTCTTTTATTAATTATCGTTAATTATCGTTTATGTGTCAAAATGTTGGTTAAAGTGTCATTGTTAGACTTTGTTGTGATGGTTGCGATTTCATTTTGAAACGATTTATTGTTAGACATTGTTAATCTGTCAAACAAATATTAAAACAAAAAAAAATCAACGTACTTTTCCAAATGAATACTTAATTAAATGCAGAGTTTGCCATCGAAAATAGTTCTATTTACATTATCGTGGCATAAGATCATGTTTTTAATCGTTGTTAATCCACTTTAATTTTTAAACGCCACTAAAACCAAAAAAAATTTTTATGAATTTTGAATTATTATATGAATTCTAAACGAGCTTTGACTTTGACCGATCAACAATCTCAATTAATATCATGGACATGAGTTGGAAATAGTTACAAATCGTAACTATTTGACACTTCAACAATGCATTTTGGATGTTTTTCTGTCAATTAGTTACGAATCGGAACGACAAATAGTTAACAATTGTTAACGATTGTCAACGATAGTTAATAAGACCTTGTGTACATGATTCTTTTTTTCGGTTGTTTCCTCATTTTTTTCTTTTTGACAATTGGGTAAAGGGTGTAGAAAAGTAGGGGGAAGGAAGTAACGAATGGAAGAATGAACATTTTAAGGTTTTTGTGGATGAGCTTTGACGTTTGAGAAAGAAAATGCTATGCACGGACTAAAAATAAGAATTTTTAAAATTGAAAACAATTCCCAATCATGTTTTAAGTGGTAATGGACGGTTTTTAATTGTTTTATTTAGAATTTCGCAAAATTCTTTAGAATAAAACAGCACCGTTTGTTGGAAAGTATTGCATACATTCGGGGTAATCCAAATCACACCAACATACGTGCCTGCCCAAAAGAAGAATGAAGAAATAACCGAAAAAAGGAATCATGTACACAAGGTTTAAAAGAACGCCCCAAAGGTAACTATTTCTATCAAAACGTACTACATTTGCCAAACTAACTAATTGCATTGGCAGCTGTTCTCTACGATACCAAAGTATCGTATAACTTTTGGGTTGGATACCTTGCTTGTGTTTGGGTTTTTTTGTGAACGTACAAATCCAACCAGAGGTTACCTCTCAAAATTCGAAGCAAAAGAGAAACACAGTCAGCTGTTCATCAGCTGTTCACGTGTTGAGCAACGTATCCAGCAAATTTTGGGATACCTTTGGATTTTCTCTCTGTTTCCATATGTTCTCCAATCAGCTGGAAAACAGTTGTTTTTTAACCATGCTAATTACAACAAAAGCAAGGTAACCTATCCAAAAGTTATGTTTGTGAACGTACCCAATGAAATGAGTGCTCAAGCTCAAGCGTGCTTCTTAATTAAAATGGAGAGCTCTGATCATACTGTGCTCCGAGCATGCTCGGCTCGACTTGCTCAGCCTCTACCACATGTTCATGCTTAGTTCAGAGCTACAAAAGAAAAAAGCCAATAGAAATTTCAGTTTTCATAAAAGAAAATAGAGTAATGAAAAAAAACGTAATTTAACATAAACGTCGGACACAGAAAAATGTTCCAATAGTTGTTTAAAAAGACCTTATAAAACAATGACGACATATGTCATCAGTAGCTTGTAATCATTCCTGAAATGTATTACTATTTCTGTGCTGTTCTGTTTTGATCCTAAAAACAGTCATTGAACAAAGCTAATAAAATAAAGCTTATTTCTGGATCCTCTCCTGTCGGTTTCGCACTTGTTAATAAAATAAGTTTTGCCGGTCTATAACGGATATTGACCATTCCTTTTTTCTTTGCATTTTTTCCAAACATATTTAAATGGCAAATTTGAAGGTAAATTATCATTTTTTCCATGTAAGAATTAGTCAACTAGTACTTTTTTTAATGCAATAGGTCGGCATAATTGGAGGTTCAGGATTGGACGATCCAGATATTTTGGAAAACCGAAAGGAAACAATTGTCGATACACCTTTCGGCCGTCCATCCGATATTATTTTAGAAGGTAAAATTAAAGGTATATCATGTGCTCTATTAGCCAGACATGGAAGAACTCATTCGATACTACCATCGAATGTTAACTATCGTGCAAATGTATGGGCACTTAAGTCCATCGGCTGTACCCATTTAATTGTGTCTACGGCGACAGGTACAACAGTAAGAAAGTACATAAGTGGTCACATACTATTAAATATCCTTGTTCAGGTTCCCTCCAAGAAAAGTTCAAACCCGGCGATTTGGTCATTCCCAATGATTTCATTGACAGAACTACAAAACGCGCTCAGACATTCTACGATGGTGGAAAGGACAGTCCTGTCGGCGTCTGCCATCTACCAATGTACCCAGCATTTTCCGAAAAAACACGAGAGGCATTGATATACACCGCCAAGGAATTAGGCTATCCTGTCCATGAAGCCGCAACAGTCGTCACAATTGAAGGGCCAAGGTTCTCGTCCCGGGCCGAGAGTCGTATGTTCCGCCAATGGGGAGGTGAACTTGTTAACATGACCACTTGTCCCGAAGTGGTTTTGGCCAAAGAAGCCGGTCTTCTTTACGGAGCTGTAGCAATAGCCACTGACTACGATTGCTGGCGTGAAAACTGTGAAAGTGTAAACGTTTCCGATGTCCTAAAGACATTCGGCGAAAATGTTGTTAAAGTTAAAAACATTTTGATACATTCTGTGGCAAATATAGCCAAGCAAGATTGGACTGAGGATGTTATAAATGCACAAAAACTGGCCTCTGATAACATCATGGGAGGTCACTGAGTAAAATTGCTCACAGAAATAACAAACTACACACATACGGGTTAATTTTGTAATTTTAAGAAATAAATTGGTTATGGAATAATAGATAACTAAGGGCATTTACGTTCCACTTGGCTTTTTCCAGATTCTTCGTACTCTTGTGACGAAATCCACATTTGTTGAAATGTTCCTATACTGGCTAGGATTGATCCTCCAATCCATGCTCCGAATCTCCGTTCCACACTGCCATTTGCTGAGATCATCTTCAAACGGGTGTTGGATGGAGCTCGGTGTTGGAGATCTCTGTTCAAACGCTCTGGGAATCCCTGCAGCAGTGTATTTCCGCCAGTGACGACAACGGAGCCGAAGAGCGACAACCTTACGTCAGCGTCACACATTCCGACGCTTGTGGAAGCAAGTTGTCCAGCTCCCAGCATGGTGTGGTCGAAAAGACTTTCTGCCAACTTGAACCTTTCTGAACTGAATTCCTGGTGGTAGCCATTGGGGAACTCATAATGGACTGAGGGTATCTGGGCAGCAACCCTTTCATCATAAGGGTTCTCGAGTACTTGAAGTATATTCATCTGGAAATCTTGAAGCAAACTCTTAAGCATGTAATTCTGCCAAGATTGCGTCAGGTTGTCCGGGAGCTTCCGCAAAGTAAATCGAGCATTATCTCGTTCTTTGACCACATCCTTGGAAGCAATTTTGTAAACTGGAGTGAGATCAATACCCTGGCCTTCTAAATATTGCCTGCATTGTAGGGACAGGTAGTCACCACCGAGTGGTGACTTAACTACGGCCTGTGACAGAACAAATCCCTCATGTACTGGCACAGCGGACGTGTGAGTTGCTCCACTATCCACGACGAGAGCAGACGCACGTCCGCTTGCAAATGCAGCAAGTACTGCATTCTTAACCAAAAAGAAAGCTGGAACATTGTATTTTTCGAACATCAGTTCAGTGAGTTTCTCCCGGTTGTTGCGAACGTTCCAGGAAGCTTCTGAGAACAAAACAGGATGGTATTCTGGTTCTGATTGTATAACTTTGGAATAAGTATAGTCAATGACTTTTTCAAACAAATCCCAGTTATCGATCATGCCATCTTTCATATATGTTTGGATTTCCATATTAGCCCGAGGAACATTAACATAGGTGGTGTCAACATAATACTTGCGAGCATCGTTGTCTATATACACAAAACATGTTAATTAAAATGCCTTAGTTTGATGATTTTCTTTATTGAACTTACTATTTTGTGTAACATTATTGTCAGTTTTCGTTTCCAAATCAGTCGACGTTTCAGGATCTTCGGGACCAACACCCACAACAGACGGGATTTCGGCTTTTGGGGTATCTTCTTGGGCATAGCCGACACGCAAAGAATGGTGGCCTGGATCGAAGACCAAAGCCCCGATTTCATCACCACCATATAACATATTTCCAGCACTCATTGAAACACAATGATGAACTATTATTTTTGTCAAATAAATCTTAATTTAAATGTTTTACGAATTCACAAGCTTCTGTGCGTCGGCTTCGCTTTGGTTTGGGTTCTTTTGGAAAATAAAATAATTCCGAATCTGTCAGTGTCAAGTGGAAAAAGATAAAAATAGCAGACGTAAATCTTCTGTCATTTCTATACCTATTTTCCCCACCATCAGTGTGATATAAGATATCAGAGAAAATAGAAACAAGAACGCCCACTTAGAGGATAATTCACCTTTCGCCTTAAAACTGACAATTACCCGTCTGCGACATATGTGTACCGGTCCCAGTATATTTCTTATGGGACTACTAAATTTCCAGGGCAAATATAGTTTTCTCCAGGATCGTTATTATGAAGGTTTGGTGCCGCTAACATTAATATAGAATAAAAAAAATTATTTTATATTTCACATTATATACATGTTATTTTCTTGGGCGCAGCAACGTGCGCCGGGTACCGCTAGTAAAAAATAAAATTAAAAAAGCATTTGCGTAGCGAATAAGGTATTTTAAATTAGAGATTAAAACAACATTTATTGAGTGACCTCTTTTGGGACAATAATAAGCGTATTCAACATCATGACTTGAAACTTTTATCTTGATGTGTGTCCCAGCTATAAGTCCCACAATTCCTGGGAAAAATGCAATAGTGTAGAATTTCGATTTTGTCGATGCAACAATGTATTGATGTTTGTGACATGCAGGCCATAAAATCCTAACCGACTACCCTTGATAACTTCCTGTGGCAAAATACCAGAGAGCACACACAAACCTAGTTTGAAAGAAACGATATTTGATTATGATGAGGAACTCCAAACAAAGCTGCCTTGCAAAGCGATACAAATCTGGGATCAGTGATATCTCTTGAAAAGGATCCTGAGTATCTCATAAATGCCTTCTTACTATGTATGTTCAACTTTCTCCTTAAAGAAGCACCGTGAAACAAAAAATGTAAATGTAATTGAATATAACAAACCGATTTTGCCGTCTTATATATCTTCTTATAACGTCGTTTTACACAAAAATTATATTTCTCTAAACAATGTTCAGTTCTTAAATTTTATGTTGAAATTAGTTTTATTTTTTCGATCTTCAAGTCAAGTGTCAAAATTTAATTCAACTCACTGAGCTTACAAACAAAAATTCACTTAGCACATTCAAACTCACGGCACGTTGCAGACGCATGTGAATTAGTGGCTGTGTACACGGGCCATGAATGTGAGTTTTGAAAACAACTGTGTAGACGGGTGTAAAACTCACTCTTGTGGAATCTGGCCGCAGGTCACAAATTATCACAAGTAACAAATAAAAATTCACCATAGTGTGTTGAATTTCATTGTGACTCAGAATTGAAAATGAAAATATTTTTTTAAAACGATACGCCTCATGTAACAAATTTGAAACTCTTTTATTGTCTATTTTGTTTTGGTTTCTCAAATAGATATATAATAGTAATATTGAAAAAAAGGGTCAGGCGCATGTTTGGCCCAGTTTAAATTTGTCCGACGAGCAGATTCTTAATGAAGATGATCTGAGCTTTCATTTGGTACCCCAATTTTTCGTTCACCTAATGAGGAGCCCAACACTTAACCTCAAGTTTCTATTTTTCCGCCAAACGGACAAGAAAAAGTCTGTCCGACAAGCGGTTTTGTACATTTAATAAAATTTGCCATTACTTAATGGCTGAATTTTCCATTGTCTCGATGAGGTTGTTTTCTTACGGCCGTATCTTGTGTAAAAAACATATCACTTCACTTATGAGTTATGACGGACAGAAATAACATCAGCTCTCTTATATCCTCTTTCTGACATAAAACAAATCTGAAGATAATCTTCTCTCTTCCATTCTTTCTGCTAATTTTAAATACCTGTCGTTTGTCAAAATGGCAATCTTTTTCTTTCTGTAAAGAGTTGTTGCTAGTTGTTTTTTGTATTAAGAATAATATTGTTTACTAGCTATATTGTGAATAAATAGTTTCTTTGAAATATAGGCTTATACTATCGCATTTTAAAATACTGAGTAGGTAAATATTTGTTCCGTGCGTTCTATATTCTCTAAAATAATCTTAAAGGTTAGAGCGCGGTGGCCTTCCGAATAAACATAATATAATATCGTAGTTTATGTTTTATTAAAACAACCAACAATATGAAAGCTGGAATGATTTTAATTGTATGAACCAATTCCAAGTAGCCTTGCCATTCTTTTATCCGAAGATGTGTTCCTTGCCATTTCAATTTGAAAGCATTCAAAACCAATGTTAATCGACTTTCGACACCTGTCCCTCCTTCCACAACTTCCTAATGCTTGCGCAGTGCGTTGAACATTTAAGGGTAACAGAAATCCCTTTTGCGTGTATAATATATAAGAAAAACCAGATTGTTTTAGCTCTACTTGAGGGTTTCACCGTATAAGGATATAAGTAGGTCGATTCATTGGTTTAAATAAATTTAATGATGCGACTGCTCAAGGAGCCTACAATTTACCACCGAATCCGAACGGGTACATGAAATGCACTTTTTTAAATAAATTTTACTCTTGAAAAACTTCTCATTTCCTCGCAAGAGCCGTATAAAAGGTGGCTCTGATGGGGAATCGAACTCGGAACACTTTGGCCTAACAGTCCGACAAACGGGAAACCACGGGAACTAGTTGGTTTTCGTTTAATTCATATGAATTAAATGCTCACAACCTTTCAATAATTGTATTTTGAGTAACTTTTGGATAGGTGTTGACTCCTATTAAGACTAAGGCATATTCCTGGCTATTCGTCTTCTCGTCTATTATTATTACGGCCAATCTTACAACATTCAAAACAGAGTGTCCAGTATAAATGAGGAATTCCTTTCTTTAACATTTTAGAAAATGACTGGTGGAGAGAACACCTGCCGGACGTGCGGTAAACTTTCTGAACAAGAAGATGCCTCCGACCTCTTTCCGTTGTTCGTATCCACCGAATATGACAATGAAATTAAAATGATTTTAACAGAGTTCGAAATATGGAATCTTGATGTATGAATTGCTGTGTTCTTTCAAATAGAATTTCATTATAAAATAACGTTTTTTTTTTTCATATAAAGATATCAGAAAATGACGGTTTACCACAGAACATATGCCTGACATGCTTCGACAGCTTTTGTCAAATTCATAACTTTCGCGTTATTTGCCAAGAAGCCCAAGTAAATTTCGGAGAACTATGCACTGGCTTGGATATAATAATCAAAATGGAATCCGAAGGCAATCAGGATTTTAATGTAGATTTCCCGGAGGATTTTGAAGGCGAACAAACTATTACAATACAAGAACACTATCGATTTCCCCATGATGAACGTTCCAAGGTACCTGAAATTCGAGCTGAATTACAGCCTACAATAGATATGTTAAACAAAATCAAAGCAATCAATGAAGGTAGACAAGATAAGGAATTAGAGAATAACGAAACTGTTGGACAGCAGGAAATCAAGGAATTCAATGCTGAAATACCCGACTTCAAACCTTACCGATGTGAATTTTGTATGGATGTAATCAGTTTTGATGACCCGGACCTCCTAAACGAACACTACAACATTTTACACAGCACCGACACACCTTACTTATGCCCTAAGTGTGAGAAATGTTTTGATACTAAATTCAAAAGAAATCTTCATGCCAAAACACATTATCGCATAATGGTTGAATGTGAAATTTGCGGCAAGAAACTGAGGGGTGGCAAGCCAATTATGGCTCAGCACAATGAACTACATCACGTCGAAAAAGACCGTGAATGTCTTACTTGCGGGAAAATATTTCCAAAAGCAACTCTGAAGACATTTAACTATCATATGAGCTGGCATGATGACGCCAAGTTGCACAAATGCAAGTATTGTGAAAAAAAGTTTATCCAAATAACGCATTTGGTAGTGCATGAGAAATCACACAACGGTTCTAGTGTCTATCAGTGCTATGAATGTGGAGTCGGTAAGTGCTTCGTCTTAAGATTATCTTAATTTTTGATTTAGGATTATTTAATTTTTAAGGATTTACAAACAATGACCTCTTAAACGAACACAAGAAAAACCACGAAGCGGAAGAAAAGAAAATGTTAGCAACAGAAACGGGTAAAGTTTTTATTTACTCAGCAGCTATTTTGGTATAATTTTTTTTTTTTTTCAATTTTTCTAAGGGAACTACCAACGAAAATCATCTCGATGCGAAATTTGTAAAAAAACATTTCGGTCATTAATAAATCTGCGGTTGCACAATTATAAAAAACACGGAGCCATGTATTCATCATCCGATAGAGAAATTGTGAAGCACCGCCAAAGTGCCGTTGTCGTAAAGCCATACAAATGTAGTAAATGTTCCGAATCGTTTTTATTGCACACCCAGTTGGTGATCCATTTGAAAGCACACGATGAGAACAAACCGTTTAGGTGTATCAAATGTGCGAAGACGTTTAAAAAGGACAAATATCTAAAACTCCACTACAATACGGTGCATTTGAAGAAGAAAAATTATGTTTGCCAAACATGTGGGATGGCTTTTATGTTAAAAGTTAATCTAGATGATCATATTGCTTTAAAGCACAGTGGTAAGTAAAGTTGTGATGGTAGATATACTTTTTTAATGTTACCATAACTTTTCTCCCTTTTTATAGAAACTAAAGACTTCAAATGTGATATTTGTGATAAAGCATTTGCTTTTGAAAAAGCATTAAAAAATCATATGCTGAAACATATAGAAAGGAAGCCGTATGCGTGTACAGTATGCAGCAAAAGTTTTAGACAATTGAACGTTCTTAAAGGTTGTCCAAGTGATGTTTACTGATTGTTTATGGTACTAAATTTGTTTGCATTAATTTTTCCAGTTCACGTGAAGTCCCATCAAAAGAAAAATACAAAGGTTTCTGATAAATACGTCGTTCAGTTGATTGAACACTTTGCAGAGAACGTTGATGTCCAATAACAGACCTCATTGATATCTCATATTATTAGCAATATAATTAATTTCCTAAGGCGCCAGTTATAGCGATCAGGAAAACGTATCATTCAAATTGATATTTAACTATGTTTTCATATGATTTGGCACATTTACTATAATTTTCAAAAAAAAAAGTTTTCAATTGAACGAATATTTTTTGTAAAAATTGAATTTATGTAAATATATTTATTTTCCGGACGGAATTTAATTTTTCGTGTCACCTGGTTATCATTTCACAGAAAATGTAACAAATGGTTCTATTTATTTACTGTTCCAACTTGCAATATCATCAGGAAAAAATGTCTGATGAACTTTGTAACCGGACAAAAGAAAGATAGTGGTTGATGCTGTTTTTTCTGAAGTCAACTGACGTTAATCAGTGAAAATTGCTATAAACGCTCATCAGGAATAAAATGTTTTCCATTTGTTTCAATTTTTCCTGATCGCTATAAAAGTAAAAGTTAAAAATGTGTACATGTTTCAATATCATATGTATATTCCTAATAAAATTCAGATGCTGTGGTGCTCAAGTACTGGTATGCTTTAGTGGAAATTTGATCAAGCAACACCGCGTCGTCGTGTACTTATCTACGTCAAAATAAACTGACAAATATCTTTACGTCGCCAAAAAATGTTTTTTTTTTGAAATTTTCTATTACTGATTTTAAATTGCTTCCTTTCCCTTGTTGGATTGAACCATCATCGAAACATACCAGATATCACTACTGTATCATCCGACTTTTTTTATCAATAAGGGTAGATTCATAAACGCATGACTGAAGTAATGATATTCAACCCATAGAGTGCAATGTTTACAAAAGCAAAAAAATTCGCATCACTTTACGAAACAAAAGGCATCAAGAAGATATCGTTATAAGATTTTGATTCCGGTGATCGATTGCTGTAAATATGAAAAAAAAAAAAACAATGTATAAACAAATTGTTGTAAAATAATTAACTTAAGATGCGTTTATCGATTTCAATGATTAGGGGGTATTTTAACAAGGCCGAAATAAACTTGATAATACCTACCAGGTATGAACGGGCTTCACAGCCCACACAGAGGTGGAATCGGCTAAGGGTGGTCAATTTTGATTATCAACTTTTCTTCATTCTGCGTAAGGTGATCGCTAAAACACTAAATGCTTGGCAGCACTCACAAAACACACATAATTAAAACTAAGTGTTTTTTTGCGTCAGCAAAATAACCCATCAGCATCGCATAGGCATCAGTTCCATCAGCTTCGCAAAAAAGCAGTGATGTCGTATCACTGAACAAAAATTTGACGTTTGGGAATTTAGCCTAACTTATAAACTAAAACATGCTTGCTTAGCTAGTCGCGTCGATTACAAACATACGAATCACATTTTGATCTCAAATATTTATATAATCTACACTTAATATAATCATTAAAATCATTTAAAAAAAAATGGGCACGACTGGGTCGCACGTACTTGCTCTTATGTGCCTAGTTACATTGGAAAGCAAGATTTTTGACAGAAACAAGTAACATTTATGTTGAAAATAACACAGTTTGAACTTATAAAAAGTATCAAAACCACAATACTTAACGGTTTTTAGTAAAAATTAAGTACACCATCACATGTCTTAAATAACAAAGAATTTATGAAAAATGTATTTCGAAAATTGTACGACCGGTTTTGATAAATTCGTTTTTTTTTTTAGTTTAGTTTTTTTTTTTTTTTATTTTGGTATGCAGTTTTTAAGAATTTATTAATATACATGTGATTATAAAATTTAAAATAAATTTTTTTGATCAGTTTTAAGAATATTGATTTTTGAAAAAAAAAATTCAAAAATTAATTTTAATTAGAAAAATTTATTAAAAAAATTCATATGCAGAATTAATTTGGCTACTTAGGTCTTTTCAAATATAAAATTTGACAGAAATCCAAAGAACCGTTACCGAGAAAGCCCAAAATTAAAAAAAAAACGTTATATGAAAGGTACCGTTAATATACTTTTCCCGTAAATTTGGTTCTAATCAGATGATAGCCAATACCAACAAAAAAATTCTCAAAAATTGTCATCAATATCGTTGGAGCCGTTTTCGAGAAAAATAAGCTTTTCCTTAACGGTCATATGACAGGTACCGTTATTTTTGGGCCTAAAAAATAAAATTTCAATTTCCCCTCTGGGGAATGCCAAAATATTCACACACACATTTCGTATCTATCTGGTAGAAAGCAAAAGACGAAAGTGAATAACATTTTATCTGATGAAATACAAATTGATATTGGTGTTCAACAGGGGTCAATCCTAGGCACATTTCTTTTTAACGTTTATATCAATGACATCGGCAGTGTAATAAACTATAGTCAATATGCATTATTTGCTGATGACGGTTTGTTG
The DNA here is from genome assembly GCA_963971375.1 of Platycheirus rosarum. Classification (NCBI taxonomy): domain Eukaryota; kingdom Metazoa; phylum Arthropoda; class Insecta; order Diptera; family Syrphidae; genus Platycheirus; species Platycheirus rosarum. Next base: position 2,267,774 of record OZ020510.1, on the reverse strand, counting down.
TATGTTAGCTGTAACAACTTGAAAGAGGGTATCACAAAAATGCAAGCAGATTTGGATAATCTTAGTGTTTGGCTTAAAGCAAATAAACTGAAATTGAATGTGTCGAAAACAAAAATGATGATTATTGGTAACAATGTGGCAAGTGATAGTGTGATGAATATTAAAGTAGATAACGAAAACATTGAAATAATTACAGAAGTTAAGTACCTGGGTATTGTTATAGACAACAAATTAACATTTAATAAACATATAGACCATATAGTGAAGAAAATATCTGAAAAGACAAATTTACTCAGAAAAATATTTCAACAGTTAGTTCAATAAACATTTTTAATGCGATAATAAAACCACATTTTGAATACTGTCCCTCAATTTTGTTTTTGTGCAACCAAGAGATGCTTAATAGACTTCAAATCCTCCAAAATAAAGCGATGCGAACAATTTTAAAGTGCAATATATATGCTCCTATATGTTACATGTTAGATACGTTAAGGTGGCTTAACGTCAAACAAAGAATTTTGATGAATGTTTTAGTGTTTGTCTTTAAAATTAAAAGTAATCTAATACCTTCCTATTTGTCTCGTTTAGTAAACTATGTGGGCGATGTTCAACCCTTTACATTAAGAAATAATCATGATTTCCGCCTTCCTTTGGTACTTTGGTACGAACAAGTGCAGGCCAGAACTGTTTATTCTACAAAGGACTGAGAATTTTCAACACTTTGCCAAACATATTAAAGTCGGAAAACAACCTAAACAGCTTCAAACGTCAAATTGTTAATTTTGTTAGAATAACTCTATAAAGTGATTTATTTTCAAATTGTTAAATTATTTATTATTTATTTATTTGCCAAATTATTTATTTATTATTTAATGCTCTTTAAACACACAAAAAACAATTGTATAATATTATTTTGTTATCAAATAGTTGGAAATACCAAATAAACAAACAAACAAACCAAGTTTGAAGATAATCGCTCAAGCCGTTTAGGCTGCAGCTCGTTATACATACTGAGACTGACAGACATTTTTGTCAATCAATTTTTTAGACTTCTCTATGATCGTAACGTCATGTTTCATTGTTCTCAATTTTTTTTATATTCACGAATACTAAACTTGCCTAATAGTCCCTATAATCGCAAGTAATTAGAAGAAATATTTTCACGACTTTTCCAATAGTCTTGTAATTCTGTTTAAATGTGTTTAGGTTTTATTTGATTTGTCCAATAAGTAAGCGGCTAGATAAATGTAGCGAACGTGCTTCCGGGCATTTTTGGAAATATATTGTTGGGGCTCGTGATTCGTGAACCATTGCAAAGGGTACAAATGACTACCTGCACGAATTTTACCCTTGTTGTCTGTGAGCTATTTGTATTTCTGCGGAAAACAGTTCTTCTGGAACTATACCCGTTCATTCGTATATAATCCAAAACTAATTTTTGGCAAATTTCTCGCACAAATATCTCCCCACGATTTAATATATATGCAGTGATACAATTCTTCATCGAGCATTTATGGCGTTAATATCTTGAATGAAAAACCACCGTCTCAAGCTATTATAGACTTTTTTATGTTTCGCAACTCGAAAAATTTGCCGTTTTAAGGAGAACTTTATTGCCATCTTCGTGCAGAATTTGCCTGTAATGGTAATGCCCAATTTTCAAATTAAAATGAATAAGATACGATTCCTTGGCGTTTATTTTTTGTCTCAATATATTATTTATTAGATTGTACATCCTCACTTCCGCACCAAACTTGAAGCATTCGCATACAGCGCTTCACTGAATTCAACAATTTAATTCAAGCATTTAAATTGTTTCTTCCTCACCATTGGAAAGATTTTCATCAACTACAATATCATTGATTACACCTCCTTCGGTTTCGACTTCATTCCTCAAAAGGTGAACATTCATGTGATCTGAACAGCCAAATATGTAATACATTATAAAATATAAACAAACAATCAAATTTTCTTACGTTTCAACACAGCCAATTGTTTAAATCCTTTGCTGCATATTGTACAAATGAAGGGCTTCTTATCGGAGTGCGACAACATATGCGTCTTCAAGGTCATTGATGTTGCAAACCCCTTTCCACAAAGTTTACATTTAAAATCTTTTGTTCCTAAAAAAAAAAAACAAAAATATTGTTTACAAATTCTTATCACAGAATGGAATAAATCATTTTATACTCTCATGCTTGGCCATCATGTGTCCCCTCAAATTATTTCTTTGCGGGAAAGCCCATCCACATATGGTGCACTTAAATGGTTTCTTATTTAAATGCAGTGCATCTACATGCAACTTCAGGTGTGTTTCGCGCTTAAAATTCTTTAAACATATCGAACATTTAAACGGTCTGTCTTCGCCGTGGGTTTTTAAGTGTTTTTCCAACTGCGACTGCAATACATACTCTTGCACACACTCAGGACATTTATATGGTTTAATTAATGGTTTCTTGTTTCTACGTTGCTTAAGTATATTCAGAACTGCTGGTGAAGATGGTCCATCATGCTTTGTATAATTATGAACACGTAAATTAATTGCCGCTCGATACGTTACATTACAAATATCACAATGGGGATACTTGATGCCGGGTCTGTGACAATACATGTGCTTATACAAATGATGAGCTTTGGAAAACCCTGTAGAAATGATAAAATATCGCAATTAGCATAAGTTTCTGTTATTTTTAGAGTTTTTACTCTTTAGACATTCAGGACATCCAAAACCAGTGTTTGCATGCGTTTTCTTGTGTTCGTTTAGAAGATCTTTGTTTTGAAATGCTGCGAAAAAAAAAATAAAAATCCAGTCTGCCATCGGAAATTCAATATTTACCTGATTTACATTCACTACATGAATATGGAAACTCGCCGGTGTGACTTTTTTCGTGAACTATCAATTCTGTCGGTTGAACAAACTTTTTATCACAAAACCTGCACTTGTGCAGCTTGGAGTCATTGTGCGAACTCATATGACAACTGAATCTTTTTTCCGAGATCATTTCGAATTTTTTGCCACATGTTGGACACTCTCGATCTTCCTCGACGTGATTGAAGTCATAGTGATGTTGAAAGACTTCTTTACCACCTTTAATCTTCTTGCCGCATTTTTCACAATCTATCGTTGATCGATCGTGTACACGAATGTGATAGTTTCGCTTTGATTTGGTGGCAAAACCCCTCTCACATTCTGGACAGTTGTAGGGATGCTTCGAAGAATGTAATTGATTGTAATGATCATTAAGCTGATCAGGGTCGTCAAAACGGACAGATCCCATACAAAAATCACATTTATATTCTTTTGGTTTGACAACGGAGTGTGTTTCTTCCGTTTCTTCAGCGCTCTTTTCGATTGGAACTGTTTCTTCCTCAGGACTAAGTGTCATCGATACTTCTTCTTCACAGTATTTTACATCAATAATTTCTGGAATTGGCGGGCTTAATGGTGGTTTCACACATTCATCGCCAGGAAATGTATAGTGTTCCTGGACAGATACTATCTGTTCCCCAGAAAATTCATCTTGGAAGTCTAAATATTCATCGGGTGTATCGTGTTCATCTTTGATGATGATATCCAAGCCAGTGCACATTTCTCCAAAGTTCATTTGTGCTTCAATGCACATCAAACGGAAATTATGTATTTGACAGAAACTATCGAAGCAGTTGATGCAAATTTTTTGTGGCAGGCCATCGTTTTGTGATATCTTTGGGGAACAACAAATTTGAATTGTTTATAAAATAATTGTTAATGATATTTACATTTAAATTCCATATTTCGAATTCTTCTAGTGTCATCTCTAATTCACTTTGATATTCATATGAATCGTACAGTGGAAAGAGATTTGTGCCATCACCTTCCTCTGAGGCTTTACCGCACGTCCTACATGTCTTCTCTGCAACGCTCATTTTCAAAGCTAGAAATAGATTCCTAGAAGGAATACAAAAAAGATGTGAAAAATGTTGTCAGTTGGCATTTCGAACACAGGGGGCCATTTCGTCTAGGAGGTGATTAGGTTAACGATTTACGTAACAAATGGGGTTTGGCTGTTTAGGAAGACTTCGACGTCAATTCCCCGATACTTGAAAATCATGTCCATAGCATATTATATATGTAGGAAGGCTACTTCGTTTGTACGTGGTGCCTGGGCCTGTGTTTAAGTAATGAGTGGGTATTGCTGTTTTAAGACACAGGTTAAGCGTGCCTGGTGACGCAACGTAAAGCAACGACAATGTTGACTTCGTTGACTTCACAAAAGGAATACCCCAAAATTAAGGTTTTCAGAATTTTTTTGGTCTTCAAAACCTTTAGTGCCATTGCCGTAGTGGTTGTGACGGACTTACATACCTCACCGGGTTGACCCTTGTTCCTTACACCAGGGACCAGATTCCAGTGTACTTTCTCGCAAGAAGAATCCATTCCTATTCGACAGTTAATTGCAAGTCCCCTCCATTCCTGTATATTAGATATTAATATGAGTATTAAGCACTATTTCTTCCCCGCCCTAATGGAACCGCCACGTTAGCTACCTATTTATTTTGTAAACACGGCAAACCAAGCATACAATTACTTTATTATTGGAAGTTGGAAGCATTTGTATCACCCTTGCAGAGAACCTCTTACAGAGCACAGAATAGTCGTAACTATTTAGTTTACATACATACGTACCTATGACCTAATTTAAATAAATAAAAAGCTATAAAATCCGAATATCTAATACAATTTAAATGAAAAATTAAAATATACACAGATTTCGGAAAATTTAGTTTTGATATTTTGTTGCAAATGCAATACACACGTTCCATGTGTAAATTAAAATATGGCAAACTATAGATCATAAGAAAACATAAAGCAATTGATATTGTTAACTTACTTAGTAAAAATGTATGTAAACACAATTTCATAGAAAAACAATTTATTTGTTTTTTTGTTTAACCGAAAAACTATTTCTAAGAAGAGTTTGAATGGCGACGACGGCGAGGCGATTAGAAATACAAACGAATTGACATTTCCTATCCCAAAAGATGTTCCGGAGATGTGCATGCAAAATATGTAAAAGAGAGTGAAGGTACATAAAATTGCTGTCGCACAATAGATTTAAATAGATTTGCTTTGAACACTTTCACTTAGCGTCATATGACGTTGATTATCCATCCCTTTTCAACAATGAGATTTTATTAATAATTAATATCGTTTTTTTGTCGTTCAGAGCATTGGAAAAAGAAAGAAGAACGACAATTAAGAGGATAATTCTCTCTTCGCCTACAAACTGAAAAATGCCCCGTTTAGCGACATATGCATAGCCCGGTCCTTGTACATTTCTTATGGCATGGACGTATTATATATGGACTGCTAGTTGCCTACCTCAAGTTGGTACCATTTTAGTTTCAGTTATTTTGGGCGACACTAGCCCTCCTGAGTGCACTAGCGGAAAAAATAAACCTCAATTCTGACATTTCATCCAGTAATCCCAGACTTTGGCAGCAGGTTTTCCCAGGTTGGCATGTTAAAATTTCCTTTTTTCTCCCCGTGTTATTTAGAATATCCCACAATTAATTAATAAAAAATCCCTTTTTTCCTTCTAGTGCTTTTAGCTTGTCTTAGACACAAACCAATAAAAAAGAAGTTGTCCACGATCTAAAAAACAAGAGGCAAAATACCAAAGATGTCGCACACTTCTATGGATGAAATTCAAAAGTGTCAGTTATGTTTTACCGGTAATTGCGACTTTTTGAATTTTAAAAAACAGATGTCGCGATCTTATATGTCAACATTTTAAGTAGTTATTTTGTTTTTACCTGAAGTGGGTTCAGGAGAGCTAGCATCGCATTCTCAATTTTGGCGACATTTTTTTGACAATTGTTGTATGAAGGACCTTGTGTACATGATTCCTTTTTTCGGATGTTTCTTCATTCTTTCTTTCTGACAATTGGGTAAGGGGTGTAGAAAAGTAACGAATGGAATAATGAAAATTTTAAGATTTTTTTTTTTTGGTTGAGCTTTGAAGTTTCTCGTTTGAGAAAGAAAATGCTATGAACGGAATAAAAAATAAGAACTTTTGAAGTTGAAAACACTTCCCAAACATGTTTTTTTAGTGGTAATGGATTGTTTTAATTGTTTTTTTTTTAATTTTTGCAAATTTCTTTAGAATAAAACAGCAGTTTGTAAGAAAGCATTGGATATATTGAGGGTAATCCAAATCAGTGTACATACCAACGTACGTGCCTGTCCAAAAGGAGAATGAAGAAACAACCGAAAAAAGGAATCATGTACACAAGGCCAAGCTGACATTAGATTAACAGTCCATATATAATACGTCCATGATTTTTTGCTTTATTATAGCTGAAAATATGAAAATAAAAACAAACTTCTTTAGAAAATAGAAAAAAAACTAGTCAGCATTTATAGATGCTATAAAAAAGGATTTTAAAAGTATACGTACAAAATTTGAGAGTTCATTTACGTGAAGATAAATTCACAAGGTTCTTACGCTTTATCAGGGTTTTACGCGATTCCCATAATAATAATAACATAATCAAACAGCTCTTTGTGCTGTGGTGAATAAAAAATCGGAAAGGTCGCGTTGTGTGTTGTGTCTTGTGTCTGTCATCCAACACATATTTCCATTTTCCAGTTTCTGGACATTTTTCTTTTCTACAAAAGCAATTGCAGAAATAAAAGCCATTCTGATACTATTTATTTAATTTGTGGACTTATTTAGTGTTTAATCGTTATTTAAAGTATATAAAAAAGCATTTAAACTAACACTCTAAAGAATAGAATACTAATTTCTTAAATATTCACCAAAAAAACGTTTAATTTGTGAAAATCTACGACAAGAGCCTTTCGGCACATCCTTTCCAAACTTAAATGCTTGTCTGAATTCTAAAGGTACTTTTTTTGTTTAATTGAAAAAAGAAAAATACAGTTAACAATGTATCCTGTGTTTGCATTGTCGGTTAATCGCATTTTGCTTTTATCCTATTCACCTAGAAGCTCAAGATCTATTGCATATAAGTAAACGTGTCTTTCTAGCAAGCAGGGAACCTGGTGGTTCCCAAAAAAGTTCGGGTATGCTTATTTACCCGACGGTGTCTCGACTTGACCGCGTTTCCACTAACTGCTTCGCCCTAAGGCTCCACCTGTGGGGTGTGTTCTAATGACTAGGAGGCGTTGGCCGACCTCCAGCTTAGGACTGCCTTCGCGAAGCGCTTTTGCAAGTTATTTTTTTGACACGTGTTGCTCCACTTTTTTGTTGTGTTTGATCTTTCAAGGCACCCGTAATCTCCAGTCATACCAGAGATGCACGGAATGTTCTTAGGTGTTAAACTTCCCATAGGCTCACCTTGAACATCATTGCCCTGATGTGGTTTCTCCTTTTCGCCTTTTACGTCAAGCCACCAAGCCCTGCACCCATATTTGTTTCTCAAAAAATTGGATAAATTTTGTCATTATTAGTAGTACTAGCGAATTAAACTTGTAGAGTACAAAACTCTAGTACATGGAGCTTATATAACATCGTGCAAACACTTCTATTAAAAGTGTCTTAATGGGGCGTAAAATTGTATCCTTTTATCCGAGTTTTGAGCTCAGAATATTTTTCCTCTCGATCTGCAACATTCATTAAATTCTCTTTTCATTAACCTGACAGTAAATATGGCTGAAAGGACTTGCAGAACCTGCGGCAAAGCATCAGAATTCGAAGATGGATCGGGCCTTTGTTCACTCTACGACACAGTGGAATACAAGACCGAAATAAGTATGATTTTAGAGGAATTTGAAGTATGGAATTTAAATGTAAACCAAGATATGTAAGTAAATTACAAACCGATTTTTATAAACTCTTTTCTCTTCCAAAAGATAACAAGAGATGATGGTCTACCCCAAAAAATTTGCCTCACTTGCTTTGATAGCTTTTGTCAAATTCATAATTTCCGCTCAATGTGTGTAGAAGCCCAAATCAACTTTGGAGAAATGTGCACTGGATTGGATATAATTATCAAGGATGAAATGGATGATGACAACATGGACTTTTGGGACGATTATGAAGGAGAGCAGGCTGTAACTGTTCAGGAATATTACAAATTTCCCGGAGATGAACAACGAACTAAAACTGAAAAATCTGTTCAACAAGATCCTATTGATTCATGTGACGATCCTCCGGACCCAGAGTCCCAAGACAGAGACCAAGAACTTGAGGCTTGTCTTGAATTAAAACAATATAGATGTGAGTTCTGCATGGGATTCGTGAGTTTCGATGATCCTGAAGAACTCAATGATCATTGTAACGAACTGCATTCTACGGATTTACCCTACCCTTGTCCGAAATGTGATATGCGCTTTGACAAGTATTCAAAGCGAAACAGTCATGCTCGTTGTCACTACCCAACATTTCTTCAATGTGACAAATGCGGCAAGAAATTCAAAGGTGACCAACTAATGATGGACCAGCATATAGCATACTATCACGTTTACAAGGACCGGCAGTGCACAATTTGCCATCAAGTATTTGAAAAGGTTTCCTTGAATAGGTACTTTTACCACATGAACTGGCATAACGAATCCAAGCTTCTCAAATGCAAGTATTGTGACAAAAAGTTCATTCAATCTACCCATTTGATTGTTCACGAACAGAGACATAATCGAGAAACTCCATTTAAATGTAAACTCTGTGGAACTGGTAAGATTGGAGGTGTTATGATTAACAATTAGACCAGAAGGTAAAAGCTATTTCTTTCACAGGTTTCGCGAATAATAATCTCTTGACCAGTCACAATCTTTTGCATGAAAAAAACGAACTAATAGCGTGTCCAAAATGTCCAAAAAGTATGTAAAAATAAGTTGGAATAATGCAAATTTTTATTTATCGTATTGTATTTTGTTTTAGGATACTTTAGTAAGATGGGCCTGAAGTTGCATGAACAAAAAGTTCACAATCCGGATAAAATTACTCACCATTGTGCTATTTGCAATATAACATTCCATTATGCACACAATTTGAACTTACACAAGTACAAGAAGCATAATGGACCAGCTCCGCGAACTAAAACATCTACTCGAACTGCCCGACCTACAACAGCGTCGAATGCCGCACTTAAAATGTTTAAGCGACAAAAGAAGAAGGAATTCATTAAACCGTACACTTGTGATAAGTGTGAGGATTCGTTTGTGTTGGACATACAGTTGGAAAAACATATGAAAATTCATGACGAGCACAGGCCTTATCCGTGTTCATTTTGTTTAAAGAGTTTCAAGCGGGAGGCACATATGAAATTGCACGAAAGTACTATTCATTTAAATAGAAAACCATATAAGTGCACAATCTGTGGAGCTGCATTTATACAAAGGAGCCATTTGAGGGACCACATTAATATAAAACATGAGGGTAAAGCACTGTTTTTTTTTTGTTGGTTATATTCTCCTTATTCATTTTCTTTTCCATTAGACATAAAAAATCACGTATGCGATGTCTGCCACAAGAGGTTTGGAACCTTACAGACACTTAAGATTCACAAAGTAATACACTCTGAGGATAGACCTTTTGAATGCAAAATATGCCATAAAACTTACAAACAATTGGCAGTTCTAAGAGGTAAGTTGACATTTAAATTGTTGCATTGATTGTACATCTTAATATTTTCAACACACATAGCTCACATGAACTGTTGTCATTTGTGGAAGAAAGAGGGCAGACTTGGCGGCCCTGCACAAGTTTATAATAGTTCTCTATGCAAAGAAGAAGTTTCTCCATAAGGATCACGAAAAGTTTAGAGAGGATTTTTTCACAAAAAACAAATCGAATTTGTCCCCCATGGCCATTACAATTTGTTTTGTTTTGAAAAAAAGCTTAGCGTGGTTATATAATTAACTAATCTACAATGTCGTTTTCAGTTATTAAATTTTCAATTAAGACAACATAGTTTGGCTTTTTTGTAATATTATTTTTTTAACTTTCTGACTTGACGAACATGGTTCTGTGGAAACTCAACAAAATTCTGTTTAACCAAAGTATTTTTTTCCTTCTATAAAAATGAAAATTACACTGAATATCAAGGTGTTTTATTTACATGTCGAGACAAATTGGTTTTTGAATATGAAACAAACTACGAGCAAAGCGGTTTGTGCCTGCTAAAGACAGGAAAACGCTGAATTGGCTGCATATTCGTTTATTTCAACCTTTTAAAACAAAGAACCAGGCAACAATGACGTCGGCAAAACTAGAATCTGCTATCAATTCTACAGCAACAGATCAGAAATCAGTGAAATATAAATTTTGCCTTCGCAAATCGTATAAATATTAAATAAACGCAGACGCATTCGGTACAGAAACGGAGGGAACCGTCGCAAGCAACGCACAAATACGATATTATGTAGTTGCACTAGAATTTTCCGTCTTAACACCGAATTATTTCAACTGGGCTGAGATTACACAATTAGCCTGAATATATTAAGTACCTAGTCCTGCCATAAGTTCTGATATACAATTTACAGCGCTTATCCTGTAAAACTTCTTGCGGGAATAGAACCGTTAACTTTTTTTTCAGATCACATGCACTGATCAGTGAAGAATACTAGTCAGTTTGGTTTCAGTTTGCAAACTAGTAACATGAAGTGGGGCGTTAAAGAGTCGCGTCGCGGTAATAGCGTTGCACAAGAGCGGAAAGAGTACTGGCTAAATTTTTGAGTTGCTAAAACCACACGGTATATCAAGAATATTCGTTTATCGGGCTCGCTTCGGTGAATTTCTGGAGTAAAGGGCAAGGCAAGATGTGGTCGCCCGAGCTTGTCCGTACGAGTACGGTAGTAAAGGCAGTGCGTGAAAAAATTCGGAGGAATCCCCTTAGGAAGCGGAAGATCATGTCCAAGGAACCATCTAACTCCTCAACTAAAAAAAATTAGGCTGGAAAGATTCAAGCGACTTTTGCAGTGGCACGCGGAAAATGGCCACGAAAACATTTTGTTTACGGATAAGAACATTTTTAGCGTGGAAGAAGTTTTTAACAGACAAAATGACAAAATTTATGCCACTTCGTCTAAGGAAGCGAAAAAATTTGTTCCAAGCGTTCAACGTGGCCTTCATCCCGCTTCCGTAATGGTTTGGTGGAAGATCTCTCACCATGGTGTCACATCCCTCCATCCATTAGGTTATGGTTTGTGGTTAGAATTGAAGAACATGGCCTGCAAAACTATCCACAGAAATTTGGAAAGCCTTAGAGCAACATTAAATAGAGCAGCGTCCTCGATCTCAATTGAAACCGTACATGCCACAATAGCCAGTGGCCACACCGTTTGAAAGCTTGTGTTAACGCAAAAGTCAAATTGGGTAATAGGAAACGTGTGGAGTTTAATGTGTCGAAAACTAAATTCACTCTTCTGTTGTTAATGATAAATATACTCCATGCCATTGCCCATTAATGGCGCACTTGCCTCGAAGAAACCGAAAAACTTTCAGTACTCGGTATGGGTGTTAACGAAGACATCCGTTTGAACGACCATATAACTGAGATCGCCAGAAATGCTACTAAATGCTTGCTTAGGTTTTATGTATCGATGAAATAAGTTTTTCCCCAATTGAGTATAACTACCACCTCTAGGCAGATGCTTCTCACGCATCGCTAAACCTGCTCGATAAAATACAAAAGAGAGATAGGAAATATCTCTTAAATATTTGCCCTTCTCGAACACCTTAATTTATTGTTTCTTTTTGCCATATCTGCATTCCTTCCCTTAAACATTTCACCCGTAATACTCGCATCGCTTGGAATGCTCTTCAAGTCCCAATTTTTGAGCCAAATTTCGGACTTACCGTGAAATACAGAGATTCTTTTTTTAGTCGAACAACACGAACAACCGAGTTACGTTCAAATTTCAAAGATTTGATCTGAAAATCAAGATTTGCTCTTTTCTTTCTTGCTAGTATTGGTCATTCACTGACGAGCATACACAGTATTTGATATCACACACAAAAATACCAGGCATGTACAGTATATATATTTTTTTTTTTTTTTTTATAATTAACGCGCGCACAAGGGACTATTTATTTCCCTTTTAATGTAACACACTGCGCGGGCATTAGGAAGATAGGGAGGGGAGAGATAGGAGGTGTCGATTAACATTGGTTTTGAATGTTTGCAAATTGAAATGGCAAGGGAAAATCTCGCCGGGTAAACCATTCCAAAGTCGTGTTGTACGGCTAAAAAAAGAATCCCTATATTTCACGGTACGTCCGAAATTGGGCTCAAGGGTGAACTGATGGGCATTCCTAGCAAGACGAGTATTACGGGCAAAACTTTTAAGGGGAGGAATGCAGCTGGCTACCTCGAGTGAACATTTTTTATAAAAGAAACGATAAAATAAGGAAAGACATGAAACATTGCGTCGGTGTTCGAGAGGGGCAATTGTTTCAGCGGCAGTTCTATTTCCTATCAATCTTAACGCTCGATTTTGTATTCTATCAAGCAGGTGAAGCGATGTTTGCGAAGCACCTGCCCAGAGGTGGGAGTTATACTCGAGTTTAGGGCGTATAAACGCTTTATAAATTGTAGCCAGATCAGATGGGGAAAAGTACTTCTTACACCGATACAGAAAACCTAAGCACTTTGCAGCATTCTTAGCGATCTCAAATATATGGTCGTTCCAACGGAGGTCGTCGTTGACACACGAGTACTGAGAGCTTTTCGGTTTCTTCGATGTAAGTGCCATTCATGGACAATGGCATTGGGGGTATGTTCAGCTTTACCGACAGGAGACAGCATTTAGTTTTCTAAGCCAAGGACGAGAATTATCGAACGAATATGAAAAGCTGAGGGTAGAGTCGTCAGCAAAACAGTTAAGTGGATTAGAAGTAACAGACAGAAGATCATTTATAAAAATGAGGAAAAGAGTCGGAGACAGAACAGAGCCCTGGGGCACACCAGCATTTATTTTATGGGAATCAGACTTGAATCCGTCCAATACAACTTGTATTGAACGGTCCAGGAGATAACTTCTAATCCAACGAACAAGAGTATTATCGATCCCAAAAGCACGCATTTTCGATAAGAGAGCTTCATGCCAAACTCTATCAAATGCCTTGGAGATATCAAGAGCAATAATCTTACTTTCACCAAAGCGATGTAAAGATTTGTTCCACTGTTCGGTGAGATATGCCATCAGATCACCAGTGGAACGGTTGCTGCGGAAGCCATACTGACGGTCATGGAGAAGCTTACGATCTTCGAGATATTCCTTAAGCTGACGGTTAATCAGTGTTTCCATGACCTTAGAAAGAAGGGATGTCAGTGCTATGGGTCGGTAGGAGGAGGGGGAGGATGGGTCACCTTTCTTAGGGACAGGCTGGACAAATGCTGTTTTCCATCTTCTAGGAAAGATTCCAGAAGAGTAGGAGCGATGGAAAAGCTTACGCAGTGGCTTTGCCAGTGTGGAAGAACACCTCTTCAGAATAATCGGGGGTATACCATCCGGGCCAGCGGATTTGTGTATATCGAGATCTTTGAGAACTCTGGCTACTGTACGAGTGCGGAAAAAAATCTGTCCCATGGAAAAAATTACATTCTCAAGTACAGGAGGGGCAACGTTGCTATGCGGCAGCGTGGAGCTAGCAGCGAAATGGGCGGCGAGCAAGTTTGCCTTCTCTGAAGAGTAAACAATTGGTTTGTTACTGTCGATGAGCGTTGGAACCGAAGATGTTGAGGAGTTTTTAATATTTTTTACAAATGACCAAAAATTTTTACTGCCTTTGGGACACTGTAGAATTTTTTGCCGTAATTTTTGGTCATGCAAAAATTTGGTTCTTTCAATAACGGAGTTGCATGAGTTTCTTGCTTGTTTGTGCTTTTTCCGATTTTCCTCTGTAGGGTTGGCTTTGTAAGAACGGAAACTTACTTCTTTGAGCCTGATAGCTTCTTTACACTCAGAATTAAACCAAGACTTTTCTTTAGGTTTGATGCTTTTTACTCTGTTAGGAATAAAAGCACGCATCCCTAGAAGAATCACATTTGTGATCATTTCAGCACTGGCATCAATGTCACTATCGAGGAAGCATAGTGACCAGTTAAAGTTTCGGAAAAAGAAATTCAGGCCGTCCCAGTTGGCTTTCTCGTATTGCCAAACGGTCCTGGTGGGAAGTTTTTCTTTAACTGGATGGGTGGAGGATGAGAAATTAGCTGAAATAACACAATGGTCTGAAGTGCCAAATGGAGAAGTTACACTAATGGTATACTTATCAGGGTGAGAAGTAAGAAACAAGTCAAGAGTATGGGCGGCTTGCCCAGCAACATCCGGTATACGCGTTGGCACATCGATCAGTTGGGTAAGGTGATGTAACCCGGCAAAGAGCTCGACATACCTTCCTTCGGGTGTTGTCTGACCAGAATAGCGGAGCCAGTTGGAATTGTGTACATTGAAATCGCCCGCAATAACGATTTCAGTGCGAGGATAAAGGGAAACAATTTTCGAGATGGAATCAGACAGCGCATCAAACTCGTTACAAGTGGAATTGCTGTCGAGATTTGGACTCCTGTAAATAAAACAATAATGAATGACATGCTTGCGGACAGTGAATTTGAGCCACAAGAAGTTAAAGTCCGTGTTGGAACATTGCCCATATTGGGGAAGGCTCTGGCAAGCAATATCATTCCTAACATAGACCACGAGACCATGATGGGAAAAGAGTAATGGCACCAAGCTATACCCATGTAGAGCAAACTCTGATAAATCAGTATTTACTCCAACCTGGGTTTCACTTAATGCCAAAACAGCTGGCCTGTATTGAACAGAGTAGACGTACAGGTGAAAGAAATTCTTTCTTATACCACGAACATTGGAATACACGACACAAAAATCACTTACCATTTCAAAATACTTACACACAAAACACAATTCTGACTAAGTCGAACCATGCAGTGAAAATCCAAATTAATCTCTGTAATAAACAAACTGTCTTAGGTGTTATGCCCATAAGACAGCTTGCATACAAAAAATCAATTTAAATATTCAGCACAATAGGACAAACTCAGATGCCCTTATCCATTTACCGCAAGCATACGATGCCTACAGTAGATAAGAAAGAGGCAGTTAAGCTAAGCACAAAGGGTTGGGACAGATAGGAGGATAATTTGATTTGTTATGCAAGTGTGTATTATTTTTTTTTTTCTTCCACAGCGCGAATGGGCATCTTATCGTCTTCCAACGACACGAGTGGATATTGTTTTTTTCATTTGCTCTTTTCTTTCTTGCTAGTATTGGTCATTCACTGACGAGCATACACAGTATTTGATATCACACACAAAAATACCAGGCATGTACAGTATATATATTTAAAATGCCATGTCTGCTATTAGACGATGAAACTAGATGCATGCACCTTGTTCGAATTCTTCTTTGTTTTTTCATCTCTGTCGCAAGTGCCATTACACGATGAATTTAGTTTCATGCAACAAGTTTGACAGTTCTCTTTCATTTTCATTTTTCATCATCATTTGCAATGAATCTGCTCTTTTAACCCTATCGATGTAATGACTGTGTTTAACCACATACACATTTTTCCTGGAATCATAAAGACATAATATGTCCAAATTAAGTACCTTAAACCCCAAAAAATTACATTCCACCTTATTTTCACTCATTTTTGTTCCTTTATTTTGAATCTTATCAGAAGTTTACTCTGGGCACAACGAAAACAAGTGATAAAGAATTAAAGAAAGCGAACAAGAGAAAAGAAAAACGTCAAACAAATTCTTCGAACATGCTACCCGTGCGACACACGACAGCTTTTTTCCTGTCTCATCTTTTCGATTTTTTTCTCCCTTTTGCACTTAGTCTGCTATTAGACGATGAAACTAGATGCATGCACCTTGTTCGAATTCTTCGAACATAGTAAGTGCAAAAGGGAGAAAAAAATCGAAAAGATGAGACAGGAAAAAAGCTGTCGTGTGTCGCACGGGTAGCATGTTCGAAGAATCTGTTTGACGTTTTTTCTTTTCTCGTGTTCGCTTTCTTTAATTCTTTATCACTTGGTTTCGTTGTGCCCAGAGTAAACTTCTGATATGATTCAAAATAAAGGAACGAAAATGAGTGAAAATAAAGTGGAATGTAACTTTTTGTGGTTTAAGGTACTTAATTTGGACATATTATGTCTTTATGATTCCAGGAAAAATGTGTATGTGGTTAAACACAGTCATTACATCGATAGGGTTAAAAGAGCAAATTAATTGCAAATGATTATGGAAAATGAAAATGAAAGAGAACTGTCAAACTTGTTTCATGAAACTAAATTCATCGTGTAATGGCACTTGCGACAGAGATGAAAAAACAAAGAAGAATTCGAACAAGGTGCATGCATCTAGTTTCATCGTCTAATAGCAGACTTACTATGCTCGAAGAATTCGAACAAGGTGCATGCATCTAGTTTCATCGTCTAATAGCAGACCATATTTGTATTTTCTCACTTCAAAAACACCTTTATTTGTTATTTTGTATATTTAATGGATATTTGTTAATTTTTTGACTAAGCACGGGCTGACACAAGTTCACAACAAACAACAAAAATAACAAAATATTTTCCATTTGACGTTTGACCCAAAGACTATTTACATGTATGTGTGCATTCAGATCAAATCTGCCAACCTATCAGAGATCAAATCTTTCGTGTTGAGATTTGATCTAGATTTGCTCTTTTTCTTGCAATGAAACTCTCGAAATTGAAAAAGATCAAATCTTTTGACAGAAAGAGCAAATCTTTTCTTGAATGAAACTCGCTATAAGATTGATTTTGATAAAGTCATATTTGAATTTTTTGGAATTTTTTTTTATTTTTTTTTGAGAAAATAGAATGCAGTTTCCTAGATATTAGAAATGCATTCAGCTGATCGTAAAATGTAAAATTGTTTAATTCAGATAATTTAATACTTTATTATTATTATATCGACTTCTATTTTCCTTCTGCTTCCAATTGTGATTCTAAATTTTCAATATTTTCATCCAAATAATGTAAACTTATAAAGAGTCCTATTGCCAATCCGATCAGTGCGTTTGTCTATAAGAAAAAAAGAATAGGTATATAAAACATTTCACTATTTTTACTAAAAAAAACACAAAAATAGCGACTCACAATCAAGAGTGCCTGCCATGATATAGAAACATCAAAAAATATTCGCATATTAAAGTTATGTTTCAACAAGTATTTCATATCCTTCAAAACGAGCATTACATTTTCCTCCATAGGTGATTTGCTTCTTAAAACTTGGATAATGTCCTTTAAGAATGAACTTTTCTGCAAATAGGACAACAAAGTATACTGAAATGGTGCGGCTTACCCAGTTTGTTATAACTAACCTCTTGTTTAAGACCATAGTTCACCATGTAAAGACTAAAGTAGTCCCAGAATATGAATACGAAAACTCCAATATTAAAAATGTATAAACTATTTCCAATTGGTCCAGCTAATATCATATTCCATGTCGTTATGTAATAAACTATTATATAACTTGCTCCCAATAACGAAATGGAATTCATTAAAAACAAAAATAGTATTTGTTTCTGAATAGCTTGATTTAAAGCCTCTGTTGTAATGGCCAAATCTTCTAATTTCTTAACCAAAACTTGCATAGTTTCGAGATGAGAATCACTGTTTTCTAAATAACTAGGATCTGTCGAAATCACCGACAACACGGTCGAATTAGGATCTACTGTTTCAGGAGGTTTTATGATCTTTTTCTGAAAACTTTCGTTTGTTTTTGAATGTATGTCTTGAAGTTCAAATTTGGAAAACAAGGAAGCTAGATTCAACACTTTAAAGGAGCAAGCCAATGCAAAATGTGGTATAAACAGAGCTGCAGCATGCATGATTTGGTCTTGGGTTGGCATATGGAACTCCATCTCCACCATAATGTATACACCAAAACCAGCATTTATTAACAAACCAGAAAAAAGCCAAACATTCGCCATTAGATTATTCCAAGACCACCACCTTATGTGCTCTCGGGAAGGAAGAGTATTGATTAGGTCATTCAAAACTTGTATTAAATGCTTCATGTCAAAAAACACCAACAACCACATCTTCAAGCCCATCAGAAGGTGTAAACGGATGATTTTGTGGAGAATTGGAGCGATAATGGTAAGAAAATTAAAAGCTGACGCATCCAAAAAGTGGGCTCGAAAACATATTGCATACCAGAATGCTAAAATGATCAAATTAATCAATGCAGCTATATTTATTTGAAATTTTTGGGCTTCTACACTAAACCAATGGATTTGGTATCCACCGCAAATGAAGAGTATATTTAAGGCACGCAATATTCCATTGCGATTCATTTTGTATTGTACGCGTTTGAAAATAGACTGATCGTTTAATTTAACATTTTTTTTTTGAAATATGTTTAGTTAGTAGTTAGATGTGATATTTATCTCTTCAGATGAGCGTGACTATGATGTTTGAAATATTTAGATACCAAGGCCATTAGTCCCATTAAGTCCAAATTTAATTTCGGGGGAATTTGAGTATTGTAAAAAAAAAATACAAAATTAATGGACGTTAAGTCCGCCCTAGCTTTGGCCATCAGTTCAACAGCAGATGAATCAAACTATGTCTGCGTTTAATACAAAAACGTGTCTCAAACAGACTTTAAAACAAAAATTTAAATCGGGAGTGGATAAGATCAGCCTTTCTATTAAAAAAATCATAGTTTAAAATCGTATAGCAAATAAATCTCAATAAATAGTGCGTAAACTGCCAAGTCGGGGCAATTAAACAGACCATTCTCAAGGTATTTGAATGTAGACCAGTTTGCATTGGGATATTCCAAGTCTCACAAAACTACGAACTCTACGAAAGTTAGACAAATACCATTCCAAAAACCAGAATCACTAGATCCAACATTTTGTTGCGGTTACTACATCCTCTCCAAAACTATAAATTTTATCCATTTAAGAAATAGACCCAAATGCCGTTCCACAACTTCCTAAATTTTGGTAGCAAAACCTTTTTTTCAAAAAAAAAAACTGGCGCATATCCGTGCAAATTTACTGATAAGGATTTTTTTTTATAATCGCACTGCAAAGAAGTCTGTTTTGCTTGTTTAAAGTTTGAAGTTCGATCGAACACACTGCGCGAGCCGGGTTAACTATTGGAAATTCGTGTTGTTTGGCTTAAAAAAGAATCTCTATATTTCAAGGTACATCCGAAATTTGGCCCAAGTGTGTGGTGTGTAGTGTGTACAATCATTCCCGGCGAGACGACTATTACGGTGAAATGTTTAAAGGGAGGATTAAAAGAATGGGTAAAATGAGAAGAGACGTGATTTACTGCTTCGTTTTTCCAGATGGGACAAATTTTTCGTAGATAGTTCTATTTCCTATAATTTTTAACGTTCGGCTTTTTATTTTATCGAGCAGGTGTAGCGATAGCTATGCTTGAGAAGCACCTGCCCAGAGGTGGGAGTTATAGTCGAGTTTTGGGTAAATAAACGCTTTATAAATTGTAGTAAAAAAAATTGAACGACTGGATCGCACGTACTTGCTCATATTTTTTTTTTTTTTTTTTTATAATTAACGCGCGCACAAGGGACTATTTGTTTCCCTTTTAATATGTGCGGTCATATTGTAGAATAAAATTAAAGAAAATTAATGTGAACATCAAAGCATTTATTTGATTTTTGTGACTTTTGATTGTTCGAATAAAGTACGTTAAATTTTATTGGGTGAAATAATTTAAATGCCATTTTAATTCTTTAGGAAATGTAAAAAAGTGAGATTTTTTCAAAATCGTAGGAGCCGTTTTTAAATAAAACGGTTTTTTTCCAAAAAATAATTGAAGAATACAAAATTAAGCACAAAAATAACGTACATTTAAAAACACAATTAAAAAAAAATTCACTTACCCGTTTTCAAAATATTGATTTTTCAAAAAAAAATTTTTTTAAAAATTATAAAAAATACAAAAAAAAAGTTTTCGAAAAAAAATTTATGCAAAATTACTTAGGCTGCATACATCTTTTTGAATATCAATTTTGATTGTAATCGGATCACCAGTTTTCGAGAAAGTCGAAGAAAAAAAAAACCGGTCCTATGGGAGGTACCGTTTTTAGCCCACCATATTAATTTTTTTTTTACTAAAATATAATGCTTACCTACAGTAGTACAGATTTTTTTTATAAAAATTCTTAGAGCCGTTTTCGATGAAACTAAGCTTTAACATAACGGTTATATGACAGCTACCGTTGATTTTTGAGCTAAAAAAATGAATAAAACTCTTTTGTAGAATGTCAAAATAACCATAAGTTAAAAAATTGAAGACGACTGGCCCAACCGTTTAGGCTGCAGTCCAAAATACATCCGTACAGACAGACAGGCAGACAGAATTTTGCCAGTAACTCAAAACGTTTTCTCTATCATCCTAATGTCATGTTTGATTGTTATCTCAACATTTTTAATCTGCACGAATGCATAACTTGTATTATAGTACCTATAATCGCAAGTAAAAATTGATACTGACAGTTAAGGCGTTTTTCTTTATTCACTCAGAAAAGGGAGTCTGAACATTCTGAGCTATCAGAGTAAGCTCTGAACCGAGTGTGATTTGAGCGCTCAGACATAATTTTGAAATACGTTCCAGTTCTTGGCTGTCACAAATTGACACTTCTCATATGGCTTATTAACAGGCGGCAATATTATGCATATAATACTATTGTCTCTTTCGTTTTGGCATCTATTTTTTCGAAGAGTGGTGTAGGCAATGTGCATGGTATAGAGTGAAATAGCCTACAACTCTAAAGTGACGTATATTTCGTTCAGTATTTTCTCAGAATGCTCAGTCAATTTATTCTGAGCGCATATAGCCTTTTCAGAGCAAGCTCTGATCATTCTCTGAGCGAAAAAAGAAACACAACTTAATTTTGGACAACTCAGACTCTGCTCTGAAAAAAAAGAAAAACGTCTTTAATCAGCGCTTTCATAACCTTACATAAATTGCACGAATGGATCGCATGTAATTGCTCATATGTGCGGTCACACGTCGAATAAAATTTAATAAAATGCACGACAGGGTCGCACGAACTTGTATGTAATTAAAATAAGAAAATATTTTGAATTTAATTTAATTTATTAATTATTTAATTAGTTTAATAGTTTTTTTTCGGGAACACTAAGTATGCAATAAAATTTGACAAATAAATAGTCTATGGAGGAAAAAAATATTGAAAATCGCTCAACCAGTTTTTTTTAGTCGTTTTTTTTGAAAAATTTATTGAAATGGTTTACGATAAAACTGCCTTTGAAAAAACCGGTTCTATGAGGTACTGATATAGTACAAGTTTCGAAAAATTCATTCTAACTGGAAGATCTGTTGTTGTAAAAAAGTAGGACCCTGAAAGTTTTATCAAAATCGTTAGAGCTTTTTTCAAGAATATCAATATAATTGTATCGCAGTTACCGTTATTTTTCGACCTAGACCAAACATGAAAAACCCCCCGAGATACTATCTAATAAATACTAAATACCAAGTTTGAAGCAAATCGGCCCATCCGTTTAGGCTGTAGAGGTGCGAACACACAGACAGACAGATGGACAGAATTTCCGGATCCACTTTTTTCGACTTCTCTATCATCGTTATGTCATGTTTGATTGTTAGAATTATTTTTTTTGCACGAATCCATAATTTGCCTTATAGTACCTATAAACGCAAGTAAAAAGAATGGAAGTAAGTCCTATGTGTCGGTAGGTGGAGGGGTCAGCTTTCTTAGGGACCGGCTGGACAATTGCTGATTTCCATCTTCGAAGAAAGATTTCGGAAAAGAAGGACCGATGGAAAATCTTACTTACTTACTTACTTAGGGGGCGCTACAGTTCGGGACGACCCTAGGCCTCAACCAACATGCCTCTCCAGCCAGCTGGGTCTTTGGCTAGCTGCCTCCAGTTTCGCACTCCAAGTGGGTTGAGGTCGTCCTCCACTTGAGCGCGCCACCTAAGGCGAGGTCTTCCTTGACTGCGTCTACCCTCTGAGATGGAATCGCAGATCCTGTGAGCCGGAGCATTGTTGTCCATTCGCTATACATGACCTAGCCATCTTAAACGTGATACGCGTATTTTTTTGACCAGATTAATGTCTTGGTTGAACCTTCTCCTCCAAAGCCCATTAACGCAGATAGGGCCAAAAACCCTCCGAAGAATTTTACGCTCGAAACGACTAAGGATATCTTCATCCGCTTTAGATAGAGTCCATGCCTCGGCGTCATAGAGCAGGACTGGGATGATTAGGGTCTTATACAGAGTCTCCTTTGTCTTTCGAGAGAGGGTTTTGCTACTCAATTGCCTTCCTAGCCCATAGAAACAGCGATTGGCAAGAGTAATTCTTCGCTTTATTTCTGACGTAGTGCCATTTGGCTTAGTGGTTAGTGTGTCGGACTGCTAAGCGAATGAGTCTGGGTTCGAATCCAGTTCATAGCCATCTTCTTTTCCGGGGTACTGCCTCTTGCGAGGAACTGACAAAACCTCCAAAAGTAAAATTTGTCTCGAAAAAAGTACATCTCATGTAGCCGTTCGGACTCGGCGGTAAACTGTAGATCCCTTCCATTCTTGCAGATTAACAACACACACACAGGAATGGTTGAGAGTATAAGTCACTAGGCCTTGGCTCCTTAAGCAGCTGTCGCGCCAATAAATTTATTTATTTATTTCTGACGAGATGTTGTTGTCAGATGTTATAGTGGATCCGAGGTACACAAAGTCCCTAACTACCTCAAAGTTGTACCTGTCTATTGTGATGTTTAATGGAAAATCGTACGCAGTGGCTTTGCGAGTGTGGAAGAACACCTCTTTAGAAAAATAAGTGTATGCCACCCGGCGGATCTGCGTACATCAAGATCCTTGAAAAGGTGAAACAATACGGGTCCAAGGTGACTGCCATCAGGTACACCACATTATGTTCTAAATTAAAAAAAAAATTAGACCCAATTTTAACTAACTGTGTGCGATTACATAAGTAATTGCTTATCCGCTCAAGTATGTTGATGAGTCCATGACGCCGCGGTCTTATTCATAATGTTTTAAGTAATGAAATTACCGCCGTAGCATAAAAGGTGATGACGGCGTCACGTTTTCAAATTTGCACAAACTCCAAACTGTCGAACAGCATGGAGATGGACTCGTGATGTCAATATGCTACTCGAAATATGATTAATGTAACTTTAAGTGTTTATAACTTTAAATTTTTAAAATTATGTTGGAAATTATTACTATAGACGAGTTTTTTTTTTCTTAAACAAAAGAACCTTGAAAGGCATTTTGTTGACAGATTCAAAATCACTTTTTTTGTTTACTTTAGCATTATAAAGTGACGATATCTAGAAAATTAAAGTAATTTAAAAAAGAAGACGACTTTCAATTAATTAAAAAAAAAACAGCTGTGGCATTTTGCGGTGAGTATGAGATGTAAACAACAAAGCGCGGCTGGCGATAGCCTGTATAAGAGCTGCTTAACTAGAGTTCAAAGTCCAAAGTAGTATCTATGAACTATTATCTAGTTTTTGAAGTGTGTGTCTCTATAAACTAATGGTAGATACTACACATACCAGAACAGATACAAATACATGCTCTTAGACTGGAGTGGATCATAAAATCCAAAAATAACACAGCACAAACGATCGAGAAAACAACTGAGTGAGTCTGAGTATGATATAGAGTGTAATTGTCGATTATTATGCAGGCAGATCAAAACGACAAAACTGAGCACCACAAATATCACTCAATCCAACTGGACTGACTTTCCTTGTATGCAAGTGTGCCTGTGCATCCAAATGAACTCATTCCGCTCAGGGACGCCCAGTTTAATCTAGAAGCAATAAGAATTATGTTTTTAGTTAAGTTTGTTGTTGTTTTAATGTTTATTTTAATTAAAAAAAACCCACACACTCAACTGAGCCACAGCAATTGAGTTAAATAACTCGAATTAAAACCAAAACATTGCGCCAACAAACGACAGTTCGATCGCAGACGTATATTGGAGTATATTAAAATAAACTTAAATAGCCAATATTTCATTTGAACCAACTGTATAACGTTCTCAAGTTGAATATTAAAAAAAAAAATTGTTTCATTCAAAATCTGTGTTCTATATTAATTACAATTACAAGTTTGTAAGAGAAAGTGTCATTGGTTTGGTTTTTGTTTGTTTTTGGATTCAACGCTACACCATTTTAACGAGTCAATTTGGTTGATTTTTTTTTTTTTAATAAGTAAGTTACATCAACTGGAAATGTTTATTTTTGTTTTCCGTGACATTTTAGATTTTTATCTTAATTTTTTTTATCTTTCAACATTTTTGTTCTTTGTGTTGATGTGGTTCGACACTGTTTTAGTTTAGTTATTTCCTTAATTTTTTTTAAGCAGTAGGTGCCTACATATTTCCCTGAAATCTTGAATAAAAACCTTCAGTCGTTCAGTGTTAATGTTTATATAACACATACATACATACAAAATAGTTGTTTATTTCACCTTCAAAGTTTAGGCTCTAGGAAAACATGAATTTGATTAAAGAACCAAGCGTGTTTGAAAAGTAAATTTTATAGTAACAAGCGTGACTGAGTGGTGAGTGGAATATATTATGCACTTAGGTACCTACACAGGTATATTTTTTAGAGAAAAAAGATAAAATACGTTAAATAAAGTAATTATTGTAGCCTGCCAATAAAAATGAGGTGTCTGTTCTTAAAATCAAAATAACAGTTTTTTACTTGTTGTATACGAAAGGATATACAGTAGGTACTTATAACGAAAACGCCATTTATATTTTTTTGTCTGTCTGCTTGTCTGTCTGTCCGTCTGTCTTTCTGTCTGTTTGTTACGGGTAATCTTAGGAACGGCTGCACCGATTTTGACGAGACTCACTGACAGGTAGCTGATGTACTAAGGAGTAACTTAGGCTATGTTAATTGTGGCGCTGGTGTCGTTTTTTTTTTTGGAAAATTCTTATTTATGAACCGATTTGACGGGACTTTCACAGGCAAGGAGCTTATTTTGAAAGAAATAACTAAAGCAATTTTAATGACCCGTAGGGGGCGCTGGGTTTGCTTATTTTTCGAGAATTATTTCAGGCGGACGAAGTCGCGGGTAACAGCTAGTTATAAAATAAAAAATATAATAAATTAAATGGATTTTCAATATTTCAATGATAAGGTAGTTCTGCAAGCTTTATAAAATTCCAATTTCAATTGCCAAATTCAAAAAATTGTTATTTCGGTAACAACGGTACCAAATAAAGCGTCACCGTTATTCTCTTGCTCAAATAATTCATATTAAAAACTAATATTTTAGGACTCCGGGCTTAAACCGGATCCTAGGTGTATATGTGTAACATTATGCAGCATAAACGGATAAAAGGATTTCCTTCAAATTTGGTATTATTTAAATAACGGTCCCAGCCGTATAAACGTTTAGAAAAGTCTATAAACGGTACGTTTCATATAAGGTTTTTTTACTAGCGATTATAGGGACTATAAGGCAAGTTTACGATTCGTGAATATAAAAAAAAATTGAGATAACAATGACACATGACATTACGATCATAGAAATGTCTGTCTGTCTGACAGTATGTATAACGAGCTGCAGCTTAAACGGCTTAAGCGATTATCTTCAAACTTGGTGTGTGTGATTATTTTGGCATTCCCCAGAGGGAAAATTGAAATTTCCTGCCTGCCATATGACCATTTAGGAAAAGCTTATTTTTATCGAAAACGGCTCCAACGATTTTGATGAACATTTTTGAGATTTTGTTTGTTGGTATTGGCTATCATTTGATTAGAACCAAATTTACGGGAAAAGTCTATTAACGGTACCTTTCATATAACGGTCTTTTTAATTTTGGACTTTCTCGGTAACGGCTCTTTGGATTTCTGTCAAATTTTATATTTGAGAAGATCTAAGTAACCAAATTAATTCTACATATAAAAAAATTTAATCGCTTTTTTCTAATAAAAATAAATTTTTGATTTTTTTTTTGAAAAATCAATATTTTTAAAACTAATGAACAAAAAATTATTTTAAATTTTATAATCACATGTATAATAATAAACTCTAAAAAACTGCATACCAAAATTAAAAAAAAAAAATTTTTTTTCAAAAAAATAAAAATAAAAAACAGGATTTTATCAAAACCGGTCCTACAATTTTCGAAATACATTTTTCATAAATTCTTTGTTATTTAAGACGTGTGATGGCGTACTTCATTTTTACTAAAAACCGTTAAGTATTGTGGTTTTAATACTTATTATAAATTCAAACTGTGTTATTTTCATCGTAAATGTTACTTGTTTCTGTCAAAGATCTTGCTTTCTAATGTAATTAGACACATAAGAGCAAGTACGTACGACCCAGTCGTGCCCATTTTTTTTAAGTAGGTGTACCTATTATGTAATGAATCGAAAAATAGGTTTTATCCCGAAAAAATAAACAGTTCCTTTGGGAGAGCCTTAAATGTGAAGTGTGACTGGAGGTGTTTTGTTTCGCTTTCAACGGCAAATGATTTGTGTTGTGAAGTTTGGTCGATGGTAATATTTACTATATATTCCGAAGAAATGCACAGAGCACATCACCAGTGAGAGAAATGTAAATCACAATTTTCCTCAACGGATTTGGATTTAAATAATAAAAATTATTTAAAAATTGTCTGGTCCACCGATGAAAAACAAATAGAAAAGAATATGCCATAGCAAACGCACGGGCTTCTGTTAGTATTTAAATTGTTTTCCAAAAAAATATTAAAACTCCGAAAACACATACAAATACTAAGTTTATTATATCATTATATATCGTAGGTATAAGAACTATTCTCTTTTCTATTCAAGTTTCAAGGGCCAGACAGCCAGACCAGACTCTTCTATAAATTTTTTTTTTTTTATTTTAAACCAAAAATAATGATGACAACTTAGTGAGCTTCCTTACTGATAATAATGCGTACAAAGTCCGACAACTTTTGTGTACAACTAAATTGCCGAATTTAAGCGTAGTGTCTAGTGTAATGAAGATAAGTCAAAGGCTCAGAGATGAGGTCAGATTGGAATCGTATTACTTTAAATAAATGACTGCGACATCTGCAACTCAGTTATTTCGATGAAACATCTATAAGGATAAGTTATTTCAAATTTTGGCCACGACATGATTTTATTTACCTGCGTTTTGAACTCGAGCCCATCTCGTCCAACTCCAGCACTGAAAAACTATAATTCGCTGTTAAGAAAAAAAAATATCAAAGGTGAATTACTTGGAATCATATACTGTTGCACCCGATATGTGCCGCCTGAGCAACGCCGGGTGGGTCAGCTATTCTAGTTATAAATGTAAAATGCGTTGTCAAATTTTTAGAAGAAAAGATAACTGTTATTTCTAGACTAGTCTATCAAAAAAAAAAAAAAAAAAACAAACCTCGAACAAAAATAAAACAACAAATCAAGACTTCTCTGTTTATTTAACAATTTATATCGTTTTGGATACTTAGACAAAATAAAGTGCGTCTGTGGCTCCTTCTAGTGCTAATTGCTAGGCATATTTGTTATCTCATACATGAACGAGCAAGGTATATACATTATGTACATACGAACGTAGTTCAGCACTCGCTTTTACATATTTAGCTCAGATCGTATCAATAAATGAGTAGACTAGAATAATAATTATACTACGAATTGAATATTTGTACTATCTTATCACTAGAATTTCTTTTTGATTATAATTATGGGTTTTACCTCCCATAGACTATACATTTATTTGGCCATTTTAAAATGTTCATTACCTTTAAAGAAAACCCATATAATGTTGTCAGAACTGCATTTTACTGGACGAGTGGATAAGATCATATTTTAAATTTAAAAGAAGCAATTGATGATAGCAAAGTCCAGGCCATTTTTTTAATTGAAAATGCGATGCGCAGTTGTTCACTGATTTCGAAATATTTACATCTTCTAATAGGGGTTTCCGTATGTTCCAAAGTTCCTGCACTTTAAACCCCTTAACGAGATTATTTAAAACCAGCTGTATGTGGTTATTTTGTTTAATTTAAAGCACGGCAATTCAAAACTGATAACCTTCAAATAAATCGTTCAAGTTTGTATCGATTTCTGTAATATTTAAAAAATAGGGCTTTATACGATTGCAATTAAATGGACTACATAATTTACTATGTATATATTCATGATAGAAAAGAATATTCAATCTGATATGTTGGTACAAATATCTTTAAATAATTCTCAAAAAGGAACCCCACACGATGAAATATTTAGAATCAATGACCTCCCATGAAACTAATCTCTGTGATTATGTAACACATATCAGGGAGACTTGATTGACTTCTGTTTTAAATAAAACAAATAAATTAATCTTTATTTATATATTTATTTCCTTCAAATGTTGCCACGGCCAACTTTTAATTAGTCCATTTAAGTGGTTCCAATTTCCTACCACTCTTTCAAGCATATCAGCCGGCATTCAATAAATAACACGAGTAATGTTGGCTTTCAAAGCATCAATAGTTTCGGGTTTATCTTTATCTACGTAAACCAGGAGATTTCACATATCCCATCCCAACCACAAGATCTTGGTGGCTAATTGGCAGGAACATTTCTTGAGATGAGTTGTTCATCGAACGTCTCCCTCAAATAAGACAATTTTGCTTACTAACGTAGCCGTTTAATCAAAAATAAGCTTTTTCGATCAATTTGGTGTTCCAAGTCCTTTAAACTGAAATTAAAACTAAGTCAGTCAACTTCAATTCTTGATGGAAATGTAATAATAAGATACACCATAACGTTCCATAAGAGATGCCTAAACAAGGAGAAAGGCAACGAATTGATTGATTACGGTCTACTCGAACATTCTCTCCTACTTACACTGGTTGATCGACAACGGTCATGGCTCATTGGATTTACTCTGCTCATCTCATCCGTTCTATTACAAAATAAAAAAATAATAAAACAAGTAAATACTTCTGATTCTATAAAATTCTTTTTTTATTTAAATCGTTTATTAAATCAGTCAGTTACACAAATTCGAATTAGCCAGGTGGCCACTTCATTTGTCGGCCGCCAAGGAAGTGCAAATGCAAATGGTAGACAGACTGAGCCCCATTCTTTCCATCGTTTATCACAACACGAAAACCGTCTTCCATGCCCAATTGCTTGGCAACAGTCTTTCCCACGATCATTAGGTGACCTATGAACATTTATGTATATTTAAACATCTTTCCTTAAACATTTAATGCACAAAACATTTACCTAGCAATTCAGCATCTTCGGCAGCTGCAAGTGACAACTGTGCAATAGGTTTTCGTGGAATCACTAGAAAGTGAATCGGGGCTTGGGGATTAACATCGTGAAATGCCACACACTACAATGAACATGAATTATAACAAGACGATTAGCCGTGGAAAGTTCCACAATTAAAACACATACCTTATCATCCTCGTGAATAAACTTGCATGGTATTTCTTTGCGTAATATTGAACCAAATATTGTATCCTCCCCAGCAGAGCCTGCTGCTGACTGAGCCTTTTCTACCTCAGACATTGTTTAATTGTTTTATTAAAAACTCATTTGTAGAAATAGAAAAAAAAGTATTTATTTTTTTCCGGTAGCTTAACAGGATTGAAGAATGAAAATTGATTAAAAAAATAGAAATGTGAAATGTCAATTTGGGTAACGTCAACGTGCGAGCAGAACAGTTGAATGGTGAATATGGGTGGTGAATATTGGTACACTAAGAAAAAAGACTTTTCATAGGGTGTACCATATAATATCTCACTTTATTAATTATAAAGCAGTGGGGTGTATTTTTAGAAATAAAAAAAATTAACATATTCCAAAAGAACTATTCACATGGGAGCGACCAACGAATGACGAATAAATGAATAAGTAAAATTTAAAGCAACTTATAAACTTAAATCGGTCACAAAATCAATATCACATGATGGAAATATAATTTAGGTACATATATCCATATTTAATTTCAAAAATATGATACAATTGAGAAAACTAATTGGTCGTGGAGAATTGTATTCTGATTGTTACGATCTGCCGAGGTTTAAGGCTGAACTATATTGATTGGAATGGCGCGTACGGGCCCGTCCGTAAATGAGCGAGAACAAATCTAAACTAAATCTTGTGCCCTAAATGGGAAATTGCTCCATTTCGTCAAGTTTCGGTGACTTTTGCTTACGAACGTAAACTGCGCTAGCGAGCGCATTTTACGGACGAAAACTTGGCAGCTGGCTTCTGATGGTGTTCGTAATGAAGACAATTTAACATATACTTCCGCGGCATTCCGTCCATTATGGGTAGATGTGCTCATTTGACAAACGGATTGGAATGTTTCGGTGGGTTTTGACACTAGCTTCCGCTTTCTTCCGACCATTATAGTTAGCCCTTTATTCGCGTTCCACATACACTCGCGAATAACCTCAAAACTACCATTGTTTTTGTTTGCTTGGTGGTTGATAGCAACGAGAATGAAATTACCATTCGTTGATCGCTGGTCGCTTTCATTTCGTTTACACCTTATACTGTTATTTACGGTTTTTATTTTATAATTAAACAAGCAAATCATGTTCATTTATCATTTTTTTCTTTACACTTTATTTCTAGTTTTAAAATGGATGCTGTAAAAACTTTTTTCGCAACTAATAAAACATCTTATACGAACAACAAACAACAGTCAAGGTTTGGTGGTTCTAACAGCAATGTTGTTTCTAATAATGTTGGTGGCGGCAACTCTGATGGAAAAATAACCCACGATGTAAAGAGGAAAGACAGTGATAGCTATTTTTATATAATGTAAGTTAATTAATAAGAATTTTAATTTAATTTAAATTGCATTGTATAAATTCTTAATTATATAAGCGAAACAACTTTAGGGCATAAATACAGGAACAAATGCTAGTTGATATTATTGTTTATAATTATATTTTTTTTTTACCAAAAACAGTGAAACCTTGAGGAAGTTTTAACAATTTCTTTTAATTAAATTATACTGGAATAATTTGTTACATATTTAGTTTTTTTTTTATATACAAAATGAGCCTACATTACTAAGAAAATATATCTACTATTAATTTTTATTTAAAAAAAGTCTATTTGGAATTCCTGACATTTTTAATGCTAAAAGTTATTATATAAAAATCATTTGAGTAATCAAAGGCCCGCTTTTATTTGCCAAGAACATATAAATTATTTTTGCCTAGCCTGAGTTTCTTAGAAAGTTTTATTTTTGTCCGGAAAAAAATAAATATTCCACTCGGTTGAAAAAAATATTCCTTAGGTTATGTTTGCACTGTGTTTTAAAAATAAACTCATTTGGACTGTCTTTATTTGCCTTTTAAATACAAAACACTTGTTTTTTATCTAAAATAAGTTAAACGGAGAGTTTTTTGGCCCTGACATAAAGAGAATTCATCTGTTTTGTAGAAATAAAATTAAGCCAGCTTTTTAACTTAGTTGCTATTTATACACAGCCATATGTTTTTTACCTTTTGTGCTAAAAATAAATTAGTTTCCAAAAACACAATTAGAACATTCACTGGAAGGACCATATTTGCCTTTTATTGTAATGACTAACAAAAAAAAAAATCATCTTAAATTAATCGTAGATAAAATTTCTTAAAGTATTATTTGCATTTCAATCTATAATTATACTAACAATGTTTTTTATTTGTTTTTCAGGTGGCATTCTTAAGGAAACAATGGTGATCAAATAACACCTAAAACGGGTGGATACTTAATTTAAAAATTAACTAAGTGATACTAGCTTATAGATTAAATATTTTTTAAGAGAATAGATTTAAGAAAAATTAATTTTAAAAAATCGCAGAAATTTCTTATGAAATTTAATTTGCCATAATGGATATTGTATTGATATCGTTTTTAATTTGGACAATATTATTGGTCGTATTTGGACCAATTATTTTTATTTTGTGCATTTATTTACCTGAAATTCCTATTCGAATTGCACGTTATGGAAGATTGATGTGATTAAAAAAAAAGAAGAAGTTTACCAGAAGGTTTATAATAATTAATCTGTATTATTTTTTATATCAACACACTAAATAAATAATGTTTAATTCAAAAATTAAATTGTACAACAAAATGTTAAACAAATTGTTTTTTTTTCTTTTTATTTCGGTTAGATTTGGTAAGATGATGATTACCTCTTTTTTTGTTAGTTAAGGCCAGCAAAAAAAATGTCAAAGTTAATCAGAATTAATTTTACATTAAATTGACGAAGTAGAAAAATCAAAAGCTATATCGCAAGAATTCAACTACAATTTTAAAGGACAATTAAAACCCGAGAACAAGAAAAAAACCATAAAATACAATCTCTAACTGAAACAATAATTTCCAAAAGCACTTGAGCTCGTCTGGAAATAAATCAATGAGTTGTCAATAAATCAGCAAATTTCTATAGAAACTTGAAGAGTTCAATAATATTTTGTGACAAAACAACAAAATATACAAATTTAAAAGTCACTTGGTGAAACGGTTCAAAAATTTTTGTTTTTTGATTGTTCATAAATTTTTTGGTGGAAAGATTGCATACAAAAAAAGAAAAGGAATAATATCTAATCCAACATGGAGCCATCAAAAAGTATGACAAAAATGAACCGCGACAGGAAGAGAATGTCGGTAAGTAAATTCGTTTCATACAATTCCTTGTCTTACGTGCATTCCTATCCGTGTAATGCTAATGATGTGTAATTAAAGTTTTTATGGGGCATTTTAATTGTAGGAAGAGTTATCCTTGTGCAGTTGATTTTTCTTCATAATTATTGTTTCCAAAGCGAGCAAGGTTTTGGAAAATGTTGCTTGTAAATTGATTATTCAAAAACGAATTGTGATAAATTCCACGGAAATTCCATGGCAACCTTCCATTCGAAAGGTTAAACATTTTGTTCGTAAATTCATTCCAATGATACCAACATAAGGTAGTCCATGTTTGCTTCTGCATATTTCTTATGTGTTACGTCGATCTGCGTCTTATTAAAGAAATTCTTCCAAATATTGATTTAAAAAAAAAGAACTAAAATATGGATACAAAGTATATATAGTGCATTGTATTTACAAAAAACAAATGCCTGACTGTCAATACTGTACCACTGCATTTATTCACCATGTTCGTCTGATGGTTCAGATTGTTTTTGCAACTAGTCACTAGGCGGCGGGGCTTTAGATTTGCTTTTTACTTGCAATTTTAGTTACTATAAGGCAAGGTTACGGTTCGTGAATATAAAATATCGAGATAACAATCAAACATGATATTAGGATCATAAAGGAGCCTACAAAAATTAGTGACACAAAAGTTCTGCCTGTCTGAAGGCCTGTCGTTTATAATAGTCTGCAGCTAAATCGGCTTAATAGGCTGAACACAATGGTGAAGCTGAAGTTGAAGCATGAAGCGCTGTCAAAGTTACATATACGCAAACCCTATAGGGCGAACACAATGAGAAGCTGAAACTGAAGCTTGAAATTTAACTTAAGCGCAAGTTCTTTCAAACTTCAACTTGCGCTTCACGCTTCAGCCTCATCTTGACATTTCCCAAGAACGAAATAGGCTAGTTCAATGTTTCCGAACTATCCGAGATCCCTTTTTTCTCATATAAATTGCAAATGACTGAGAGACTGAGACAATTCCTCCGATCACTCCGAAATCGCAAGAAACGTGAACTAGCTTAATCAAACGAAAATAAAATGTGTGAGGGAAACACGGAAATATTTATAGAGCTGGTTAAAAAAGGGAATATTCTATTGGATTTAACCAACCCCAACTATAAAAATATTGAAAAGAAGGCGCCAGTGTGGAGTAATATTTGGATAGCATTTAAGATATATACATTTATATTATATTCTTGGAAGCAAAATTGACATTCCGTACTTCACCATTGTCAGCTTCATCATTTAGCTTCAATTTTGACGTGCTTCATTTTTGCGCTTCATACTTCAGCTTCAGCTTCACCATTGTGTTCAGCCAGTAAGCGATTGCCTTCAAATTTGGTTTGCGTGATTCTTTGGCATTTCTCATAGGGTTTTTGAAATTAATTTGTTTACGTTAAAAATATTGGTACCTGCCATAAAACCGTTAAGGAAAATAAGGAAAATCTCATACTTCTCGAAAACGGCTCCAACGATTTTGATGATTTTTTTAAATTTTTTATTTGTAGGTATTGGCTATTATCTTATCAGAAACAAAAGTCTATTAACAATTTTTTTTTTTTTAATTTTCGACTTTATTATTAATGGCTAGTTAAATTTCACACTTTACATAAATTCATTATTATTTAAGACATGTGATGGCGTACTCCATTTTTACTAAAAAAACCGTTATGTTTTGTAGTTTTGAGTTTTGACACTTTTTATGAGTGCAGACCGTGTTATTTGTCTTCGTCAATGTTACTTGTTTCTGTTAAAGATCTTGCCGTCCGATTAAACTCATAACAGCAATTAGGTGCGACCCAGACGTGGCAATTTTTTTTAAATAAAAAGCTCGCACTAAACGGATTTTGGATACCTTCATAATGTTAATTAAAAAATGTGAGAGTATCCTGAATGTTTGGATGTTTGTTCCTCAATCACGTCTCAATGGCTGATCGGATTTGTATGAAATTTTAAAGTCAGATGGATGAAGTGCTGTTTTGAAAAATAGGCTATTTTCATCCCGAAAAATGAACGATTACTGAGGTTTGAATGTGAAATGTTTTATGGCTGAAGGTTTGTTCGTTAAGCTTCTAGACCTCACGACTGCACGAATTTGTGAAGTTTGGTGGATGGAAGAGTTACAAGATTCACTACACAGAGGTTACTTTAATTCCGAAAAAAATGCATGATTCCTGGGGGAGAAATTGAACAATTTTCTGTAACGGGTCTTTATTTAAATAATACAAATCTGAAGTCCACCCAGACGAGGTCGCAGGTAGATGAAATACCGATTATTTCTTGCAATGTTTAATTGTTTCAAAGGAGAAATGCAATCGGCTATCTCACTAGAGGGTATCACTTGGCGTTGGCCAGGATATCCGCAGCCGTTACTTGGCTACAACGAATAGTGGTCCGAATCAATGTTTGCCCCCTTGGAAAGTTCGGACATCTTTAATACTGGAGTAGTACTTTGTTGTAAATCTGGTGGACAATTAATTGATCAGGAGAATCTTGCTACTTATTCAACTATGTTTCTCACTCATAGTAATAATATTTCAATTGCTTACGGAAAAATACAAACGGAAAAATACAAACGACAGCTCCATTAGAAGGTCAAAGGCCTTATGACTCAAACTATCAAAAAATCAGGCTAAAACATATGGCTGAATCCGCACGTGTTCATGAATCCTGGCAAGATTCCATGCTTCATGATTTGAAACTAAAATCGCTTAAAAATTCTTTTGAAATTATAGTTAAGTTAAGTTAGTTAAGTATGGCTCAATCTAAAAAATTCCAACAAACATAGATAATTTCCACTATTTCACAGCCCTACAGGATTGCTTATAAATAAAAATAAGTGGCAATAAATTCTTTTCCAGCAACAGCGTACCTATTAATAACTGATTTCACAAAAAAAGAAGATGGTTCCCACTAAAATAGCTTCCATTAACCTCTTTCCTCATCTTTATTGCATGCACGTCATAAAATATCATCAAACATACATCACCGTTTATCATAATGGCATGTCACCATAAATTTAATTAATTTCGATGTTAATAGGTATCCCCAATGGCAGCGGCGCTGGCAACGAAATCATTTTCCTCAAAATCTGTGGTATGCTATATAATGGTGGGCCTTGAGTTCCGCTTCCGTTTTTTTTTCCCTTTTCATATGTACGTGCACTTGTCGACGCTTTTATGTAGTTAGCTTTGAGACTTTGTTTATATCCTTTTTGCAAGAATAGAGTCCTTTTAATATGAGTTTTTTTTTGTGTTTCTGGTAAAATTCAAAAATATCAAAGGTCTTTGATGGTTAAGTCGGTGAGGGTTAACTCTACTCAACTCACAGTCAGTTGTCTATTAACAGAGTTTGAAAAAGGATGTGGAAACTGGTGAATGCAGTCGCGGTACATAAAATAAGTTGATGGATTAGTAGTAACCTACATACATAAATCTAGAGTTATATATTATTTGGTTTGTAGAAAAATATTTTTCTGTTGTAGTTGAAAAAAAAAAAAATAACTTGTAAATAATGAGCTCGGAAAATAGTGCTAATTTTTGTGAGGAGAATTATAGTTTAAAAAAATCTACCATTAACGAAGAGTTTTCTGAAGGTGTGAATAATAAGGTAGAAAACTCTTGCAGATATTTTTTTTTGCATGTGATTTTACTCTGAACTTTTTTTTTTAACTTAACAGCATAAACATTAATTTGTTTTAGAATCAAAGGATACCCTATGGTAAGTACCGGCTTGTAAGCATATGTTTTATTCCGACCGTTGTCAAAACCAAGCAACTTTTGTCCGTCTTTGTATGTACTTAAAGTATAGTGAACTATCCCATAACCGGACACGAACGGTACCAGGCAATTTCTCCGGTTAAAAGAGGTCGTATCCGGTTATGGGAACAAAGAAATTGGAATCTTTTAAAAAAGAAACAACAGACAGACATTATTAAATTAATTTTTTTATAAGAAACAAAAACTTAAAAGCTAAAAAAATAAAGAAACATAAAAAAAGATTGATTTTTATGCTATTTAATGTATGGATATCTTATGCATACGTATCGTCGTATAACGAGTACATATATATAGTACACTGCATTTTTTTTTTTATAATTTGCACACGCTAAAGGTATTTTTGCTATCCTTTTGATCTCGGTGGACACAGCGCGAGCTTAGGAAAGAAGGAGAAGGTTTAATAGGAGTTGCCAATGCACATTAGTTTTAAACTTCTGAACATCATAATAGAAGGGGAAAACAGAGTTAGGCAAGAGATTCCACATTCGAGTTGTACGGCTAAAGAACGAATCTCTGTACTTGACTGTACGACCGAAATTGGGCTCACGGGTTAATTGGTGGGCATTTCTGTAAGCGCGAGTATTATGGTGAAACTGTTTAAGGGGAGGAATGCAACTGGCTATTTCTCTAGAAATAACGGTAGAAAAGAGAGAGACATGAAACATTCCGTCGATGTTCAAGTGACGTAAATGTTCTAATGATGATATCATCTCCCATCAACTTGAAAACTTTTCTTTGAATACCATCCAAAAGACTCTAGTGAGTTGATGGAGCACCCGCCCAGATATGGGAGTTATATTCTAGATTTGGACGAATGTATGATTTGTAGATAGTAGCCAGATCAGAAGGAGAAAAGAATTTCTTACATCTTCGGAGGAAGCCCTAAAAATCTTGCGGCATTTTTGGCAACATCATAAATATGATCATTCCGCAAGAGGTGACTGGTGATGCTCATACCAAGAATTTCAAGATGATCAGCTTCCATAATGTAAGTACCACGCATGGATAATGG
The DNA here is from genome assembly GCA_963971375.1 of Platycheirus rosarum. NCBI lineage: Eukaryota > Metazoa > Arthropoda > Insecta > Diptera > Syrphidae > Platycheirus > Platycheirus rosarum. Next base: position 2,230,310 of record OZ020510.1, on the reverse strand, counting down.
CAAGGGATTTGTATTACGCTTTAGAGACAGAAAACAGCATTGTGTTTGGGACGCATTTAATTCTACACGATTTCTTATTCCCCATTTGATGATGCTGTCAAGATCAGAATGATGAATAATGAGCTTATGATACGTTGCCGTTGAAGATCCACATCCGAAGACCGCGGTTGTGACTCCAAAAATGAATATGAAAAGCTGAGTGTACTGTCATCAGCGAAGCAATTTAGTGGATTAGAAGTTTCAGACAGGAGATCATTTATAAAAATGAGAAAGAGAGTCGGAGACAGGACGGAGCCCTGGGGCACACCAGCATTTATTTTGAAGATATCAGATTTGAACCCATCTAATACAACTTGTATTGAACGGTCCGAAAGGTAGCGAAGAAAAGAAACATCGAAACCGAAAGCACGCATTTTCGATAAAAGAGCCTGGTGCTAGACTCTATCAAAAGCTTTAGAAATATCCAGCGCAATAATCTTACTTTCTCCGAAACGATGTAGAGATTTGTTTCACTGTTCCATACTGACGGTCATTTAAAAGCTTTCGTTCCTCAAGATATTTCTTGATTTTATAATAAATAAGTGTTTTCATGACCTTGGAAAGAAGGGACGTTAGTGCAATCGGTCGGTAATTTGCGGGGGAGGACGATTCGCCTTTTTTAGGTGGTTTTTTAGGCTGGACAAAAGTTGTCTTCCATTTGCTCGAAACGAGCCCTGAAGTGTAGGATAGATAGAACAGCTTACGCCAACGTAGAAGAACACCTCTTCAGAACAATAGCGGAGATACTATCAGGACCAGCGGATTTATGCACGTTAAGATCTTTTAAAACTCTAGCCACTGTACGAGTGCGAAAGAAGATTGGTCCCATAGAATCATTTACGCTCTCGAGTACAGGTGGGACCATGACACACTCTGGCAGCTTAGAATTAGCGGCGAACTGCTTAGCTAAAAGGTTAGCTTGACAAACGTCGGAATCGAGGACGAAGAAGTGTTCTTTATATTTTTTACAAATGACCAAACATTTTTGCTGCCCTTGTGGCATTGTAGTAATTTTTGCCTTAATTGTTGGTCATGTAAAAATTTGGTCTGTCGAACAAGGGCGTTACAGGCATTCCTGGCTTGTTTAAACTTTTTCCGGTTTTCTTCAGTAGGGTTGTCTTTGTAACAACGGAAACATACCTCCTTAACTCTGTTAACCCCTTTACAGCTTCTATTAAACCATGAGTTTTCTTTGGGTCTGATACTTTTGACTCTATTTGGGATAACAGTTCTCATCCCCGAAACAATTATATTAGTGACCATATCTGCACTGGAGTCAACGTCACTATCTAAGAAGCATAGTGACCAGTTAAAGATCCTAAACAAATTATCGAGACGGACCCAATCGGCTCTTAGGAGCTCTTTCTTTAACTGGATTAGTTTGACAAGTGAATCTAGTATATCTAATGTTTATTAAAAAAACAGCAAACTGATTTTTTTTCAAATATCTATAACATTGGATCATAGGTATTACATTATTTTCACGGTAAGTGAATAAACTATAAAACTTCTTTACATAAGCATGAGCATGTTCTTTTTTTGCCAAATACTAAAATACGAAAAGGTTTTCACTAAGCCGTTTCCTTTCATCCGCATGCATTTAGCACTCACACACACATAGATTTCGGTATTTGAATTTCCGCCAACCATTTTGATATTATTTTTCAAATTTCCTATCAGCTTGGTAAACAACACTCGCAATCGAAGCTTAAAGTCGGCCCGGGAGGTGATGATGGCAACGCTGCCGAAGACTTCGATGCGTGGATGAAATCCCGTCAACTTCTGAAGCCTGATGACCAACTTGACCTCACAGAGGCTGAATTGGGAGAAGAAATAACAAAAGTCCTGACACCAACTAACACCAATGTTGTTGAGAACCTAGTTGCATATAGTTTCAAAGAAAAAGCCTTTGTTCCGGTAAGACTTTTTTCTTACCCAAGTATATTAGTGTCGGAATTACAAAAGAACGAACTTTAAATCCTCAAGCTTCCACTTGAAGGTAGTGTTGTGGATATTTTCAGCTTTGAGGGAACATGCTTGCACATTGAGTCAGAGGAGGCGCAAAAACAAATTGAAGAATATGGTGATGCCGGTATGTATGCATGCGGTGATGACAACTTACCAATCCGAGACACGGTTGATTCTCCAAGTTTTTTTTTTCAATTTTTTAATCCTTTTATTATTTGCATGATTGCATGTTAAATTGCTACTTTGCATGACAATTATCTCTATTTTGGCAAACAAAACAAATTCCCTGCAAGCAAGGTTACGCAATTCCACCTCCGAAGGCTGGCAAATCACTCACATTCACTGAAGATGTCCTCGCCGCTCAACGATCAACTATGGGATCAACTGGGGACTCAGAAGGAGCGGGTGGTGATGAAGAGGCCGCTGTGGAGGAGACCGAGGATGAGGGTGGTGAGCCGGATGAAGCTATTGTTGAAGGTGAGGGTGAGGTGGAAGGTGAAGAAGGAGCTGAAGTTGGCGAAGCAGGTGATGGGGATGCAGTTGCACAAGGTAATTTTTTTTTTCAATTCAATTTTTAAATATAATGAAAGTTACTTCATTTTTGTACATACACTCTTCAGATTTGCTTGATGTGCATTAATTTCATAAGGCTTGGTCTGTACATACATTGTTAGCTGTTCTTGTTACCAGCAAATTCGTTCTCTCACAAAATTTTCCGCTAAAAAAAATTCTCTTAAGTTCTTCGCTGACAAAATAAAATCAGATTTGTCACTGTCAGTTAGGTTGTAGATTATTGAGGGGCCACAACGGACACATTTGAATCAGGGCGGAAAATGTCCTGGGAGAGGAAATAAACAGACTCTTACTAGGGCTGCAGTCTAGCTTTTATGAATATACAAATGGAAAAATGTAAATTGATATGAACTCATAAAATGTATTAAAACTATGCATTACTTCAAAACTACTTTTAACCGTCTTAAAAATATATCTTGAGAAACAATTAAAGCAACATAAAAGGTTTCCAAAAACTCTATGCCCCAGCCTCCAGTTTTGCACGTAAGATCTGTCGTGGTTTGCTACTTGCGTGTTCCACCTTCCTTAACTCCGTCGTTCCTCCGTCGTCCCTCCAATTTATGGATTCCTGCAAAAAAATAATCCAGGAATCAAACATGACATTACGGTGATAGGGAAGTCGAAAAAAGTGGGTCCGGAATTTCCGTCCGTCTGTCTGTCTCTCTACAGCTCTACCTCTACAGCCTAAACGCATGGGCCGATTTGCTTCAAACTTGGTATTTAGTATTTATTTCGTAGTATCTCGGAGGATGTTTTTAATTTTTGCTCTAGGTCGAAAAAATAACGGTATTTGCCATACAATCTTTAACAAAAAGTTTGATTTTCTCGAAAACGGCTATAACGATTTTGGTAAAACTTTCAAGGTGCTATTTTCTTACAACAATACATCTTTCAATTAGAATCATTTTTTTCGAAATTTGTTCTATAACGGTACCTCTCATAGAACTGGTTTTTTCAAATGCGGTTTTATCGTAAACCATTATCCCGATTTCAATAAAATTTTACCCACAAGAAGTCATTTATAATTCAATTAATATTGCATTTCAAAAACTTTTTTTCTGGATTTTTTTTAAATTTTCTAAAAAAAATGGTTTTTGTAATATTTTAAAAATGGGTTGATTAAATTTTTTTAAAATAATTTTCCCAGATGAAAACTACAGATTTCCTTATAATGACATACTAGAAAAAATTTAAAATATTTTTTGCGAAAAGTTTTTCAAAAAAACGACATTTTAAAAAAACTGGTCAAACGATTTTCAATATTTTTTTTCCTCGATATATATGTAGTTTTCAAATTTTATTGCATACCAAGTTTTTTTCGAAAAAAACACTTAAACTAATTAAAAAAATGGGCACGACTGGGTCGCACGTACTTGCTCGTATGTGCCTAATTACATTGGAAGGCAAGATCTTCGACAGAAACAAGTAACATTTACGTTGAAAATAACACAGTTTGAACTTATAAAAAGTATTAAAAACTACAATATTTAACGGTTTTAAGTAAAAATGAAGTATGCCATCACACGTCTTAAATAACAATGAATTTATAAAAAAATATATTTCGAAAATTGTAGGATTTGAACCCAGGCTCTTTCGCTTAGCAGTCCGACACACTAACCACTAAGCCACGGGACACTATGCAGTTTTTTAGAATTTATTAAAATACACGTGATTATAAAATTTAAGATAATTTTTTTAATTAGTTTTTAAAAAAAAATTTTCAAAAAAAAAATTCAAAAATTAATTTTAATTAGAAAAAAAAGTTATTCAAAATTTTGATATGCAGAATTAATTTGGCTACCTAGATCTTCTTAAATATAAAATTGGACAGAAATCCAAAGAGCCGTAACCGAGAAAGCCAAAAATTAAAAAAAAAACGTTATATAAAAAGTCCCGTTAATAGACTTTTCCTCTATATGTGGTTCAAATCAAATGATAGCCAATATCAACAATTTTCATTAAAACCGTTGGAGCCGTTTTCGAGAAAAATAAGATTTTCCTAAACGGTCATATGGCAGGTACCGTTATTTTTAGGGCTAAAAATAAAATTTCAATTTCCCCTCTGGGGAATGCCAAAATAATCACACACACCAAGTTTGAAGATAATCGCTTAAGCCGTTTAAGCTGCAGCTCGTTATACATACTGACAGAAAGACAGACAGACAGACATTTTTTTCTCGATCACTTTTTTAGACTTCTCTATGATCGTAATGTCATGTTTGATTGTTATCTCAATTTTTTTAATATTCACGAATCCTAAACTTGCAATCGCAAGTAAAAATGAAAGAATTTTCGGAAAAAAAATTAATGTTTTTATCATATATATTATTTATCATATATATATATTTATACACATAAATAAAAATGAAGCGTCTGTTTTGAAAATCAAAATAACAGCTTTTTACTTGATGTATACAAAAGGATATAAAATACTTATAACAAAAACAGTATTTAAATTTTTTTTCTGTCTGTCTGTCTGTCTATCTGTCTGTTTGTTCCGGGTAATCTCGGGAACAGCTGCAGCGATTTTGACGGGACTTTCACTAGCGGGTAGCTGATATCCTAAGGAGTAACTTAGGTTATATTAATTACTCACTAGGTGGCGCTGTTGTCGTTTTTTTGTTCGAAAATTCTTATTTATGGACCGATTTTGACGGGACTTTCATAGGCAGGGAGCTCATTTTGAAAAGAATAACTAAACCTATTTGAATTACCCGTAGGTGGCGCTGCGTTTGCTTATTTTTCGAAAATTATTATTTTAGAACAATTTGTTTCAGACGGACAAAGTCGCGGGTAACAGCTAGTTTTAATATATACATACATATACACTAAGCAATTATCTAGCATAAGAACAAGTTCGTGCGACCCAGTCGTGCATTTTTTTAAGTCTTATTCGACGATGTGAATGCACATATGAGCAAGTACGTGCGATCCAGTCGTGCAATTTATTTTTTTCTGAGATGCCGGTGTTCCTCTTTCCTCTTCTGCTCGTAGAGCCATCGAATAGTTCCAGTCCTTCTGTGCAGCGCTGTCCGCCTTCTATACTATCGGTTTAGCTTCATTAGCTTGCCGTGTGGCCGAGTAAAACCCAAGAGTTCAGAGGCAGCCTCCCTGAAGCAATTTTGGCAATGTTGCTACTGAGTACTGATTCTCTATACTTGATACTTGGCGGTAAAGGACTCCTTTAGAGGTTATTAGATATTCGATCGGAAAAGGACTTGGCGATTTCTTGCGAATGCAGTCATCCAATAATCATAATGGTTATTGGCTTTTGTCGGGGTATCGGTGTACGGTTGCACCTATATGCTACAACCTACAACGTTGTAATAGTCCGAATCAATCTTTGGCCCTCGGAAAGTTCGGACATCATTGATACTGGAGAAGTGCTTGCGCCGACCGCAATGTGACCAATGGTGGTTTAAAGTTGTTTGATGAGATCTCCATTTCCCTCCGTGAATGTTGAGATGTGGGAAATGCGAGCTATCTACTACAATATTGATACATTTTTGAGGTCACATTTAAAAATTTTGTAAATATTGCCCGTGGTACTCGATCTTTGAAGATCTTTTTTGAAATATAAAATCACAGAGCTGAACTCATTAAAATGAATATATTCGCTTATAACGAAAATAACCTATTTTGTATCTAAACGTATATGATGAGTTATGCAAGCCTAAGCTAATATGTATTTTTATCGTCGTTTCATTTCAATTTTAGAAGAATTTTGATCGTTTTATGAGAGTATCTATCAATCATTATTATACATAATGTCCTTAAACAAATATTTATTTGGAGGTTTTTTTTTAAATCTAAATTATTTTATTGCATGTTATACATACATACATACATAGGTTGTTTTCAATCTAAAATGTTTCATGAATGTGTTTTCTTTCAAATTGAATAATCATACCAAAATATTTGAATTTAAAAGAAATACTTTTTTTTTTTTTTTATTAATTGTTAAAAGTTTGTTTAAGACACAAGGAAGGACGAAATTAGTTTCAGGGAAATAAAAGTGTTCCAAATTTATCTGCAAAACTAAATATTTTTTTTAATCTTTTTTCCCCCAATAAATTTCCCTGTGACAGATTAAAATTCACAAAAAAAAAAGATATATACAGTTTTATAAATGTCAATTATGTTGTCACAGAAACCGCTGGAGCTACGGCAGGAACTAAAAAACGGAAATTGATCAATCAATTCAACTTTTGTGAACGTGCCGCTTTGACCTTTACTAACCCAACAAGAGTAATAGATTTTGAATATTGTTAATTGAATCCACAAACATATTAATAAAATTTAAAAAAAAAACCTACAGAGTGTGGAGACTCAAACTGTTCCACCACCAAGGTCAACATTTGGAAGCAATGTCCTGCAATGGGTGATATATGACAGTTACACTGATGATTTCGCCCACCAACAGAAGGAAAAAGAGAAGGAGAAAAAGGTAAAAGAAGATAGAACAACACGGTCATCAAAATAGGTCATCGCAATGACACTCTGACAGTAATTTGTCCTAAAGTCTTCATGTAGTGTGATCGAAATCGTAAAATGCGGGCATGCGGCCATGGTATTGATGGCTACAATGAAAAGAACAATGACACACATTTTTGGGCAATGATCCTTTTCGATGACCGTGTAATAGCACTGTCATCGTTGATGATGACTAAGAGCTTGTTATTGCAATGACTGTGTCCCAACGATGACATAGCAAGAAATACTCACCTGCAACGAACAGCCCTTTGAAAGCGGTCAAGTCGTGTGGTTGTGATCGGTTTGCATGTCATCGTGATGACACCAAATCCTAAAAAGGCACATCGCATTTTGGGACAAGAATGACAGACTTGTGCCAATCGTGTGATCGTCACTGTAGGTAGCGATGACACGGTGAACTATAACAGTGCAATGATCTAGATTTTTGTGTCATTGTGATGACCCATTTCGATGACAGTGAAATACTAGTCTGGCCTTCTGTAAAATATTAAAGCAAGTAAAACAAAAAGTGTTATAAAATTTCAAGCAAAATGCTGCCTTAAAAAAAGATGCTAAAAAGAGAGATGAACAAAAGGAAGCTGCGGTGGAATTAAATAAAAAGTACCTCAAGTGTTGGCAGATCCTTGAGCGAATGATAAATCAAAATATTTACGATGACATTGCAAGTGATTACCGATATTGGGAGGATCCTTCAGATGAATTTCGAGAAGGTGAAGGTACATTATTGCCATTGTGGAAATTCAACTACGAAAAGACCAAGAAAATGAATGTCACCGATGTTATGTTTAATCCTAACTATTACGACTTGTTCGCCGTGTGCTTTGGATCACGTAAGACATAGTTTTTGTTTTTTTTTTTTTTTTTTTGGTAGAGGATTAAAAGTTTTAGAAAAGAAAGTCTTCGTGAACAATTTTGAACTTCTTAATTTAATTTTATTGAAACTTTGTTTAGATGAATTTATGAAACAACCTGCCGAGGGAGCGATTTGTCTGTTCACCATAAAAAATCCATCATTTCCGGACTATATAAGTTAATTTGTTTACATATTTTTTCTTAATTTTTGTTTAACAAATATTTAGTTTCCTCGTAGTTATGACCGAAAGTGGTGTAATGTGTTGCGATATTCACCCGAAATACCCCTTTCTTGTGGCAATTGGTAAGTTTATAAATGTTTTCATAGAAATATAAAATTTATAAATCTTTGTAATACATTTTTTTTTTATAATTTACACGCGCGAAAGGGGTTTGTGTGTACCCTTAAAATGTTTAAACACCGCAGGAGCATTAGGGAAATGAAGAGGGATAAAAGAGGAGATTACGATGCACATTAGTTTTAAAGTTCTGCATATCAAAATGGGAGGGAAAAACAGAGCCTGGCAAAGCATTCCACATTCGTGTGGTGCGACTAAAGAAAGAATCTCTATACTTAACAGTACGTCCGAAGTTAGGCTCAAGGGTAAACTGATGGGCATTCCTAGCAGTTCGACTATTACGGTTGAATCGTTTCAGGGGAGGAATGCAGCTGGCTATTTCGCTAGAGCATTGTTTGTAAAAATAACGATAAAATAACGAAAGGCACGAAACATTACGGCGGTGCTCAAGAGATGTAAATGTTTCTGTTATTGTTCGGTCGCCTATCATTTTCAAAGCACTTTTTTGAATTCTATCTAGAAAACTCAAGTGGGTTAAAGGAGCACCTGCCCAAATAAGGGAATTACACTCGAGTTTCGATCGAATATATGCTTTATTTACTGTAGCCAGATCAGACGGGGTGTAGAACTTCTTGAATCTTCGAAGGAAACATAAACATCTCGCAGCATTCTTGGCGATGTCAAATATGTGGTCATTCCGAGAACTGAGAGGTGTTCTGTTTCTTCAATGCAAGTGCCACTCATGGATAGTGGCATTGGTGGAGGTATGTTTTGCTCTAACGACAAAAGACAAGAAGCATTAAATTGTACGCGATTTCTTATTCCCCATTGTACAATGCTGTCAAGATCAGAATTTAATGAACTAATCATACGCTGCCGTTGCAGTTCAACATCCGAAGAACATGGATGTGAATCTGGAAACGAATATGAAAAGCTGAGGGTAATGTCGTCAGCAAAACAATTGATTGGATTAGTTGTTTCAGATAATAAGTCGTTGATAAATATAAGGAAAAGAGTCGGAGACAAAACAGAGCCCTGGGGCACACCAGCATTTAGTTTGTGAATATTAGATTTGAAACCGTCCAATACAACTTTAATTGAGCGGTTCGAAAGGTAATTACTAATCCAACAAAGAAGAGATTCATCGAGTCCGAATGCACGCATTTTCGATAAAAGGGATTGATGCCAAACTCTATAAAATGCCTTAAAAATATCATGTGCAATAATCACATCACCAACACGATGGAAAGATTGGTTCGACTTTTCGGTGAGATAAACCATGAGATCACCAGTGGACCTGTTGCTACGAAAGCCGTACTGCCGGTCATTAAGAAGCTTTCGTTCTTCGAGATATTTCTTAAGCTGAAAATTAATCAGCGTTTCCATGACCTTAGAAAGAAGGGACGTTAGTGCAATTGGTCGGTAGTTTGAGGGTGCAGAAGATTCGCCTTTTTAAGGGATAGGCTGGACGAATGCTGTTTTCTATGCACTCGGAAAGAGTCCAGAGGAATAGGACCGATGGAAAAGCTTACGCAAAGTTTTTGCCAGCGTTGAAGAACACATCTTCAGAACAATAGCGGGGATACAATCCGGGCCAGCGGATTTATTTGTGTTGAGATCTTTCAATACTCTTGCGACTGAACGAGTGCGAAAGAAGATTGGTCCCATAAAATCATTTACGCTCTCTAGAACATGAGGAGTTCTAACACTTGCGGCCAGCGTTGAAATTGCCGCGAATTGGGCAGCAAGCAGATCTGCTTTTTCTTGAGAACTGACTTTACGTTTTTTTTACAAATGACCCAAAGTTTTTTTTTTGGGACATTGCAGTATTTTTTGCCGAATCTTATGATCATGTAAAAATTTGGTTTTTCGAATATGAACATTGCAGGCCTTTCTGGCTTGACATTTTTTCTGGTTTTCCTCAGTGATGTTGGCTTTGTAACAACGGAAACTTACATTTCTTAACCTGATAACCTCTCTACAGCTCGAGTCAAACAATGAGTTTTCCTTAGGTTTGATACTCTTCGGCCTTTTTGGGATAAAATTTCTCATTCCTAAAAGAATTAAATTTGTGACCATGGCGCTGGATTCAATTTCACTATCGAGGAAGCATAGTGACCAGTTAAAGATCCTGAACAAGTTATTGAGATCGTCCCAGTTGGCTTTCTCGTATTGCCAAACGGTTCTCCTGGGTTTTTTTCTTTAACATAATGCTTTCTGCAAAAACAATAATTAAATTTCAATTTGTATACTTCTCTAGGTATGTACGATGGCAACGTGGCTGTTTACGATCTTAAAGATACCTCTAAAGGACCTCTTTATATGTCACAAGGTGTTAACGGAAAACACTCAGAGAGTGTTGCAGAAGTAAGAACAAACAGAATTAATTAGATTCCCCTTACAATATCTATGCTACATAGGTGAAATGGGGTCCTGATTTAGCAGATGGAGAAATCAATTTCTATACAGCCTCCTCAGATGGCCGAGTTTTCAATTGGGTCCTTATGCAACACAAATTTTCCATAACAGTCATCATAACACTGTTTCTAGAAAACGGCACTATAGAAGGTCCCGATGGTACACAAATGCGACTCAAAGGATGTGCCACATGCATGACCTTTCACCCCACACAACCCGAAATATTTCTAATTGGCACCGAAGAAGGCCTAATTTACAAATGCAGCACAGCTTACAGTTCCAAATACCTAATAACCTATAATGCACATTACCTTTCGGTCTATCGAATTGATTTCAATAAATTCAATTCGAATATTTTTGCATCTTGCAGCGGCGATTGGAGAATCAAAATATGGGAAGATATGCGCAGTGAACCGTTATTTATATTCGATTTAGGCTCATGTGTTGGTGATGTTAGATGGGCACCTTATTCTAGTACGGTGTTTGCAGCTGTCACTTCGGAAGGGAAGGTTTTTGTATTTGATCTGAATATCAATAAGTATAAGGCCATTTGTATACAAGCTGTGGTTCCGAAGAGGAAGAACAAGTTGACAAGGTTGGCTTTTAATCAGAAACTACCTTTTATAATTGTTGGGGATGATAAGTAAGACAAGACCACAAATGTGAGTAGAACATATTTTTAACACTTGAATACTTCCAGAGGAACGACAACTTCTTTGAAACTTTCTCCTAACTTGCGAGTGATGGTGAAGCCACCGAAGAAACAACAATGGCTGGATCAACAGACCCTCCAGGTGCAAAAGCTTGACAGGATACTCTCTTTGGTCAGGGAACTGCCGGAGGGCGAAGTGATCAAAGATACTACAACAACAGTACAGAGTTAGGTTTTGGTGTATTTGTTGTACGCAAAATAAAATAAAATAAAATATTTCTTATAAGAAAATCAAATTAAAATTAAATGTGTACTTTTTTAAAATAAATTAATACTTTCAACACAATGTTTTTTTTAATAAAAATGCTTCCTCAGTTTTTTTTATTTTAACTTTTAATGTGATCAAAATCCTTACATAGATATTCATTTACTTAAACTAAAATGTAAAATAATTCCTAAAGCAGTTTAAAAAATATTTAAAAAAAAAACAAAAGTACAAAATCAGGACATAAAACAATAGCATAAAATATATGTCTTTATGTTATACATAAAAATGTATTTTTAAAAATATATCACACATCACGAATTGTGCTCTTGAAAACGTACGTTAAAATATTCTTTTTTTTTACATTAATACAACCAATTGTGACTTATTTGATATTTTTAAATTCTAAATATTCTTTAACATTATTTGGACACTGGATGTTTTTGCCCAGGAATAAAACAGTTGACATCGGATGTAAGAAGTCCCCGGAAAATTCCTTTGCCTTCCAACCGAAAAACGCATTTGGCCTCACTTCATTGCCAGAAATTTCATATGGCAGCAAGTTTAGACCGATTTGATTGATCTTGGAAAATTGTACTCGAAAATAGTGTCCGTCAGTAGCTTTCATCCAATAGAAGCCTTCGTTGTCAATGAAGGGCTTTGTTTGGGACTTTTTAAGTGAATTCGAACGTTCCAAGTCGAAAACATTAAAACTTATGTCAATGTCATAGGCATCGGGTGAAAGATTGTTAGTTTCAATGGCTGTTTTGAGGGCGTAGTTATCCAGCCAATACCGTATTCCAACATTTTCAAATTCTTCCAGGACATGGTTGAAAGTTGTCTTAAGTTTGTCCAAACAGCATGGTGGGGTATGTTTGTTGAGATACACATAAAATGGTCTCATATTGTAAACTGGACCAACGCAGGATTTGGTAGTTCTTTCACAACCAATCAAATCGATTTCGGTAGCCTGCGGAAGAGAGAAGTTCGACGAGGAAAATTGTGCGTCAAGGACGAGATTATGTGTCGGACCTAGAGCCTCCTTCAGATCAGTCTTCGATGATATCTTATGAGATCTCTTAACGATCCGTTTGATTTGAAGTTTCTTGTACATTTCTTTGAATTGTCGTCGACGGTTTTCCATTTTCCGTTGCTTGGTATGATAGGAGGCGAAAAGACGTCTTCCATCTTGAAAGGCATTAGGGAAGATGGTTTTCTATAGTAAAAGACAAACATTAGTATTATAAAAAACAACAACACTATCACTGTTAGTTTACTTCAATTCTAGCAGCTTTGGCTTGAATGTAAAACAACTCTGGAAATGGAGCCCCAAATGGATCAGGCATTTCTCGCAGGACTCCTGTGTCAACCAAAATTGCATGCTTTTGTAAGTACTAAAAAAAAAAACTAATTTTTAAAAAGAACAATATTCCTAAAAAAAGATTTTCCTACCAAATCACACTTTTCACTACTGTTCACTGCTATATACTGTATCGTCCAATTGGGCAGATCTAGATTCACTTGTGTGCAACTACTAAAGGACTTCATATTACCAGCAAACGGAACAATCACCATCCTCCGTACAATATCATCGCCATCAAAGATACCACCACCCACAACACCACCTTGCTCTCTGTGGCTATTATTGATTTCCTTAAGGATTTTTTGCAGCAAATTTTTATTATTCAAACGAACGCTATCAGGCATAAAAAGGACATATTTGGTCTTGATGGCCAACAAAGGGTTCATTTCCCTCGATGACTTCTGTATATCAAATCCCAAATTAAGGAAACGCACTGTGCTTGGTTCTGTCAGATTTGTGTCATAAGTCACCGGAGGATATGGTAGTGTATCTTGAACAACAAGAATTGGCATATTCGGAACTACTTCCAAAATACTATCAATCGATGACTTGATATCATTTTCGAATGTGTAAAATGTCCTGAAAACAATAGTTATTGATTTTCGAATGTGTTTGTTGGCGGTTTTAATTCTATCCTTTGGCGATGGCGGTGATTTTGACTTGTACGATTGATTAATACCACTGTTGTCGTCAGGGTCTACAAGAGATTTCCAAAGCACTGATTTCCACGTGTAGTAAAATAGTATAAGATTTGCTACTACTATCAGGATAATAATTAGCTTTGCATGTCGCAAACGCATTATTTTCATTGTGGAATGATATTTTATTTATCCTTTTTTTTTTGCACTGCTATTAATTTATCTACGAAGGTTTGTTGCATATAGATTTCACAAATGGTGAGGGTGACTTCATATTTTCTTGTTCTATATAAATTTTAACTAACTACACACACGTCATTGTTTTCTATTCTATACTACTCTTGAACCATAACTCACTCAATCCATATTTAACTTGAGTTTTATATTTTAAAAACAATTTTAAGGCGAAATTGCCTGCATTTTTTGTTTAATTTTAATGCATTTGTGCAAATTTCTTACGTCTTGTTTGAGGATATTTCTGTATTTGAAGGATATAAATAAAATACTGGGACAAATCAATATTGCCAACTGCTAGGGCTTAAACAAGGACATTTTCCTGAAAGCTCAAATAAGCTTTGGAGATGTGTTCAGCGCAGAAAAGGATGTGCCAGTGTAGAAAATATTTTTGAGATTTGTTTACACAAATATTCGTAATCCTTAAAAATATGCTTTAAATGATTATAATTGCATAGAATTTTGTTAATAATTTTATTTAAATAAAAAAAAATAAGAAAAAGCTTTCAAAAATCATTGGGGATTTTTTTTTTTTTTTATGTGGATAGAGCAATTTTCGGCATTAGTGGTCATTAATTGAAACTTGGGCAATTGGTTCGGCCGGCCGGCCGGTCAGCTCAAAGGGGCCAAATTCTTATGAATTGAAGTGAAACGACCGTAAATCAGAGCAACAACCGCAGAACTTACTTCAGGAAAAGTAACGGTTGTTACGACCGCAAATAGAGCTACACATTAGAGTGCGTTGCCATGTTTCTTGGTTCTCTCGCTCAACAAAAAAAACTACATTACCAGACCCAGAAGAAATTATCATTGGTATAACTCAAAAACTATCTTTCAATCATCACCAGCAACAAGGAGGGGAATATAATTTACGCCATTTACTACGCAATCAACAACAACACAAAATATCGGCGGAAATCACTGAGGACCAGAAGAATCGTAATGTGAAAGCAACAACTACAGAGCAAACTTAAGAAAAAAGTAGCGGTCCAGGAGGCGGCCGTAAGAAAACTACCTCATGTCAATGGAAAATTTTGCCATTCAGTGCGGGAAAATTACATAAAATGTCGGACAGACTTTTCCTTGTTCGTTTGGCGGTAAAATGGTCACTTCCGGTTTGGTGTTGGCCTACCTCACCCGGTCAAAAGACAAATGGGGTATCAAATGAAAGCTTAGAAAATCTACATTTAGTCGGACAAACTTAACATGGGCCAAACATGCGCCCGGCCACTTTTTTTCAATATTAATTTGTCTAAAAAAAATTTTTAAATTGACAGTAATTTTTTTTTGGAAAAAGTGGTCGGAGGCATGTTTGACCCATGTTATGTTTGTCCAACGAGCAGATTCTTAATGCAGACTGTTTAAGTTTTCATTTGACACCCCATTTGTTCATTGACTCGATCTCAATGAGGTAGACCAGCCCCAAAAACGCAACCGGAAGTGCCAATTTTACAAGAAAAAGTCTGTTCTACCAGCGGTTTTGCACATTTTATGTAATTTGCCATTTATTTATGTCTAATTTTTTCATTGACTCGATAAGGAGGTGTTCCTACAACCGCTTTCCCTACTGTTGCGAGCAGAAATCTATGTCCAGAATCGAGAGTTCAGAAGTTTAAGCTCCTCCCACTTTCATATTGGCTATAATAGCGGTAATGTAGACCGACACCGAACAAAATGAAACATGCCATTCAAGCAAGAAAATAGTTTTATATTCAAATTCATTCAGTTTATTGACGTCGACGAGAGTAATCTATACACTCTACACATGTGTCTAGTTCTTTTTTTTTCTGCACAAATGCTTGATTTTTTCTGTGTACGTAGTTCGTACATATTAGGGTGGTGGTAAAAAAAATGTTTTTTTGATCTTGGGGCTTTATCAGCTTCAAATGAACACAAATTAATTTTAATTTTTTTTTGTTAAACAGTTAGACTAGCAAAAAATGTGTCAGAAGGCGAGGACGAATCAACAACTATAAGGCCGGTTCAGATGTTTTCTTAAAACATAAAAGAAATGTTTGAAAGAAATTTTTTTTATATTCTTTTGGTTTCCCAATCAGAAGTTTGAAGTTTTAAAAAAAGACAATTTTGGAACACATGTAAGCATTTATTTTAACAAAATACTTGTAAATCTTTGTATATATATTCAATTTCTTAACACATAATAATATAAATAATATTTATATAGTATTTTTATTTTTATTTATATATTTATTTATACATATAAAATATAATACTTCTTTACCTTTAAATTTCTTGATCACAATAAAAAACGTTCTCAGCAATTTATAAGTTTTTTTTAAAATACATTTTTTCTGTTGATTAATGTAGACATTTTCTAAATTTAAATTCTAATTTTACAGAACACAAAATAATTGATTTATTCTTCAAGCATATAATTTATATTATTCTATTGACTAGAGGTACGAATGTAGGTTATATTAGTTTTTGGCACACACCATCTTTAGCTCTTCAAAAAACTCACTTTCCAATTGCTGGAAATAAGATCGGAAACGGAGATTCATTTTCCTGATTATTTTTTTGTGGAGTTGGAGGTCGTGGATCAGGTTCGGTGCAACCAATAAGCCAGTAAGTTGTGACCTTCCCTTTGCCCTTCAGTTCTACTTCACCACGAAGTTCCATTTCGAAAGTTCCAAATTTGTCAAAAATTTCTTTGGCAGCTGGCGAAACATGAATTTTGAGTGCTACAGAGTGAATTAATATAAAAAAAGAATATAAAAGGAACAAAATAACACCTACGAAGACCAGATGACTCCATACGAGATGCGGTGTTTACGGTGTCTCCAAACAAGCAATAGTGTGGCATTTTTTGACCCACAACGCCAGCACAGACAGGACCAGCATGAATACCGATGCGGATTTTCAATTGACACTCAGGTTTGTGTTTAATACTAAAAGATTTGACAGCATCTAAAATGGCAAGTGCCATTAGACCAATTTCCCGAGCATGATCATCACCGTTACGCTCCGGAAGACCAGAAACCACCATATAGGCATCTCCAATGGTTTCAACCTATATTTAAAATGGAATCGAGATGAGAAAATCATGATCACGGGGACGTGCAACAAACTTTCCTTATACACATCATAGAATCCTATAATTCGGTCAAAGGTACTATAAAGATCATTTAAAAAGCTTACTACCTCCATGGGACCACTTTGAGCACAAAGGGCTGTAAAGCCCACAATATCACTGAAATATATCGTCACACACTCAAACTGTTCGGGCTGCACCATTTCGCCGTTCAAAAGCTGAGTTGCAACTGGCCGCGGAAGAACCTGATAGAGCAGCTCTTCAGTTCTTCGTTTTTCCATGCTAAGTTGTTCGGTTTTTTCTTCAACCAGACTCTCTAAATTGTTGGCATACTGTTCCATACGGCGCAGCAAGTCATCCATAAGATTTTCACAGAATCCTCTTAAAAAAAAACATTTTTTTTATTTTAGAACGATCAAAATACCGTCAGGAACGAACTTCATAATTAGTCGAACAGTTGATCGGATTGTTACAAAAGCTGGTCGATCATCTGGATTATCTGCCCAGCATTTACTCATAAGATCAAGAACATCTGGTGGACAGTCCCGTTGGCCAACAAAAGGCCGAAAAGGAGACGGGGACTCATGTGCTTCGACACGGTTCAAGATTGTTTGTATGTCCATGAACTGTCGAGCAGTTTCATACGGTCCACCACGAACAACGATTTCCTCGAGTATTATAGCAAAGGAGTAGACATCACCCTTCTGTGTGGCAGGATTTCCAGGAAGAATTGTTAATGGAAGAAGTTCTGGAGCAATCCAAAGGAAATCTAGAAAAAAAAATGATTTTCATGATAAGTACACCAACAAAAAAATCATTCTCTTACTGTTGTAATAATTTTGATCCTTCAGGAAGTCTGAGGGAGTTGTTAGTGTTCGCAGTCCAAAGTCTGATATTTTCAAAACAAATCGTCCATCAATCAAACAGTTACAAGATCTCAACTTGCCATGGACCTGGACATCACTGTTGTGCAGATAAGCCATACCCTAAAAATGATTCATCGATAAACATTCATGCCACATCCTTTTGGAGCCATTTTCACTCACTTTGACAATATCATGAATTAATGACATTCGAAAATTCCAATCCAATTGAATAGCTTCGTTCTCTAGAACATCTTTCAGACTTCCTTTGGGGCAGTATTCGGTCAAAATCAAAACAGTCGGTCGAGGGAGATCAATGCATGCTCCAACGAATCTAACAGTATTTTCATGGCAAACGTCACGAGCTTGTTTAATTTCCCACAGGAGGGTCGAAGTGATGTCGACCTTTTTCTTCGATATTTTCTTTATTGCTACCCTCTCGCCTTTGTAAATGCCAATTGTAGTGAAAACTTGGGTTAATGGCAATGATGTGCAACTGGCTATGGATGCGCGACCTGAGTGCACTCCATATTGTTGCAGAGATAGGTTCTGGGAAGTGAATGTTTTTTTTTTTAAGTAAAATATAAGATTCCCAGGTTTTCAGAGACTTACCTCAGCATTTAACTTTTGCAGGCCAACTTTGCTTCCAAATAGCCTTCCCACCTCGAGCAGTACTTCGTCCGGGCGCACTCGCCAGGACATATTATTCAATTCGCTATTCAATTTCAATTGTCTAGGGATAGAAATATCTTTCATCAGTGTTTTCTACAAAAACATGGTCGGAATACTAACTTGCACATTAAATAGACAACTAGCGTTGAAAAGGCCAGGAAAAACGCAAACGCAAAAGTCACATATATGATGATCATCTCTATGACCAGAATAGGGATAGTTAAGCACAGTAACCCAAAACACTAATTCACTTTACCCACCATTTCCATGACAAGCCGGAGAATTGCCCAAGAATCCACATTTCGGAATATCTGGAGGAGGCCCTTCCCTTCCACCAGGCCAATGGATTCGTTTTCCACTCACCGATGTATAGTTTCTACACAAGTCCAGGATATTTTCGTATAAATTTTAATTGAAAAAAAAAACATCCACTCCTACCTGTTGATACCGTAGTAATGTGCAACCACCTCGAAACGTCCTGTGATTGGATCCAGGTCGAGAATTGAGTAATCAGCATCTCGATCCCCATTGTCATCTATTCGCACGTGTCCTGTGATTCCTTGGGGGAGATAATAAATCAAATATTTTATTACATGTGCAGTTGCTTATGTGCTTGTAGCCTCACTCCTACAATCGGAATGAGAATATTGGATGAGCATGTTCATACCATGAAAATCTCGGTTCCACATTCGCCTGGTTATCGCCATACCATCACGTATGTCTTCGCCTTCTGTTAGTGTTTCATTTAATGCCATGCCGAGGAGGTAAACTCCATCGTAAAAAGCGCCAATAAATATGTTCACCTGTAGAGTTGATTGTCATCAGGAAACGAATCCTTGTATAAGGTGGTGTCACAATTACCTCTTCGTCCTTGCTAAATGTATAATTGTAGTTCCTTGTTGCCACATCTCGGACATTATCAGCGAAACCTTGAAATTTTGGACTTGTTGGTTGGAGGAGAGAAACCCGAAGTAAAGCTTCGTAGGCTGTGCGGGCTTTTGTATCATCGGAATCTCCCATTTCCCAGTCATGGTCACCCCAATAGGAGCTCTAAGGGAGGAAGGTAGACAACATGTGCATAATATAAACAAAAAAAAAAAGAAGAAATATTTGGGTTTCTTTAAAATTGTTTACCTGAAATATTTCAACATCCAGAAATACCCAGTCGCCCTTTGTCATTTCCAAGGCGTGAGCAGCCAACATAAATTTTCTAACAAGGGTTCCTCGCACGGAAAGGATAACGACTTTTGAAGACAAAACAAATTAACATTTTGATGAAAATACATGCATAATAAAATCAAAATTTTATGATGTCAATGGTTAAACAAAAACCCAGAGGAAGTGGACAACGGAGTTAACTCCAAAAAGAAATATTTTCCAAGCTATGAATAAGTCTTTTTCATTTTCAATGGAACATTCAGATTTCAGTAGTTTTTCCGAACTAAATGAAAATTAAATTAAATTTTATGAATTCAGGGGTATCGTTAATATATCGTCCGCCCCCGCCCAAAGTGAGAGGCATATAGGGAACTCAATTTAAACAAGAACCCCTAGATATGGGTTTAGTTTAGATATTATTATTATTTAGTATAAAACATTAGTTTAATTGTAAATTGAATAAATCCGGAATATATTTATAATCAGCGCGCAATAAGGGGGTTTTGGTACCCTTACTATGCCAGAGACACAGTGCGAGCATTAGGATAGTCGGAGGGGATTTAAAAGGAAGTGTTAGTGTATATTGGTCTTGAATTTTTGAGTATCATAATTAGAGAGAAAGACGGATGTGGGGAGGAAATTTCAAATTCGTTTAGTACGACTAAAGACTGAGTATCTGTGGTATGAAAAGGGTTTTTTTGCCACGCCCAGTATGTGGTCGTTTCATAAAAGAGCTAAATACCAGACTTTAACAAATGCGACAAATATATATAAAACGATGTAAAAATTATTTCCACTTCTTTAGTTGATATTTTTGAACCGTTTCCATTGCAAATAAATTGCACGACTGGATCGCACGTCATTTTTTTTTTTTTGTTTTATATAATTAACGCGCGCACAAGGAACTATTTGTTTCCCTTTTATTGTAGAACACACTGCGAGGGCATTAGGAAGATAGGGAGGGGAGAGATAGGAGGTGTCGATTAGCATTGACTTTGAATGTTTGCAGATCAAAATGGCAAGGGAAAATTCCGCCGGGTAAACTATTTCAAATTCGTGTTGTTCGGCTAAAAAAAGAATTCCTATAATTTACGGTACGTCTGAAATTGGGCTCAAGGGTGAACTGATGAGCATTCCTTGCGAGACGAGTATTACGGGAGAAACTTTTAAGGGGAGGAATGCTGCTGGCTACTTCGAGTGAACATTTTTTATAAAAGTAAAAATATATGGTCGTTCCAACGGAGGTCGTCGTTGACACACATACCGAGTACTGAGAGCTTTTCGGTTTCTTCGATGTAAGTGCCATTCATGGACAATGGCATTGGGGGTATGTTTAGCTTTAACGACAGAAGACAGCATTGAGTTTTCGAACTCCACACGATTCCTATTACCCCATTGGACAATGCTGTATAAATCGTAGTTTAATGAGCCTGACATACGGTACCGTTGCAATTGTACGTCCTTCGCCTTCGGACGTGAATTATCGAACGAATATGAAAAGCTGAGGGTAGAGTCGTCAGCAAAACAGTTAAGTGGATTAGAAGTAACAGACAGAAGATCTTTTATAAAAGAGCCCTGGGGAGCATTTATTTTGTGGAAATCAGACTTGAATCCGTCTAATACAACTTGTATTGAACGGTCCAGAAGATAGCTTCTAATCCAACGAACAAGAGTATCATCGATCCCAAAAGCACGCATTTTCGATAAGAGAGCTTCATGCCAAACTCTATCAAATGCCTTGGAAATATCAAGCGCAATAATCTTATTTTCACCAAAGCGATGTAAGGATTTGTTGCACTGTTCGGTGAGATTGGCCATCAGATCACCAGT
The DNA here is from genome assembly GCA_963971375.1 of Platycheirus rosarum. Taxonomy (NCBI): domain Eukaryota; kingdom Metazoa; phylum Arthropoda; class Insecta; order Diptera; family Syrphidae; genus Platycheirus; species Platycheirus rosarum. The sequence continues at coordinate 2,208,940 of OZ020510.1, read as the reverse complement.
GGAACGATTACTGCGAAAGCCATACTGACGGTCATGGAGAAGCTTTCGATCTTCGAGATATTCCTTAAGCTGACAGTTAATCAGCGTTTCCATGACCTTAGAAAGAAGGGATGTCAGTGCTATGGGTCGGTAGGAGGAGGGGTAGGATGGGTCACAGACTGGACAAATGCAGTTTTCCATCTTCTAAGAAAAATTCCAAAAGAGTACGAGCGATGGAAAAGCTTACGCAGTGGCTTTGCCAGTGTGAAAAAACACCATCTGGGCCAGCGGATTTGTGTATATCAAGATCTTTGAGAACTCTTGCAACTGTACGAGTGCGGAAAAAATCTGTCCCATGGAAAAATTTACATTCTCAAGTACAGGAGGGGCAACGTTGCTGTGAGGAAGCGTGGAGCTGGCAGCGAAATGGCTGGCGAGCAAGTTTGCCTTTAAACACCATTTTGTGGCTTAAAAATATGTGAAATAGGTTGATTTTTTTTTCCACAATCGTAGGAGCGGTTTTTAAATAAAACGATTTTATTTTAATAACTTTTTTCAAAAATTAAAAAAAAATAAATCTGGACCAGCGGATTTATATATGTTGAGATCACGCTCAAAAACTGGGGGACTTATGATTACACTCTCTGACATATGTATGGAAAAGCAAGTATTTAAAGCAAATATTTTCTCACATAATCTTATATCAATAATAATCTTAGTTTTTGAACTGAATTTTAATAAATGAATTTTGTAATTTATATCTGAGACGAGATCAAAAATACTTTACGATTCAAACACAAAATCCACAGCCAGAAATCGGTTAAGATCAGAAAGAGTATTGGACCTAATACAGACCCTTGAGGGACCTCAATATTTAAGAACCTTTTTTCGCTTCTGTTATCATTAATCTTTGAGATCTGTAACGTAGGTATGACTGTAACAACTCTGAAACAAACTCTCTGAAATTCCATTTTTTTAATCTTCCTGAGTAATATATAATGATTTTCCATGTCAAAGGCCTTGGTAATATCTAAATGTTTCCTTTTTTTTTAAATATTTCAGAAATGTTTCTAAAAAGTTTTTTTTTGGTGTGGACGCTTTCAGAAACATTTCTGAAATGTTTATTTGTTTCCTATTTTATGTATCCAGTTTTGTACTGCAAGATTTAAATGTGTCTGAAATATTTCTGAAATATTTAAAAAGTGTTTCTTTGGTGTGGACACACCTTAAAAAAATCCAGCTGTAAAAGCTTCTTTTTATCAAAGTTCAAAAAAAAATTCAGAGCAAAATTGTAAAAGAGCGTCTTCTGTAGATTTACATTTTTGAAACCCAAACTGAACATGAATGTCTTCCTAAAAATTGAATTATTTACAAATCAAACTTACCTCTTGCATACATACTTGCGTCCCTGAGGTAGTTTTCATACGGTTCCTGTTCATTTCCATTAAGTTCTCGAACAAAACTCAACAAACCCTCTTGCCGTAAGCCGTATTCCAAGTTTTTACCTGAAAACAAAAAATTTAATTCCATCAAAACCTTCTTCATTTTTCCTTGCTCCACAATACAACACATTACCTACTGTCAAGGAAAACAAATCCGATCTGTCCACTATTAGAGCAACATGCTTCCAATCAAATTGACGAAAAACACTTGCAAACACCAATTTCAGACGACACTGACAATAGGACATTCGCGTGAGAGTTGGATATTTTGATTTGTCCTTGAACATTCCCTTTAAAAGTAAATTGAAAAAAAAAAAAATACCTATAATTATGTTATTTTATTCCGGGTTGGCGTCGATCCTGGGAGCCAATACATCGTTTTGACCGCAAACATTCACATTCCAAATGAGACACACGACATCAATTAAATACAACAAATGGAATCAATTTTGTAATGCATGCAATTAGAGGGATATTCAGGGATTAACTGGAATGCAATTTCAAGTGTTTCGTGCTAGTAGAACACGCAATCCACACTGAACGACTGAACATTGGATGATTAGGTTTATTGCCTTTAATGTCCTTTGATCCTATTGTTCGGAGGATGTACTCAATGTTATTCTTATTATACGTTGGTGAACTAGGAATTTCCATAAAACCGTTTAAAGCTCATTGCTGCATTCGCATTCAGATTGATGTCATAGTTTCAAGGCGTTTAAATTATTTAAGGACTCGATTAAAAATGTAAAACATAATATTTAGTACAATTGCAAGGAAACCGGATACAACAAACTGTTCCATCATGTTTTCTCTTAAAAGACCGGAAATGAAGCACTTTTGTGCGTTCAAGTCAAGGTAACAAAAATCAAAAGGTACAAACGGGTTTTGGGATGAGGGAATCCTAATATTATGGTATTTTTAATTACTGACAGTGTTTGGCATTGTATAAATGGCTCTTTACAGAAACTTAATTGCTTATCCAGAAAATTAAATACTAATTTAATCCTAAGGTTAAGTATGCCATTAAGTTTTGTAATGATGATTGAACTCTCTGTTGAAACAGAGAGAGAGTTCCCCCTTGGGGAAGGTGCTTTTTATGTAAAAGCCATTTCAGACACTTGTCTTTAAATTCATGAAAACGGAAACTTAAACTCGAAAGGTATTCAGCTCAATCCTTCGTCTTTTATTGAAAACCATTTCCAGTCGTCTAAAAAACATTTTTGAGTCAACAATTTTCGTTTTGATTTTATATATATGAACATACAGTGATGGCCATAGAATTAAATTATATATTTTTTCTTCGAACCATCTGTTGAATTAGGTTTTTGGTGTTTTGAAATACTCAACCTTATAGAAAATATTTAAAAAGTTTTTCACAAAAAAGTCCGATTTATGTTATTGAAAAAAAAAAATAAGTATCTTTAAAACCCATTTAGCATGGTCACATAATTAGAAACAGAAGCAAACCCCTTTTATTTTACTTTAAAAATTCGTATTTATTTTTAAAAGAAATCATCATCACACCTTTTTTGCATAGATTCAACTAACTGACGACATCTTTATGGCGGTGTACTATCCCAAATATTCTTAATATTTTTCAAAGAGCTCCTCGGAATTTTTGGACTTCTTTGCCTCCAAACCTCTTTTAACATCTGCCCATAAGTTCTCGATGGGGTTCAAATCAGGACTTTGAGCTGGCCAATCTAAAACATTTGTTTTTGTATCAATGAACCAATGCTTAACGCTCCGCGAAGTGTGTTTAGCATGTCGTTATCATGCTGAAAAACGTTACTAATGCGCAAACGAATAAGGCTCCATTACATTATTTAAAATGTCTTTGTACATAATTCTAATTATTGGACCAACTCGACGCCATTAAAATGCAGCCCAGACCATTATATTACCACCTCCATGCTTAACGATTTTGACGGTGTACTTTGGATCCAATTCTTTTTTAGGAGGACGTTTAATGTAGACTTTACCGTCCGAAACAAGCAAATTAAATTTGCCTTTTTTTGGGTGAAGCTTAGCAAACGATAAACGCTTCTTCAAGTTTTTTTTTGGACAGAAGTGGCCTTTTCCGGGCAATACATCCACGCAAATTATTTTCGAGTAGTCGACGCCTTACGCTTCTAGCTGATATTTCCTGGCTTAATTGTGGTGAAACCATCATGGCATGTCAGATGGTAAAAATAGCGGTACTTTTAAGAGACAGTAGCGCTTAAAATTAATGTTTTGGTTTATTAAATGTGCTTATGGATGTTGTATCTAATTATGTAGCCACCACTGTATATCAAAAATCCCAATAGAGGCGGTCCAATAAATTCATACATTAATTCATCAATAATTCTCTTGCTGAACTACCCTTTCAAACACCAGAATGCAAATCATCCAAATCAAACCCCAGGCTGACATTGTATCCGACGACAGCGAGATTTTTTAAATCTGGTGCTATACTATTTGAAGGGCGACTGATACCATCCACCAACACCAAATTCATTAGCTTTAATTATTCTGGTGGACTTGAAAGTCATTACGTATTCCCGATGCCTCTCAGGACATTGACAACCAAAGAGGAAGAGACTCGGTCAGAGCGATTACTGCTAATCACCTCTCACTCAAAGTGAACTACACCATGTACAGCGTCCTGGTAATACCTATCGTCAGTCTCATGGTCGTCCTTCGCATGCTACACTTGGGCAAGGCTGTGGGCGGTTGCAGAAGATTATTGTTAATTTATTCGTGTCTAAGCGATTAAACGAACTTAAAGATTGATTTCATCTCTGCAGGTTATCCTGTTGGCGAAGAAATTTAAAGGACGCGATCTTTTACATTATTTCTGACTTAATTAAAGGAACGCAGGAAAAATCATTAAATTGAGATTAGAAGGAGAGAATATGTCAGACAGTAGAAAGTAGAAGTTTTGGAATCCTAAGATTGATTTATGAAAAATCCTAAATAAACACAAATAAAAAAAATAAATTAAGAAACAGTGTTGAATGGAGGCAAATTTGCGGAACTTGGTAAACGATGAATTTTATTTTTATATTAAACGATTTTGGAATATATTTTATAACGAATTTGAATATTATATTTGGGATAAAATGAATACTTACCGTGCTCTCGTTCTTCCATTTATGAATTTTTCCTAGAATCCCCGATGTGACTGTTAATTCACCCTCAGAAGGAGGCTGTGGAGGAATGAAAATGTAGTTAAACATTGGGTTAGATTATTCAAAATAGTTTTTTGATTTAAAGAAGGTACTGTTTATATTATGTCTAGTACAATTTTTTTTTTCAATTTTTCAATTTAAATTTTTATTTATATTGGTAATACCTTTACACGTTAGGATACAATATCTTTTCTAAAAGCGTAAACGTCAATATATATATATATATATATATATTTTTTAAATAATACAATATATAATACAAATCTCTCTATATATAAAAATGCGCACGACTGGGTTGCACGTACTTCCTCTTATGTGCCTAATTACATTGGAAAGCAAGATCTTTGACAGAAACAAGTAACATTTACGTTGAAAATAACAGAGTTGGAATTTATAAAAAGTATCAGAACCACAATACTTAACGGTTTTTTGTAAAAATGAAGTACGCCATCACACGTCCTCAATGCCAAAGAATTTATAAAAGTATTTCGAAAATTATAGGACCGGTTTTGATAAAATCCTGTTTTGTATTTTTAGTTTTTTTGAAAAAAAATTGTTTTTTGAAATTATGTATGCAGTTTTTTAGAGTTTATTAGTAAACATGTGAATATAAAATTTTAAATATTTTTTTTTTATTAGTTTTAGAAATATTGATTTTTCAAAAAAAAAAACTTCATTAGAAAAAAAAGTTATTAAACATGTTGATACGCAGAATTAATTAAACTAACTAGATCTTCTCAAATATAAATTTTGACAGAAATCCATAGAGCCGTTACCGAGAAAGCCAAAAATTAAAAAAAAACGGTATATGAAAGGTACCGTTAATGGACTTTTCCCGGAAATATGGTTCTAATCAAATGATAGCCAATACTAACAAAAAAATTCTCAAAAATTTTCATCAAAATTGTTGGAGCCGTTTTCGAGAAAAATAAGCTTTTCCTAAACGGTGATATGGCAGGTACCGTCATTTTTTAGGCCTAAAAATAAAATTTCAATTTCCCCTCTGGGGAATGCCAAAACAATCACACACACTTAATTCGAAGATAATCGGTTTAGCCGTTTAGGCTGCAGCTCGTTATACATACTGACAGACAGACAGACAGACATTTTTTGTCGATCACTTTTTTAGACTTCTCTATGATCGTAATGTCATGTTTCATTGTTATCTCAATTTTTTTATATTCACGAATCCTAAACAGGGTATATAGTTTAGTACAGGGATGGTTTCTGTGAAAGCTTGGTTGCTCGACAACAGCACAACTTATCGGTTCCAACCGTAACTAAACACCATATATATAAAAATGGATGTGTGTATGTGTGTATGTGTGTATTTATGTTCAGTATGAACTCCTAAACCACCCAACGGATTTTAGTGACATTATTAGGGTAAATATTGTTTTACCCAGGGATTGTTCCTGTGAAGGTCTGGTGCCGCTGGCATTTATTTTCCGATTACACATTAAAAGAATGTTTTTTTTTCTAGGGCGTAGTAACGCGCGCCGTGTACCTCTAGTTTTAATATAAAGCTAATTTTGCTAATTTTTAATTTAATAATATAAAAAGCAAATTTTTTTTAATACAGATGAAAAGAAAGTGGGTAAGCATCCTAAGCCTTTTAAGTCACGCCAAAGATGGGGTTCAAGTCCAAGGATTGAGAAAGCAAATACATAACATCGATTTTATTTTTATTTTATTCGGCCAAACAATGGTTGTCCATGGTTTTGACATATGACTATTTTTACATACATAAGTCCTTCAATCATTATTTTTACTTGCGATTATATGTAGGTACTACATATTATGCAAGTTATGGATTCGTGCAAACAAAATTCTAACAATCAAACATGACATTACGATATCAGAGAAGTTGAAAAAAGTGGGTCCGGAAATTCCGTCCGTCTGTCTGTCTGTCTGTCGGTCTGTTCGCGCCTCTACAGCCTAAACGGGTGGGCCGATTTGCTTCAAACTTGGTATTAAGTATTTATTAGGTAGTATTTCGGCGGGTGTTTTTCATTTTTGCTCTAGGTTAAAAAATAACGGTACCTGTCATACGATCGTTAACAAAAAGTTTGATTTTCCCGGGTGCAATTTTTTTTAAACAATACATATTTCAGTTAGAATAATTTATATACCTCTCATAGAACCGGTTTTTTTTCAAATTCGGTTTTATCGTAAACCATTATTCCGATTTCAATAAAATTTTGCACACAGGAAGTCATTTATAATTCAATTAATATTGCATTTAAAAAATTCAAAAACCTTTTTTTTTCAATTCAATTAATTTTTTCAATTTCAATTTTTTTTAAATTTTCTAAAAAAAAGAATGATTTTCGAAATATTTTGAAAACGGGGTGATTGAATTTTTTTTCAAATAATTTTCCCAGATGAAAACTACAGATTTACTTATAATGACATACTTAAAAAAATTTAATATTTTTTCGAATTTAAAAAAAAAAACAACTTTTTAAAAAACCGGTCGAACGATTTTAAATATTTTTTTTCCTCGATAGACTTTTAGTTTTCAAATTTCATTGCATACTTAGTTTTTCCGAGAAAACTCTTAAACTAATTAAAAAATATGAAAGAACTTTTGCTGTTTTTTTTTTAATTTGTTGTTTTTTTCAAAAACGGTTTGTTAAAAATTAAAAAAAAAATTGTTTTCTGATAATAACAACCAGCTGCTAGACGTTGGCATACTCAACAAAAAATTTGGAATAGAGCAAGTTCGTGCGACCCAGTCGTGCACTTTAATCAATTTTTGGTTTACACTACTCCACCAAAAAAAAAAAAAAAAAAAACAATTCCACAATGATGTTTCATTGTGAGCCTTGTGTAGCGTGAATTAAAAGCTTGAACCTTTGGAGATCAAACAAACCGTTTTTCTGTCCATTCCAAATAGATTCATCACTGTCTTGTCGCTCTACAAGATATTCATCCAATATTTTCTAGCTTATGAGTAAACATTGTTGATTTAATAGAATTTGACAAAAGAAATCTGCTTTTGTCTGTGTACTTTTTTAGCAAGAACTTTTCTGGCCAAGGTAGGTCTGAATTCTGTGTAAACGACGATTGATTCTGCAACTAACACTGATCTATGTTTACTACCACAAATCTTTGGGTGATAGAAATGGATCTAATTTGTATCGTGTATGGGCCCTATTACAATTGTCAATAATAGTTAATAAAATAACGCCCACTGTCAGATTGGGACATTTTACGGTAGCCATAATCTTCCTACCGAAATCACTACTCTCAATGTTGTATTTAGATAACTTTGATTCCACTGCCTTAGTAAACGATCAACCTACACCTGTGCAGAAGAATCCGAGGCAGTCGAGTTAGCGTTGCTAAGAACTGGGTCTTTCGCAGACCTTAATTTGGCAAATTTCCCGTCACGACTTATAGACGGTCCAAAAAAATGCTCTGAATTTATAAAGGATGATAATTTGATAATGGTTTATAGCAATTGTGTACCAAACTCGAGTCCTGAAGAATATTGCAGTTTAAAATCTTCCACTTATACTACCAATCAATGGCAATATACTAATTCAAGTTAAAATTTATTAAACTTGCCAAAAGTTATGTGCAAACAAATTGCACATAAAATCCAATCTGATAAATATTTTTTTTAAAAACTCGATGAAGATAGAAAGATATTTTTCCTCATTTATCGGAAGAAATATTTTCTTCTGGTAATTTAATAAGAAATACTCAAAGAAAATTTAATTTTTCCATCATATCGGTACAAATAAATCTTTTAATCTAAGCCTTATTAAATAATAAAATGAAAATTCGTTTTCCTCGAAAACAATATTGAAAATTAAATCAAACAAAACCATCCTCCACATCTGACTTGAGGCAACAGCGGTTTGGCCTTTTTTTTCAATGTAAACAACACCTTGTTGTCTCTATACACTTCCTTGCTAAAGGACTTCGGCGATAATGAAGCGATTTCAACAAACACCTCTAGAAAATGAACTTTGGTAAGAAGGAAAAGTTCTTTTTTTATTACGCGGGGTTAGGAAGTTTCGGCTTTCAAAGCTCTCTAGACAAATTTTTTGCTTGAGTTTGATATCAGCACATTTTGTTTTGTTATTCTATCGGTGATTATCATCAGTTGAGATTTTCCTTGATATTCATTCCAGGCGAAAAAAAAAATATGAAGGAGTCAGCATATCAAGAAGCTTGTGCACTTGAAATTGAAGATATTTAAGGATTTTTTATTATATTGATGATGCTTTTTGTTGCTTCGCTCATTAAATTTATTTTTTAGAAAACATGTATGTCTGAGTTTATATTGTATGTACAATCTTCAAAGAGCCCAAATAATAAATAATAACTTACTAACGAGCAACGCTTGCAAATCATTGAATTTTATTACCAAAATCAGTGCCCTAGAAAAGTTGGCAGAAAATCCGCTTTTTTATCGACAAATTTTGTTCAGAGATGAGGCTCATTTCTGGTTGAATGGCTACGTAAATAAGCAAAATTGCCGCATTTGGAGTGAAGAGCAACCAGAAGCCGTTCAAGAACTGCCCATGCATCCCGAAAAATGCACTGTTTGGTGTGGTTTGTACGCTAATGGAATCATTGGACCGTATTTTTTCAAAGATGCTGTTGGACGCAACGTTACGGTGAATGAACCGAACACTGATTTTGGTAATAAAATTCAATGATTTGCAAGCGTTGCTCGTTAGTAAGTCTATTCATGATGAAATGTCAAAGCATACTGAGCATCTTTCTCTTTGACACCATGTCTGAAATCCCGCGTGATCTGTCAAATACTAATGCATGAAAATCCTAACCTCAAAAAAATCACCCGTTACTAGAAATAAGGTGAGAAAAAAAATTATTACATATCCAGTAGTGAAATGATTGAACGTGGAAGGTTCTTGGTTCGCCCTGAATCTCTCCCTTTTAATTGCTAATAACTCCTCAGCCGTTAGTGCTATCCGCACCGAAGTCGCCACTAACGGCGCGCTTTCTGTCTAGCTTTCATTTTCAAGGACGCATACTTCAATTCTACAACTTTTATATGATAAAGAGTTTAACACTTTTGCAGATATTTTTGTAGGAAATTAGATTCTCTACAACTTATCGCTTTACAGCTTTGTGATTATAAAAATTGGTAAGGAGTTAGAACAACAAGTTTGGCAAAATTATTTTTTTCTTTAAAAATGTTCCATTTTTCAAAGAATATATCTCAGAAATTTTCTTTATTTTCACATATAGTGCTACAGTAAATTGTAGGAAATTTTATCAGCTTCATATTTCTTTCGTGGTTTATTTTTCTACGACGAACCGTTTTCGAGATATGCGGGCTCAACCGTGGGTAGGTCCCTTTAAATCACCCCCCACTCCGCGTGGCGCCCGTATTAACGGGGATTTTTTTATTGCGGGTAGAGGGGACTCATACCTACACATTCCTGCAAAAATTGGAACTACATGGATTTTTTTTTGTATATAAATTATTTTGCCTGAACTATTAGATCTTTTCAAACATAAAATTTTATTGAAATCCAATGAGCCGTTGCGGAGAATGCCGACAATTTGAAAAAAAAAACGTTATATGAAAGGTACCGTTAATAGACTTTTTTTAAGTAAAATAATAACTAATATCGAGAAAAATTAGCCTTTCCTTAACGGTTATGTGGCATGCACCGTTATTTTTTAGGCCTAAAAATAAAATTTCAATGTTTTCTCTGAGGAATGTCAAAAGAACGACACGTACAAAATGTATAGGTAATCCCTTAAGCCGTATAGGCTGTAGATCAATATACCTACAGACGGACAGACTGACAGACTGACAGACTGATAATCAGATAGACTGACCGACTGTCAGACTGACCGGCTGACAGACTGACAGTTTGCTGACAGACCGACAGACTGACAGACTGACAGACTGACAGACTGACTGACTGACAGACTGACAGACTGATAGGCTGATCGACTGACAGACTGTCAAACTAACAGACTGACAGACTGTCGGCCATTACTCGTTTCCGTTCTCGGGTGTATGAATGTCGCGCTACCGAGTAGGAACGACCGAAGTGCATTTCAAGTTTGTATCACAAATCATGATAAACGATGTCGAACGCTTTTGTGAAGTCAAGAAGAACCGTGAACTTCACATGGCCATCGTTTTATATCTTCTTTAAGCATCTGAGAAAATCGAAAATAAAAGAAGAAAAACTTGTGTGCCCTACCACCAAGTTCAAAAGTTGGAGTTAAAGCTATTTAACGGGGACCAACCCAGACTCCTTTAGTGGTGCTTTATCCGTTTATATATATTTTATTGGCAAATCATTTTAGTCCCGAACAGGGTATAGACAGCTGCCAACCCACACTTATGAAAACAAACAAAAACGTCTTAAAATCGAAAATAAGCCTTTCCTCAAAAATATTTCGAAGTTTCACTTTTTTGTTTAATTTTCTAATTATCTTTGGCTAATCTTTCATTTATAAAATAGTGATTCTATAGATTTTAAAATTGTTTATAAATAAAAAACAAAAAAAAGATATCCGCTACCGCTTCAAGCAACCCAGCTGTTCAACTCCATGAGGATAAACTTGCAAGAATTCATCAAAGGAGTATAACTACTTATGTTTACATTATATTATTTATTATACATATATTCCAAATTATAGAAAAAGGCCAATTCTAAAATGGTCCCAAAAGCTTTCTCACCTGATCTCCCATTCCGGTTATGATTGGAGTATTCCAATAAGCTGCCAACCTTGCCACAGGTTCAAGTGCAAACGCACACGCCGGCCCAACAAAAGCTATCACATCGTCCTTAAAATGCATGTCAGCAGCCAAGCCAGGAGCTCTTGCACCCGAACAAGAAGGATAACTAAAAATAAGCAACAACAAAAAAAAAGGGTAATTCTAACTAAATGATGTAAAGGCTTTGACTTTCTAGATAAAACTCCTGCTTTCAAAAAGCATCCTTTCTTGACATTTGAATAGCACGCACTATTTAATCTAACCGGGCAATTAAACTTTCTCAGACATTTAACGACATACAGCGTCGATAGTCTCCAAACAAGTTGTTCATTTCTATGCAAATATCCAACAAGCTGTTCATAATTTGAATATTTTCTTAACTCATACACTTACCTCGCTTGGACCTTTCTCAGTGTTATATTATGGGGTTTTAGGAACTCATCGTTGATGGCATCCAAAGCCAAATCAACAGCTGGTCCACATCTCTCCAAATCAAAAGGTGAATCTATTAAATAAAAAAAAAAAGAAACATAAACCTCACACATCAAGGGAAATACCCAAATGCTCACCCAAATGTGAAGCCATCAAAACGCCAACGTAATACACCGTCATTCCGGTCTCTTCATAGTCGGAAGATATCTCCCTTTTTGTAATCCTCCAGGACCTTTGCTGTTCACCACCCGCCACTTGTTGTTCCACAGCAGCCGGTCCAGTGCCGTTGATATCCTTTGGCAGTTCCTCCCAAAATCCATCATCGAAGTATATCTTTTTCGACTCGTAGACTATGCCGAATGTCTTGATGGCAAAAAATAATCGGCAAAAGCCGATTGTAAAAAACAAATTTCTTCGCATTTGCTACGCGGTGAAGGGGTGGAAGTTCGGTGATTGTTTGTTAATGTATTTAAGGAAAGTAATGCTTTCCAAGGATACAAATGATGACACACATTATGAAGGAGGGCAGAGATAATTTTGGGGCACTTTGCCGGTATAGAAGGGGATGAAATTGTTATTGCAGGCGAACGGACTGGATGGATGGTGTTACAATAAATTTGTCGTAATATTTTTATTATTTGCCATTAATATGAAATCATAAATAGAATTGTAGGTACATAGTTAAAACTTATATTTAATTCGACTTTCAAAATTGTCATCAGTGCCTATATATCAATTACACTCCTGATCAAATGAATAGGTATGACTTTTTAGAGGCAAAACAATTTTTTTGCAAAATTTTTTCAAGTAATTTTATTTTAGAAAACAAACTAGATGTTAACTTTAGGAATTTACTTTATAATCTAGGATTTTTCAAATACCAAATTTTGTAGAAATCGAGTAAGTTATTCCCGAAAAAGTTGAAGATTTAAAAAAAAACTCTTCTATGGTATAACAAATTTTTTCTTTTCATTTAAAAAAAATGATCAAAGTCGTAGTAGTTCTCCTACTTAACATGTTTAAAATCTGTTATTTTTCGTGATTTTGTTCGTGTTCTTCGCTTTGCTGTACCATTTCAAATAAAGGTTTTGTGATCAATTAAAATTGTACCGTTATATTCCAATAGTAATTTTTGATTGACCGTTTATTTGCGCTATGACTAAAAAACTAATGAATCGTCGTCAGCCCTTAATTCATTTCCCAAATAACAATTCAACTTGTAAGAGGTTCTAAGCAAGCTATTTTTAGACTGCTATAGAAACAACAAAAGGTCTTATGCAAGTAAGGTCGACTTCAGCAACACTGCTTAGTTCACGCTCCAATTTAGAAGTGTTGATGATTGCTCTCGACGATTAAATCAAATTTTGCCAAAAATGTATACAAATAGTACCATATTTATACAAATATATTTTGCCGTGATGCTGTATTTTTTACATTTTCGACAAGCCTTACACAAGTTATTTACATTAACTTGTTGAAGGGAGTCTTATAGCAGCTATAATTTTTTGACGTGATAACGTTTATAAATCCATGACAGGCTACACATACGAAATAACATGACTCATGCTGATAAGACTCACGCTCATAATGCTGATAAGATAAATGACGCACGCTGCGATACTGTGGTTCTTTCAACCAAAATCGATCGCAAGCACCAAGCGAACATGAAAAAGAACAGGCGCAAATTCCCAAAATAATTTCAAAAAGTACAAGAGACAAAGAAATACAAAATAGGCGGAGTTTCGTTAAAGTAGAAAGTAGATGTAAAAATGGGGTGTGTGGGTGTGGATTTAACGAGAAGTCTTATGGGTAATTTTTTTTCAACCAAAATCGATCCCAAACGTATTGGCGGGCGTCATTGTTGCAGTAGATAAGATGTTTGCTTCTGACCCGGAGGTCGTCAGTTCGATAGTGCAAGCTAGAGCCGTCCGTGAGTTTTAAGTGAGAAAATAATCGCCTAGTTCTCGATCTACTGCGCCGAAAAAAATATCTTTCTAATTCGTCTAACTAGTGTTGCGTTCTAAAAAAGCAATATGACGACATATTCTGAGCACCAGACGAACATGAAAAAGATCAGGCGAAAAATCCCAAAATAATTCCAAAAGAACAAGAAGAGAAAAAGAAATACAAAATAGGCGGAGTTTTGTTAAAGTAGAAAGTAAATGTAGATATTGGGGTGTGTGTGTGTAGATTTAACGAGAGGGTTTGTGGGCGTCAGTTAACGGGCTCTATGTTGGTGTTGCTGCCATCAAAGTTTTCTTATGAAGTTATCACGTAAAATTATCATCCGTAAACGGACTTTACAGATAACCAAGTCTTTTTTTTTTATTTTCTTTAAACAATTTCGGAAGGTCTTAAACAGGCCATTTTAAACCGTTATCTACAAAGCCTTGTATAGAACTTGCCAAAATCACTTTTAAAAGTCTTGTAGCAATTTTTTTTAGTTGTCAAAGTTTGAAATATGTGGCTTGCAAAAGTTTGCCTTATAAACAAGGCAATTTAGGCGGAATTATTTATAAGATACAATCATAGAAACGGTTCGACGTTTGCGAAAAAAAAACATATACCACCTCGCAGTCCAAAAAAAAGGAAGTTTTTGTCAAAAAAAAGCATGCAGCCAAGAGACTTAAGTTAGCGTAATTCAAAATGTACTTCAAAATTTACACAAAATGGCACATTATTAAAACGATTGTACTTACACAAAATACAGAATTTTGAAAACAGAAAATCAGAATCAAAAAACAAAATCAATTTGAAAATTGACCTCACTTTTGATTCAAAAATTACATTAATCCATGAATTTAGCTGAAAAAACACACTAAAAGACATTTTAACATCATCAAAAAACAGAACAGAACTTTCAAATATAGTATTTTTAAATATACATATTTAGTTAGCCAGGTCAAGTTTCTTAAGAATTTGGCATTTCCTCAGTCACCCTTGATAGATTAAAAAAATATTATTTGACCAATTTTCCAGCAAACGCCAAACATAATTTACCTTCTTTTCTTTGAACAACTTAAATTGAGCAAGCGAATCCAAAAAATATTAGGAATCAATTTTTGAAAGTAAAGTTTGAGATTTTTTTCTGAGAAATCGTGTCCAAGATTCTGAGAAAACAGAGATCTCGGAGGGCTCAGAAACTTTAATTGGCTAAGTATTTTGAAAATAGAATTTTGCCCATACAGATATTTGAAAAAAAAACAGATTTTTTTGGTCGTACAGTATTTAAAAAAATAACTTAATTTTGGTCATACAGAATTTTGAAAATCGGAATTCTGACCCGCTCCCTAAAAACTTGGTTGACCGAGCCAAACCAACAAATAGCTCGCACCTTTGTGCAGCACATTATCCGTACAAAAACTGATTGACTCTATGCAACACCGCTATACCGCTGTTAACAAACACAATGTTAAAGATTAAGTAAGTTATCAGTAAAATTTAAAAAAATAAGGAAAGGCGGCTATTTTGCTAATTTTTCTATACTATTTTTGGTGACACACGATTATTTTGACCACCCGACAAAATTTTAAAGATTTTAATTAAAATAAAATTTTAATTATCTGTCCCTTTCTTTTTAAAATGTCCTTATCATACTATAACTCCATTTTTGATTGTTCTATTTTTTTATGTTCACGTTTTTTTACTTGTTTACTTTTACTTGCATATATCGCAGGTGATCTTAGTTCCAACTATGGACTATAGATCGAGTTGGAAACAGATCGACGGAGAGACGGAATAGCACCTCACTTTAACTTTGTGTTCTGTTTTAATTATAATGACACGTTTGATTGTTTTTTTTTTATTTTAAGAGCAAGAATTCAAATAGAAATTGGGGTCACTAGGGCGTATGTGAACTATTTTTTTCAAATATAAAATTTAAACTTCACCAATATAAAAAAATCTTTGAAACTATTTCACCAATTTATCTGTTGATATAAAAAGAAAACAAATGTTTTGTCCTTAAAAATAGATTTTTCATTAAAAATAAATTTTTTTTTTTTTAAATTGTTAGTACTTTCTTCTTTTATTTGGCATATGAAGTTTTAAAGAATTTAAAAAATACAAAAATTGTATGAAACTACAACTTGCTGTTTTTGTTAAGTTTCCAAAAATTTAAAAATTCATTACTTTAAAAAAAAACAAACTTTTCTTTTTTATTTAATTTCTTCAAAAAAAATTATTCACCTGTTATTAGAGTTCTTTTATATCCTTTTGTGACTAAAACATTTTTTTTCACTTTCAATATTAATATTTAACTCTTAAAGACTGTCCAACACATTTAACACGGAAATCAATCCTGTTCCTTATTGTTCAACATTCTTTTTAACAATATTTGTTTATTTAATCATTTAACCGACCTTATTAGACTCACACAAGTGAAATCAAAGGTGTGAAATCGTTTAAATCAAGTTCAAAGAAAACACCTTTTTTTCTATATAATCACCAGAAACAAGCACAAATCCAATAGAAGAGAATGGCTAACAAAACTTAATGCACCGAAACACTGAGGCACCGAAAAGATAAGATCCTTTCGCTACAGCCGACCGACAGCGAATGAGCTTTCCAGCCAACAAGAATGTCCTTATAAAAGTTCCTGGCAAGACATAAAATAAGCATAAAAGTGGGTTGAAGTTGAAATAGAAATTGAAAGTCTCCTTTAAAGGAGTCTCTGTCCTGGTCTTTCTGTTTTTCTTTGGAATGGATGAATCCTCATCGCTTCGATATGTTTTGACTAATAGATCCGAGGCATGTAAGGTCGATTTGCGCTTCCAGAGTGTGGGTTAAGCATTTCATTATCATCGCTACCATTAAAGAAGTCTCCGTCTCCGTCTCCGTCTCCGGTTATTGTTAGGGTTTATAGACAAAAGGACTAGACATAATCAGTATGCCCCTAATACAGTTACTTTGGTTGATATTGCATTGTGATATCCGGTAATGTAATTTAGTTTTTGCTTATGCTCTAGTGGTTCAACAGATGAGTTTTTCGAAGTTCTAATTGAGAGTATCTACTCGTACTCATTGTGAAGCGATTTGCTGAACAAACTTTGCTTGATGGATAACATTATGGTACTCTCAATAAAATTTAAGTGCAGGTCGTTTCGGATGTTTTTGGTTATTAATGGTTATATGATGGAGACGACAACAAAAAAAAAAAAAAAAAAAAAACTGTTGCGTCGGCTGTTTTGAGTTCACCTGGAATCTTCTTAATTATGTCTACATTATTGGAGGTAAGATGTCTGCTTTGGTATCTTTTGTTGCATAGACAGATGATTGATATTGTTCTTAACGTTGTTTAAGAAGAATCCGATGATAGAAGGGTCACCCGTCATCGGATATCCGACTTTGCTCATAATCTTTACTAATCTGTTGTTGTTTCAGATGAAAATTGGTTAGATACTTAAAAGGAATCTTGTCTACGACGATAAATTGAATGCTCTATAATTAAGCTGTGGCTTGTGGCATCTCAAGTTGCCACACGCTTCAAAATGCATTTAATACATTCTTATATACATTTATATGAATAAATTTATAAAATCCATTGTAAAATTATAATCTTCTCCAATAGTTCAGTGCATCTTCCTGCTTCCTCTTGTTTTGTATGATGGCTCACATAAAAAATTCAATCTTCATAACAAAATAAATTTGAATTTCAATTCACTGGCTTTTTTTTTGCTTCATAAAAAGGAAAGATGTAGGATTTGTTATATCTTTCATTCATGGAATTTCTGTTTACTATTAAACGCACGCACGCACTTACAGATATCTTCAATGGGCTCAAGGAATATAGCTGTTCAGTTGCGGCTTTAGGTTGTTCACACATTCAACAAGTTGTAGGAAAAAAGCTCGTAACACATGCAACAGATTAATCATTTTGAAATGTGAAAGTTAACTCAAATGATTGTCGCCGCTTGGCGCAGATTCAGGTTGTTCGCTAGAGCAGAACTATGTCAATCTTGTGTAGTATATCCTGTCCACTGAACCAATGCTTCAGGTCATGTTAGCTTACTTTGTTCGGAATTGCTGATGAGTGCATACATCCTCATATCATAATGAGGGGTGTGTTTTTTAGCGTCGAATGTTGGCTTCTAAATGATCAATCGTTGCAATAGACCAGAGATTTGATGTACCTCCATAAAAAGCAGTCCAAAGGTGTCCAAATCACACGAACGAGGTGACCAATTTACAGGTCAATTTCTTGATATGATTCAGTCACTAAACGTTTGGCTCAACAAAATGGTGGTTACACGCGCTGTATGGCATGTTGCGTCATGTTTTTGGAACCATTTCTCTTCCAATGACATATGGAATATAAAAACCAGACTCAGCGTTCGTTATTCACGTTCATATTGGCAATGGTTTTGGATTTAAAGGCAAATGGGCCTATGGAGCCTTCGGCAAACCGCACCAAACTCTGATTTCTTACATGATTTGACGATAAAAGTGCTCTTTTTAAGTTTGGCGAACAGAGAACCTGAGAACTCTCCTTATGGTTTCTCGGCTGACATCGATTCCCTGAATTGCTGCAAGGCTCTGTTTTGTTTGCACTGCGTTATCAAATGGTTCAGCTTTGGTTTTTCGTTTTCAGAGATGGCTTTCCATGATTTTTATAGCGAGTTTCATTCAAATTTTAAGGATTTGATCTCAAAATCGAGATTTGATCTTTTCAATGAAACTTCTTTTATGATTAAATTGTAGTATTGGTGAAGGACTGTCACTCTTCTTTGGTCATTGGCATTTAAGGATGCAAAATCGTTCATAAAAACATCGATATTATGATGATGATATCGATATTTTCGCGATGTGAAGGTTGTGTTTCTTTGCGTTTATAAAACATAAAATTAATGCGATTTTAGTTAGCAAATCTAAGAAATCAAAAGACCGTTTTTTTTGAAAAATAACCTGAAGTAAAATTATAGTTTTTTTTAATTATTTACAACTATTCTGCAGACCATTTTTCGATCAGAAATTAAACTTCGACGGAAATCAGAAAAACTTTTTTTTTCAAACCCACCCTCAAAAGGAGATGTGTGAGGGTGGGTGGTGGTTGGAATTTGTGTTTATTTTGTTATTATCTCCAAGAAATAAACAATCGCAATTTCATAAATCTTATATATATATAAATGGTGTGAAAAATGTATAGTAATTCATCAATTCAGAACTTCTGGGCCGATTTGGTTCAATTTTTTTCCGTTGTTTTTAATTGTCAGGAAAAGGATTTTACGAAAGAAACTTTTGGGAAATTCCCCCAGAAAAGTCAGGAAATTGGAAAAATCGAAAATTAATTTTTTGTATGGAATTAAATTAAATTTGAAAGGCTTGGCCGATTTTGAAAACATTTTGTAACTACGTTTACGTTTGTGGTTTCTGGCTATAATTGGACCGCTTTCTAGTTTAATATAGAAATGACATTTCACTATTTTGAATGAACTGCTGCGTGCACGATGCGTGGTTTCGATTCTTTGGGAAAAGAATCGGTTTTCTCTTCTTTTCAGACAAAAAACTGTTGTCAATTGCTCAACACAAAACTGGTTTTGCATGAAATTTCATATCATTCATATCAAATCTTCCACTCCATCAGAGATCAAATCTTTCGTGTTGAGATTTGATCTGGGTTTGCTCTTTTTCTTGCAATGAAACTCTCAAAATTCAAAAAGATCAAATCTTTTGACAGAAAGAGCAAATCTTTTCTTGAATGAAACTCGCTATGAGATTCGCATAAGGGAAATCAGAATAAAACTTGGGGCCCTATTCCTGAATACGAGTCGAGTAAGTTTTCATGTCAAAAAATAAAAAAAAGACTAATTTTCTAATTGTTATGAATAATGAAGTGTTTGAAACAAAATTTAAATATTTTTTGGTGGTAGGTATTTGGCATAAACGACGATCTGGCGTTTGTTTTAAATTTGTGCTCCATTACTTGCAGCAAATATACAAAAATTGTTTTATAAAACATCTCTGTACTTATCATATTAATTTTTGTTTGCACTTTTACGATTTAAACTGATTAATTTACTATCAAATTACATTTAACGATGATTAGTTCTCAAATCAAAAGATTTTTGTTGTGAAACGTCAAGTCAACATTTAGTGAAGTTAGCTACAATTCAAAGGGTGTGTTCAACATTTTCGGAGTCATGTCATGTTTTTGGCTCTCACTAGAGTTGTGGAATACCGATTCTTACTCGACTCGACTGTGAGCTTTCGACTCGTATTCAGGAATAGGCCCCTTGATATATTTTTAAAAGGATGATCAGTTACAATGTGGACCACATCAAGCTTCTGTATTCTTTAATGTTCTGAAGAAATACATTCGGTAATCATTTTCATCTTTGGATTAGTTTCCAAGAATTTTAGCTGGGCTAAGGTGTTAGGTGCGTGATTCCTGTATTCCGATATGTAGAAATCTGACCAGAGAATAATTTTCGTCTCATCAGTGCTGTCTTCCAGAATATTTAGTAAAGCGCTCGCAATATCGTTTCCACCACTCCCTCTCCGACGCCTTCGTAATACACAGAACAGTATGATGCCCTGTTTAAATTACATAATCCAGTAACAAAAAACATATATACTAACCTTTCTTTAGTAGTAAAAGTTTGTAATATTTGCAACCGGCATGAAATAAACGCTTTGAAAGTCATAAGACATTACATTGAACTTTTTCATCCTTTAGCTCACGATTTGTTTGCCAACGAACCTTTGAATTTGCATTACATACATACATTACATTTATTGGCGCGACAGCTCCTTAAGGAGCCAAGGCCTAGTGACTCTCAACCATTCCTGTGTGTGTGTTGTTAATCTGCAAGAATGGAAGGGACCTACAGTTTACCGCCGAGTCCGAACGGCTACATGAGATGCACTTTTTCTAGACAAATTTTAATCTTCGAGGTTTTGTCAGTTCCTCGCAAGAGGCAATACCCCGGAAAAAAGATGGCTATGAGCTGGATTCGAACCCAGGCTCATTCGCTTAGCAGTCCGACACACTAACCACTAAGCCACGGGGCATTATCGATATTCAACGATTTTGGGTTGCAGCAAGACTGATGAGGTTTTAAAACCTTGTGCAATGTGCATGCATCACATTGATCTTTTTTTCGGTTTTTGAAGAACGAGATTTACGCCCAAGTTCTACATTTCGATCGACTGTTCTATGCTCAATTGTGTTTCTTTAATAGACCCGAGCGCTCAGGTAAAGCTCGATTCGGAGCGAGATCTATTCGCTCAGGCACCGCTCGGGGCTAAAAAAAAGAAAAACACCTAATGTGAGTATTTCATGAAAAGCTTCGTATGTTCTTGTTTTTCCCTAAAAAACAATGAATAAATACTAAAAATCGACAATAATTAATTTCTCTTACACAGTGGACAAAGAAATACGTAGTTAACTGTAATTCCACCAATTTCACGGAATATAAACAAAGTGATTTGAATTCGTTGAGAAAATGGAATAAACCGAATTGCAGAACATCCATTTGCATTTTCGGAATTCCAATTCACAAACACGAATTGTGGAACACCTAAATCCACGTTCGCTATGTGAATTCACAATAACTGAAATGCAGAACATGGGTGTTAATATTGAATACCCATGAAGTAGTACTACTAATCTTGGACTATGAATGCGGAAATCTCCAAACGACGAAATCCAATGGAGCAGAAAAATTTCTTACGCTGTTCTTATGATTCTTGGATGGATGTCAGAATCGTCCAGCAGTTCATTTGTGCAAACTGCAAATGGAACGATTTTAGAATGATTCCGGATTGCCACTTGAAAATAAAAGTGTATTATTTATTCTCAGCCACACCCTAAACGAAAAATCATAGAAATCCAACAAAAATGTTATTTTAAATTTGCTTGTAAGAAAAAACCTGATCTTATATACATTTTTGTCCAAAAAAACAAGAAAAAAACTGATATTTTCTTTTAAGATTAAATTTATTCTCTAATTTTTCGCAAGTTTTTAATGTCATTATCCAACTCATTAAGACATGCTCTTTAAAAGTGACTCGCTCGCTCTTATTTATCAACCATTGAAAAGCATAATGCATGTGTAGGATTTTGTTTGACAGTGTTTTTTTTTCGTTTGCGAATTCGGAATAGAATAAAGATTAAAAGATACACCTAGATTATTAAATGATTTCGCACATATCGTTTACAATTTTTTCTTTTTTTATTTGTTTTGTATTCAACTTTTATATCGTACTCTTATTAGATAATTTTCTTCTTTTGTTCTCACGTTTGGGTGGCAATGGTGAGATAGCAATTAGTTTCTCTGTAAGGTTATATTTAGTGTTACTAATGCGATGGGACTTTAACAGTTAACAACTTAAGCCTGGAAAGTGGACAAGAATTTCGCCACGACATCCTTGAGCTTGGCATCGGCAGCTGGGGAAATTTGACCTTCAGTAGCGATCTGGTTAAGCAGGCTTTGCTCGCTGGTCTTGATGTGTTGCAAGAATTCCTTCTCGAACTTGGTGATCTTAGCGGGATCCATTTTGTCCAAATGACCTCGGACACCGCAGTAGATGACAGCAACCTAAGGAATAAACGAACAAAAAGATGAAAAACCTATTTAGAACATATGATTGTATATAACCCACTTGATCTTCAATGGACATTGGTACGTATTGTCCTTGTTTCAACAATTCGGTAAGACGAACACCACGGTTCAACAACTGTTGGGTAGCAGCATCCAAATCTGAACCGAATTGGGCGAAGGCAGCAACCTCACGGTACTGGGCCAATTCCAATTTCATGGAACCAGCGACTTGTTTCATGGCCTTGGTCTGGGCAGCTGAACCGACACGGGATACAGACAGACCGACGTTAATAGCTGGTCGGATACCCTTGTAGAACAATTCAGTTTCCAAGAAGATTTGTCCGTCTGTGATGGAGATGACATTGGTTGGAATGTAAGCGGACACATCACCGGCTTGGGTCTCAATTACGGGAAGGGCAGTCAATGAACCACCACCCATGGCTGGGGACATCTTAGCGGCACGTTCCAACAAACGTGAATGCAAGTAGAATACATCACCGGGGTAGGCCTCACGACCTGGGGGACGACGCAACAACAGGGACATTTGACGGTAAGCTACAGCCTGCTTGGACAAATCGTCATAGATGATCAAAGCGTGCTTGCCCTTGTCACGGAAGTACTCGCCCATGGCACAGCCAGAGTATGGGGCCAAGTATTGCAGAGGGGCAGCATCAGAGGCAGTGGCTGAAACAATGACGGAGTAATCCATGGCTCCGGAATCAGTCAAACGCTTCACAATCTGGGCGACAGTGGAACGCTTCTGACCGATGGCAACGTAAATGCAGAACAATTTCTTGCTGTCATCAGTTCCATCGTTGAAACGCTTCTGATTGATGATGGTGTCGATGGCCAAAGCGGTTTTTCTTTATAAAAAAGGAAACTTTTATTAATTTCTGTTCATTCATAACCAAGAAAAGCATTATTTACCCTGTCTGCCTGTCACCGATGATCAATTCACGTTGACCACGACCGATGGGCACCAAGGAGTCGACGGCCTTAATACCAGTCTGCATAGGTTCGCGCACAGATACTCGTGGAATTATACCGGGTGCCTTGATTCCGACACGGAAACGATCCTTGGTGTTGATTGCTCCCTTGCCATCAATAGCATTGCCCAAAGCATCGACGACACGGCCCAAAAGCTCATCACCGACTGGAACGTCGACAATAGCACCGGTACGCTTGACAATATCACCTTGCTTGATCAGCTTGTCGTTACCGAAGACCACAACACCGACGTTGTCGGGTTCCAAATTCAAGGCCATACCCTGTAGAATTAAAAAAAAAACTCAAATAAATGCTGTCAAGAAGTATCAAGAATAATGTTTACCTTCAAACCTGAAGAGAATTCCACCATCTCATCGGCTTGGATGTTGTTTAAACCGTAGACACGGGCAATACCATCACCAATGCTCAATACCCGTCCAGTTTCTTCCAAATCGGCCTTTGGGGCAACACCCAAGATCCTTTCTTCCAAAATGGAAGAGATCTCAGCGCTGCGCACTTGGGATGAGACATGCAGCTTGCGGGCAGCTAGAGAAGCAGCTGGGTAGGCAGCTTTACAAGCAGCCTAAAAAAGAACGTTTTTTTTTTATTAATAACGGGAATGATTCTGCGAAGATAACTTTTACAGTTCTTTGATTACAAATACTAAATATTAAAAAAAACTCTACAATTAAAAGAAATGGTCTGTCTGTTTGTTCCGGCTAATCTCGGGAACGGCTGCACCGATTTTGATAGGACTTTCATTTGCAGATTTCTCATGTTCTAGGGAGTAACTTAGGCTATTTAAATTACCCACTAGGTGGCGCTATGGTGTTTTTTTTTTTTTTGGAAAATTCTTATTTATGGACCGATTTTGTCGAGATTTTCACAGGCAGAAAGCTGATATTGTAAGGATTAAGTAAGACTATTTTAATTACCTCTAGGTGGCGCTGGAACCGTTTTTTTTTTTTTGAAAATTCGTACATATGCCCCGATTTTGACGATACTTTCACAAACGGATAGCTAATGTTGCTAACTAAGGCTATTTCAATCACCCGTTTTGTCACTGGGTCGTTTAGCGTATTTATTAAAAAGTAACTAAGGCTGTTTTGATTACTAGGTGGCGCTCCGCCGGGTTAATTTTTTTTTAAAAGTGTGGTACTTAATACAACGAGGAAATTTAAATTGACCGAATAATATGAAGTAGCATGTGCAATGTGCAGTGCCATTTTATTATTTTCATTACATTAATGAATATGGGTGAGATAAAGTTCACCGAGTTAGCTTTAGAGAATGCTTTCTTCACGGCAGCCAACAGATTTTCAATTGGATTTAGGTAAGACGATTGCGCCGGCCACTCCATCAAATTAAGTGAATGATCTCCAAACCACATTTTTTAGCCTTCCTACTGGTGTGCTTGGGGTCATTGTCCTGTTGGAAGACCCACAAAAGCGGCACCTTTTCCTCTACATAATATTATTTGTCTATAGAACGTTGGGCCATTTCTTTGCTGGCTAATTCAAATGCTAACCGTTTTTTAGCATCTTAAAGCAGGGACTATTCTGGGACTACAAGAGTTTAAATTATGTCCCCTCAATTGGTGGCGAACGGTTTCCATACAAGCTGTAATTTTCAGCTCATTTTTGAGCTCAGTTGTAGGTTTAAAGGTATTTTTATGGCTTTCTCGGACTAGGCGCCTGATGAGAGTTATGTATCGTCATTACTGGTTTTCGTCCACGAGTTTCGGTTTTGGGTGTGTATTATTGCATTTCGAATCATTTTATTGGAAAAGCCAACAAAACGTCGAAGGCCCCCACAAATTCAACCATGAAGATAATCGCTTAATCCGTTTAGGCTGCAGCTCGTTATACATACTGACAGACAGACAGGCAGACATTTTTTCTCGGTCACTTTTTTTAGACTTCTCTATGATCGTAATGTCATGTTTCATTGTTATCTCAATTTTTTTTTATATTCACGAATCCTAAACTTGCCTTATAGTCCCTATAATTGCAAGTAAAAATGAAGACAACATTGAATGAGATAATAGTTGTGTTACCGACTGCAAGACTTTTGTGTAAAGGGGATACGAAAAAAGTACGGGAACGCTTGAAAGCAACAAAATTGCATCATTCTTCAATAGTATTTATTTCCGATATTATCGATAGTTTTAAAAAAAGAAAAAAAAAACTATCGATAGTACCGATAATATCCCTATTAAAGGTCCCTCCTTAATTTCATTTTTAAAGGTCCTTCAATCTTCAACCTTCATAATTTTTAACTCTCTGACGATGACAATGTCATCAAATTCGATAGGCTTGTTCTGATTTCTGACCGCCTATCCATACAACAAAAGTGGAGCTTACCACGTGTTATGAATACCCTTATGGCCAGTTTTTCAGTAAGAGTTTAAACCAGAGTTTTACTAAACCTGAACGAGAGTTTAAACTTTTGGTTTACCTCTTCCAGTTTCACAGTGAAAAATAATCTTCCAGTTAACTAAACACAGTTTTAGAGCCTCTGTTCCAGAGGGATTTTCGTTGTACAAGAATATTTATGGGAAGTTATGTCTGCGTACGTGAAAAACATAAATAGATTTAAAGGGTGTGGGTGGCTTCTTTCAACATCTTTCTTCTTCCTCTTTCACTTCTACAAGTTTTGCCCTAAGTGCACACGTTTGTGAAATCAAGATATAATTTTTAAATTATAGGGAACTTAGTTCTGAAATTGAAAACAAATTTAAATAAATTTTCATTAAAATCTTGCGATAAGAAAAAGAACATCATAATTGATTTTTATTTTAAAATATTATTTTAACTCTCACTGGTTTGGCCATCGCCATCATCGCCAAATGCAAAAATATGTGTACCTCAAAACTCAAAATGGCTGTGTCGTCTCTGTGTTCTTTGACGTTAAACGAAACCATAAACGTTGGTGTGAAGTCGTTTAACTTTAAACTCAACTTTCGGTTTAAACGAGCACTGTAAAACCCAAAAATTGTTAAACGGGAGTTTAAACCGAAATCGAAGTTTAAACCCGCACTGTGGAACTGGTTGTAAATGCCTTTCAATGAAATTGTATAATCGAAAAGATTGTAGACAGCACCAGTGGCGTTCTTGTGTAATAGGATTTATTCGCTTATTAACAGTACCAGCTTCTAGTTAAGCGAGGTAGAGCCACCACATCGCTGCAATAGCTTTTTTCTTAACACTATATACATTTGTATGGGTTTTGGAGAGTAGAAAGAAATATAGTGATGAAAGAGTAGGTTGTATGTTATATTTTCAGAAACGTATGAGTTAGAATGATTACAAGCATTTGCAGGAATAATGAATAATAAGACGAGTGAGAGGTTCAAAAAGTGACACTAGACCATATGGTATGGCAGAGTAAGGGAAACAAAAATTAGTGGATTTCCCTTTGGTTTTTTCGTAAACAAACCAATATTGTGCGTCTTTAATTATTTTTTTGGATTTTGCATTTTTCAAGAAATTTTGTTATTTCTGTATTTTCTGTATTTCATATACCAAAATCAACTACCAATGTTGCCATATTCGGATTCCACTTTATAAAGTTTTAATATATATTGTCCAATTTCGAACGCTAGTTAATTATAAGACTGGTGCCAGTTGGTACTCTGTTGTTGGTACAATAGTATTTTGGTACTAGATTTTTAGTACTTAGTACTAGAATTTAGTACTATCTAGTAGTATATTTAGTACTAAATTTTGTAGTAAGTACTAGATTTAGTACTATATTTGGTATTTAGTAGTATATTTAGTACTAGATTTCTTGACGTGATAAGTGAATATACTCTAAAGCAATAAATAAGTTACAAACATATGCAAACAATGTGTTTTATTTGTAAAATAAGTAACTAAACTAAAATTGATATAATAATCAAACATGGTAACCATTCAAAATTGTACACAAAAAAACCAAACCAAATATCAAATTTTAACAAAAATCGTTAAAAAGGTAAACCCTGTTGCCGTATCTATAATACACCTACCCAAAAACAGTGTATTTTCAAGGCAGAAATGAAAACTCCTCACATACCTGTCTAAATAACTATCTTTCATTCTCTCATTATCGCTTATTTTAAGAAAATGGTAATGAAATAACATGAAAAAGTGTTCATGGTTTGTTTCCTTCTGACTGCTTTTACTTTTTGTCGTTCTGTCTTTTTCTAACATTGCATATGTGTTGAGTACATTTCCCCGACTAAAAGTCTACGTTGCGGTCTTTACTCAGAGAAAAACTTTAGGGAGATGTAGACGAACTAGATGGCGCTAGTTTTCGAACACTGATGGTAGTACTATAGGTTCTATATACAAAGGTACCAGTTAACTTTTTAAGTACATCCCTGCATTCAACAGTTACAAACCTCAACATATAACGCTATCAACTGCCGAAATTCCTCGAGTAAGAAGAATTATTAATGAAATTGTTACTAAATTTTCGCTGGATATTGTTTTGTTCGCAATTTCAAAGCACTCAGGAAGCAGCAAGATTTCATCTATTGCCTGAAAATTGTTGGCTGTCAGTGCACCAAGAGCTTTTGGACACGCTCTTATAGCTTTAACAAGCTCACATCGATAATCTGATAATCGTTTTAGCATTTATAGCATGAGCTACAGGTTGAATTATTTAAAGTATCGATAGTCGTTCGATTGTTTTTTAAACTCCGATGTTCTTGATATTTTGTACTATCTTTATTATCGATAAACTGTCGGATGTTCAAGCATCACTACTTAAACGTCAAAACATTGGTGGAAACTTACAATTGCGAAACGATTTTTAAAATGTTTTGTTTATTATCCCAAGGGAAATGTTTTGCCTATTTGTGGCATCGGCTCGGCCAACAAAACAATTAGTAGTTTTGTAGGTGCTTCCACGCTTCCAGCAATAATTCTTCTCTACTACTTCTTACAAACAGCTAGCTTCAGAGGACTCTTAACTGGCTGAACACAATGCAAAAACGGAACTGCATTACGGAGACCTAGTACGGAACAGCTGCCAAATTTGTCGTACGTACCAATTTCAATCGGAACACAATGCACGTACAGTAACTTTGACATTTAAATTCAAAAAATGGATGGAACCCTTGTATATGAAACCTATAGTAGTATCATGAGGCAGCTTCTAGTTAAGCGAGGTAGAGCCACCACGTCGCTGCAATAGGTTTTTGCTTAACACGATATACATTTGTATGGGTTTTGGAGAGTAGAAAGAAATATAGTGATGAAAGAGTAGGTTGTATGTTATTTTTTCAGAAACGTATGAGTTAGAATGATTACAAGCATTTGCAGGAATAATGAACAATAAGTACGAGTGAAAGGTTCAAAAAGTGACACTAGACCATATGGTATGGCAGAGTAAGGGAAACAAAAATTAGTGGATTTCCCTTTGATTTTTCGTAAACAAACCAATATTGTGCGTCTTTAATTATTTTTTTGGATTTTGCATTTTTCAAGAAATTTTGTTATTTCTGTATTTTCTGTATTTCATATACCAAAATCAACTACCAATGTTGCCATATTCGGATTCGACTTTTTAAAGTTTTAATATATATTGTTCAATTTCGAACGTTAGTCAAATATAAAACTGGTGCCAGTTGGTACTATGTTGTTGGTACAATAGTATTTTGGTACTAGATTTTTAGTACTTAGTACTAGAATTTAGTACTATCGTAGTATATTTGGTACTAGATTTAGTACTTAGTAGTATATTTACTACTATATTTTGTAGTAAGTAGTAGATTTAGTGCTATATTTAGTAGTTAGTAGTATATTTAGTACTAGATTTCTTGACGTGATAAGTGAATATACTCTAAAGCAATAACATAGTTACAAACATATGCAAACAATGTGTTTCATTTGTAAAATAAGTAACTAGGTAGGTACTTCAACTTAAATTAAATTTTTGCAGACTTAAAAAAATTTATATAATAATCAAACATGGTAACCATTCAAAATTGTACACAAAAAAACCAAACCAAATATCAAATTTCAACAAAAATCGTTAAATAGGTAAATTTCATCCTGTTGCCGTATCTATAAAAAACCTACCCAAAAACAGTGTATTTTCAAGGCAGAAATGAAAACTCCTCACATACCTGTCTAAATAACTATTTTTCATTCTCTCATTATCGCTTATTTTAAGAAAATGGTAATGAAATAACATGAAAAAGTGTTCATGGTTTGTTTCCTTCTGACTGCTATTACTTTTTGTCGTTCTGTCTTTTTCTAACATTGCATATGTGTTGAGTACATTTCCCCGACTAAAAGTCTACGTTGCAGTCTCCACTCAGAGAAAAATCTTTAGGGAGATGTAGACGCACTAGATGGCGCTAGTTTTCGAACACTGATGGTAGTACTATAGGTTCTATATACAAAGATGGAACACTAAAAACAAATGATAAAAAAGAGAAGAAACTCTTATACAACGAATTGAAATATCATTAAGAAGAATGGAATCATCTGGCGTTATTTCAGGTATACTAAATAAAAGGGTTTGGGAGGGAGAGACGTACGAAAGATTGTTCTCTCTTTCATAATTTCTCTCTGCATCAGATAAAATGTCAAATTTACTGTACGTAAAAGTTAAAAGTTAACCAACCTTTCCGTATGCAATATTGCAATTCCGTATGCGTATTCCAGTTCCGTCGTCATTGTGTTCAGCCAGTAAATCTTTAAACTCACACTGATCATCTGTAACAATTGCCTGAACTAAATCAGGTACTGGACTTCGTCAACAATATTCATAGTTGAGTAGAATTTCGCAGGGTGGGGCAATTATTTTTTTCTCTCAGGGAACAGGAATTAGCAGAAATTGGTACGAATTCGCAAATTGGGAACACAACTAATAATAGAAATTCAATTCATAAAGCAGGCAGGTTACGTAAAATTAAGATCAATACTTCGGCCAAACCCCTTTGGAAAATATGTACCGGCAAAGGCATGCAGCATTTAATGGACAATAGACAGATGTTCACCTTAATATGGAGGAAATCATTTAAAGAAAATGTTTCCGTCTTTACATTTCATTAAGTTTTTTTTTTCATATCATAGAGAATGTAGTTTTAGGAAACTTTCCTAACATCAAGAAAGTTCTTATACAACATTTATGTAATGTGCAGATATTATTTACTTAAAATTCTAGTTGATTGAGCAATTTCTACTTATGTAAGTTAAATGCAAGAACAACCAGAAGAGAGTAACAAACAGGAAGTTCTTCAAGTTAATTTTGTTTATAACTTAACATAAAAAAAACTAAAAATCCTTCAATCCGGGTGCAGTGAGGGAGTGGACGAAGTTGTATCTCTGGCCAGCAATGAGTAGGTTCATAACCTCAATTTCATGACAGCAGCCATTCTGCCACCCTCGCCGCAAGTGTTATGTAATATTTTTTCTTCTAATTGGAATCAAAAAAAATAATATCAATTTGTTAAGGAAAATAAATATTTTTTAGAAGAATATTGATATAATTTTGATCCACTCGGGTAGAATATTTGGATTTCAATCACATGTTACATAATTACGGTTAAGATTTTCGTCGCCGAGTGCAAAGTGGGTGATTTTTTGTTGCGTAACTTGAACACAATTTCCAATCAATATTAAAATATTTTAAATTAAACACATTTCGATACTAAAAAAGTTAGAATTGTACTTTTTCTGTAGAAAATTGATCCCGACTAGACGGCAATATATAACTTTGTTGAAGATGAAAATGAGTTTTTCACTTTTTTTTTATTGAAAATATAAAATTATTTTTAATAACTAATTACCTGTGTGGCAGCCTTGGGAAGGGTGCGAGCCACAGATGAGGCCAAACGTGCAGATAACATCGACATTTTTCCTAAATTGATGATTTTAATCCAACTTACAACTTCTCTAGTTTAATTCAAAGATGGTTGCCCAGAAAATATTTCACGTTCGGTCTACTTTGCACGATAAAGGTTTTCTCTTGAAGGCAAATTTTCGCCTTTGCGGTGGTGTTTCGTTAAAATGTTTGGTTGAAAACAGTTTGAGAAGGAATCTATTTTTGTTAACGTCATTTCGCGAAATGTCATTTGGGTGACAGTTTCGTCAAGTTTGAAGGTAATAACACACTTGGCATTCAATAAAAAAAAACTATTTTACTTATGGATGCAGGATGAAAATACCCAAATAATAATAAGATTCTTTGTAAATTAAGGATAATTCATTGTATATGAAATCTATAGATAATACTACTATCAGGCAGCATCTAGTTTAGCGAGATACTGCCGTAATAGCGCTGCAATAGTTCTTGATATACATTTGCAGGGGTTTTTGGAGAGTAGAATGAAATATAATGATGAAAGAGTAGGTTGTATGTTATATTTTCAGAAAGATATTAGTTAGAATGAATACAAGCATTTGCAGGAATAATGAATAATAAGTACGAGTGAAAGGTTCAAAAAGTAACACTATAACATATGGTATGGTAGAGTAAGAGAAACAAAAATTAGTGGATTCCCTATGATTTTTCTTAAACAAACCAAGATTGTGTGTTTTCAATTATTTTTTGGATTTTGCATTTTTCAAGAAATTTTGTTTTTGATTTTTTTTTATTTTTTTTTATTTAAAAGTAGGTAGGTTCCTGAAGGAAAAAAAAGTAAAGGTGAATGTTTATTCAAAACGGCATTTTACTGCTTACGATCGTACATAAGTATGGTCTATGTTTCTGTAATTTTTTTTTTCAAAAAAAAAATTAAAACCCCGAAAATATTTTTTTAGTTTTCAAATTTATAATTTACGGCTCGAAAAATGTTAACCATTTTTGGAAGATACTCAAAATCAATATAATAGGTACAAACATCTGCAAACAATGTGTTTATGGGGATAAACACGGTGTATAAAATAAAAGAAATGTTTTTTGAGTTTAAATAAAAATAAAAGTAGTTTTTAATTTGACCAAAATTGGATGACGACAATGCGCATGCAGAGTGAATGAAAGCCAAAACCAGAACCATGATGATTTGTATATAGAGTGAATGCTGAATAAAATGTAAGCGAATTATTGTTGATTGTTTGAGCGAGTGGACAATATATGAATGTTGTATGAATTTTGAGTGACTGAGTGAGTGAACAATAATGTAAATGTAAGCAAATTGGTTACATTGTGTAAATAATAAAATTGATACATTTTGTGTGTTGATTGAATATGATTGTGGTGAATAATTTGATTTAAATTGATCGTTAATATTTAGTCCGATCGCCATATGTTTTATTTGTAAAATAAGTAAGTAGGTAGGTACTTCAACTCCAATTTAATTTTTGGAGGCTAAACAATTTGATATAATAATCAAACATGATAACCCAAATATATTTGCAAAACAGCAAATTCTTCCAACAAATCCATGCCAATGAAGAATACAGAATACAGAATACGAGTTGTGTACATATATATAAACATACATACAGTGTAAGTGATGTATATTGCTAGCGAAGCTGCATAATAAAAAAGACATTAATTATTTCTTTTTTGT
The DNA here is from genome assembly GCA_963971375.1 of Platycheirus rosarum. Lineage (NCBI taxonomy): Eukaryota > Metazoa > Arthropoda > Insecta > Diptera > Syrphidae > Platycheirus > Platycheirus rosarum. The sequence goes on along the minus strand of OZ020510.1, from coordinate 2,176,148 downwards.
CTGATGACTGAGTAAAATCATGAGCGCATTCTTTTTTCAATAACTAGGGCACTCGTAATAAGGACTTATATTCTTAAGCAGTTTTTTGTCGATCCCTTATTTTTTTAAATTCAATATTGAAAGACTATATAAAGTGTTGTCGTAGTGCCCCGTGGCTTAGTGGTTAGTGTGTCGGACTGCTAAGCGAAAGAACCTGGGTTCAAATCCAGCTCATAGCCACCTTTTTTTCTGGGGTACTGCCTCTTGCGAGGAACTGACAAAACCTTCAAGAGTAAAATTTGTCTCGAAAAATGGCATCTCATGTAGCCGTTCGGACTCGGCGGTAAACTGTAGGTCCCTTCCATTCTTGCAGATTAACAACACACACACAGGAATGGTTGCGAGTATAAGTCACTAGGCCTTGGCTCCTTAAGGAGCTGTCGTGCCAATATATGTATGCATATATGTTTAGTTGAGTTAATGGTACATATGTCACGTTTATTGCGTAAAATGAACAAACTTAAAAATTTTACAAATTTACAAATTTGCAAAATACTGCGAAGCTATATAAGAATTTAATTTGATCTTTTTGTTTGCATTTTTCAAATTTTTCTTGGCATACAAAAATCAAAATCTTTTTCCAAAAGGCTCTTAATACAATGTAAATAAAAAAAAGTGTCGATTGTTTGTTTTCTTCTGACTGCTAACACTTTACATACATCTTTCCCGTTCTCCCATTTTCTAACATTGCATATATGTATTCAACGCTAAAAGTCTACATTGCAATCTCCACTCAAAAAAATTTTAGGATGAGATAGCGAAACTAGATGGCGCTAGGTGAAACACCCATCTTGATAGTACTATATATTTCATATATATTTCTACATTTTATGGGATTTAACCAACCCCAACTATGAAAATATTGAAAAGAAGGCGCAAGTGTAGAGTAATATTTCGATAGCATTTAAGATATATATCCATATATATATTTTATATTTGTTGCAGCAAAATTGACATTCCGTACTTCACCATTGTGTTCGAGTCAGCTTCATCACTTATATTTAGTTTTGACGTGTTTCATTTTCGAGCTTCATACTTCATCTTCAGCTTCACCATTGCGTTCAGCCAGTAAATGCCTCATATCCATCGAAATTATTCCTCATAAAACGAATTTTATTCGTTACTTTCTACTTAACTGGCTGATCACAATGGTGAAGCTGAAGCGCAAAAAGTTGAAGTTGAGTGAACTTGCGCTTCACCTAAATTTCAAGCTTCAGCTTCTCATTGTGTTCACCTTATAGGGTTCGCGTAATTTAACTTTGACCGCGATTCATACTTCAGCTTCAACATTGTGTTCAACCAGTAACTAATATGACTTTTGAATGCTTATGCGTGAAACAGATCGAACCAGCAACAGCCACATCACCAGCAACAGCGGCCGCCATTAATTTAGAACCAATGTATTTCAATGGCTCAAATTAGATTAGACCAGCACCAGCAACGTCACCAGCGTCGTTAGACCAAAGTCCTAAATTTGCTGTTGCTGTTCCATTGCTACCAACTTTGAGCAATTGAAATTCAGGGGCAAAAGAAAACTTCGTATACTTTTTTATGACACAAAGTGTAAAACAGAAGTAAGAAGACGATGCTGGTGCTGGTAGCAATGTGTTTCAATTTATTTTGCTGGTCAGCGTGCTGTTTGCTGTTGACGGTGCTGGTGCTGTCGCTGGTTCAATCTGTTTCGCGCTTTATACATGTTAATTGAACATTTCTTTCTTATAATTTGAAAATCTTGGGTCAAAAACTGTTACCGTTAAAAAAAAACAAAAGTTTGAAAAAAGTCAGAAAGAAGTTCCATACAAATGCGAAAATAATGAAAACCAAACTTCATATTTCTATTGGAAAATAATAAAAAAAAATCAAAACCACTAGCATTATTATTCTTTTTTTAAATTTTATTTCTAGTGATAAAAATATAAAATAATAAAAAATGACTAATTATTTTATCACTAAATTATGATAAATACCTAAAACTAATTTATTTCTAGAATTTTTTTAGAAAAAATTGATTCGGAATTGGTTATTAAAATACTTCAACATTCGTAGGAACTAGTTTTTTTTAGTGTTTTAAGTTTATTTTTGTCAGTTTTATTTTTATCCATTTTAATAAAAAAAAATGGTCAAATGTTATCGATCAAAACTTGAAAAAGACTACATTAAACACTAAAGGTACTTAATTTTTCTTACTTAAAATAAATTTGTTTCCTCTTGTAAGTAATTTTTTTTAAATTTTTTTTACATTTTTTTAAAAATATATTCTTTACTATGACTGTTTTTTTTTTGAAAGGATCCTTACAGACCTAAATTAAGTCGAAGCATATTCAATAAATATTGATTTGAAACAAAGACTGCATTTTGTGTGCGTTCTTATTAAACATTTTATTTAAGGTTCATAAGCTTCACAGCTTTTTTTTTTAAATTAATTTTAGAAACTTAAATAAAAGTCTCCATGAAAACAATTAGGCAGCTTATAGCTACAAGATTTAAGTACATTAATTAACCTTTATTGTAGTTATAATTTTTAATTTTAGTATTATTAAATTCTGTTCACATCGTATAAATGTATGGTTGAAGTATACCTTCTTTGGATATAAAAAAAAAATAAACACTTAAATGTTTTCTTAGTTGTTATAGATTATGTGAGCTTAAATGCTCTATATCCAATCTCATGTGGATATGGGGCAATTAAGCTTTACGTGTTTTTTATTCTAACTTCTCTACAAAAATTGTCTTACCTAGTACAAATTTTGGATACGAGATGAGTCAAATAAACACTAAAAGAACCCAAAAATTGGTGGTCTATAGAGAAAAAGTGGTTTCTGTAACTTTGTTAATTATAAAAAGGGGAATAGGACCAAACGATAGTATAACTCCATCATTAGCTCAGTTTCCCGAAAGAGTGGTCTATGGGCACTTAAAAATCAGGAGGCAACCAGTTATAGCGATTATTAAATGATGGATTCATCATTAAAAGTTGAAACAGCTGGAAACTGGAATTTTTTACAAACGGCTAATAGCGATCAGTAAAGTTGTCAGAATTTAAAGGCCAACCACATCAACCATAACCTCAAATAGTGAAAAATGCTTCAGTAAACTTTTTACTGATGGGTTGGAACATTAAAAAAGGGACCACAAACTCTGGAACGTAATGTTCCATTATTCTGTCAAATGACAACCAGCTGTTCAGTAAAACCATTTTCATCATTAAAATAAATAAATGATTTTTTAATAAAAAAAATACAGTTTTGATTATTTATTTATTTATTCCATAAATTCAAATCTCTTACATAGACTTTACAATCCTTTATAATTGCTCGAGTATATTTAGTTTAATTTTAGTTTTAACTGAATCTGACAATATTCTCAAAGTTTAAGTTAAAAACAGTATCCTATTAAAAAAAAAAAGTTTAAAATAACTAAATTAGTTTTCATTTGTAGCCATATACTTAAACAAGACAGTCTCAAAATTAGGTGTGTCAATAAGTCTCCTGATGCTCTGTGGCAGTGAGTTAAACAATCTAATGGTATGGACGAAAAACTGCATTTCAGTTGTGCGGCATGTAAAGCGAGGTTGTATTAACATAATAGAACGCGATGATCTTGCAAAAGACAGACAATTGTATAAATATGAGGGTTCTTTAATGGTTATAAGCTTGCACAAAAAAATAAGTGATCGGTAGTTAATGTAAGTGTGTATTGTGCATCCCAATATAGTTTTGGAAAACCTACTGACATGATGACGCCTCTTGAGATTATACACGTATCTTGCAATATTATTACAGGCAACGACCAGTCTACGCTTAGTTTCAGCACTATGGTTACAAAAAATTTCACAACCATAGGTTATGATAGGAACGATAAGTGATTTAGCCATTAATAATTTAGTATTGAGAGGTGTGAATTGTTGCGACAAAGAAAGATTTCTGAGAATCCCGTATATTCTGCCAATGATTTGTTGAATGTGGTCATCCCATCTAAGGGTTTTATTAAAACATAAACCTAAGTTTTTACTACTTTCAACGTATTTTATTTGGCTATTACAAAGAATTATTGGAGAGAAATAGCTATAATCCAAACATTTTTTGTAAATAATAAGGCAGTTAGATTTAGTAGGATTTATTTTAAGTTCATTTTCTATGGACCAACTGCTTACATTTTCAAGATCTTCATTTATTTTGCATATACCGTCTTCAATCAATCCCAGTTTGCAACTAAAGTAAAGCTGGTAGTCGTCGGCATATAGATGTTTGTAAGAATTAAAAGTGCAAAGAGGTAGATCATTTATAAACATTGAAAATAAAAGGGGGCCCAAAATTTATCCTTGTGGAACACCCTTTTGTATTGGCAAGTAATTCGAGGTCTTATTGTTTACAAAAACAGCTTGAGATCTTCCACACAGATATGAATTTATGAGCTTGCAAGCAAATGAGGAGAAATTGAACATATTTTTCAATTTATGTAATAAGATATGGTGATTGATTGTGTCGAACGCTTTCGAGAAATCTAGTAAAACTAAGAAAGTTGCTTGATCCTTATCAATTGCATTCCTTATATCATCTGTTACCTTGAACAATGAAGTCACGCAGCTGTGTTTTGCCCGAAAGCCAGACTGGATGCTATTAATTAAGTTATTACTTTGTATATACTCCGTTATTTGTTGATGCAATAATTTTTCCATTACCTTGGACAAGAATGGTAAGATCGAAATGGGTCTGTATTCTGCAGCTGTGCTACGGGTAGCTTTTTTCTTGACTAATGGCAAAACTTTGGCTGTTTTCCATAAAACAGGAAAAGAAGACGTAGTTATAACGGTGTTGAAAAGATAAGTTATAAACGGTAAGATGTATGGTAAAATTATTTTGATGAAAGAGGGATGAATCTCGTCAAAGCTGGTTGACTTTGATTTAATTTTCAAAACTGCACTTACAACGTCACATTCATCAACTCTTAAAAAGCTAAAGGATTCATAATCATCTACAGATTCAGCAGACTGGTGATTTTGAAAAGGAACAGTGGTATGAGAAACATTCATTGATTGTATTTTTGTAAATTCACTATTTAATTCATCAGGATTTACATTTTCGGGTATCACAGATTTTTTTCGTCCACAACCAAGCTCACGTATGTTTTTAAAAAGCGCATTCCCGGGAAGGTTTATATTTAGCCGCTTAGAATAATATATTCGTTTCGATTCTTTAATTTTTGAATTTGTTTTATTCCTCAGAGTGCGATAAATATCAAACAATTCTGGAAGTTTGTATCTTTTCCACCTCGCATAAGCTGAGTCTCTATTTTTTATTAAGTTTCTTATTTCGAAAGTGAACCATGGAATAGACTTGTTGAGAATTCGTTTTGTTCTAACCAGGACATGTGCATTAAATAGCTTTCTAATTTTTTCTTGGAGAAAGGCTACTTGTGAGTTGGCAGATGGAATTGTATAAATCATATGCCAATCAGTAAAAGCTACATCTCTTTCAAGCCCCTCCATATCAATATTTTTGAAATCTCTAAAAAGTATAAGTTCGTTTTCATTTTCTACTGAGTCTGCTTTAAACGTAGCAAAAATTAGATCATGTTGAGAAAAACATGGTGCCGATACTTGATTGTAAAACAGAACGTTTTCTAACTGATTGACGATAAAAAGATCAAGTAAGGTACTGCTAGTGCTCGTGTAATGGGTTGGGTTTGTTTTATTTATTGGTTCTAATGATAAGCTGTTAAGAGTTTCAGTGAAGGATTTTGACATTTCATTGCACAACAAATTGCAGTTAAAATCACCACACACAATAATGTCCTCATACAAAGATGAGTACTCTTCTAAAATGTTATAAAAACTAGATAAGTTTGTAGAGCTATCTGGTCGATAAACGCAACCGAGAAGCCTCTTTACTGTTCCATTGGAAGTTTCAATAAAACAAAATTCTATCGGATTATTTGCGGGTGACTCAACCACAATTCGACAATTTATACATTGTTTGACATACATTGCAACACCTCCACCTTTGGATTTTCTATCGACTCGAAAAAGTTTATAACCGCTTAAACTGTAGATTTCTTCGTTTACTCCTTCCCTAAACCATGTTTCGGAGATACATATTGCATCCACATTTGAGCCCACAAAAATATTACGAAACTCATCTAATTTCTTGTACAAGCTTTGTGCATTAAAGTGACAAACACGAAATCCCCTTTCTAGATTACAAAAACTATTTATATTTGATCGGAGGCTTAAGTCCCTACCAGTAGATTGCAAAATTGTATCAATTGCGTTCATTAAAACTTAATGAACACAAAAACACACCATTGAACACACGAGATATTGACACCAAAACGAACACAACTACCATGATTAATGAGACACTAAATATTTGGCTACAAAAACGAAAAAAAAAAAAACAACAAAACAAAAAAGTACTATAAAAAAAATAATAATAATACAGTAATAAATTAATAACGATAAATTTCAATGAATGTTACAATTGTAACAAGTTCATTTTGAATATCGCAAGCAAAAATATTAATAACATAATTTAAATTGTTTTAAAATTTGTACATGCATATTACATCATCTGTGCTGGTGAAATTCGGCTGCAGCTAATAGTTTTTTACTATGTGTGCCTCCAGCGTTAGGTAAATTCTCAACATGCTGCACTTGCATTATTGAATCCAGACCATGATAAGAGTTTATGAGGTGAGCTTCCGTGGGATTGCTTGCTGTGTGAACATAAACTTTTCCATTTCGAGTATAGACAGCAGTCAGATTTTTACCACGTTTGAGGTGAAAAGCTTTTCGTAGAACCATGTGATTCAAAGATGTTAAGCTTTCATTGATGTGTATTGCACAGTCAGAATCAAGGTTTACATCGCGCAGAGAAAGTGCTTTTTTTGACGTTTTATAGCGATCACGAACTAAGTGCAATAACTTGTTTTTATCGGCTACAGTGTTAGGTTTAATGATTATTTCCCGGGTTTTTTTTGGTCAAAATAAATTATTTCAATTGTTTTGCCATCGATTGGCATGAGTTTCATGTTTTAAATCACACACAAAAATAACCAATTGACAATTTAAAAATGGTTTTTAATGATCGCTATAACTGGCCCCTAAAGACCTGCTTTATGCTAAACCATAAACTATGCAGAAAGAGAGGGTCAGTTTCATGTTATTTTAGTTTTGTTTATGGACACCGAAAACGGAATAAAATTAAAATTAATTCTAATTAAAGTTCTGTTATATAATTTAAAAGTGAACTAGACCCTGCAACCGCTTTGTAAATTTAACAAACAAAATCAAAAAACATCTCTAAAATTCAAAAAAATGTGAGACTGAAAAAACTAACTTCGCCAATTGAAATTATTTTTGCTTTAAGTATTTAAATTTTGTTCCATTCTAGATGGTAGTGCAATTTTAGTTAGAATTTTTTTTAACAATTTTTTATTTAAAAATATACAAAAGCTTATAACAACAACATTTAAATCACATTTTCAAATTCTTTAAATGCTGCTTACAATATTCGTACATGAAAAGCGCACCAGTCACATGTACATTTAGCGAACGGACCATTCCAAATTGAGGAATCTCTACCGTATAGTCCAGAAAAGCTATCAGGTCAGCAGGAATGCCTTCTTTTTCGTGTCTAAAAACAATAAGAAGAACAACTGATTTATTACAGCATATACTTTGAAAACCAAATCAATTACCCCAGCAAGAGAATGCACTTCTTTGGAAATTGAAAATCCATAAAGTTGACACTCTTTGAAGTCTGCTCAGCACCAACGATCGCATAGCCTTCGATGCTTTTCGAATTTAAAAACTCCTTCAAATCTTTCGGTTTGACTTGGGTAACATTGATCCAGTTTTCTGCGGTCATGCTAAACAAATAATTTTGTAAAATTTAATCAAATTGTTAGGTTTTCTTTTTATAAACCTCAAATCCTTGAATAGTTTGTTTTTTGTGTGAATTATAGAATCCAAAACCAACTCCTTGATACCCAGCACTTCACATGTTCGAGCTATTCCTCCAAGGTTTGGCAGCTTGTCAATAAGACTTGCAACAACTACCATTTCGGTGTTGACCTAAATAATACAATTTACAATACAATTTCTTTTAATATGCAAACCCTTACCACTTCATGGCTTGTACCGTTTGAATCGGATAAATCGATTTCAGGGTTAGCCTTCCGTTGAACATCTTCAAATACAACCTCTGCCTCATTTTCTTTCGTCGAATCTCTTTTTAAAAACTGCAAACTGCGTAACTTCTTAAGTACAGAATTCTCGTTAAGATAAAACAAACTCGAACTTAAACGCTCGTCTTCGGGCACATCGGTGGCATAAAGGATTGGGTCGACGTTTAAGGAGTTAAGATCAAAATCGAAGTTAAATCGTATATCGGTGTACAATTTATCGATGGCGTTGCTGCTTCCTCTTAGAACTTGCTCAATGTCACTCTTTAGGAAACTATACATATTCACTTTGAATTTGTCTATCAAATGGAATACCGCTATCTGTGCATACAGACGAGTATTAAAATTCGATCCCATTGTCCAAGGCAGAAGGTGTCTAACCAGTTTACTGACGAACTCAGTCTCACACTTGTGGTGCACACAAAACAGAAAAGATATTGCAAACAATGAACTTTTGCAGCTATTGGACAAATTATTCAGGTTAACCATCTGGTTCATAAGTTTTGATTCGGTTATCGTTTTTGCAACAATTAACTCGTAGATGTAAGTAACATTTATTTGATTATTCTCCTGAAGAATAGCGTAGAGATAATAATCATCCCACGCTGAGCATTTATTGCTGATAATGGCCAAAGTCTGAGCTATCCTCAGCTTTATCCGATGGTGCTTGGAATTCTCGAAATATCGTGGTTTCTTAATGCTCATTAATTTACTTTGTCTTATAAGATCTGATTTCAAATGGATCAGCACATCTGGGTCCAGGCCTCGCACAAAATTTAAACATGTTTCCCTGATTTCATATGATGACTCACAATCTAAATCCACTGCAACAGCATAATCGTAATCAAGACTAATGGCATTATCGGTCAGTTAGAAAGAATATAAACAAAACATGAATTATTAACTTACCGGGCATCGCCACTCAATGGCTCTCCGAATAAGAGACCACGTATCAGGAATTTCCTTGATTCCTCTTCGTTAAGGTCGCACACCTCGACAGATGCTTTGTAAACGCCTAATGCAAGTCGATTGTTCGTTACATCAATGTCAAGAATTTCATTGATGTACTTGTAAAAGAGGTTGGGCTGGTCGTGTTTGCAAGATACGATTATATATTTTACTCTAAAATAAAAAAAAATGTAATACTGAATTCTGAAGTAAGGGAAACGGTTCAATAAAGCAGATTAATGTTAACTGTTAGAAAGTGGGTTTTCAATATGCCAGAGACACAGTATAATCATTAGGAATGGCAGAGGGGATTTAAAAGGAAGTGTCGTCTAAAGAACGAGTCTATGTACTTGACAGTAAAATGAGGGAAACAAGGGACATTTATGATGTAATTTAAGTTACTGGGGCACCAGTTCATAGATGGAAGTTATTATCAAGCTTTGGGCATATATAAGTTTTATAGATACTCGCCAGATCAAAAGGATAGGAACATTTCTTAGAGCTCTGGTGGAAGGCTAAACATCTTGCCGCATCTTTGGCTGGGTGCAGTATATAAACGTCTTAAGCTGTTTGCTGATGGATTAATAGATTCTTATCATGGGTTTTTGACGTGGATCGACCAAGTCTTACCTTTACGCTGTAGAGAACTCAAGAATTTAATATCGAGACGTACCAGCTGTTCATCGATTTTAAGACAACCTATGACAATGTAAACAAGGATGAACTTTGCCGAGCCATGTTTAATTTTGGAATTCCTGTGTAACTGGTAAGTGGAGAGTCCTTGTTCCTTCAAAATTGATAGGGATACTACTGAGACATTTAACACCACCAGAGGGTAAGGACGAGGTGACGCACTGTCGTACAGATGTTTCAACATTGTTCTTGAAATAAGCGGGCAGTAACCGGTGTTTCATGGAGTCAGCAGCAAGCAAAATCGGAGTTATTATAAACGAGGACAAAACGAGGTATAATGCTTTCATTAACAAAAGTCCAATCCCACAACCGACTTGGTCAGAACGTGACAATTGATAACTATGACTTAGGTCAGTAAATTTGATCTGGGCAATGCTGTAAACATAGGAAACAACATCAGCGTAGTTTAATTCTTGCTAATCGCTGCTTCTTTCGGCTAAGAGAGCACTTAAGCAATATAGAAGAGTCAAGAAGAACTAAACAAAACACTCATCATCCCGGTCCTCTTATACCTATATGGTGCATAAGTATCAACATCAGTTTCACAGTCGGGTGAAAGCTCCCTTGGGGTTTTGGAAAAAAAAAGATTTATGGTTTTGGTGAAGAAGATGCAGCCATGAGTTGTACAAGCTGTATCCGATGGAGCGACCAGGACGAGGGAGACCTCCGGCTGCTTGGAGTGCGATATTCGAGACCACAGGCTTGAGATATATAGGTTAGGTTAGGTTAGTGGGCTGATGGATGATGTGGTGTCCATCACACTTAGATCAATGTAGATCAATTGTGATACCCTGGGGGTTTGGGCCCAATAAGCGTGGGACCTATGAAAAATCTATACATTCTCAAGCTATTTTGATTTATTAATAAATCTCAGTAGGTTTGTACCCGTTTGTTCAGATAGTTCCTTTAAGTCCTGGAAGAAATGACTTCCTAGAACTTTATTTCTTAAGCGGCATATTGCTTGGCAATGACAGAGAAAATAAGGAGTGTCCTCATGCACATCTATGTCGCCACAACCTCTGCACAAGTCGTCCGTGCTGAGCTTCAATTTCTTTTTGTGGTAACCCAGCATGTTATGCCCGGTCAGTATGCTCACAAGGGATCGTAGCGACTTGTTGTTGAGCTGTAGAATATTTTCTGTTCTTTGTTTATTGAAGTAGGGCCATAGTTTCCTGGTTATGACACAGGAGTCGAGCGAGTTCCATCTCTCGTTAGCTGCGGCGAGTACCTTATTCCCTCTCGTCTGTTTGATGTTACAGGTTGGGGTCTTAACCGTTGTGTCGGCTCGGTTAAGTTCTAGGGATGATAACTTTCTTGCCAGCTCATCAGCTCTTTCGTTTCCTTGCACACCACTGTGGCCAGGAACAACAGAGTCTTATATTATGCTGCGCGCCAAGAACTTTTAGCTCTTCGCGACAGCAAGCTACAAGCTTTGAAATGGCAGAAATTGCTTTAATCGCTGTTAATGAAAAGGGTGATATCAGCATGTGGTATTGCCTTCATTGCAACAGTCTCTTTAGCAGCTGCCGTCACTGCTAGCACTTTAGCCTGAAAGACGCTGCTGTAATCGGTGAGAACGATCTTTCGAAATCTAAACGGGATGTTGTGTAGTCTGTTCATACATTGTAGCCCGTATATGTCTTTAGAATCTGTACATGGCCTGTCAGACTCGATCTCCAGTTTTAAGTTTGGCTTAACCGGAGGGCGCTGTATGCTGCAGATTCTTGCACAAAGAGGTCTAAGGGTTTTAGATTGACAATAGCTTCCAGTAATGCAGCAGGGGTAGTTCTCATAGCCCCAGTGGTGCCTATACAAGCCATTCTTTGTATTCTTGTAATGGTTCTTAGGTTGGAAGCAATTTCCGCTACCAGACCAGATTACCAAATGTCAGTATTGGTCTTACTATTGCCGTACACATCTTCATTGTAATCTTGGGACTATGTCCCCAGGACTTTCGAAATATTCTGTTACAGGCATAGAATGCTATCATTGCCTTCTTGGCTCTTTCTTTGATATTGAGATTCTAATTCTGTTTTCTGTTTAGAATCACACCAAGGTATTTGGCCTGATTTGACAGGATTAATGGAACCCCTTCTATTGAAGGAAGATTAAAAACTGCTATTTTTCTTTTGTTGGTAAAAAGAGCCAGTTCTGTATTTTGCGGATTGACCAATAGCCCACATTTCCTTGACCAGGTATTTACCAAGGATAAGCCTCCTTCTATCTGTTCACTAATAGTGGAGAGAAATTTTTCAGTCGCTAGCAGAGCTATGCGAGTTAATCTGTCGATTGTTTATCATGCACATTATCCACCCGATAATGGTATCGTTCACATTAATGTTCATTGCGTCATTTTTCACATTGGTAAAGGCTCCTTCAATGTCTAGGAAAACAGCATGGGTATACTCTTTGTGTTTTCCACAGTACTTACAACGCTGTGAAGTGCTGTTTCCACACTCTTACCTTATGTATAAGCATTCTGAGCTGGAGATATAATTTCCGAACTCAATGTGCTGCGAATATAGATGTCTATTAGTCTTTCAAAGGTCTTTCAAGATGAATGATGTGACTAATTGGTCTGAAGTTTTTAGCGTTAGTATGACTGGGTCTACCAGCTTTCGGTATAAAGTCCACTTTTACTTCACGCCATGCTTTAGCCCCATTTGAGGCTATGTAAGAATATGTTTTTTAGGTGTGCTATTATTGTTTGTTCACTTTTTTGTAACATCATGGGACAGATGCCATCTATCGCCGGGGATTTATATGGAGAGACGGAACTAATAGCCCATTTTATTCTTTCTTCCGTTATAATATCCGGTGGTGCTACTCGTCCATGATACTCATTTTCTGGATTGTTACTCTCATCGTAGCTACATCCAAGGAAATGAGTTTTGACTAGGAGCTCCAGTGTCTCAGTACAAGACTCTGTCCAGTGTTCATTGGGATCCTTGAGAGATCCTAGAGCAATAGGTTCTTTGGCATCGATCTTTCTGAGTCTAGCTGATTGAACGGTATTCTCTACTTCGCTGCAGAAAGTTTTCCACGAAGTTCGCTTGGCGCGCTGTGTTTCAGCTTTGAATTTTCTTTGACTAGATTTATAGGTTTTCCAATCATTGTCTGTTTGCGTTTGGCAACGTTGAAAAGTTTTCTTGTTTTTTTCTGTTGTTTCCTAGCTCGGCTGTCCACCATGGTGGTGTCTTTTTTTTCATTTTGCCCGTCTTAAGAGGGCATGCTTTCTCAAGTGCTTCCCTGAGAATGCTTGTTTAATCATTTGTGGTCTTGTCTATACACTCAGGTTCATGCATTTTCGCGTTTGTTCTGAGTGTCTTAATTCTGATTCCAACCTCCACATTATATATATCCCAGTTGGTTTTTCTGTGATTTCTAAATGGCTGTTGGATGACACTATCTACCAGTAGAATTTGCGGCCAAGTTCCCTAAAAATAGGTTAGCTTTCTCAAAAGAGCTCACGAAAGGAGTGTAATTGACAAAAGACAAAAGAACCAATGAAGGTGTTTTATTTCGGACAGCTAGTTTAGTAGCCAAGGCCTATTAACTTATGCTGCATGAGCAGAGGGTCTCTACAATTTACCGCAAAGTCCGAGCGAATAGATGAGATGCATTATTTTGAGAATTACTCTTGAAGGATCTGTCATTTCCTCCCAAGAGGCAGTATCGAGAAGAAGGTGGCTCGATGTGGAATCGAACACCGACCCTAACCGCTAAACCACGGGGCATTACCGAAGATGCATAAGGACCAGTTAAAGATTCTGAAGAAATTATTGAGATCGTCCCAGTTGATTTTTTCTCGGTTTCTACGGTTTTCGTAGGAGCTCTTTCTCTAACTGGATAGCACAAACATTGCAAAAATCAACCCTGGGGTGGAATCGGCTAAGGTTATATGTGAAACATTTCTGATAGTTACATGTGATCACATAAAATGTTCAATCTGCGTAAAGTCATCACCAGGAATATTACAAATTCTGGCATCAACTTACGCAGACTGAATTTTTTGATTATGACAATCATTTATCATCACCTTAGCCGATTCCACCTCTGTTATTTGCAACACTGTGATAAAAAAAAAATCACAAAGGCATAGCAATAGTTTGTTGAAATAATACTCACATATTGGCAATGTCCACCATCCGTTTGCTCAATATTTTCAACTCGGCCAGCAAACACTTAAACATTGCAACATTCAATACAAAGTTCCTACGCTCTGGATTAGTTATATTGATAAGCGTCGCTGTTCCACCAGTGTTCAAGAAAATCTCAAAATCGTTTTCGTCAATCTTTTGGCATTTCTCTGTATACCGATCAACAGTTATTTCTCGAACTACAGCTCTGGACACTTCATCCCAACCCAAGCTCACCACAAATTCAGACTTAGCTTCCTGCAATGACATATCGTCCTTCAAGTCAATTTTATAATATTCTTGGCAAAAATTAATCTTGCTTTCAGTATTGTCGAAATAAAACATCACAAGAACACTAAACCACTTGTGTTCACCCGATGGAATGGATCGAAGCTTTCCCAATAAAATTTCTTGATGGTTAGAACAAAGTTTTTGCTTTCTAAGTATTGAAAACATATTGAACGACAGATAAAGTTCACTAGCTTTTTCAATTTTATACATCAGAAGATTTAACAGTTCTGGACAAACTTTATTTGAACCGCTGTACATTGCGTCCAAAAACTTTATAAAACCACACAGATCCATCCTTTTCAATTGGTGTTTAAATATATCACAAAACGCATTCCGGCAGTTGGACCGTATAACACGGTTTTGCAACTGGCGAACTTTTGTCGCAGCCTTTGTAACGGCCTGACAGTTCACATTTTTCCATACATCATCCTCTTTCATCTCCATCAACCACCTATGCATGGGAATCGACTTCCATGGTATGCTAGCGAAAACTTCCATAAAATACTCCCTTTCATTTAATTCAAATGAAGGTATCTGAATGAGATTCACATCATTGCAGAGCCAACTGTTGTTGGTGGCATGGAGGAAGTCTTCCAAAATCGTATTTTGTAAAACTAGTCTTGAAAAATGCAAAAACAAATATTTCACCGACCAACGCAGAACCAGTTTGTTTTTGTGTCTCAGCATTATCTGCAGAACTATCCGCATCCATGGTGTGTTCTCACCTAGGTTGATGTTCTTAAGCATTTCCAAGCTTGGCAATATCAAATGAGACTGTTTTTCTTCTAGATTGTTCAGTATGATCAGGTATGTCAGCCATAAATCTGTTTCAAGTCGACCTGACCAAAAGAAATAGTTTTTAATTTCTACCCTTTTTTTGTTAGCTGGCAGAAATTGGAGAACTCTGTGAATTACAAATACGGCCATTTTGCGATTTGACTCTGCTAGAAGGAACTTTTCAATGAGTTGCCAAAATTCGACACTTCGATAGACGTGATGTTTTGAGATAAGAAAATCGGCGTAGTGCACCAACAAACTGGATGACTGTTTTTTTAGTATATCCTTCCAAATAACTTCAAGAAGAGAATTAAGTTTAAACTTATCAATCAAGAGGCATGTGCACAGTGCTAGCTGGTTTTGCACTTTTGGGTTGTCACTGGAGTGAAGTAATTCGTCTGCAAGTTTCTTTTCTATTGGGAAGTCTTCTGGCAGTGAGGTCAAAAATTGTTTTAATAGCTTTAGGGCAATTAAGTAATCCTGGTCATTCAACCTGTGTTTAGTGAGAATAGTTTGAATGGAATTGGCCATCTTTTGACATGTAGAAAATGTTGACTGTTGTATAATGAGGTGTAGAGTTTTGAGTAGAGAAACGAGAACTTCAGGATTGTGAAGTTCATTGAATAGATTCTCAATCATTTTGAGAAATTCATTGCCATCTGGAACTTGTATATTTAGTGTTTCTGATGCGCTTGGGTTTAATTTTTCCTCTAGAATGCAATTGTAAAGATTTAATACCGATTGAGTGAGACTTGTAGGGGGAAAGTTAATTTGAATGTTCATTTTAAAGTTGTGATCTGTGAAGCAAAGAAAAGGAAGT
Organism: Platycheirus rosarum; assembly: GCA_963971375.1. Lineage (NCBI taxonomy): Eukaryota > Metazoa > Arthropoda > Insecta > Diptera > Syrphidae > Platycheirus > Platycheirus rosarum. The sequence goes on along the minus strand of OZ020510.1, from coordinate 2,160,257 downwards.
ATGTATTGACTTTTATAAGAATTGCAGAGATATACATTTGAAGGAATTGGAAACAATGATTAGTGGAAATCCAACCGGTGTTGTTTGAACGTGTGTTATACAAGTGCTTAGGAAACGGAATAATGCTTGCCTAAGAAAAGGCTCAACACAGCATTAAGCTCTCACTTTGTTATCCCAATTAGAAAAATGTGTTAGGTACTAAATTGATAAAAGAACCGCCAATATTTGAAGATTACACGTTGAGCTTGTCATCTGAAAGCAATTTGGAATTGGAATTTCAACAGAATATACAAAATAGTAGAAAGTAACGTTGGAAGGATGTGTGGACCAGATCGTCCGAAGTCTTAAGAACTTATTGGCCTGGGTCAGCAATCGAGATGTATGAAAGAACTTTTTGGATAAACGGAGCTAATTGAAATTGAATTTTGTCTTTAAATAAACAAATAACGAATTCGAAAATTACATGAGCAATGAGCCACAAACTATTCTTAAAAATAACTAATAATTTGATTTCTGCCGCCGAATCTGAAACTGTAAATATTTCAATTGGTTTAACTCGTGGATCGACTCAATAAAGAATAAATCAGTTTTTTAATTTGTAAGGATGTAGTAAGGAATAGAATAAAAGACACTCATGATATTCTTTCGCTGATTATTGCTCGACACAACCAACTTACATTTAATGATACATTTCTTTTTAATAAGCTTCACAAATTATAATTATATTATACCAAACAAAACAACCAAATCACAAAATGAAAATACTGGCATTTTTTCAAGTTGACGTTTCGTTTGACATAAGTAAAAATAAGTTTGTTCCAGTTACTGTGCAAAATAAAACTGCGAAAATTGCCGTAAGAAAGAACAAGCTGAACGAACAAACTGAACGAAGCTTTATCAAAGGGTACGTTCACGAACGTAACTTTCGGAGAGGTTACCTTGCTTTTGTTGTAATTAGCATGGTCAAAAACAGCTGTTTTCCAGCTGATTAAATAACATATGGAAACAGAGAGAAAATCCAAGGGTATCCTAAAATTTGCTGGATACTTTTCTCAACACGTGAACAGCTGATGAACAGCTGACTGGGTTTCTCTTTTGCTTCGAATTTTGAGAGGTAACCTATCTGGTTGGATTTGTTCGTTCACAAATAAAATCCAAACACAAGCAAGGTAACCTACATAAAATTTACGTTCGTGAACGTACGCAAAGTCATCAAGTGAGAATTATCCTCTCAGTTGTCGTTCTTGTTTGGTTATACAAATCACGTATTCGCACTGTTTCGTACGGCGACGTACGTACCAGTTGTTCAATTATAGCTTTGTGTTGTATATACCAGGGAGCTGCATGAATGCACTCAAATACTTCGACTCTCAGTGTACTCATTAGACTGCTATTAGACGATGAAACTAGACGCATGCACCTTATTCTAATTCTTCTTTGTTGTTTCATTCCTGTCGCATGTGCCATTACACGAAGAATTTAGTTTCATGAAACGAGTTTGACAGTTCTCTTTCATTTTCCATATTCATTTGCAATGAATCTGCTTTTTTAACCCTATCAATGTAATGACTGTGTTTAACCACATACACAGTTTTCCTGGAATCATAAAGACATAAGATGTCCAAATTAGGTACAAAAGTTTACATTCCACTTCATTTTCACTCATTTTTTTTCTTTACTTTGAATCTTATCAGAAGTTTACTCTGAGCACAACGAAACCAAGTGATAAAGAATTAACGAAAGCGAACAAGAGAAAAGAAAAACGTCAAACAGATTCTTCGAACATGCTACCCGTGCGACACACGACAGCTTTTTTCTTGTCTCATCTTTTCGAATTTTTTCTCCCCTTTTGCACTTACTATGTTCGAAGTATTTGAACAAAGTGCATGCATCTAGTTTCATCGTCTAATAGCAGACTTAGTATTACAAGAAAATTCGGGTACAGCATGCAATGAATATTGAATAAACCTTATTATGAGTGATGAGTGATTAGTGTGTATGAATGTTTTGAATATTCAAAGCCAAATGAATGAATGTGAGTGAATGTGGCGACCGGTTAGTTTTTAAGGGAGTACAAGGTAGACCGAACAAACATTCACTGTACTCCGTGCAGTGGTGCCAGAAGGCGTATTCCCCCCCCCCCAAATTGGCTATATACACCAATTGTCGATCTCAGCGCCACTTATTGCGACTTGATTCGCAATTAAAAAATGCTGCTTCATGATAGTACTGTATGCAGTGTATATAAATACAAAGGTACTATCATAAAGCATCATTTTTTTTTGATTCGCAACAAGTCACAATGAGTGGCGCCGAAAGCACCAATTGTGGATATAGAATAAGAACAAACATGAAGTCATTGGCGCAAAGTTATAGTCGGATAAAGTGCACTTTAAAAGTTATTTTAGTAGCTAACAAAGTCCATATTATTATTTTGCAAGTTATAGTCGACATAAATCCCAGATTATCGTTATTACCTCGTGCTTAACTTAAAACCCCGAAAAGTACATTTTATCTTTTGTTATGGACTTCAAACCCTCTGTCATAAATTTTGAAGACTTTAAAAAATTTGAAGACTTTGAGCCTCGTAAACGAACTGTCAAAACTTGGGACAACAAATCCCAATTCCGTTACGTCACGGCGGCGCTGCGTTCATAAACTCAAATAATAGCTTACATGCTATTTAATATATTATACATGTATTCTGTTTCTCTTTTTGTTGAACTGCCCACTTGAGTAAATGTTAGACATTTAAATAGGTAATTGTTAATAAGGTTTTCCAAATTCTGAAAATTTGTGAGAAGTTAAAATTCCCAAATTTGGAAAATCTTTTTTAGAATTTTCAAACGCATATTTAAATAAATTGCATGACTGGACCGCACGAACTTGCTCTTATGTGCGGTTACAGCTTGGAATAAAATTTGAAAAATAATAAGAAAACTTCAAAGATTATATTCGATTTTTCTGACTTTTGATTGTTTGAAAAAAACATTTAAACGCCATTTTGTTTCTTTAAAAATATGTGAAAAAGTGTGATTTTTTTTCAAAATCGTTAAATAAAACGGTTATTTTTAACAACTTTTTTTGAAAAATAAAAAAAAATAATTCAAGAATACAAACTTAAGCAGAAAAATAACGTACATTTAAAAACTGAATTAAAAAAAAAAATCACTTACTCGTTTTCAAAATATTGATTTTCCAAAAAAAAATTTTAAAAAAATATTAAACATACAAAAAAAAAGTTTTCGAAAAAAAAATTAATTCAAAATTACTTAGGCTACCTACATCTTCTTGACTATCAATTTTGATTGTAATAGGATCACCAGTTTTCGAAAAAGTCAAAGAAAAAAAAAAAAGCTTTTACATAACGGTTATATGACAGGTACCATTAATTTTTGAGCCAAAAAAAATTGAAAAATGTGCTCTGTAGAATGTCAAAATAACCTTAAGTTCAAAACTTGAAGACGATTGGCGCAACCATTTAGGCTGCAGTCCAAAACAGACAGAGAAACAGACAGACGCACAGAATTTTGCCAGTAACTTAAATATGTTTCTCTATCATCGTAATGTTGATTGTTATCTCAAAATTTTTAATCTGCACGAATGCATAACTTGCATTATAGTACCTATAATCGCAAGTAAAAAGTTATGGACAATTGTTTCACAGAAATATTTTTGAGAATTTTTTGTATGTGTAATTCTCAAAAATTAAAAAAAATTGTTAATAACTAATTGATTAAGGTTTTAGAAATCTAAAACTTTTCAAGAGCTAATTCACAAGATTTTTAAATGTTAAAAATGATTAACTTGTGAATTTGACATGAACTGCAGACAGAACCAAGCATCAAAATATATTGCGACGTCTCTACAGATATAGTCGTGTCTGAGAATACCTGAAGAGTTCTTTGTTTTAGCGGATCTACCACCAGACCCTTCAATTTTTATCTTTACATCGACAGGCAAATTAATAAACATGGAATAGCGAAAGGTTAGGCCTTATACCGTCGACTCAGTGCAAAATGTTATTAATAACGAAAATTCCACTAATCGGCATTTCCTAAGTTAGTCCACTTGAAGAAGGTGGATTAGCGAAGGAACAAGAACCAGATGTGTCAAATTTATTCTGAAATGTATTATTAGGTGCGTTCAATAATGTGAGCTTTGTTATTATTGTTTTTTTTCCATAAAAAAATCTAAATTTGAGAGATTTGGGAAAAATTTCAAGTTACTGAACAAGCATCTGCTTATTGTAGTAGATTTTTTCAAAAAAAAATTGGTAAACGTCATTTTACTATTTATCGTCCATTTTGTTTTTTTTTAATGAGAAATTTTATTCCGTAGATTAAGTCTTATGTCATGGTTTAGTTATAAGGAATAAAGGTGGAATAAGTGTTTTTTCATTAATAGGGCTGCGAGAGTAAATGAGTGGTATCCGTCCAACACTAACAGCTCACCACACCAAATACAGAATGTTTATCCTAAAAGATCTAACCACCTGTTCACATGTTTAGTTGCGCTGCGATCATGTGAAAACTCCTCTGGAACCACCGTATAAAGGTTCATAAGGACCTTTCGTCCTCACCCAACTGTGCCGATACCGTGTCGACAGTGGCGTCTTTACATATCAAATACAGAATATAACCATATAAGCCAGAATTATGAAATGCTTACCAACTAGAACATTCTATCGCATTTTAGATACATCCATGCCAAGATTATATTCTTCAACGCATTTACAACTACACTTGTTTTTGGTATATAAACACGGAAACATCTACACCTATGCATTAAGTGACGCGACCACAAATATCAATTTAATTTCAGTTTAATGTTGTGACTTTTGATTAGAAAATAAGTTTGGTATGTTAAGAGCATTTACAAATATGTAAATATATTCACTTATTGTTGTAACTGACATTTGCTTCGATTTGCTGTCAAAATATAATTGGTGTCTGTGCTAGACACCACAAAATCAGGCATGTTCCACAAAAATGTTGTACCTATGCCTTAAACTAGTTTCTTTACTGCGCACGCTTCCCAACTGTCAACGCAAATTATGCTTTAACATTACCATATCCCAGGCAAAAGAAAAAAGCTCCTCTTCTCTCACTAAGAATTGAGCAACAATATGCCTTTAGGAAAACAGAGCACGGAAAAGCTTTCCTATTGCTACAGCGCTGCAGCCGGACCTAAACTTTCTTCTCTCTCCCTGTCTCACCAGATGGTGCGACTTTTTCTCCATGGCAAAGACGACACACAATGATGATGATGCTCCAAAGTCCAAATTCTGACGATGGTTTGCAAACCCTGAGAGATTCTTCCATTGAATCATGTCTTCTGTAGGATAACACGCATAATAGTCGGAGTTTGTGCGGTCTTCTGTTCGCTTCTCTGGAGCTTCGAATGCTCTCGGTTCTCTGTTTTTTCTTTTGAGTTTTTTTTCCTAATTTTCCAAAAGAAAATATCAAATTTAATTGAGAAAAAATGACATTACACCAACAAAAAAAGTGCGGTCATCCCTAAAAGATTTTTCAAAAAAAGACGCGCAACTCAAAAAACTGCTACATATTTCCATGAAGTTTAAAAAACTCCCTACCAAACGAGTTTTAAGGAATATTTTTTTAAGAAAAATTCCATCTGCTTACTGCCATACTTTCAGCACACACATACCCACAAGAAAATCGAAGCGTATGAGCAAGGATATTGTGTGTGGGTGCTGCGCTTAAAAAAAAAAAAAAAGTAATTCAAGTAAATTGGTACTTATTCTCGGTCGGGTTTTCGGTCGGCATTTTTCTTTCCCTAACCTATTGTGAAGTATCTGATTGTCAATTCCTTCATCTGGAACCGAATTCATTTGAAAAATTTTGTCTGTGTGACTTTTTCCAAAGGATAAAGTAAATCCGTTCCATTGGTGGTTTTTCTTTTCAAATAAAACATTTTTCACTTCTTTTGTTTTATTTTTAGTTCTTCTCATCGCCGCCGTCAGAAAACCGTGTTTTCAAGTGTATTTGAGTATGTATGTACCTACGTGTTCGGTTTCTGGGCTTTCAGTGTATATAATAATAATGACTGAACCGGAAGTTCTTAATTGTTACCTATGGCATTAACGGCTACCATGTGGAGGCGGTATAATTTAAATTATCCCCAAAAGAATATTGCTTTAAACTTATAGTTATAATCAATAATATTAAATCTTAAGAAAATTAAAGTTAAGTAAAATCAAAAATCAAGTGAAAATGTGTAAATTGGGTAATTAAAGTAAGAAAGTTTGACCATAAGAACATCTTTACGTAATAAAAATGTTAAATATAGTGATAAGTTAAAAAATAAATAGATTGTTTCCGATAAGAATAGCACATTTATTATCCTAGGTAACGTAATTAATTATATATCAAAATACTTGTGTATGTAACATTTGAAAATAGCTTTGAACTGAATTGTAAAAATCACTGCCATGTAAAAAATCTCTTATTCCAAAATAATGTGTAGATATATTTAAATCCTATACCTTTTGTGTAAAAGTTGTTTTTGATATAAAATAGTAAAAATTCAAAAATAGTGCTAAGTGCTTTTTAAATAATAATAATAAAAAAAAAATATTAAACAAATGTTTTGAACAGCATATTCGTAGGTAACGAATTTAACTTCTATAATCTAAACGTCTAAAATTAATATATGTACTTACTGAGGTAAATATAGAGCATTAAAATTTTAACTTATTTCATTTAATAAAAATGTGTTTTAAACATAATAAATGATTTCTGCAACTAAATTAATAAAAAAATTATAAGCCCAGTTTATATAGTAAACTGTTTATTAAATTCTTCATTTTAAAGAAAAATTATATAAAAAAACCCCGAAATACAAAATTTAAAGAACCAGGACGTATTTCTAAATGTTAGAGCAACAGATTATTTTTTTCTGTAGAATTGGACTGCAAAGAGTTCATTTGTTTTTTCGAAGCATATGGTTTTAGCTGCGATGTTTATGGACCAAACTTCTAAAATAGACCATTATCGGTTTTAAGATTGGCCTTGTGTCATTGAAAATGTATCTCAAAGATTTCTAAGGTATTCTGTTACAACAACTTCATTTCCAACTTTCAGATGGATACTCGATCTTGAAAACTAACTACTAACTAACTGGAGAAGCCAGTACCATCTATACACATAGATAATAAATTGCACGACTGGATCGCACGTACTTGCTCATATGTGCGGTCCAATCGTCGAATAAATTTAAAAAAAATGCACGACTGGGTCGCACGAACTTGTTCTTATGTTAGATAATTGCTTAGTGGCTGCATATGTATGTCCATAAAGGTTGATTTTTTAGACGTGTGGTTTTCAAGGAGAAATAAAACGCATATAGTTTAATGTTATGGCCAAGAATTTAGCTTGATTATAAAGATAAGGGTTTGCATTATGTTTTAAAAATGATTTGGGGGAAGTGGCCCCGCGGCTGGCTGGCTCGAATAAATTCCAGCCGAGGCCCAATTTTGTGAAAATCGGAATCGGTGGCCATCTCGTTTTGGGCCCATTCACCGAACGTGTGACGCGCTTGATGGTCGTTCGGCTTAAATTCTTGCACGAGTTGGATTTTTTAAGCCTGCAAATCAAGTCCTTCCGCGCGCGATGGCGGACTCATTTGGATCTTCTTCGATACTCTGCTCCACCGAAACGAACCATTATTTTGGTAATAAATTTGCACAATTTACAAACTTGTTCGGGAGTAAGTCTATTCATTATGAAATGGAAAACTAAACTGAGCATAAATCAAGTGACAGCTGTCAAAAAGATCAACTCCGAAAGAAGTATTGCCAGATTGAAAACCACACGTCTATTAAAATAAAAAAATATTTTTTTTTTAGAAAATTCTTTCATTTTTTCAATTAGCTTAAAAGTTTCCTCGAAAAAACTAAGTATGCAATAAAATTTGAAAACTAAATGTCTATCGAGGAAAAAAAATATTGAAAATCTTTAGACCAGTTTTTTTAAAAAGTCGTTTTTTTTTTGAAAAACTTTTCGAAAAAATATTTTAAATTTTTTTCTTGTATATAAGGAAATCTATAGTTTTCATCTGGGAAAATTATTTAAAAAAATTCAATCATTTTCAAAATATTTCGAAAACCAAATTTTTTTTTAGAAAATTTAAAAAAATCGAAAAAAAAGTTTTTGAAAATTTTCAAATGCGATATTAATTGAATTATAAATGACTTACTGTGTGCAAAATTTTATTGAAATCGGGATAATGGTTTACGATAAAACCGCATTTGAAAAAAAAACGGTTCTATGAGATAGATAGACAAATTTCGAAAAATGCATTCTAACTAAAAGATGTATTCTGGTAAAAAAATAGCATCCTGAAAGTTTTATCAAAATTGTTAGAGCCGTTTTCGAGAAAATCAAACTTTTTGCTAAAGATTGTGTGGCAAGTACCGTTATTTTTCGACCTAGAGCAAAAATAAAAAACACACACCGAGATACTACCAAATAAATACTAAATACCAAGTTTGAAGCAAATTGGCCCATCCGTTTAGGCTGTAGAGGCGCGAACTTACAGACAGACAGACGGACGGAATTTCCGGACCCACTTTTTTCAGCTTCTCTATTATCGTAATGTCATGTTTGATTGTTAGATTTTTTCTTTGCACGAATCCACAACTTGCATTTTAGTACCTAAATCGCAAGTAAAAATGAAGTGTATGTTTTTAATATCAATATTCAGTGCTTATAACAAAAACAATTTTTTGTTCAAATTTTTGTATGTCTGTCTGTCTGTCTTTCTATCTGTTTGTTCCGGTTAATCTCGGGAACGGCTGCACCGATTTTAAGGGAACATTCACTGGCAGATTTCTGATATTCTAGGGAGTAGCTTAGGCTATTTAAATTACCCACTAGGTGGCGCTAGGGTTGTATTTTTTTTTTGAATAATTCTTATTTATGGACCGATTTTGAGAATCATCATCTTTGACTTCATCTTCTTCCTCTTATTGGTGCCAATAGTGTTAGATCTTCATTTAGCAAGGTTGAATAAGATTGACTCTTGAACCTTGGTATCTTGATACCAACTAAAGAAATTTCTCCGATTTCTGTATATGGAGTAAAGTAATTTATTACAAAATATACATGAGTATGATGTACGATAAGGTATGGAGCGACAACGCCTTAAGGCAGGTTTTCCCGAAACAAATGTATCACATTCGGGAATCCTTCTTGGAAAATTGTTTATTTTTTATTGAGTTGACCAAGCAACAAAATATTCGGTATTTAAAGAAATAAATGCGAAATATACCTCAAGAAGAAGACGTCATTATAGCCACATTAACTGATGATAGATCCCGTGTACTATATGCTTATATTATCCGACTCAAACGAAAAACTACAGAAGAAACTTAAGAATGTAATGAGTCGCAATCAATCCATGTTAAACTTCACATACAAGAATGTTAACCATTTTTATATTATCTCAGTACATACACCGTATGCTATAACTAAGCAAAATATTTAAGCATGACTCTAAGTGCTGAGCATAAAATGGAAAGAAGAAGAACTCGATTTTAAATTACGAGTTTTTAATTGGCTCATTGGAAACAATTCCAATCTATGTACCTAATTACGGTGACCATATTTCTCGGAGCAAAACCCGGGAGCTAAATTTGAAAATAGAACAAAAAATTATTTTTTATTTGATAAAAAATCAAACAAAAATCTGAAATCGAAAAGAATATAAAATCACTAGCTGATCCTTTCGGCGTTGCTCGGGTACACTATCAATTTTTCAATTTTTACCATGTGATTGACATTTTTGGTCTAAACTCCGGTTCTAGACATCGCACATCAAACAGATTTCTTATATGCGCTCACCAAAAATTTCCTAAAATCAACTACAAATTTCATCCAAATCGATTGAGCCGAAAAAAAGGAGTTCGTGCACAAACATAATTTGGACCACAATCATAACACTAAATGCTTGGAACTAAAACAAGAACTTTAAATTTAATTTGTTTTTAAATTCAGAATTTCTTGAACAAAATCTATGAAAAATTAACATAAAATAAATTGTTGGTATTTTTTTGTTGAACAAATTTTGTTGATGATTTATTTGTTTGCTCCTAAAAAATATTTTTTTTTAAATTTCTGAGATTTAAAATTATAGTTTAATTTAAGCCTTAACATAGCTCTGAGAGTTTCACATTGAATTGTGTTTTTCATTTGTCCATTATATTGTTTATTATGGAAAAAAACTCTTTCGACTGGAGCATTTGAACCTGGCAGACCCATGCCAAACTCGGAAATTACTAAAAGATTTTTAAATTGTTTACTTTTCTTCTAAAAAATGCTCAAAAATTTCTTTCTATTAATCGGCCACAATTTATTGTTTTTTTTTTGTTTTTGGAATGTGTAAGGTTTAGAATGATTTTAGTTAAACAAGTTGTATTTCTCCGCTTTTGGTTGACAAAAGGTAAAGAAGATTTTATTTCTGGCCTGGTAAGAATGTTTCGGAGAACTTCCCAACTAAAAACTTCAAGTTTCTTGAAACATCCCACTGATTTAAGTAATCGTAATACGTAACAGGCTATGTAAAATTCATGAATTATTGCCTAACCGTCCTTTTGAAACTAAGTTTGACACACCACACACAAAAATATTAAACGCCAAATACAATAAGTAAAATACAAGTAAATAAAAAAAAAAAAAAAATTTAACGTTTTTTTAATGGAATATGTACATATGCGCAAATACGGGACAAACCCGGGACAAAAACAATTCTATTTTGAATCATAGTAATTATTCAACAATTCTAAAAATGCCTGCTGAGTATTAGTTGTTTTTATTTTCCGTATCAGCAGAAATTATCAGAATCCCGCTGTGACGAATATAAGACGTAATTAAATTTTCTCAAGAAAAAACAGGAAAAGGCTACAAGGCTTTCTTCAGGTACACCAGAGTGCAGTTTACTCAGATTTGAGAGAGACCCATATGCCCTAAGCTTAAAGAAAGTACTTCAATCGTTGGTCAAATGTTTTTGCAAATAAATCACTTTTTACTTGCGATTATAGGGACTATAAGGACTATAAAAAAAAATTTAGATAACAATGAAACATGACATTACGATCATAGAGAAGACTAAAAAAGTGATCGAGAAAAAATGTCTGTCTGTCTGTTTGTCTTTCAGTGTGCATAACGAGCTGCAGCCTAACCAGATTAAGTGATTGTCTTCAAATTTGGGGTGTTTAATTCTTTGGCATTCCCCAGAGGGGAAACTGCAATTTTATTTTAAGGCCTAAAAATAACGGTACCTGCCATATAACCGTTAATGAAAAGCTTTTTTTTCTCGAAAACGGCTCCAATGATTTTAATAAACATTTTTGAGAATTTTTTTTGTAGGTATTAGCTATCATCTTATCAAAAATTCCATTTATTTAAAAGTAATCAAAAAATATTTTTATAACTTTATCATCTACTGTATTTTAATAAACTCTACAAAACTGCATACAAAAATCTTAAAAACATTTTTTTCTTCAAAAAACCTAAAAATAAATAAACAAGATTTCATTAAAATCCGTTCTACAATTTTCGAAATACGTTTTTCATAAATTCATTGTTATATAAGACGTGTGATGGCGTAGTTCAAATTTACTAAAACCGTTAAGTTTTGTGGTTTTTACACTTTTAATAGGTTTAGAACATGTGTTTGTTTTTTTTGTTTCTGTCAAAGACTCCCTCCAAATGTGATTACGCACACAAGGGCAAGTACGTGCGACCCAGTGGTGCCTATTTTTTTAATCCTTTTCATTTCCATTTTCCAAAGCTTTGAACATTTGTGTAAGAATGTAACATGGTTTAAAATCGACCTTTTTATGGAAACCGTTCTGTTTCAACTACTTTTTGTTCTTCTTTAGCCGACCATTTTGGATTGTGGATACACGTCTGAAAACACACTTCCACTAAAGGGTTGGTTCGTTTGATCCAGAAGTTTTGCGCCTGCATTTCTTAAACGACAGTCTTGGAACTGGGTTCACTGCTCTCAGGTCTTACGCGTATTTTATCCAAAATGTTATTTTAAATGATAAGGCTTCCTCGGATTCTTCTGCTTCTTTGGTGAAAAGTTCTTGTCATTAAGGCCATTGACACCCTAAGGCCAATATAGAAGCTGTGATACTACGAAAACTTTACAGAGAATTCCCTATAAAGATTCATATGCAGCTTAAAAGTCTGTTTATGGTAATATGCATTAGATTATTGGGTTTATCGTTGAAGTATTCTCCTAAATGAATTTTCTTCTGTTATTAGGAGAAGGACATGTGCAAAGAAGATGGGCTAAACCTTTTTGTTTCCAACTTCACAAATACAAATTTAATCTTGTTGGATATAGATATAGTTCACATTATGTTTTTGTCAAAAACTTTATATATGTTAAACTGAACAAATCAAAAGTTACGTCTTGGCAAACCGAAGAGTCCAAGTGAGTTACCTAGAAGAAACGCCAATTTTTGGTGGACTTAAAGGCCATAAAAAGCTATTTTGAATCAAGATGTGAAATTGTTTCCTACACTTCTTCGTTTATGCAATTTTTACAAAAGTCGTTTTAGTCCACATGAATTTTGACACATTTTTGTTAATCGAACAGTCATTCTTACAAGATTCATGTAAATATTTAAACGTCTTAGGTGATTGCTTCCTTTGCCTATTTGGAAAGAGGAGTCTAATACAATACACACTTTTTTCGAAAACAGAGAATTGCTCTGCTAATGGGAAAAGCTACTGGTTCAACACATATGGAAACATGGCGAAATATCTCAGCTTATTTTTTTTTAATTTAAAAATCATTACAAATAGAATTTTTTATCTTTAAGGTTTGAAACAGACTACCATCATGCACGTTTCCAATTCCGAAAAGTCAAAATCAATCGTTTTTTACATTTTCCCTTCCCTTTTGTTAAATGAAACCAATGTGCCTCCTTATCATCCTTTTTATGGCTAAAACGTTAATTCGAATTCCATAAAAATTATATCTCTTACACGTACCATTGATTGTTTCAGCAACAAACATATAACGCAGTATCAGTATCACGTTCTTATAGGTTATCCAGAATTCCAGATTCCCCACTCTTCCGGCTAAAAATGCTCACGCAATATTGTTACCAATATAATTATAATTGTTTTTATTATTTCGTATATTTCCGTTCTTTTTTTTTGAAATATGCTCCATTTCCGTTTCATGGTGCACACCATGCCCAAGTTTGAAGCAATCTCGAAACTTTTTTACGACACACTCACGGAAACGCAGCCATATAAAAATGCATGTATGTAAGTTGTAAAATCGTATGGACTATGGACTCAATAAAAATGTGAGGTTATGCTATTCGTTGGTTCACTTAAACGAACAAAGAGGGCGCGATACGATGCGAAATCGCTTTCATTCTAAAGGACTTGGCCACTGACCCAAAAGAACATTTTATTTATACAGGACATAGTTACATTTATCAATTCTTTATGCCATTCACAAAGTTTTTTAGACGATTTTGGATTTTCATCCATTTATCATTTCGGGTAGGTATGGCACATAGTTTTCTTCAATTCATTCTCGGTGACATGATGATTTATTTTTCGTGGTTACCCGGCTTATGGGATAAGTTCCTCCTGGAAACATAAAAAAAAAAAAATTCTTTTGGGGGAGTGAGTGAGGTTTAATTTGGTATTTTAATAGTAGCCGAGGGAGAATGTATCTTTTGAGAAAGATTTGTGATCTTGACGAAGATTTAGATTGATAAAATCGCTCTCTCCTGGTAACTATATATTTATTTGTTGGGATTTAAAAGATTTGAACCAACATTTTGTCAAAATTGCCTTTCAAAGGGCATCATCAATATCATTCATATTATGATTGTTATCCTGAGAGATAAATGAATAGAGATAATTTGTGCTAAGAAAAGTACTTATTTCTTAGTTTCAAATGTTTCCTGCTGGCTGTTAAACCAGGAAGATACAAATTAAAATTAATAAATATTTTAGCTTTTGAATTATTTGTTGACCATATTCAGGAAATGACACAAAGAAAGATGAATTAATGGATAAATTGTCTTTGGAAAGTATCCATTTCTTAGTTCAAATGTATGTATCTTTAAAACCCAGTACGATGCAAACTGAAATAGATCTATACATAAATGTGTGTATAGATTTTATTAGGTTTTGAATAATGAAATTGAAGTTTCAATAAATGTTTGAATGTAGTCATTATAAGTTGAAGATTTATAAGAACCGCAAACCAAACAAGTATTTCTGGATGAGGAATCAGTGGGTTAAATCTGTAATGCCAGTTTCACAGTGAATTTTTAAAACTCCACTTTTGCTTAACATTTTAGTTCAATAATTCATTCGGTTTTACAGTTTCGTTCAAACCTTAAACCTACTTTAATTTGTCGTTCAAGTTAGACGACATGACAGTACTCTACCGTTTAACCCACAGTTAAGTGTTTGGAATGACTTCCTATGGTGCCATTTCAATTTGAGAGCTGCCATTTTGTGAAAAGGGAGTATTTACAATGTCTTTAAAAAAAAAAAAAAATATTTATTTTTATAAAAACGTATTCTTTAAAATCAATTTGTGACAGTGTTAGAGAACAGATCACTTAAAATATTTGGAATATCTGGAAATCTTTGAAAGAGTTCGAATGTCAAAGTATTCGGCCTATATAAATCATTAATATGACGCAAATTTCTAGGCGCTTGTCAACAGTAGTATAAAATGGTGCTGTGAAAACGAAAGATTTGTTCGTGAAATACAGAGATTCTTTTTTTAACCGAACAACACGAATTTGGAATAGTTTACTCATCGAGATTTCCCTTAATCAATTTAAAAGCATTCATAACCAATGTTAATCGACACCTTATGTCCCAACCTCCCTAATTTCCTTATGATCGCGCAGTGTGTTTTAACATTAAAAGGGCAAATACATCATCCCTTGTGCGCGCGCTTTTTTGACTTTAGTCTGGAAATGAATGTTTCAAAAACTGAATGCTTCAAAAACTGAATGCTGTCTTTAAAGTATATAATATACCCCCATGTCATTATCCATGAACATCTTGGCTTTCTATGCACATTTATCAGACACCACCTTTCTGAGAAACGAACACATATTTGACATCGCAAAATGCTGCGAAATGTTTAGAATTTCTAAGAAGATGCATGGAATTTTTTACTCCTTTAGGCCTGGCTACAATTTTATTATTTATTCGCGTTTCTTGGATAAAATCTAAAAGAGTGCATTAAAATGATAGGATTAGGAGCATAATAGAAATATTAGCTTCGCTAAAACATCGTCGAAATGTTACCTGTATTTCCCCTAAAAGTTTTCCGCTTACTATTCGAATTGCTAGGAATGCCTATAAATTTACCCTTGGGTCAAATTTCGAACAAACTATTAAGTATAGAGGTTAGAGATTCGCTGTTTAAACGCACTACACGAATGTGGAATATTTTACCTGACTCGATTATTTTCTTTCATTACGATTTACAGACATTCAAACCCAATGTGCATCGGTACCCCCTTTTTTTCTATCCAACTTCTCTAAAAAGGCTCGTACTATGTTAAGCCTTAGTAAGGGTATTAACAACCCGTTGAGTTCTTGTGATTGTAAAAAAAATTATTGGTTTTCATTTTCCGTTGCAATTAAGTTTTATATAACGGGTGATTTTTTTGAGGTTAGGATTTTCATGCATTAGTATTTGACAGATCACGCGGGATTTCAGACATGGTGTCAAAGAGAAAGATGCTCAGTATGCTTTGACATTTCATCATGAATAGACTTACTAACGAGCAACGCTTGCAAATCATTGAATTTTATTACCAAAATCAGTGTTCGGTTCGAAATGTGTTTCGCGCTTTACGTCCGATTTATGGTCTACATAATCGACCAAGTGAGCAAACAATTAATGCGATTGTGACCAAGTTTCGCACTCAGTTTACTTTATTGGACATTAAACCAACCAGACGAAAGCGTACAGTGCGTACAGAAGAGAATATTGCGTCTGTTTCTGAGAGTGTTGCTGAAGACCGTGAAATGTCGATTCGTCGCCGTTCGCAGCAATTGGGTTTGTGTTATTCGACCACATGGAAGATTTTACGCAAAGATCTTGGTGTAAAACCATATAAAATACAGCTCGTGCAAGAACTGAAGCCGAACGATCTGCCACAACGTCGAATTTTCAGTGAATGGGCCCTAGAAAAGTTGGCAGAAAATCCGCTTTTTTATCGACAAATTTTGTTCAGCGATGAGGCTCATTTCTGGTTGAATGGCTACGTAAATAAGCAAAATTGCCGCATTTGTAGTGAAGAGCAACCAAAAGCCGTTCAAGAACTGCCCATGAATCCCGAAAAATGCACTGTTTGGTGTGGTTTGTACGCTGGTGGAATCATTGGACCGTATTTTTTCAAAGATGCTGTTGGACGCAACGTTACGGTGAATGGCGATCGCTATCGTTCGATGTTAACAAACTTTTTGTTGCCAAAAATGGAAGAACTGAACTTGCTTGACATGTGGTTTCAACAAGATGGCGCTACATGCCACACAGCTCGCGATTCTATGTCCATTTTGAGGGAAAACTTCGGAGAACAATTCATCTCAAGAAATGGACCGGTAAGTTGGCCACCAAGATCATGCGATTTGACGCCTTTAGACTATTTTTTGTGGGACTACGTCAAGTCTAAAGTCTACAGAAATAAGCCAGCAACTATTCCAGCTTTGGAAGACAACATTTCCAAAGAAATTCGGGCTATTCCGGCCAAAATGCTCGAAAAAGTTGCCCAAAATTGGACTTTCCGAATGGACCACCTAAGACGCAGCCGCGGTCAACATTTAAATGAAATTATCTTCAAAAAGTAAGTGTCATGGACCAATCTAACGTTTCAAATAAAGAACCGATGAGATTTTGCAAATTTTATGCGTTCTTAAAAAAAAAAATTCTCAAGCTCTTAAAAAATCACCCGTTACAAGACTCATTTTTTACAAAACTACAAGGAAATGTTATTTAAGTCCAACATTTTAAATCTTCTTCGATAGTTTCTATCAGTGGCGGATCCAGGATTAGGTCATGGGGGAGGGTACAACGATTCAAAAGTTCAGCCAATTATCATATGTTCAGTAATTTTCTTTTGAAAAAGTGAAAAATTGCTGATTTTCATTCATTTTTACCTGTTTGTGAAGGGGCGGAGGAGGGTGGTTGTGGAATATTATTTTGTTATCTACAGGGTATCTCAAACATCATAGCCGTGTTTTTTTGGGAAAGCTATGTCCCAGTGCAACCTTTCAAACTTCTGAAACAATGCAACATAAAACGATTATTTACCAAAGACTGTCGGCCAGTGAGTCTAAAAAATATTTACACACAAGATACTTACAACCAAAAAGAGGATCGAGCACGAACAATGGTTGCATTGGCATTCGAATCCCAACCAATAAATGTGTATCTATAGATTCCAACACGCCCAAGTGTTACCTTGCAACCTTCTTAAACAATGTAGCATGCAATATCTATGGAAATATAGTATCCGTAGCATTATATAAGTCTTACCTATATCATGTCTATTGTGAATTAAATCTTCTTGTGTCGAACATGCAATCCGCAGCCAAATTCAACATTTGCAGCTGGTTGTTGTATTTGTAGTGTGTGTAAAATCTTGCTTTGCTGCGGATAAATTTCCCAATAAAGCAAGGCTCATATCAAAAATCCACAACTTTCCAACCTTGTGTAGGGCAAAACCTGTTTATTTCCTGTGCAAAAAACCGGGGTTAGTGCATTACCTCATACTTAAGTAAATTTTAGAATCGCTTTTTTCAGAAATGATGAATCTAAGGAAAAAAAATGTTAGGGCTTTTTTTGTGATTTGAAATGTCTATTTTGACCGGAGTACTTACATTCGATAAAAAAATTACCTACCGATTTGGAAAATACTTTGGCTTCCTACATTTTTCTGAATATCAATTTTGATTGTAATCGGTTAACTTAATTTTAAATTTAATTTAAAAAAAATTCTGATTTAATAATAAACTAACGTTTTGAATCCATCCAATGCTCATTGGGATGTCCGGACCCGAGGACCAACCCTTTGATCCGCTACTGGTTTCTATATACAAATTCCTGTTTAAATTGATGTTTTGTATGTACCAGTATCAGGGCTTTGTTTTGATATGATTGCGATGCTTGTCTACACAGATTGTACAATTCCAAAGTTGTATTACATCCATACAGCTGTAAGCATTTGCTTGTAAATAAGCAATTTGTTATAAAGACTTAAAGGCTTAATATAGAGTTCTTCTCGTTTCTTTTAACGTGCGTGTTCCCTTTTAGATTAACATTAAAATTCATGAGTAGATACTTTGCTTTGTTTTCAAACCGTACTTGTACCGAATTGGTAAAGATGGAGAGACTGTTAACATTCTTGTAAGTGAAGCTAACATTTTTTGATTCTTCATTTGTCCAGTTCGTTATTTTACTAAGGATTTTTTTTTACTTTTCGGTTGTTCTTTCTGTTAAGTCAAATGGTTCTTCTCAAAGTACATCTCGAATATAAAAACGAACAGCACTGGCCCAAGGATAGTTCCTTATGGAACACCAGCAATTATTTCCTTAAATTCTAAATATTCCGTTACTTGTTTAACTCAGAAAAGCCTATTTTCTGGGAATGATTCCAAAATGTAATATTTTTCTTTTAGAAATACATTAATTTAAATTTTAAACCATCGCGCCAGACATAAAATTGGCTGTCGAAAGTTTGGAAAACAAGAAAATTGTGATGTTCAAAGCAGGTTTTTGGAAATATCAATTTGGAAAGTTCAACAGGAGTTACAGTCACTACTTGTTGGACCTTCAACATATCCCCTCTTAAATCTTACCACAGCTATTGTATGGTCTGTGGTATTGTTCCTTGTTGAACCCATATTGTTTCCCTTTATGCAAACCACTCTATATTCTCTATATGGTTCAAACAAGAATCCAAAACTTTATTCCGAGTTCACTTACAAGTTTGTACCCTAATTTTCCGAGCCATCCGCATAGTTTTATCTTCTTCTTGTTTTCTTTTCTGAAGAAAGCATCACAAAATGAATGAAATTAAAGTTTCCACCAAAGAAAGTAGGAATCTAAAAATAGATTAAGGCCGTTGAGACCTACAGACTTAAAGCGCCCACACCATTTCCATGATGCAACTTTGCACTTGGAATGCACAGTGTTTTCCGAGGAAAAACTTTTGAAACAACTTAAGATTATGTATGTATGTTTGTGTGTGTTTGCAGAGGGGGGAGTCTTGACCTATCAGACGTTTTTTTTTTTTTTTAGTGAAGTGCCAGCGCACACTTAACTTTATTCGAAGGAGCTAGTTTGGGGTTAACACGAGGATGCTGCAGACAGAAACGATTGACGACAATCATGGCGATGGTGAGGTCTTCTTTGCAAAGAAAAGGGAGGAAATGAAAAAAGTCCTGCCGTTTCAATACAAAAAAAAAAAAAAAAAAAAAAAACTACGAGCACGACAACGACGTCGGCGGCTGCGAAGAAGAACAATAATTGTACACAAAGAATCTTATTTTCCTTGAAAAGCTTATATTTTCTTTAAAGGTCGCGTTACAGTAGATATTTTTTTTATCTTTATTTGAGTATCTATTTTCTTCGCACAGAAAGTGGATTTTTTTTTTGGTATGCTTTGCCTAGAAAGTAATCTCAGAAAAGGAGAAATTAATTTTTGAACCAATGTTTGCCTAAAAGACGGTCGTGGATTGATGGTGGTCTTGGTTGTGCCAGGAGGACGAATGTTATTAACTCAATGGCTGAACAAATAAATTGCTTTCTATTGAAACGATCAAACGCTTTTCTTATCGATGGAAATTTTGCTCGTTTATTAAATTTCTTTTTTTTTTATGATTTTTCAACAACTGTTGCGAAAGGTTAGCCCATAAACAAAATCAGCACACGTTTCACAGTTCACAGGTCTATAGCTGTTCCTGAATTTGTGGGAGAGTAATTTAGAAGGCTGTTTGATTTTTGAAGTCAATTTAACAAATTCAATTTTTATGATTTTTATTATTCAGTGAAATGTTAATAATAACCGTAGAAACTTAATCTTCATGTACTTAAACATATACTGCAAAAGACTTTACGAGCTAGGTGCCCATTTCACTGGAGCCTACCGAACTTTTCTTTTCATCGCGTAATGCAGCTGTGTTGATTCGAACCCTAGTGGCGGATGCAATACTTATTCGCACAGCAATCCACCTTCAAAACACCAAATTTACAAGATAGTGATCCAAGTCAATTCTTAACCTGGAAACGTTCCTATATCGTCATCAAGTACGAGAAGTGTCGGGCGATCTGTCAACACGTTGTCAATTTTCTTACAAGTGATAACCAGGTGGCTTTGCCACTGTACTGTTTAAATCGCCAAGGATGTCCAAGGACTCTATACACATTCATAAATAATAGATACAGCTTTTGAAAATATTCATTTCTAATGAATTTCCTTAATTAGTTGAGAACATATTAGGTCTGCAATACTTCTATAAGATGACTGCTAAATGATAAAAGGATGAGAGTTTATCAAGAGAAATTCCTTTCTTTCTCCAACACCCTTCTTATGATGAAACTTCCTTCATCTACGATTAAGTTAACCGCAACCATAAGTTAAACGATAAAAAAAACTTCTTCCAACCAAGATGAACCTAGAGTCCCATTTTTGTTTGTTGTTGTTTTAATATTCGTCGTCATGCTTATCAGAAAAACCCAGACACGTACTTTCTTCACCGCACACAGCTGTTAGTTTCTTGCTTATCTCACATTTCTTTCACCAACCTTTCACTGCTGTTGTTATGCTTTCTCCGTTACTTCGGTGCTCCTAGAAGAATCATGCGTACTGTGCGTACAAACAAATAAATTATAAAAAAAATTGCATAGTTTTAGGATGTCAATGTAGGTATTTTTTTTTCGAAGTAGAAGATAAGATGGAAAGCAAAAAGACGAACAGAGATATCTAATAAAAACTAAAAAAATCTCTCGGAATTTACATAGAAAGTCAAAAAGCAAATACAAGATAAGTCCAGCTCCAGGCTAGGAGATGAAGTTTAATGGATGTAGTTGTCCTGCAAAAGCTCTATAAGCTTTTTCTCTTTCTTGCTCATTTTTCGTTCTCTTGGTGAAATAAAGAGAAACAACTCGTTCTTTTAACATTTTATTTATATAGTACAATATGCATCATAAAACAGAAAATAAATAACCAAGGATATGGCATATTTTTAGGCTCGAGTAAAAATGATTTTCATTTTCTGCTGCAGGAAACAGAAAATACAAGCAACAAGGATTAAAATAAATGAACACAGGTTGTATACAGAAAAAAATTATCATTTTTAATTAGTTTCAACAGCTTTTTTTCACTGTTAATAGATTTTTATTTTTGTATGGTATAGTCGGTCAGATTGCATAGGATATAACGCCTAAAAATAGACATTCATACCGATGTTGAAGGAGCAAAAAAAAAAACTAATTAGTGGTGAGATGGCTATCCTGGAAATCTAATTGTTTCTATTTTGAATAGACAGCATTCGTTTGGAGAGTCTTGGGAGTCTTGTGAGGGTGGTGTATGGTCTCCCGTTTTTGGTGTAGAAGTACACTTGCTAGTATCATCATAATTTTGTGCAGAGTATTATTATAACGTTCTGACTATAAAAGCCAACTGTAGCATCTACGTGACTGAATTATTGGCACTCGTTTTTGATGTACAAACAAAAAGGAGAAAACTTGAATTCATTTTTTGTTTTTGTACTTCTGGCATTTGGGGTGCGGAAAAAACTTTTAACGAAAAGGATAGACGCATGGTGTAATATTTACATCTAAGTATCTATCTTGAAGGAAAAGAATGCTTATTTTGCCAATAAAATATAGTTAATAAACGTGTAGGTATAGGTGGGATATATGTTTACGATTTGGGTTCCCTCGTTTTGTCTATAAAAATAATTTAAAGAAGCTACATCTCCAATGGGGTACGAACCTACGAGCATGTATAAAATGGAAGAGATGTCTAGGACTATGTAGAAAACCCAATCGTTAGCTTTTGGCTTTGAATACCAATTTTATTTTAGGATAGATATAAATTTACAAACAACATTACAGAAGTTTTGGTTTTTCTTTTTCAAAATGTCGCATCACCTAGCTGTCGTTCGTATATATGGGACAAAAAAGTTTTATTTTGCCGCATGCAGCTGTGTTCTATATACGAGTAGACCTTAAAATAAGGTTAGTGCTGTTTTAAAGTTTAGGGCCTGTTTTATTAATTTCGTTTTTTTTTTTTAAAGGAAGGTTTTGTTTTTTGTTTTAACGGGTGATCCAAGGTACCAAGAGGCACTTTTTCAATTTTTTCCAATTATTTATGCAGGTGTGTCTACCTCGTGTACGCATTTATGGTCGTACATGGTCAGAACTGAGGTCCATTTGAATATGATGCCTAACCTTAGCAAACTACCTAATTGGGCTGCGATGTGAACATATTTGGGCACAAATTTTCGGAAATAAAGCTAACCCCAACAACTGTATAAATTAATCAACAGCTTTCGTTCGTTATCCGGTCCTCTACAAAATTGAGGTTAGGTTTGAGAAATGCATATTTAAATTTCTTTGAAGTCAAGCCTGCTTGCTTAAATATCTTAAGCACTCCTTCTTTTACGGCAATGGTTCCAGCTCTTGGTTTAGATTTCACGTCGTTCATTATAGTCTGAAATTGTGCTGGGGTATTGACGAGCTCGACATTCCATTAAACTTGTAGTCTTGATTCGGTTGCAAATGCAGCTTTCTTCAACTTTTATCCTTAAGCCAGATCTAACACCCTTAAAAACGCATACCCACACATTAAAGCAAGCGTCTTTTCTAGCACGGGCATTGACATTTTTAGCTTTATAGTGACTTTGTTCAAAGCCCGTAAACCTTTGTTTTATGAGTACCATCGGCGAACAATATTCTGATCTTGATTTCCAGACAATCCCTTGTTTCAGTATTTAATGCACATGTTTACACACTGACTTAGTATCTAGCTCCAGCTCCATGCGACATTCCTTCCATTAACAGTTCCCAAGTTCATCTGACAAAATAGCAAAACATTCTTTATATTTGTGAAATAAATTTACCAGTTTTTGTTTTTCGTTCTGCTTGATATAATTGCATTATTAATGTAGGATCGAAATCTACTCTATTAATCCATCACTTAAATTAATTTTTTTTTAAACACTAGCTTTATTGCCTTTATTGAATAACTTATAGAATACGAAACGACAATTGTAATGATAATATAGCGACGACCAACCACCTCAGAGATCAGTTTTACAATGAATAATGAATTCTTAAATCACCCGATTTATGGAGGGATGATCATTTCGTCTTTGTCTCTCTTTTTTTTGTATTTCTCGTAGGTAGTTGTTCGTTATGTAAATGTATCATCGTAAATATTTATCTTGTTACTTTGTTCGTGTGTAAGTGTTAGTCAGTATTTTTCTATGGTCTTGTGTCGGTTGTACGCTGTCGCTTAATGCTCTGACTATTCATCGCACATTTATTCGGTACGAATTTCTAACCTCAATTAGTCAGGTCTTAATAAATGCCTGGAAAAATAAAACCAAACATTTGAATATTAAAAAAAGTATTTAATAAATATTTCAATATCTCCAACACATAGAGAGTTAAACTAAAAACAACAACTTCCATGAACATCGGTTTCAATAGTGTAGTCATCGGTAGCCATCTACCCTGAGTCTGTTTTCTCCATTTTTGTTTTTGTAAAATAAATTGTCAAAGCGAAAAAAGTTTCCATTGAAAGCAAACCACTTTGGAGGTCCTCTCTATCGCAAATGCACTTAGTTCACCTATTTCATAGAATTTTAGGCATCCATGGTGCGCAACCGGAGAGCATCGGATATACATGGATTATTTTAGATACACAGATTCGAAAATTGAAAATGCAAAGGGATTTGCTCCCAGAACGAACGATGCGATGGCGGCATTTATGAATGTAATTAAGCTTTAAAACCTTAATTTAGGTATAATGAAGACTTAAAAATTAAATTACTATATTTAAAGCAGGATAGTTGTTTGGTTCCGTTGTGCACAGGAGGTATAAGCTTCTTTGAAACAGAGGGTTTGGAATCAGTTGAAATTACAATTTTGTTACTTTATTGTAACAACTTCGGTTCGGTTAGGTACTACTGACTTTTGAAGCCATAGTTAGAAACAATTTCTATTCTATATTAAAATGATTCAATTTAATTTGTTTTCTTTATAATTACCACATATATTCACCATGTATTTTTTTTTTTACAGATTTACCAATTGAAACTTACTTGGCGTCGCGTCGGTCTAAACAAAGGTGTTTAAAATAAAACAAGTGGTTAAAAAATCTCAAAAAAATTATTGATCTTTATAGAAATGCATGATTGCAAGATATTTCGAAAATATTTGAAATAATAAGGAAGTCCTGTGTTGGAGTCATAGCAATACAAGTACATTTTTACTCTCTAAATACTTCAAACCTTAAAATAATAAATTCAATAAAAAACAGTGGCAACGCGCTAAATGGGATTATTTCATCAGAGGTAAGTTTTTTTTTTTAACTTAATTAAAAAATCATTGTTTAGCATTCCTTTAACATAATATAAACATTTAATGGATACAATGAATTATGCTTTTGTATATATTTAGACTGCTAAAAAGTGTCCATCATAGTTGCTCGCTTCATGACCAAATCTAAATTTAAATTCTTGTTCTCAATTAGAGAGGCCCTTTTCATTTGCCTTTTATTGTTGGCCACTTTGATTTGCATATCACTCTTGTCCCATTAAACCATACCCAACCTTCGTTAAAGTGTTTTCATTTAAAACTTAGAAGGTCTTGTTTGACATGTGAATGACAGTTGCTGTTTAATTTATGAACGGTAACAATTTTTGTTGTTGTTGTGAAAGAGATCATTTATTTTTATTGTTATTCAGTGGTAAAAAGGTTAATAGTAAATAACCGATTGGTCATTTTAACTTTAGTAAGTTTAAAATATGGAACATAAATGAATATTTATCTCCAGAAAGTATGTAACTTTATGTAAATTATTAAAATTATGTTGTTATAAAACCAACACCACCAAGGAAATTCGGAATAATTTTCAGCACGCCAGAAAGAGCTGTAATGCACACATTCTTAGAACAAAATATTTACCATTAAGAAAAAATATGTCCAATAAGAAATTAATTGCACGACTGGGTCGCACGTACTTGCTCATATGTGCTCATTAAAGTTAACATCTAAGCATTTTTCGATTTTTGTGACTTTTGATTGTTCGAATAAAATACGTTAAATTGTATTGAGTGAAATAATTTTAACGCCATTTTATTTCTTGGAAAAATTTTAAAAAGTGTAATTTTTTTTCTTCAAAATCGTAGGAACGGTTTTTAAATAATAACGAAGTTTGCTTTCATTAGACTAGTGGCTAGGGCTCAAGCGAGCAATATAAAGCGAAATTTGGGGGAAAATATTAAACAAATAAAATTTGTATGAAATCAAAAAAAAAAAAAACACTATTCAAAACGTTTTTTGGAAAAAAATGTTGTAAGCCATCTTATTTCTTTTGCTGTTTTCTATTTTATGAATTTTTCATTTCAAAATCGTTTGACCAGTTTTTTCAAAAAAATATTTTTTTTTTTTTAAGCTTTTCGAAAACATATTTAAATATTTTTTGAATATGTCAATTTAAAGAAATCTATAGTTTATACTAGGAGAAAAATTAAAAAAAAAAATCTAGATTCGTTTTCAAATATTTAAAAAACAAAATAAGTTAAAAAAAAAAATAAAAAAATAAAAAAAAAATGTTTTTGAAAATCCTTAATAAGCAATATTATTTAAATCATAAAAGACTACATATTTTGAAAAATTCATCAAAATCCATCAATTAGTTAACGAGAAAGTCTGGTTTTAAAAAACGGGTCATATGGGAGGTACCATTATACAACTTTTTCTGAAAAATCCATTAAAACTTAAAGATTTTGCATAGAAAATACCATTCAGTAAGTTTTATCAAAATCGTAGGAGCCGTTTTCGAGGAAAATAGGTTTTTCATTACAAGTTATATGTCAGGTACCGTTAGTTTTGTAACTAGACTGCCAATTTGGAAAACAGTCGGGTAGAGTACTCTAAAAAATACTACCAAGTTTGAATCAATCGGCCCAACCATTTAGGCTGTAGGAATCGATACTGACAGACAGAATTTTCGGATCCACTTTTTTCGACTTCCTTATTATTGTAATGTCATGTTTGATTCTTAGAATTTTTTTTATACGAATGCATAACTTGCCTTATAGTCCCTATAAATCGCAAGTAAAAATGGGCACGACTGGGTCGCACGCACTTCCTCTTTTGTGCCTAATTACATTTTAAAGCAAAATGTTTGACAGAAACAAGTAACATTTACGTTTTAAATAACACAGTTTGAACTTATAAAAAGTAACAAAACCACAATGCTTAACGATTTTAAGTAAAAATGAAGTATGCCATCACATGGCATAAATAACAAAGAATTTAAGAAAATTGTAGGGCCGGTTTTAATGAAATCCTGTTTTTTATTTGTAGATAAGTTTTAAAAATAATGAATTTTCAAAAAACAAAATTCTAAAATTAATTAAAAATAGAACAAAATAATTATTCAAAATTTTGGTATGCAGAATTAATATGGCTACTTAGACCTCTTCAAATATAAAATTTTGCTTAAATCCATTGAGCCCTTACCGAGAAAGTCGAAAATAAAAAAAAAGCCGTTAAATGAAAGGTACCGTTAATAGAATTTTCCGGTAAATTTGGTTGTGATAAGATGATAGCTAGTACTAACAAAAATATACTCAAAAAAATTCATCTAAATCGTTGGAGCCGTTTTCGAGAACATTGGCTTTTCCTTAACCGTTATATGGCAGGTACCGTTATTTTTAGCCCTAAAAATAAAATTTTAATTTCCCCTATTAAGAATGCCAAGAGATACACACACACACACACACTCACACACCAAATTTAAAGGCAATCGCTTGACCCGTTTAGACTGCAGCATGATAAACACCCGGACAGACATACAGACAGACAGACGGACATTTTGTGTCAGTGTGTTTTTTAGGCTTTTGTATGATCGTTATGTCATGTTGGATTGTTATCTCAATTTTTTTTTATATTCACGAATCCTAAACTTGCCTTATAGTACCTAAAATCGCAAGTAAAAAAAAAGAAATGTCAATATTTAGCCGTTTAAGGGTCGGCTCCCGATCTGTGAAATGATACATTTTTTGACGTCTTCACGTTAAATTCGATTCTAGAAGTATGAAATAAATTGCACGACTGGATCGCACGTACTTGCTCTTATGTGCCGTTACAGCGTCGAATAAAGTTTGATAAATATAAGGAAGAACTTCAAAGTTTTTATTCGGTTTTTGTGACTTTTGATTGTTTGAAAAAATTACGTAAAAGAGTTTTCAGTGGAAAAATTTAAACGCCATTTTATTTCTTTAAAAAAAATAAAACAGTGTGATTTTTTTTCGAAATCGTAGGAATGTTTTTTTAAATAAAACGGTTTTTATATAACTTTTCTTAAAATATAAAAAAAAATAATTAAATAACGCAAATTTTAGCACAAAAATAACCCTAATTTAAAAAAAACGAGATTTAAAAAAATTCTCTTACGCGTTTTCAAAATATCGATTTTTCAAATTTTTTTTTAATTATTAAGAACACGAAAAAAAGTTTTCAAAATTATTTTAAATTGAGATTAGTTAAGCTACCTACATCTTCCTGAATATCAATTTTGTTTGTAATCGAATAATGAGTTCCCGAGAAAGTCGAATACAAAAAAAAAACGTCCTATAGAAGGTACCGTTTTTAGCCCACCATTTAAATAAATTTTTTCACCAAAATAAAACCCGTATCTACAAAAGCACACTGATTTTTTCATAAAAATTCCTCGACCCGTTTTCGAGAAAAAAAGCTTTTACATAATGGTTATATGACAGGTACCGTTAATTTTTGAGCTAAAAAATCAAAACACTCCTCTGTAAAATGTCAAAACAACCTTACATATGTTCCAAATTTCAAGACGATTGGCCTAACCGTTCAGGCTGTAGCCCAAAATACATCCGTTTCACATTTTCAGACGCCACTGTTAAAAAAGGACTGGGATCTAAAGAACTCCTGTGCTTAAATGAATGCTGTTTAAAATTTTGCGCCAGTGTGTTTTCTTGAAATCTCGAACTTCATTTCCAATTAACATCAAAAACAGGAGTTTATAACAAACCAACAACACTTGGGTAATTACCGAACATTGATTAATTTTTGTTTGCAATAAATTTGAAAAAAAGCTAAACATTTACCTCTCAAAATTGCACTTCTCCAAAACCAAAACTCAAACTTCACCATTTCATCCTTTCAAATCAAAAGAGAAACTTTTAATTTCCATCTTCGTCGTCCTGCCAAAACTCCTCCCCCTTCTATGACGTACTAATTTTCTATCTGCCACAAACACTCCAAATCAAAGACCATTAGGTGTTATTTGTTTCAACAGTTTTTTCTTCCGTTCAATATAAAATCAGAGTGAAAAAATAAAACATCAATCAGAAACAACTCACTTATTTCGCAGCCAATGAACATTCGCAAAGCTCGACTCAACTATATTGTAGAAACAACTTGATTTGAATCAAATGATTCTAGAATCTGAAAACCAAAACTGCTTATACCCTGCTCCGCTGGATCCCGCATAGGATGGGAAGTTCTGGACTGGATAGAGCATAAAAGAGTATATGTGCGGTGCTCAACAAGGTTTGGAGTGGTCCTCATCCGTTTAGCAGGTTTACTGCATCGTAAAAACAGAAAGAGTGAATGCAAGAGTGAACATAAAAGTGTTCACTCGTCCACTAAAATGTTCTTTACACAAACAAAGTGTGTATGTTTGTAGGTACCTACTATGTAATGTATATAGCCTCTTCCTCCAGGATTGCATCGGTTGGATTGCAAGAAAAACTTGCGTCCTTCCGCCACCCCAGAATTGATTTCAATTCTTCTTGTGTTTTGCAAGTTTTATGAAAAGCAGCAGGACTTTCTTAAAGTCCTTTTCTGGCTTGTTAAGGCTTTTCCTTTGATTACAGCTGACGTTGCACATAAACTCGAATGCAGTAAAATCGAAGGATATAAAAGTGCAAGACGTAGAGATGAACAAATCAAAAAAATCGAAAAATCGAAAACGAACCTATCTCACGTTGCAGATGAATTTTGGTGGCACATACATATGCCCAGAAAAAAAAATGGAAAGAAGTGAATTTTATTTGAAGGAACCTTCGGGGGAATGCCTTCAATATGTTCGAAAAGTTTTCGATATTTTTTTTTTGGATTTCTAGCAGCCACTAAAGTTTTGGACACTTGGACACGTTTTGGACTTAGTTAAGAGACGTGATGCTATTTCTTTATACAAAATGGAAGGACTCAATTTTTTTTATTTGAGAAATGTCCAGCTAAATAAGAATGAATTAATGTTTTTCTGTGAATGTCAAAGTCAAAGGAGATTTGTGTTAAGTTGGGGATTTTGTTTGACGTTTTTTAAGAAAACCAATCGTATAAAGGTATACGATGAATGATTAATAGCTAAGTCGATAAAATATTCGTATTTCTTGACACTTTATGAAGTAATACAAACATATTGGTTTCAGCTGACTGGAACCATTGGAAACAATACAACTTTTTCCAACTTTTGTAATAAATTAACTATATGCTGTCAGGGTTTTGATTTTTTTTAAGGAATTTTTGTATTCCAACCAAAAAAAAAAAAACGTTTTTTCAAAAATAATTTTCAATGTTTATAAGTTTTCAGGAATTGTTCGAAATTCGTCTGCTTCTTTTTCGCTAGCCGATGATTGTTGTGATTCTTCCACTTCTCTGCTTCGCTTTGAGGCTCCACCTGTGGTGTTCGTCGGGTTGACCTCAGAAATTGTCAACAGCCTTCCTAGTTTTGGATTTTTTGATATCTCAGGCAGTTGTCGTTGCATTTTTTTGATCCAGGAAGTTTTTCGGCTTCTTTTCTTTCGCGATAAAATTTTGCAGGTTAATTTTTGTCCACACGTTGTTGTGCTCCATTTTTGTTTAGTTTAATCTTTTTGACGTGATAACGTCTTATAAATCGATGACACACATACCAAATAACGTGACTCATGCTGATGTTAACCGCGATACTGTGGTTCTTTCAACCAAAATCGATCTCAAGCACCAGGCAAACATGGAAAAAAACAGGCGCAAATTCCCAAAATAATTTCCCTCAAATTTAAAAAGGCGGAGTTTTGTTAAAGTAGAAAGAAGATGTAGATATTGGGGTGTGTGTGTGTGGATTTAACGAGAGGGTTTGTGGGTGTGAGTTAATGGGCTGTATGTGGGTGTTGCTGCCATCAATAATTTCTTATGACGTTATCGTCCGTAAACCGACTTTACAGACAACCAACTCTTTTTACTTGCGATTATAGGTACTATAATTACAAGTTATGCATTCGTGCAGGTAGATTGAGATAACAATCAAACATGACATTACGATGATAGAAAAACATATTTGAGTTACTGGCAAAATTCTGTCCGTCTGTCTGTCTGTCTGTCTGTACGGATGTATTTGGTTGGGCCAATCGTCTTCAAATTTTGAACCTAAGGTTCTTTTGACATTCTACAGAGGACTTTTTCAATTTTTTTTTAGCTCAAAAATTAACGGTACCTGTTATGTAAAAGCTTATTTTTCTCGAAAACGGGTCCAAGAATTTTTATAAAAAAAAAAAATCAGTGTACTACTGTAGGTATGCATTATATTTTGGTGAGCAAAAAATTTAATATGGTGGGCTAAAAACGGTACCTCCCATAGGACCGGTTTTTTTTCTTCAACTTTTTCGAAAACTGGTGATCCGATTACAATTAAAATTGATATTCCAGAAGATGTAGGCAGTCTGAGTAATTTTCCATAAATTTTTTTTGGAAAACTTTTTTTGGATTTTTAATAATTTTTTTAAAATTTTTTTTTTTGAAAAATCAATATTTTGAAAACGGGTAAGTGATTTTTTTGTGCTTAAGTTTGTTTTCTTGAATTATTTTTTTCAATTTTTTAAAAAAAAGTTGTTAAAAAAAACCGTTTTATTTAAAAACGGCTCTAACGATTTAAAAAAAAAAATTCACACTTTTTCACATTTTTTAAAGAAATAAAATGAAGTTTAAATTTTTCCGCTGAAAACTATCTTACGTATATTTTTTCAAACAATCAAAAGTCAGAAAAATCGAATATAATCTTTGAAGTTCCCTTAATATTTTTCAAATTTTATTCCAAGCTGTGACCGCACATAAAAGCAAGTACGTGCGATCCAGTCGTGAAATTTATTTTTTAATGACACCGGAGATTTCCAGTCGTGTTAACCCAGGGATTTGAATATAATTGTTAGCAAAATTTATATACTTAAGTGATGAAAAAAAAAAAAAAATAAACTAAACTAAACTAAAAATATTGTGCCTCACAGCTTCAAAGCATGTACATTCATATGTTATGTACATTATAGATAAAAAAACCCTGCTGATTCTGATGTGGTTATTGGTTAACCTAAAAGAAGATCAAACTTCCGGAAATTAAGGTACGACGCAGTCTAGGAATCACCGCAGAGTTCGGAATCAAAGCTAGTGTGCATCACAGAAGCGTCTTGAGTACTTTGCTCTTTACTATACAGTCCCTGATTTTATGCAAAAAAAAAGATAGCGATGGTTGAGCTTAAGTTTTTGCTGAACCTCCAAGTTGGGGTGGTTTCCCAAGTTCCTCAAAATTTTCATGTAGAGCTGTAGCAAGAATTTGATTTATTGGAATCAGTTTAGGAATGCAATTTCTTATTTGAGACATACATATTTGCTCGTTACTGAAATTCTGTGAAGTCCTGTACAGCTTTGAACCTCTTCTTCAAATACGTCATTGAAATCATAAATCAAATGGGGTATCCTATATCAGAACGAGACGGATCAGCTGCTTGTATATCAGAGGAGCTTAATCCTTCCTTAGAGCCCGTTTCTATTCCTTTGAAGTTAGAAGTAGAAGTGGATGGACCAGATAAAAGAAGAAAATAGCTCTTTTAAGCATAAGCGAAGAGTGCTAGTTGAAACGGTAGGTAAAATCATAGAAAAAAGAAAAAAAGAACTGCGAAGACCCATACCGACCATGACCTGCAAACCCTGAAATTTTATTTTGTGTATGTGAATACGTGTGAGATTCGTGTGAGAAGCAGCCAATCAGCCATGCAGTTCGTGCCCACAAAAATGCAAACGTATTAGTAGTCCCATAAGAAATGTACAGGGACCGGTATACATACGTCGCGGACTGGGCATTTTTCAGTTTGTATACGAAGGGAGAATTATCCTCTCAATTGTCGTTCTTGTTGCTTTTTTCTATGAGTAAAATTCACCCAAGATACTTTGTTGTTGTCTTTGTCTTTATCACGGTGATATTTGGAAGTTTCATACTAATGTTATTACAGTGTGATGCAAAACCTCTTTGACTCTTTGTTGTCCTTGTTGGCTTTCTAAAGCAGATAATCTCGCTCTTATTGCTGCTTGTCTTTAGTCTATTTGAGGAAGTAGTCTGACAAGTTTCTTATTTGATCCTTCACTCTCCTGACAGCGATTCCTGAGGAAAGGGTATGTTATCGAGTCATGGGCATACAGCTTAATTTTTATTCCCTGGGATAGTGGCAGCCTGGTCAGTTGTATATATTTTGAAAAGTGTGGGGCCTAACATGGAAAATTGTGGTACTCAATCCTTATCAAATTTCTTGTCGAATATTCCTTGTTAACTTGGTAAATGGGTTTAAAAAACGTGATTATTCTCACCAAATGTTCTGTTAGCCCTAGCAACTGACGGTTTTGGAGGATGGAACTTACGAAAGAATTTCCTCTTTATAATATTTTTACTCTATGTTCTAGGCTTGACAGTTTAAATACAACACAAGTCCTTTTATCCAAACCGTGTCGAAAGCCTCTTCAATATCTAGTTAACGGGCGACGATCATTCCTTTCTTGTTGAGTTTGTGTATCACGTCTGACGTCTGAGTGCAGTCCAAGAAGCGGATGGATGGTGGAATTTCGTCTTCTGAAACTATTTCAACTTCGGAAAAGATTTGCTCTGGCTCGGTCGTCTGCTTTGACATGTTTTGGATCTTCTCAGGTTTTCTTATCCTATGCTCTGATGCTGACAATTTTTCGACCCTACTTCGATCATAATAGACTAAGTGATATCTATAAAATTGGCTGCCAACATATATTGCGTTTATTAGGAGGAGCTACTAACCATCACACAATATAATCCGCAATTAATATAATTTTTGTTGTAACTATCGAAGACCCAAATATATATAAAAAAATATTTAATTGACGTTTTAATTACCAATATTCAGCCAATAATTTATGTTTTTGTTTTCCCCAATCATCCCGAAATCTCAATATCCACTGATACAATTGATACAAAAAGACAAAAACCTTCCTTTTATAGCTTCCATCTTCCATCATTGCAAACCCATGTTTTCCCTCGTTTAAATAACTCATAAAAATTCATTGAAAATGTTCTGTCAGCTTAAAATAAACTAAATAAACGGCGGTTTCATGGCAAATTAACATTTCACACGCACAATAGACAACTCAAAACAATAATAAAAAAAAAAAAAAAAAAAAACAAAAAATAAATTAAAATCATTCAGATAAAATTAATTGGGTGAAACACACCCTCAACCATAACCGAACCGCATACTCCAGAAATCCCTCCGAGAATCCTATACCAATACATCACCGACAAGTTTATATCTTCTTGACCATAAACACGTGTATACACTTATCACAGTCC
Organism: Platycheirus rosarum; assembly: GCA_963971375.1. Lineage (NCBI taxonomy): Eukaryota > Metazoa > Arthropoda > Insecta > Diptera > Syrphidae > Platycheirus > Platycheirus rosarum. The sequence goes on along the minus strand of OZ020510.1, from coordinate 2,126,320 downwards.
AACAAGTCCATTGTTCGAGTGCGATGGACATCCTCCAAGTGGTAATTCAATGTACCAGCTATGGATACATAAATATATGTTTTTGCAAAAAATCTTGTTTGCCTTTTTGACCGCTTTCAAGAGCATTTGAATTCGATTAGTTTCACGCTTCGGATAATTTTAAAAATATACATCTTTTTTGTCCAAAAACGCCTGGAGGGAGTACAAAAAATCCACAAAAATGTCCTGGTCTTTTATGGTGGATGTACAGATACATGGACAAGGTATAATCTGCAATCCCATGTAGCACCCTCGTATTAAAACAGTCCTATCGTCGTCGTTGCCTCCCCCCCCCCCCCAAAAAAAAGAAACCATAATCATCATCGCTCAACCGCGCGCTTTTTAAATGTGGCTAAGTCTTGACAAGGGAGCCAAAAACCAAAAAAAAAAAAAAAGAAAACATCCTGCAGGATATATTATAATGCAGGGAGCACTGACTGGATTCTCCTCTGTGGTTCCATTTGATCAATGGTGGGTATACATTAAGTTAATGTGACGTCAAGCACATAGCTTTAGCTCTCTGTATGGATGAAGCCATAAAAATGATTCCGCGCTAGATGAGATGAGTGAATCTCTCTGAAATTTATTTTGTTTCATTCGCCGGAAATGCTAAATCTTGTAATAAGTAACTTGTTTATGGGACACCGTAAACACTTGAAAAAATGAATACATCGATCAAAATCTCTTTTGTTTAAATTACTATTATTATTATCGCATTTACTGGTTGGTGATGTAAGTTTTGGGTAAGAAAAGTTCAGATATCCATTAAGGAGAGAAAAAGGGTACTCGCAGGTCTAAGAAAGAGGCTTTAATGATATTGTTGTTGAAGTCAATTTAAAGCATTAATTGGAAAAGGTTTGTATAGAAAACGCCAAGAACTTTTATTTCCAGAGATATAAGTGCAGTTCCTGAGCATAAGAAGCCTTTTAGGTGAAAACGCCTTCAGTGAATTTAAACTAAAATACTTTTAATTTACAATTACCTATCTTTCATTCTAACGAGTGATTTTTTTGAGGTTAGGATTTTCATGCATTAGTATTTGACAGATCACGCGGGATTTCAGACATGGTGTCAAAGAGAAAGATGCTCAGTGTGCTTTGACATTTCATCATGAATAGACTTACTAACGAGCAACGCTTTCAAATCATTGAATTTTATTATCAAAATCAGTGCCCTAGAAAAGTTGGCAGAAAATCCGCTTTTTTATCGACAAATTTTGTTCAGCGATGAGGCTCATTTCTGGTTGAATGGCTACGTAAATAAGCAAAATTGCCGCATTTGGAGTGAAGAGACACCAGAAGCCGTTCAAGAACTGCCCATGCATCCCGAAAAATGCACTGTTTGGTGTGGTTTGTACGCTGGTGGAATCATTGGACCGTATTTTTTCAAAGATGCTGTTGGACGCAACGTTACGGTGAATGAACCGAACACTGATTTTGGTAATAAAATTCAATGATTTGCAAGCGTTGCTTGTTAGTAAGTCTATTCATGATGAAATGTCAAAGCATACTGAGCATCTTTCTCTTTGACACCATGTCTGAAATCCCGCGTGATCTGTCAAATACTAATGCATGAAAATCCTAACCTCAAAAAAATCACCCGTTAAAAGCGTTAATAAACGTTGAAAAAGCAGTCTTGTTATTTAAAGATTAAATAAAGTCTGGTTAATATTTGCAATTTTTACTGAGTGGTTCAGAAAAGAGTTTTGTCCAGTAGCTAAGGAACTCATAAAATAATAGTCTCTCGGAAAGGATTCATCATAGGCCGTAAAAAACATAGCTGACTCTTGCAGAAAAGTACAACTTCTTATACGAAAAATAGTTTGGCAAAAAATGTGGCCAGAATGTATTGAATTTTCACTTAATGCTGCGATTGACATGGTGTAAGGCGATGAGAGTTAAATCCAATGAGAAATACTTGCTCTTGCAAGGAGAATTGGATTTAACCTACCTAAATATAGACGAATTTACTGATTTAATTCATGTTTCACAAAATAACTTTCAACTGATGAACTTTTTAGAATCAAAGAAGACTTGGAGATACAATTTTTTTAATCAAAACACTTCTAGAATGTATGGAAAGGGGAACAATGATCCAGATTGAGAGAAAAGTGAGAAGGTCACATTTTGGTGTCAGAAAATATAAAATTCTACAAGTAGGTACATAAATATGTAAATGTACACAGAAAAGGAACTTGGAAGCTCCTCAAAATACAATGACACAACTACTGAACTACGGACTCTTTAGTCAAGCGACAAAGATCTGTATTCTGTATCGGTGTAACAAGTATTTTTCCCCATCTGATCTGGCTACAATTTATAAAGCGTTTATACGCCCTAAACTCGAGTATAACTTCCACCTCTGGGCAGGTGCTTCGCAAACATCGCTCCACCTGCTTGATAGAATACAAAATCGAGCGTTAAGATTGATAGGAAATAGAACTGCCACTGAAACAATTGCCCCTCTCGAACACCGACGCAATGTTTCATGTCTTTCCTTATTTTTTCGTTTCTTTTATACAAAATGTTCACTCGAAGGAGCCAGCTGCATTCCTCCCCTAAAAGTCTCTCCCGTAATAATGCTCATCAATTCACCCTTGAGCCCAATTTCGGACGTGCCGTGAAATATAGGGATTCTTTTTTTAGCCGAACAACACGAATTTAGAATAGTTTACCCGGCGAGATTTTCGCTTGCCATTTTGATCTGCAATCATTCAAAACCAATGTTAATCGACACCTCCTATCTCTCCCCTCCCTGTCTTCCTAATGCGCGCGCAGATTGTTCTAACGGGTCCGCCAAATAACTTCTTTTTTTTTTGAAAATGCTTGATCAACATCGAGTGTAGCTTCGGCTGTGTGGCACGTAGCGCTGTCCTGTTGAAACCAAATGTTGCCAATATCCTCCTCTTCAATTTTTGTGAACAAAAAAAATGGCCCAATTATGCCTCTGGACCAAAATCCGCACCAAACAGTGACTCGTTTTGGGTGTATCGGCTTTTCAATGTATGCGTGCGGGTTTTCTGTGCCCCAAATGCGACAATTTTGCTTGTTTACGTACCCGCCAAGATCAAAATGAGCTTCATCTGAAAAGATGATTTTTTTGGCGAAATCGGCATCTTCTCAAGTCGATCGCAGGCAGTAATTTCGCAATATTTCCCAGCGTAAACACAACCATATTCGTTCAGCGGAAGGATAAAACTAATTATCTGTCAAATCAGACATGAGCTAAGTGTTACCGTTCACGAAATAAGCACTAGTTGAAAAAAAAAACGTTAGATGGCGGACCCTTTACATTAAAAGGGAAACAAATAGTCCTTTGTGCGGGCGTTAATTATAAAAAAATATGGCAATATGTTACAAGAAATCAATACTTCAATTTTCAAAATTTTAATAATCCTATCTTCTATGGCATTGAAACTGTTATTTTTATTATTCAACTAGCTTCTACCCGCGATTTCGTCTACGTGGACTTCAGATTAAATGATTTTATATCAAAACCCGTTTAAAGAATTTTTTTCAGAACCGCATATTTATTTTTTCGGAATAAAAGTAAACTATGCAATATTATTGTGAATCCTGTTACTGATCAATCTAGCAGAGTAGCATAACAAACAAACTTCCAGCCATACATCATTTCGCGCATAAGCCTCTCTCAAAGCATGCATTTTTCAATCTAGTACTTCATCCATCTGCCTACCAAATTTCATCCAAATCCGTTCAGCCATTTAGGTTTGATTGAGAAACAAACATCCATTAATAAGTGAGCGAATTACCTATACAACTGTTTGTCATTACCCCTTTCGCTATCGAGCATTCTATACCCTGTTCAATATAAATTGTCAGTACAGAGAAAATAACACTTTCATCTCTCACTCTAACTGCAGTGGAATATCACTAAGCTGTGAAAGAGCGAAAATTAAATTTCGATTTATATTGCAAGTGATATTGCACTGATTTTCATTGAGCATCTCTAAAAAAAATATTAAGGGGTTTCTATAGTACACTTCTTAGATCATTGGTTCTTAAAAAAAGCTCCAATTCTGAAAGCTCTTTAACAAAATCCAAAGAAAAATTCACCATAATTTGCCATAAAGTAGAAGTGGTAAATCGCAAATAATGTGTTTATTTTCAAAAAAACACGGAATTTAAAGAAAAAACTGCTGGTGTTCCACAAGGAAGTTTCATTGGCCCAGTTTTTTTCGTACTTTGTACTTGAAATATACCTCAAGAGGAAGATGTCATGAGATTCACATTATTTGCTGATAATTTGCAAATTTTGCAAACTTTTCTTATATACTCTGTCTCTTTCTATTTGTATAATAGTCATGATTCCACCTTAAGTGGTTTAAAGTCATACTCGCTTCTCTTGTTTTTATATTATATGTTTTCTTTTTGACTTTGACATCTCTGTCTCTCAACACAATTATCGCTGAAATAATAAAATGTCGGTTGTTAAAGAAAGTTGCAATTTTCAAACTGCAAAAATGTTTTTTTTATTTTGATCGGAAGATCTCTCAGTCTCAGTCATTACGTCTGATGCGATTCCAACTTAAATGTATCCTTTTCTTATATACTCTGTCTCATTCTAATCTTATAATAGTCGTGATTCCACCTTAAGTGGTTTAAAGTCATACTCGCTTCTCTCGTTCTTAAATTATATGTTTTCTTTTTGACTTTGACATCTCTGTCTCTCAACACAATTATCGCTAAAATAATAAAATGTCGGTTGTTAAAGAAAGTTGCAATTTTCAAACTGCAAAAACGTTTTTTTATTTTGATCGGAAGATCTCTCAGTCTCAGTAATTACGTCTGATGCGATTCCAACTTAAGTGTATCCTTTTCTTATATACTCTGTCTCATTCTAATCTTATAATAGTCTTGATTCCACCTTAAGTGGTTTAAAGTCATACTCGCTTCTCTCGTTCTTAAATTATATGTTTTCTTTTTGACTTTGACATCTCTGTCTCTCAACACAATTATCGCTAAAATAATAAAATGTCGGTTGTTAAAGAAAGTTGCAATTTTCAAACTGCAAAAACGTTTTTTTATTTTGATCGGAAGATCTCTCAGTCTCAGTAATTACGTCTGATGCGATTCCAACTTAAGTGTATCCTTTTCTTATATACTCTGTCTCATTCTAATCTTATAATAGTCGTGATTCCACCTTAAGTGGTTTAAAGTCATACTCGCTTCTCTCGTTCTTAAATTATATGTTTTCTTTTTGACTTTGACATCTCTGTCTCTCAACACAATTATCGCTAAAATAATAAAATGTCGGTTGTTAAAGAAAGTTGCAATTTTCAAACTGCAAAAACGTTTTTTTATTTTGATCGGAAGATCTCTCAGTCTCAGTAATTACGTCTGATGCGATTCCAACTTAAGTGTATCCTTTTCTTATATACTCTGTCTCATTCTAATCTTATAATAGTCGTGATTCCACCTTAAGTGGTTTAAAGTCATACTCGCTTCTCTCGTTCTTATATTATATGTTTTCTTTTTGACTTTGACATCTCTGTCTCTCAACACAATTATCACTAAAATAATAAAATGTCGGTTGTTAAAGAAAGTTGCAATTTTCAAACTGCAAAAACGTTTTTTTATTTTGATCGGAAGATCTCTCAGTATCAGTAATTACGTCTGATGCGATTCCAACTTAAGTGTATCCTTTTCTTATATAGTCTGCCTCATTCTAATCTTATAACTGTCGTGATTCCACCTTAAGTGGTTTAAAGTCATACTCGCTTCTCTCGTTTTTATATTATATGTTTTCTTTTTGACTTTGACATCTCTGTCTCTCAACACAATTATCGCTGAAATTATAAAATGTCGGTTGTTAAAGAAAGTTGCAATTTTCAAACCAAGCCCTGTAAAAACGTTTTTTTATTTTGATCGGAAAATTCTGCATTTAATTTAAAGATTTTCACCATAGATATTCAAAGGTGTGAGGATTATTATTTTTTTTATTTTCCAGCTGTTCTCATCTTGTGTCATATAAGGACCGTTGCTATTTATGTGTATCCGGATATCCGGGTATCGAAATAAATGTCTAATGTACCTGCTCAATGGGATACAAATAAAAGTATATGTATATCGAAACGTAAAATGGAATATTTTTATTATAAATTGCCAAAAAAGTTATAACATTCACAATCCACCATTTTTTTATATCGAAAAACGCCATTTAGTGAAGCAGCCAAAAAAAAAAAAAACAACAAAAACAATCATTCCGATTCGTTTCATTTTTCTTGGCAGACTCATCAGGTAATGGGGTTCGGCAACGAATAATAAAAGGAAGCGCACACCTTGCACCCGAAATAAGTTCATTTCCGTGCCAAAATCAATGTGAAAACATTTTCCGGTTTCGGATTGCCGTGAGCCAAAGATGATTTTCCGCGGAAAAACTCTTAATGACCCACTTATTTTAGGTGTTGGGGATGGGGGTGCATGAGGATAAAGATAGGAAGCGAACAACAACTGAAAAGGATAAAAATGCCCATCGGCCGATGGCACTGGTGCAAGAACATAATTTATTCTCCAATAACTCCAACTGGCGGCGTAACTAAACCGAAGTTTAAATTATCGACAATGCCGCGCCGTTTACCTTGCTATCCCCAGTTTTTCCGCTTGGCGTATTTTCGGATGACTCCGGTTAAGTATACTAACCCAAAACCATATTTTTTATTTTATTTTTTCTGCTTCGTCCTGCGGTATATTGTTGATCATTGAGAAAATAAAAATTGCCCTGAACTGAAGAAGAATAAAAACGTGGATGCCAAACGGAAATGCCTCCCTTTGGAGTGATTTTTTTTAAAGGATCCACAGGACTGCACAGAGTGTGGTTAGCCACTCATTGAATTGGCAGATACAACCATTTGGCCTGGTGTTTGATTGTTCTTTGTTTGTATTTCTATCTTGTGGCTTCAGTTTAAGCCGTTGTGGCTGAAATATTCCTTTTCTTGCCTCGGCTTTAATTTACTTTGGGTGTCGCTGTTAGCATTTTATTTATGGTTTGATAAATGTGCGAAGGTGGTTGTCTGGTTTTGGTTGCTTAGAGATCACGTAATTGTTGTTTTACTTTTTAATGTTCTGTTTGCAAAGTCATTCGTTCCAGAGAGTTCGAAAGTAATGTGAAAAGTTTTGCATTTTATTTGTCAACTTTTTTTTTTTTTTTTTTTTTTGAGCTGCTACTAGGGTCTTTGCTATTATTTATGAATTGAAGTAATTTCAAATTGGATAACTTTTTAAATGCCAAGGAATATAGTTAAGAGTACTAAGGGGATAAGTTTGTCATATTTTGAAGAACATTTGCTTTTATGGTCCTCAAATTTAAATTATACAATTGTTGTCAGTCATTATGATTCTATTCCTTATTCTTATTAAGTAAGGTTGGCTCGTTTATATCCGAGGTTCTACTCAAATGGTAGAAAAACTTGGATCAAATGGATTAAAATGTTTGCTTATTTCAAACATCTTTTTTGCAACTAAGGCAAATGTCAATTCTTTTTTGGTAAAATCTTTAAAAACCAAACCCTAGATTCTGAACCAAAAGATTTTGTTTAGTAATTGAACTGTAATTTCTGTCATTTCCTTTGTAAAAAAAATAGATAGAGATTTGTCTAAGAATATCTAATAGGTACGCAAATGCAAATGAGTTCTTAATTCAATTTATTTCATATTCTTTCCGGGAAAAAATCACTTCAAAAACAACTTAAATAATAATTCTTTCTGTGAATATCAATTTCGTGTGTACATAGATTACCATTTCTTGGCAGCATGTTTTGAATTTAAGCAGACAAAATTTCTCTGATTCCGTTCTCCATTTATTTCATACGTATTCCAGCTTTTGAACACGACAATCGATTTTGCATTCAGAGGACATTAACAGAACACGGAACTTGGCATCCTTTGCCAAGTAAACTCCTCATAGCTGTACATGTATACAAGTACCTACAACTACATTATATTTGACTATAGAGACAGAAATTATGAAACATTTCTAAAACACTGCTTCTTTGCATCTCCATTTCGTACAGACATAAAATCTTATCCAATTCACTTCTTGTTATTTATGTACTCCTCCCATACAAACACATATACACAAGAAAATTTACATGTATTTGTACCGAAAGAGTAACACAATTTGGAAATTATTTATGTTCCTGTTATCCTTGTTTCAGTTTTCTTTTCTTTTTATGTTGTTCATTACCAATTTAATGTCCTCCAAATGGCTCTAAGTGGTTGTTAGAGATTCGTTATGCTCACTTCCGTTTCGAGAGCATAGTCAAAGGGAGAATATTAAATTGCTTCTTATTGCACAGGTCTTACACACTTGTTGCTGATCGCGTACGCATAAATATATTCCAAGAGGGAGCATAATTTCGTTGCCCTGGGCCCTGGATAATACACACATATATATATGCGGATATCAAAATTTCAAAACAGGTATGAATTTGGATTTCTGTAAAGTTAAAGTTAAACAGCGTAACTGATTCGTAAAAAGGACTTAAAGTAGCAGCTTTGTGAATTTTTAGATCTCGGTGGTTTGGCTAGATTTCTACAACCATCTTAAGAACACCCCGTTGGAAGGTTTAACGTGCTATGAGAGACGGACCTAGAAATCCTCCTGGTGAAGACAAACAAGTGCAGGTTATATAGTCTTATAGCGGTAAAAATTATGTTCATCAAACAATCAAGGATTGAAAAGAGATTTTAGGAGAAGCGATTACCCAGCGACATTGTCTTCTAATGACAGAATTTTGTATGGAGATGGGAAAGGGAAGCAAACAAATAGAGACTTCCGCAGGAATATCAAGTGATACAATCTGAGCAAAGTTAAAGGCAAAGCATTTATCTCTATTATTAAAAATTATCTGTGTCATAACATCTACAGTCTACAGAGATGGCAATGAGGAGTGCAAAAAATGTCTTCAACGGACTTGCCAAATCACTGGTTGGAACCCCCAAAAGACATTATACCAACGCGACAAATAAAAATGGTGCTTGAGGGATGGAGCTAAAACAATGATAAATAGAAAAAATATCGGCTTTCAATACTTGGTGCTTGGTCCACATACCAAATATAAAGGTCTTTCTTTCCGCGAATCACAAACTGTACTGAAACTGAACTCATAAGAGTTAAAATAAAAAGAGAGAGAAAAGAACAACAGTATTAAACAAAAAGCTCACAAAGCTTTTAAGTTCGATACAAAAAGTGCGTTAGTATGATCAAAAGCGAAAGGTCTTGTGTTGTAATGATGGCATCAAACTTCACAAAACATTTGGTGAATGAAGTGATCGAAAAATGCCCCTAAACTAAAAAAATAGCTCTGCATAGGGCAGTTATTTTTCACGTGCTTACTAGGCGTATAAGAAAACATTAAAGGCAGGTGAAATGGAAATGCTCTGCATAACAGTAGGAGTCACAAAGAGTGATCGAACAAGAAGCAAACAAATCCAAGGAAGCCTCCACATAATGAATACTACTTAGCTAGTAATGTCTTGTAGAGAAGAAGATGCCCTGAGAACCCAGTAGGAAAGGCTATAGCATGCCACATTCCAACACTATTGGAGAAGAGAGGCAGGATCAAATACTCTTGCATCAAACAAATGCAAATGAACAATGCCAAACCGAGAGAAGTGCCTACATATTTTGAGGTCATCCTGGTCAACCCCTCAGGTTATGAGCCCTAGGGCGAGACCGAGAAATAAGAGAGTTGTGGTCCAGTTCGATTACTTTACTTTTTTAGATGCTGATGCTGACCGGTTGCTGATTGGTTGCGACTGCCAAAAATTAACTGTTAACTTTAAAATTAAGTTTGGTAATGATAATCGTTAAATGTCGATTTAAGTGTTGATTGCGCCGAAGGAACAATTTGACAGCAATTTGATATTTTGACATGACATTTGTCTGTTATATATTTATAAAGCATTATTAAGCTTATGATATTAAAGAACATGCGGGTTAAATCTTTCAATTTGCTAAACCATCACTGGCAAGACTAGAAATCGATATTTTGAAATGTCCGATTTATATCTTTCATATGGCCTTTTGATATTTCAAACACAAAAATTGGCTTCCAGATATACAAATAATGCTAAAATCTCTTTCCAATCAATTTGAGGCTCTACTATCATATAGCATTTCATTTTGCAAAAACTTAGTAGGAAATTTAGATTCGAAATCGATCACTTTTGCTAGGGTAAAACCATTTGGTTATCATTCGAAAACGACAACAACAACGACGATGTCTCTAATTTGAAGAGGGTTTGACATTAAAAGTGAAGCATCATTTCCCATCATCGTTTTCGGTGCAAGAAAAGGAATTTCATTCTTCACAGACTTGTCGGAATCCCATATCACAGTTACTCATACGAATGACACTTTTGTTAAGCTGTTACTTTTGTTGTCATGTTTGTTTTTTTTTTTTTTTTTTTTTTACGAACTCACTCAATGTCAGTTGGGAAAAGAAAACAGTGATTTCTATTTTCTAGGATTTTATCATATTTTTCAGGAAATTAATGGAATCATATATATGATTAATGTATTCCTATATGTTATGTTTAATTGTGCTCTTTTAATGGATAAATAATAAATTTTAATGGATTCAAGGATGAGGAAGTTCCAACTCAATACATTCTGGTCAGTGGTGGTTTTGCATGCGTCAAGGGTTTTTTATACCTAAAACAGGGTTTCTCATGGTAATAAAACGGTCCTTTAACTTCTGTTTTTGGATGTTATGAATATGAATATTTCACCAAATTTTAACTTATGTTATAAAAAAAAAAATAATAAAGCGTTAATTATCATATAAATTAAAGAAACAAACACTGCTGAACGTAATTAACTTAGTCCCAACTAAGAGAAGTTCATCCTGTTGACTTATCCCGCGATTGCTTTATACATTATGTACATCTTGTATCCGTACCGTTCTTTAAAAAAGCCCAAACGAATTCAATCTACAGTGCAAACTCACAAACTCGCTTAATAAATCAAAGCCACCTAACGTGTACCGTCATTTGTCACCCAGATACAGACAGATAGGGAGCAGTTTAAATATTCACGCAGTCCTAAAAATGGCTTATAATTCATTCAGTAAACTTTTTCCACGTCTCTTCCAATTTGCAACTTATAAGGATAATGAATCGTTAATAGCTCCTTGCCCGGATATCCATCTAACACTCCTGCACACCACACATTTTCGCAATCCTGCTTCCTTGTTGCTCTGGAGTTGTGGTGTGATAATCTGCAAACTTAACCGATGGAATCGGCCACTTTGAAATAAGTCCAACCAACAAAAAAATAAAGAAAAACCTAATGATCATTATCTACTGCGTATATAGTATAGTACCAGTTTCTACCCACACATACATAAATATTGTATTAAATAATAAATTCTTGTTGTGAATCATTAATCATTCCCGAGAAGATGGTAGAAGGTGGATTTTTTTTTCCTCCTGAAAATCGCAAGTGGCAATCGTAAGTGTAATTACCTTATGGTGTATCTCGATTTATCACACTACCACTTACAAGTGTACTAATTCTCTTTGCTCGATTTACCTGCTACACTACGTCCCAATTGTAATTCTAGTGACGGTACTGCATCCAGGACTCTTGCGGATGGACCTCATTGGAGAATTCTGTAGCATTCTATAGCAAGGACATAAGGTGATACTTGAGTAAATACCATACTGCGCCAAATGATTAATCCCTTGAGACAGTTAACAGTTGATGACAGTAATTATCTGGGCTATAATTGAATTTATTACTCATACATATATAGATTTGTGTAGGTAGTTAGGTACAAGTCTCATAGGTCTTTACAGGGTGGTTTGCTGAGTTTGACAATTAAAAGGACATTATTTGAATTGAAATAGAATTAAGCTCTTCAAAGTCAAAAACATTAAGTATTCTAAGATCCTTTGATCCTTTTTTTAGGGTGTTTTTTAAAATAGAATCAGTTTTCAAGCTTATTGTTGGCAGACGGAGCGGTGTACTAACTTTGCTTAGCCTTTCATGTATCTTTTTCAGCCTTCAGGGTACAATATGTCAGAAACGTATGGGTAATACATACAATTATTTTCTGCAAAAGGCAGTCCACTGAAAACTGACATGGGGATAATTAAAACATTTTTTATCCGCCGTAAACCCGAACATTAAAAAAATCGGTCCAGTTTTGAATTTTATACAGCCAAAAAATCAGGTGACCGCGAAAATGTATAATTACCCAATTTAAAGCTCTTCCATCCAAACTTCTCTTGACGCAATATAAAAAGTTCACCAAAACAAATTTATTGAAGTCCATCTCACTTCAATTAGTGGTGGCAGCTTATTTTTCGTAGTAGATACACAATCTAAGACTGTTGTTGACTCTCTCTAAGACCACCAAAAACACAAAATTCCTTTTTTCCCAATAGCTCTGATGCGACTTATATCACTGCCAAAACCGCTTAGTAGTTTTTACGTTCAATTCAGAAACTACACCACTTTATTATAATATTGTACATATACCTAAAACAATTCATTTCATTTCTGCTATCCACCTTGAAATGCTTTAAAATTGTATGCACACACAACAACCTTAAAACCGATCGTTTATTATTACTCTTTTGTCTTTCCCTTTATTCATCAGATATGTGATATGTATAAAGCAAACATAAAAATAAAGCAGTTGAATATCAGACGTCGAACGAAGTGGTTGTGGTTGTGTTGTTATTTTTCTGTCCTCAAAAATGTTTTCTGCTCGTGACTACACTCACTTCATCTGTCTCGATTTAAGGACTATTAGTAGCATCTTATTTAAACAAAAAATAACATCTTTGCTTATTATAACCACTTGGGAAACAATTATGATATAAGAACAAGGCCCTACGCACATGAGGGAACAATTTTTCAAATTAAAATATAACACCAAATTCTTTTGTAATTTCTGTGAAGTGATAGGCTGAACCAATCGCTGGTTATAAAGATTTTTTTTTTTGAAATACGTTTGAAAAACTCTTTAATTATCAAAAACATTGTTATTTAAGTTCACAAAGTCTCAAAAGTATAAGCACCGCGAAATTGAAACCGTTCATCACCAGCTAGTTAAGATACGTGTTATCAGATTATAAAACTCATATGCGATTCACCCTTGTTAACACGAGAACTAAAAATTCATATCTACGAACATTTGACAGCTTCATGTGTTCATTTATTTCGAAAAAGCAAGTTTCATTCGATTAAAACTGTCAAATATGTATCAAAGCGATTCACAACGAAATACTTTATGTTTAACTAAAGTTAATGAAAACTTCATCATGTTTATGTGTATATGCGTATGACCCTGTTGTTTGGATCATCAAAATATGTGATATTTTGACACTTGGTCAGGTCTATTATAATGCAGCTCTTCGTTCAAACACCAAAAAAAAAACTTTATTTTCTTTTTTTCAGTCTTCGAATTCATTGAATCACCCTGTGCTTAAGAACTAAGACTTAAAATGGTAGCAATTTTGAAGCATCTATTAGTCATAAACTGGTCTTAAAGCAATATTTTGTCCTAATTTACTGTTATTGTTAATTTCCTTCGAGCTGATTATAGTTTTGCAGTTTTGGTTCATTTTAAAATGACATTTTTCGCTCTCAAATCCAAATTTGGTTAACATCTGTTCATTTATGGTCTGACCTTTTCATGTATAATGTTCATTGGTGCTAATAATGTTGCAATTTGCAATTTGCTTTGCTGCCGGGAAAGCTACCAAACCATCATTTATTTTGCTAGTTTACCATAAGCAAACTGCACTTATCTCGTTTGAACACTCCCATCTCGGTTTGTAGTTATTGACCGAAATCCAACTATGCAACACAATGACGTCAAGGGAGCATAAAAAAAAAATGGAACAGCACTAAAGCTGTATTGATGACGAACACACAACAACGACGACGAAAACGGACGATGATGCGAAAAAAGTGAACAAATTTAAAAACAAAAATATTTTACCCTTGGCACTCGAGAGATATCACTAGAGCAGAGAATTCCAGAAATTCCTATATATTTTTGCACGAAAATCAACGTAGTAAATAGTATTTCTCAGTGTTGCCAACCATAACAAATTTTACTTAGTTTTTTAAGCTTAAATTTTTACCAGGTCTTATGTCACTTAATATGCGCCACTATTTGAACTCAATTTCAAAACCAATCAACAATACTTTTGCCTTGCAGCCCGTTTACTCACACCCACAAACCCCCTCGTTAAATCCACACACACACAACCCAATATCTACATCTACTTTCTACTTTAACAAAACTCCGCCTATTTCGTATTGCTTTTTATCTTCGTGTTTATTTTAAATTTGAGTAAATTATTTTGTGAACTTGCGCCTGTTCTTTTTCATTTTCACCTGGTGCTCAGAATACGTTCACGATCGATTTTGGTTGAAAAAAAATTACCCACAAACCCTCTCGTTAAATCCACGTCTATTTTCTACTTTAAAAAACTCCGCCTATTTTGTATTTCTTTTTTTCTTCTTGTACTGTTTGTTTCGCCTGGTGCTTGCGATCGATTTTGATTAAAAAAACCACAGTATCGCAGCGTGCTTCACTTTTCTTATCAGCATTATCAGCATAAGTCATGCTATTCCGTATGTGGCCTGTCATCGATTTATAAGTCGTTATCACGTCAAAAATATTTCTGATTCCACTTCATTGTTTTTATAAAAAAATGATTTTAATGAATGTACTTCTGCAAAATGTATTTCCAAACATTATAATTATACTACGAGGGCAACGCTAACACTATTGTTGCTTCTCTCCCCAATATATGCCGTAGCTCTGCCACATAGTCATGCCATTTTCGTGTGTGTATACCGGCACCCTAAATAGCAGTTTGTTAAATGTGTCGTGTATGTGTGCCCAGGATATCAGAATTTCGGGAAGATTGATGCGAGTTCAGCATCTAAATATAGCATTTCCACATGAATACATCGTTTCCATTAAAACCCCGAGGACCACCATCAACATCCAAGCTCAGCCACCAAACCCTAGGATGCCATATCAACCGGTGTAAACTTTTTTTTTTTTTTTTTTGTATACTCATTCTACGTTGTATGGCGAATATGTTTACACTTTTACACACACTCCGGTGTTGTGTCTGGATGTTAGTCATCATCATATCCCGCAGGACAGAATATTTGCCTTTATTGCAGTGAGCGATTCTTCCATCATGAACAGCTATACATCTTCGTCCTGCACCAGCATAAAAACAATAGGCAAAAATATTTTTCAAAAAAGAAAAAAATAAAAAAACATCCTCAAAGTAAATTTACAATAACATTATGTTGTAAGTTAATTATTCAAGCTGGAATTTCAAAAACAGAAGCATAACCGCGTGAAAGGCCTTCAGATATTCTTTGTTGTTTTTCATTGAATTGAATAAGCAAAAATAATGTGCCTGTTCTCTCTTTAATGATTTTAAAACGAAATAATTAAATTCTGAAACAAAAATTATTAAATATTTCGGTTTGATTTGCTTTGAAGTTATTAATTATTTCTTATTTAATCCTATATTTCAATAATTGGTTGAGAAGAAACAAATACATAATAACAGTTGCAAAGAAAAGCGGATAAGCTTCCATGAAATTAGTATTCTTTAGCCATCTTCTTTGCTATGATAGGATCAAACTGGGAGGAAAGATAGTTTGTATATTGAAATCATAAACAGGACTGAGAAATTAATAAATCACGTAGTTAAAGGAAGGAGATGATAAATATTGCTTACTCACTGAATATTTTTTTTATCAACTGTACATAACAGCTTAGGAGTCAGAATGTTTGGGGTTAGAATCAAGAAAATGTAATGGGTTCACTACGGCGTATACGTACTTTTTTTATAGTTTCCCCATTTTATGTGTTTATAACTTCTTACCAACTTAATATTAATAGATTCTTTTACAGAGCTTTTTTTATAAATGTTAAAATGCATACAAAATGTTAAATAGATAAAGTGACTAACAGACTGCTAGAGGTTAATGTTTTTATGAAAATTCTTGTACTTAGTTCTTTTAAGTTCCAATTTTAAATTAACATGAGTATTGAATTTTGCTGAATAAAATGGACTCGTGAGAATGAAGGTACATGGCTCTTGTCGTAACCATGAAAACAAATTAAGTTATTTTCCTCGAAACCAACGAAAGTAAGCGTTTGGATAATGGATAGTCAAAAAGAGATTCATAGCAGAATCTTTTGGATCCTTACATTGGGAGATCTACTGTAGATTGAGTAAAGATTTACAATAAATTGCACGACTGGATCGCACGTCCTTGCTCATATGCGCGGTCATATCGTCGAATAAATTTAAAAAAATGCACGACTGGGTCGCACGCACTTGTTCTTATGTTAGATAATTGCTTAGTGGCTGCATATGTTTGTATATAAAGGTTGTTTTTTTAGACGTGTGGTTTTCAAGAAGAAATAAAACGCATATAGTTTTAATGTTACTTACTTACTTACTTAGGGGGCGATACAGTTCGGGACGAACCTGGGCCTCAACCAACATGCCTCTCCAGCCAGCTCGGTATTTGGCTAGCTGCCTCCAGTTTCGCACTCCAAGTTGGTTGAGATCGTCCTCCACTTGAGCGCGCCACCCAACGCGAGGTCTTCTTTGACTGCGTCTACCCTCTGGAATGGAATCGAAGATCCTGCGAGCCGGAGCATTGTTTTCCATTCGCTCTACATGACCTAGCCATCCTAAACGTGATATGCGTCAATGTCGCTATACAGCTCGTATAGTTCTTGGTTGAACCTTCTCCTCCAAAGCCCGTTAACGCAGATAGGGCCAAAAAACCTCCGAAGAATCTTATGCTCGAAACGACTAAGGATATCTACATCCGCTTTAGATAGAGTCCATGCCTCGGCGCCATAGAGCAGGACTGGGATGATTAGGGTCTTATACAGAGTCTCCTTTGTGTTTCGAGAGAGGGCTTTGCTACTCAATTGCCTTCCTAGCCCATAGAAACAGCGATTGGCAAGAGTAATTCTTCGCTTTATTTCTGACGAGATGTTGTTGTCAGATGTTATAGCGGATCCGAGGTACACAAAGTCCCTAACTACCTCAAAGTTGTACCTGTCTATTGTGATGTTTTGTCCAATTCGCCGGTGTTTTGTGTCCCTTTTTGTGGACAGCAGGTACTTCGTTTTGGCCTCATTGACTGCTAGTCCCATCTTAGCCGCTTCAGCTACAATGCTAGCAAACGTTCCAGTGACAGTTCGCCGAGTTCTGCCAATGATGTCTATGTCGTCAGCGTATGCTAACAATTGCACAGACTTGAAAAAAATTGTCCCACTACAATTGACTTGCGAGTTTCTTATGATTTTTTTTTTAATGTTATGGCCAAGAATTTAGCTTGATTATAAAGATAAGGGTTTGAATTATGTTTTAAAAATGATTTCGAGGAAGAGGCCGCCGCGGCTGGCTCGAATAAATTCCAGCCGAGGCCCAATTTTGTGAAAATCGGTATATATCGTTTTAGGCTCATTCACCGAACGTGTGCCGCGCTTGATGGTCGTTCGGCTTAAATTCTTGCACGAGTTGGATTTTTTAAGCCTACAAATCAAGATCCTTCCGCACGCGATGGCGGATGGACTCATTTGGATCTTCTTCGATACTCTGCTCCACCGAAACGAACCATTATTTTGGAAATAAATTTGCACAATTTGCAAACTTGTCCAGGAGTAAGTCTATTTATTATGAAATGGCAAATTAAACTGAGCATAAATGAAGTGACAGCTGTCAAAAAGACCAACTCGGAATAAAGTATTGCCAGATTGAAAACCACACGTCTACTTAAATAAAAAAAAATATTTTTTTTTTAGAAAATTCTTTAATTTTTTTAATAAGTTAAGAGTTTTTTTTGGAAAAACTTAGTATGCAATGAAATTTGAAAATTAAATGTCCATCGAGAAAAAAAAATATTGAAAATCGTACGACCAGTTTTTTAAAAAGTTGTTTTTTTCAAACTTTTCGAAAAAATATTTTAATTTTTTTTCTAGTGTGTCATTATACGGAAATCTTTAGTTTTCATCTGGCAAAATTATTTAAAAAAATTCAATCAATTAATTTTTAAAATATTTCAAAAACCAATTTTTTTTAGAAAATCTTAAAAAATAAAAAAAAAAAGGTTTTTTGAAAATTTTGAAATGCAATATCAATTGAATTATAAATGACTTTATGTGTGCAAAATTTTATTGAAATCGGAATAATAGTTTACGATAAAACCGCATTTGAAAAACCCGGTTATATGAGAAGTACCGTTATAGAACAAATTTCGAAAAATTCATTCCAACTGAAAGATGCATTGTTGTAAAAAATAACACCCTGAATGTTTTATCATAATCGTTAGAGCCGTTTTCGAGAAAATCAAACCTTTTGTTAAAAAATGTATGGCAGGTACCGTTATTTTTCGACCTAGAGCAAAAATGAAAAACACCCCCCGAGATACTATTTAATAAATACTAAATACCAAGTTTGAAGAAAATCGGCCCATCTGTTTAGGCTATAGAGGCGCGAACAGACAGACAGACAGACAGACATACGGATAGACGGAATTTCCGGACCCACTTTTTCAACTTCTATCTATTACCGTAATGTCATGTTTGATTGTTAGATTTTTTAGGAAAAGCCGAATCCGGGTGTCTTTTGCAGAGAAAAACAATGAAATATCTGCAAAAAGGGTTACGTAACAACAGAAATGATTATTAAGATTATAAATCATAAAAATAAATTATAAATATTAATCTCTTTAAAGGCATTTAATATTTCCAAGTTAATTATTCAACTGACTTTATAAAATTATTAATAAGAAAAAGTATGAACTGCTTAAATATATTAATGAATTTTCTCGGTAATATTTTCCTTTGACATATATTTATATAAACTGTACTTCGATGATTAATGAAATAAATTAATTTCCCTCAATTTGGAAAATTTACAATTTCTTCAGAGAGAAAGAAAGAAAATCACCAGGTCGTCGTTTCCTCTGAATTTTCCAATACCTATACCGCACCTTGTGTTCTTCAAAGGATAATTTATTTATTGAAAGTCAACATTCTCAGGTTCTCACATCCATGCGGTACCACCGCGTTCATCGACGTCGGTCGCGTTGCCAGTATCGTTTAAAATCCAAACAGGAAAAGTAGATTTATTGAACTCATATTTCCATGTATTCACATCAAATTGGTTCATTATCCTCTTTTCATTTTATGCTGCCATCATGTCAAGGGTACATATTTAATTTCCTTTGATTTCTTTATTTAGTTACTAACGTTTTTTTTTTCGCGTTCCCCAAATATACAAGGACACCCTTGTGTTATTTCCATAATGACGTCAACGTGGAATTGGAATTCAAAGAAACAAGCAAAAAAGGATAAATACAGATAATAAGGATAATAAAGTACTAAGTATTTTGTTTTGTTTCTTTGAGTTTGTCCTTTTGGAGTTGTTATGGAAATGGTGGAGACATGTTAGTATTGTATATGATTTTCCGATATATGGATTCATATATGGAGGGTTGATGTAGCCATCATAAAAAAGGTCCTTTCTATTCCTTATATTGAATCCTTATTTCTGTAAGCTTTGCTGTGAAATTCAGAATATATGAATGAATTTTTCCCTTGCAAGGACATTTGTACAGGAATTAATTTTGGTACGCCTGTGTTGATTTCTTTAAAGAAATTTATTCTCCCAAAGGACTCAAGGAAAATCTGATTTGTCTGTATCCCTACAACCGTATAACATCTGCTCTGCTGTTTGATAGAACTTTACTAGCTGAAGTAATTAGGAAAATTTTCGGTATATATGCAACAGTTGCGTTTCAAGGACCAAAGCAGTAATTTTGTGAACTCTGTGTGTATATGGAGGTTTGGATTGGAATACATATACATATTTATGTATGTGTGTATCCTCACGCACAGGGTAAACCATCAATTCACCTAATGAATTCCAAGAGAAGACAAAAAAAAACATTGTTAGAAGCAAGGGTCCAGAACAAAGGATCTGAGAGGGAAGCTTTGGTAAGACGTTGAATGGAATCTATTGCGGAATAAAATGAGAGTTTATTTGTCTCCAGTCAAGTACCTTTGTATTGTATTCATGATGTAAGTCAAGACAGTTGAAAGAATTATTAAATCCTTTCAGTTGCTTCTTTAAGGATTTTTTTTCCATAAAATTATACATTGAAACTGGATTTCTTTCTTAGAATAAAATAATAAGGATAATTTTTGGATTGTGAATTGACAATAAGTAGACTAAAATTAAATGCCGAGCCAAGAGCTATTCAACGGGAAAATGGTCTATTTTTTATTACATTCTCTTAAAATATATCAAAATTTAATTTTATTTTGGTTATTTGTTTTTTTTTTGTATTAGCAAACACAACATTTTTGAAATGAATTCAATGATCAATTAAATAGCAATTATTAATTTATATTCAAATCAATACCAAAAAAAAAATAATTAATTTATAATTTTACTTTGCGTACGTCAAATTAATAAAATTGAATCACCCCAGCCCTATAAACTGCCAAAATAACTTCAAAAACACATGTGTTTTGGACAAAAATTTTAGAATTGAATTTGTACAAACACAAAATTAACAACGATAACCATTTCCATCCATCTCACACTCCAAAGTCAACTAAACAGAAAAAGCAATTAGCGCCGATCTAATTTATTCAAAAATAAATAATAATTTTACATTACACGCCTCCTAACCAACAAACTCATCATTGATGGTATCCCATTAATCAGGTGGAATAGTTGGTTGGTATTGAAATGGGGCGTCAGTTCCCATTTTTGGGCCACGCTTTGATAATTTGAATTGTCCTCGTTAAAAAGAAAAATGTTTTGAAAATCAAATTAACTATTATGTTTGTGGGGATATAGGTAGATACTGTATACTACCGCACTACCATACCGACACATCAT
The DNA here is from genome assembly GCA_963971375.1 of Platycheirus rosarum. NCBI lineage: Eukaryota > Metazoa > Arthropoda > Insecta > Diptera > Syrphidae > Platycheirus > Platycheirus rosarum. The sequence goes on along the minus strand of OZ020510.1, from coordinate 2,105,324 downwards.
TTGAAAACATAACCATCACTAAATTGAAGCATTTTCGAAGGTTAAAGCTATTTTCGATATACATATATTGTTCTAAACGCCTAGGGAGTTTGAATGATTGGTTGGAATAATTGGGCGCTGGAAATTTTTGTTATAAAATAACTGTTTATACTTTCATTTTGCAGTTATTTTTATTTGTTTTTTACGAATATGCAGTTTGGAATGCTAATGAAATGAAAATATGTTTTCCAATTTATTATTTTTTTTTAAATTATTATTTTTGTTAGCCCTTAACTATTGACCAAAAGCACTTATTTTTCTAAGAACATCAATATTCTTAACAAATATCCGAAAAAAAATATCATCAGAAATTAAAGCTTCCTTCTTAACAATCTATGGATCATTGGTGATGTGATGATATATATCTAATGAAAAGTGGAACCAAACTATATTTGCAGGGCTCGGTTTCGTTCCTAACTTTGTTCTTCATTTTTATCAACGACTTCTTCTCTTAATCATCTTATATTATAAATTATTTCCCCGGAGGTAATAATACTCCTTGCTTATGTAAGGATGTGGTAGAATATTCTTGCAGCGACTTCCAGCTTGTCATAGACTGAAAATAATTGAGAAATCACATCTAGCCATTGAACCTCATCGCTTTAACACCTAAAAACTTTCCCACAAGTGTGAATGCAAACAAATGCAACGAAAACTGCCCGAGACATCGAACAATCTTAAACCGGAAGATGTGTGCCGTTTTTTTGAAAAAAAAACATTTATTTTTCATAAAAAATATCGTCGTAACTACACTATAACAGTAACTTCTCACGTTTCACGCTCTAAACCTATATAAAATTTGCCAAAACCGAAACACTTAAAGATTTTTAGTAAAAATGGAGTACGGCATTAGACGTTTTAAATATTAATGAATTTATGAAAAAAGTATTATGATAAATGTAGGACCGATTTTGATAAAATACTGTTTTTTATTTTTGGTTTTTTGATTTTGGTGTGCAGGTTTCTTAAGTTAATTACTATACAACAAATATATAAAAAATAAAAAAAATATTATAATTAGAAAAAAAAGAATGGTTCAAGATTATGGTAAGCATATTGAATTTGGTTACCTAGATCTTTTCAAATATCAAATTTTATAAAAATCCAATGAGCCATTATCGAGAAAGTCCAAAATTAAAAAAAAACCGTTATATAAGAGGAACCGTTTATAGACTTTTCCCGTCAATTTTTTTACTTGCGATTTAGGTACTAAAATGCAAGTTATGAATTCGTGCAAAAATCTAACAATCCAACATGACAATACGATAATAGAGAAGTTGAAAAAAGTGGGTCCGGAAATTCCGTCCGTCAGTCTGTCTGTTCGCGCCTCTACAGTTTTTATTAGGTAGTATCTCGGGGAGTGTTTTTCATTTTTGCTCTAGGTCGAAAAATAATGGTACCTGCCATACAATTTTTAACAAAGAGTTTGATTTTCTCAAAAACGGCTCCAACGATTTTGATAAAACTTTCAGGGTGCTATTTTTTTACAACAATACATATTTCAGTTAGAACGAATTTTTTGAAATTTGTTCTATAACGGTACCTCTCATATAAGCGGGTTTTTCAAATGCAGTTTTATCGTAAACTATTATTCCGATTTCAATAAAATTTATAATTCAATTAATATTGTATTTCAAAATTTTCAAAAACTTTTTTTTTCGATTTTTTAAATTTAAAAGAAAAAAAATTGGTTTTCGAAATATTTTGAAAATGGGTTGATTGAATTTTTTTCCCTTATAATGAGATATTAGAAAAAAATTAAAAATATTTTTTCGAAAAGTTTTTCAAAAAAAAACGACTTTTTGAAAAAACTGGTCGAACAATTTTCAATATTTTTTTTCCTCGATAGAAATTTAGTTTTCACATTTTATTGCATACTTAGTTTTTCCGAGAAAACTGTAAAGCTAATTAAAAAAATTGAAAGAATTCTCTAAAAAAAATATTTTTTTATTTTAATAGACGTGTGGTTTTCAATCTGGCAATACTTCTTTCGGAGTTGATCTTTTTGACAGCTGTCACTTCATTTATGCTCAGTTTAGTTTGCCATTTCATAATAAATATACTTACTCCTGAACAAGTTTGCAAATTGTGCAAATTTATTTCCAAAATAATGGTTCGTTTCGGTGGAGCAGAGTATCGAAGAAGATCCAAATGAGTCCGCCATCGCGCGCGGAAGGACTTGATTTGCAGGCTTAAAAAATCCAACTCGTGCAAGAATTTAAGCCGACGACCATCAAGCGCAGCACACGTTCGGTGAATGAGCCTAAAACGAGATGGCCACCAATACCGATTTTCACAAAATTGGGCCTCGGCTGGAATTTATTCGAGCCAGCCGCGGCGGCCACTTACGCGAAATCATTTTTAAAACATAATGCAAACCCTTATCTTTATAACCAAGCTAAATTCTTGGCCATAACATTAAACTATACGCGTTTTATTTCTTCTTGAAAACCACACGTCTAAAAAAACAGCCTTTATATATATACATATGCAGCCACTAAGCAATTATCTAACATAAGAACAAGTGCGTGCGACCCAGTCGAGCATTTTAATAAATTTATTTGACGATGTGACCGCACATATGAGCAAGTACGTGCGATCCAGTGTGCAATTTATTTTTTGATAAAATGAGAGCCAATACCTACCAAAGTATTCTCAAAAATGTTTGTCAAAATATTTAGAGCTGTTTTCGAAAAAATTTGCTTTTCCCAAACGGATATATGGCAGGTACAATTATTTTTAGCCTTAAAATAAAATTTCAAAAATGTTCTCTGAGGAATGCCAAAAGAATCACACATACAACATTTCAAGGTATAAAATATCGCTTAGACTGCAGATCGTTATAAACCCATACAGACAGAAGACAGGCAGACAGACACACTATTGTATGCCACTAACTCTCTTAGCCTTTTCTATGATCTTAATTAAAATTAAAATTAAAGGTTTAAGTGTCCTTTACTCTAAAAAAAAGAGTTTGTTGTGTGTAAAGTCGGTTTACGGACGATAATTTTACGTGATAACGTCATAAAAAAACATTGATGGCAGCAACACCAACATACAGCCCGTTAACTCACACCCACAAACCCTCTCCTTAAATCCACACACACACACCCCATTATTACATCTACTTTCTACTTTAACAAAACTCCGCCTATTTTGTATTTCTTTTTCTCTTCTTGTTCTTTTTGAATGTGAGTGGAATCATTTTGGGAATTTACGCCTGTACTTTTTCATGTTCGCCTGGTGCTTGCGATCGATTTTGGTTGAAAGAACCACAGTATCGCGGTTAGCATGAGGCATGAGTCTTACCCATTCATTCACGATCAAAACGTTCTCGAGTTATCATTTAATTATTTGCTTCCCCCCACCAGTGGTAAGGGGCAACAATTAAAAAAGCGCGAAATATACATAGGTACATAGAACCTTCTGTATATGACTTCGAGCTGGTCAAGGTTTATGTGCCCTGTCCAGCATATCGGTTCAAAACAGTTCCGATACAAACACTTGCCTTAAAAATAGTACCTATAACCGCAAGTAAAGAACAACAAAACAGCAATAGAGAACTCTTACAGGGGAAAAAAGTGTAATAATTGGTAAATTGAACTTACATTACGACTTTCATTATTTTGTGAAACCTCGAGTTCTTTCGAAAAACAGCACGGTAACATAAAAAATTCAATGTGACCAACTTTGTTTATTTCCTTTATTTAATATAAAGAAGTTATCTATAAGATATCAACTTTACAAAATATTAATGAAAATCGTAGTATGAATTTTTAAAGATAGTTAATCGTTTATATTTGTTTCTTCTTTTTAATTTATATTTCCTATATACAAGTACTGAACAAAGCTGACAAAATTTATTTAAGCAATTCGCCGCAATTATTAAACTATGGTAATGGTACTTATTTTTCAGAGAAAATAGACGAATTTTTGTTTTTCCATGACAAGAAAGTGACATAGTTTTTTTTCATTTAGAAAATGGATGGTTTGAACTCCCAAAACCCCCAACCTTCGTTCGCGCCTGGTGCCAACTATAGAGGTATAAGTCTCCTCAACATCGCCTCCCAAAACCATTCGTTCACAACCTGATGTGTTGATATTAGTGCGGTTTATGGCCTTGGAACTTTGTTAATTTTTCGGTGACAGTATATTTTAGAGTTGTCTTTCACTTCATCTATCCAATATGATAAAAGACGTCATCACAACTAACTTGAATTAAAAATGCCAATTTTTAAATATTTTCTCGTTTGGGAAATTCTTTTTAATATTAATAAAAGCCAAAAATAAATATTTGCAGTTAATTTATCTACTTATTCTTACGCTTAACTTATTTTTTTTTTTATTTTTTTAAAGATCATCAATCGAAATGACAACACTCGGTCTATCGATGTCATCAGACTGACAAATGTACACCACAATTAAATTCCCAAAAGTTTTCTGATTTACTTCAAAACATCTTTTATCAACTGGCCAAACTCCATCTAAAACAAATTAATCACAACTAAATCGAAACTGGAAGTAATTACAAGTATCCATTCCCTCAAAATATTTCACCCATCTCCACAAAATTTATTCATTCAAAACCAAAGCAAAGTAATTAAAAACAAAACCAATCGTTATCCTATCAATTTATTGCTCCTGCTAGCACTGGAACACCAAAAACAAATACACCGCCACTAGGCCAAAACAAATTAAAGGATTAACTCATCAGTATTCAAAAAAATGTCAGACCAAAAATTAAAAGAAGCACAACCTTTCCACCAAAACTTTCCCAAACAACAAGGAATCCAACTGAATACTTTCTAATTGAAACATTAATGCGTTCATTGGAATAGAAAAAGGAGACAACAATATTTGTGCTACGCACATCCTTGAGGACGAAAATCAATTAAAACATAAAAACCGACAAACATACAACGGTTTAGAGTGTAGTACTTCATTTTGCCGCACCCAAGCTAAAGCTATCGAAAACTCATGCCACCCCACCCGCAACCAATATTTATAGGGGTTGTGTGTCACCCCCAACATTTTTGCCACTTGTTTTGAGATACAAAAGCATCTCCACATCCATTCTCTTTCATATATGATAGAGGAGCGTACAAACCCCAACCTAGTCTTGGGAAGGACGTTCTCCTTGGAGTTGGCGTTGTTGGTGCTTCTTGTCATTTGCGAGCGGGAGGCAGGAGAAGTCGTCTTAAACCACTTAATACAACAGAAGACTCCCAGGCTTGCTATGGCAACCCTTGGATATTATTTATCTTCAATGTAAAACTGCTGGTTGACGCAAGATGGAGTGGGTGGTATTTTATCTCCCTCTCCCTGTCCCTCTTCTTCTACCGTTTTTTTCTAAGTAACTACAGGACACCCTCCCACTTCTCATTCTATAATTTCAACAATAAAAAGAAAAATTCCATTTTGCTGAAGGGATTTAATAAAAGTAAAAGAGAAAAAGGAAACCCTGTGAAACACGAAGCCACAAGCCAAGTACTTGAGGGAGGGATTCCCTTCGAGGTCTGTGGCTCCTGTGTTGGCGGGGTTTAATTCGGGGGAGGGATTGCATTTTTATAGACACAAACGAGAAGCATGCTCTTATCGCGCATATATTTATTCGTGTATTTTTGTTTGACCCTTTGAAATGAGTTAATTTGTAAGACAAAGCGATTATTATTTGTTTTAGCCTTTTAATCAACGACGATGTTGGGGAATAAATTTTCTTTCATTTTTTTTTTTTTGTAAGTAATGTTTTCTCATCGTAAAATTGTAAGAGAATTCCTTGAATTTTCCGTTTCGTCAAGTGGGACAGTGTTTTTTGGATCCAATTAAAATTTTAATTCAATTGTTGATATAAAATTTAATTGTAAAAGGTATACAAGTTGATGCTGTAAGCCTAATTAATGTTCACTTACAAGATCTTCAGCGAGAGGAATTATAGGTAAAATGGAATTAACGATGTTTTTTTTGCTGTAGGTGCTTAATCCCAGACACTTATGTTTTTTTAATTCGGGAAAAATAAATATTATGTTATACGGGTTTGTTTAATACTTAAAGAAAACCATCCTTCGTATTCCGGAAATTTAAAAGAGTGTTTACGAGGTTGACATTTTTAAATAATAAAAAAAAATTCATTTATATAGACCGTTAGCGAAAAAAACCCCAACAAGGTCGTACAAAATAGTAACATTTTAATTTTTCGAAAACTTTATAACTTTTTTTTTTCAAATAATAAATAAATAATAATTAGCATTTTGTTGAGAAATTCTTTGTTTTTTATTTAGGCATCCTATTCAAAAATTTGTGTAAGCTTTTCTTGTGTAAGCGCGACAAGAATTCTTTGACTATTTTTTTTTTTACACTTTATTGTTCGATTATAGAAAATATTTACTTCAACTTTCAATTCACCCAAAGATTTTCGATGAAGTTTTTTCTTGAAAACGCTTTTACTAGAAATACTTTTACTGTGTGACGGGTTCATGAAAGCGCTTTCCACTTTCAGAAACTGGTCGGGAAAATTTTATGTTTTCTTGAAAGCTAACGAATGTTTTTTTCACCTGAATTGGATCCTTTGCCCCTCTTAAACAAACAAGCAGTAACAAAGCGCTTGCAGCAAGCATTTGCAACAACCGCTTGTATTAATTTTTTTAGTAAGCAGCTTGAAAGCTCGCTTCATTTATTTTATTTATTTATTTATTTTTATTTAATTTTTAAGTGGGTACACCAAAGTATACACTTTCATAAAGCGCTTATAGAAAACACTTTCGCTTTCATTTGTATGGGACAAAATTTCATAAGAACCGAACCACGCAACCGATTTGAATGAAATTTTCAGGAAAAAAGGTCATTTCAGAAAAAAAAACACTAAAATCCCTTCTTTCTATGGTCATGGAAACGCTGATTAACCTCCAGCTTAAGGAAGATTATTGTGATTATATTGTGATTCCTACAAAATAAATGCTGGTGTGCCCCAGGGCTCTAAACAGTCTCCGACTCTTTTCCTCATTTTTATAAATGATCTTCTGTCTGTTACTTCTAATCCTCTTAACTGTTTTGCTGACGACTCTACCCTCAGCTTTTCATACTCGTTCGATAATTCACGTCCTTCGCCTTCAGACGTACAATTGCAACGGTACCGTATGTCAAGCTCATTAAACTCCGATTTATACAGCATTGTCAAATGGGGTAATAGGAATCGTGTGGAGTTTAATGCTTCGAAAACTCAATGCTGTCTTCTGTCGTTAAATCTAAACATACCCCCAATGCCATTGTCCATGAATGGCACTTACATCGAAGAAACCGAAAAGCTCTTTGTACTCGGTACGACCTAGGACGACCTCCGTTGGAACGACCATATATTTGAGATCTCTAAGAATGCTGCTAAGTGCTTAGGTTTTCTGTATCGGTGTAAGAAGTATTTTTCCCCATCTGATCTGGCTACAATTTATAAAGCGTTTATACGCCCTAAACTCGAGTATAACTCCCACCTCTGGGCAAGTGCTACACAAACATCTCTTCCCCTGCTTCATAAAATACAAAATCGAGCGTTTAGATTGACAGGAAATAGAACTGCCACTGAAACAATTGCCCCTCTCGAACATGGACGCAATGTTCCATGTCTTTCCGTATTTTATCGTTTCTTCTATAAAAAAATTTCACTCGAAGTAGCCAGCTGCATTCCTCCCCTTAAAAGTTTCTCCCGTAATACTCGTCTTGCAAGGAATGCCCATCAGTTCACCCTTGAGCCCAATTTCGGACGTACCCTGAAATATAGGGATTCTTTTTTTAGCCGAACAACACGAATTTGGAATAGTTTACCCGGCGAGATTTTCCCTTGTCATTTTGAACTGCAAGCATTCAAAACCAATGTTAATCGACACCTCATCTTTCTCCTCCCTATCTTCCTAATGGTTTACGATAAAACCGCATTTGAAAAAAAACCGGTTCTATGAGATCAATAGATAGACAAATTTCGAAAAATTCCAAAAAATTCATTCTAAATAAAAGAAGTATTCTGGTAAAAAAATAGCATCCTGAAAGTTTTATCAAAATTGTTAGAGCTGTTTTCGAGAAAATCAAATTGTGTGGCAAGTACCGTTATTTTTCGACCTAGAGCAAAAATGAAAAACACCCTCCGAGATACTACCAAATAAATACTAAATACCAAGTTTGAAGCAAATCGGCCCATCCGTTTAAGCTTTGGAGGTGCGAACAGACAGACATACAGATAGACAGACGGACTTCTTTATCATCGTAATGTCATGTTTGATTGTTAGATTTTTTTGCACGAATTTATAGTACCTATAATCGCAAGTTAAAATAGCCAACAAATATTGCATACCTAGCTGTATCTTAACCGTTTTATGAAGAAAAATAAAAACGAAAAGATGTAAACAGAAAAACACGTAGCGACATCTTTTTCTTCTTTAAACTTAAAATATGCTCTCATAAGCTCTAAGAAAGCTTTAATTCTGAAACTTCCATAGCAAAAACCAAAGAAAAAGGTATTACAATTTCCATAAACGATGAGGTAACCCTCAGTTTTTTTTTTTAATAAACACAATAAGCGAGTGGCAAATTGATCAGTCTCCTCAGTCCTTACAGCCGGGGAGCCCGCCCGCTGGTCATGATAGAATGTACGTGGGCTTATGGAATATTACAAAAACAATTTCAATGTATTTCAGGGGTTCGGTTTTTTATTTCAGTGGAAGTTTCTTAAGTTGAGTGCGGTGCAAAAATATTTTTGTTTGCAAAGATTTCGTAGCATTAAATCAGCTCACTGTGCGGATTGCAGCTAAATTTTGTTTGGTTTGATTGAAAAAAAAATTAAAAATAAATTTCCGCCTTGGTCCCACTGTGTGGCCTTGTCTATAGTTATACGATTGTAGGTCCAAATACCAACGCAAAATTCGCAATGTTGAAGTCTGTGAAAGGCTGAGTTCTAATGCACGCGCGAAGATTTCGAGTGCCTCGGGTTCCGCTGTACACTTACAAGGACCGCGGCAATGTTCTCCGCCGACTTTGCGTTCATTTGCGTACGAACGTTAGCTGATTCATTGTTGAACCGATCGTCTTAAATTTGGGCACCATTCATTGAGGAGTTGGGCCACCCACTTCTACCTTTAAATGGGCGTAACACCGTACGAATACCTACTCATTTTGATAATAAAGTTGTATCATTTGAATATTTGATATTTCGCATGGCAATTTGGCGGCATTAGCCGAATAGTACACAATAAATTGGACAATTGTTAACAAAATAACTTGGTCGTCACAAAACTACCCCAAAAATGAAAAACTTTTGTTTATTTTCAATTCAAAGCGGTTCTTGCTTTTCCAAATTTCCCTGAATCTACTTATATATGTATGTATTTCTCACGGACTTAAACGGAGAATATTTAAACAACCTCTCCCTCAATTTAATTTTTTCTGCATTGTTGAATCTTTTTCTCGAAATAAATAGAAGAAAACACTGCTTTTGAGCTTTAGTCAAGTGAAAAAGCCTGATTTGTATGAGTCTTAGAAACGCATACCTCTACCCACCATTTTTGACAACGTAAATAGAAAGAAAAATAAACATATTTTTTGAGCCGGAAAAAGGATCCAATCCAGACCATCTGTCGTTCACCAAAGAAGAATATTTAAATATTCCTTAAGTGTGCTGTTAGGACAACACTTCTTAATACTTCTACATCTAAATAAGTATTGAAAAAAAAAGGAATTTATTTTTTACTTTTTTTCTTCTACACAAAAATACAGATTATAATAGGTGTGCAAGAAATTGTAGCACCATCATCCCACTGCAGAGCTTTATAGTAGCAGCACGTATAGAAATACACCTCTCTATCCAGCAAAAGGACGAAACTATGTCGGTAATATACTCCAAGTATCTACATATTATGCACTACGAACCACAGATGGCCGGATTTTGTATTTCTCACCAACAACCATCAACTTCTCCCCGGATTCATTAGCAATAAGGAAATTGTATTCTATCGTCCTTGCCGCAGCACGGGATGCACTTGTGAATAAATTATTCACAAAAATCCCCCATCACCGCATGCAATAGTGGCAGCATGCAATGAGCAAATCAAGTAGATGGCTCAATTCTCTCGCCCCCGCAAACGAGCATCTCAAGGACATCGATTTTGATTTTAGTAATGAAAATAATTTTCATTACAATCATACTTCCGATTCGCAGCCTTTTCCAAATGAAAATTGTTTTTTTGTCGTAAAAAAAAAATATTAAATTTATTACAACACAGTACAATGTTAAGTTATTCAAGGAAAGGATATTCTTTTGTTCAAAGGATCACTACACAATGCATCTGTATCTACTTTATGTCCTTGCAGGTGAGAACTTACCACTCACTCAAGTGTACAACATTCGTATTGGAACATAAAAATATTACGACTACCAGTGTTTTCTCAAATTATCCTGACAGATAAATTGTTATCCTGCAAGGAAAGCTGAATAATTCCATTGCAGAAGCAGAACGATACCTTTATTCCACCATTCATTCAAGAGAAAAGTGTGCATATGGAACAACAATAGCAATGGAACCATAGGAAACGTCCTTTCTCCTTGCCCCAGCATTATTTGGATTTCGTGTCTGTGAGATGAATTGAATGAGGTGTGCTTCTTCACTATCACACATTGAGGACGATGAGAATCCTTTGTTTCGTCGTCACTGCACTCACAGCGAGGTGAAATATTGCAAAACAATTACAGCTGGGAGTGTACGGAAACAATGTTTGCCAGTGATGGAACGAAATTCTTCAGACGACACGTCTGGATTTAGGGATTCAAGTGCACCTCAAAAGGAGCAGCAGAACAAGATGGTTTGTTTGCTTTGTAAAACCCAGGAGTTTGAAGGAAAACTTAAAGACAAACCTTTTTTCCGGTGACTGGTAGTTTTTTTTTTTCAGGAACTCCGTGGTCGTATGGCACTAAGGTGAAGCAAGTCCTTTAGCTGGAATGGTTTTACATTGTCAGTTTGTATGCATTGTATGAAAGTGTTTTTTTTCTTCTAACAACTAATTCCAGAGCGGAAGCTCAAGTAATGAACCCCCGGTACAATGTTGGTAAGTGTTTTGTGATGACAATGTGTTCACTTTGTTTGAAGGGAGTGGGTTTATTGCCAAAGTAATCCTGATTTTTGAAATCACTCTTTCAAAACAAAGAGACATTGTGTACGACGCCTTTAAAAATTGTTGGCGAGCTAAGGATTCAGTTTTCTTTTATAAAAAAACTAGATTTTACCCCGCTTCGCTCGCATTGCATATGCAGTAGACGAAATGAAACAGCCATTTAATATTATTCATGGCATATCTATAGGCGTTCGAGCCGAGTTATAAGGGTAGCGCGAAGGTTCGCGAGGCATAGCAACACCTCTTGCAACAAGATAAAATAAGATGATTTAATAAAATTTCGCCGACGAATTCGAGTAATCATCTTTCCACGAATGTTGGGTAGTCTCAGCCACCACGAAAACCCTACTCTACCGCAATCTTAACAGGAAGCAAAAAATTAGTAAGCTCTATATCCTGTTAACCCGGGGTGTCGTAGACCCGATTTTAAGCCAAGCTCGGCTTCGTTCGTTCTGAAAGAGAGAGCCAAACTTGTAGTTGGCCCGCATAAAGTCAATGACCCATCCGTTGTTTGGCAGAGGCACCTGGTCAAGAAGGTGGCACACTGTTTTCAAGAAACTGCATGTACCAGACTGCCTGTGGTTGGCGCCTTAGAATGTGGTCCCGAATGGTTTGGAGAACGAAAAATATCTCCGAAGTACTGGTTGTGAAGAGACGCAGTACTTCATAAACTTCAGCTGTGACATTAAGAAGGGCGCCAATCTTACCAAACCATATATCGAAAACAACCAGAACGAAAAGCGCTTGAAAATGATCGGAATCAGTGAAACCATACCTCGAAGAAATCGGCAAACCCGTCTTATTATTCGGTGCTGCTTTGGGTGTTAGATTCAATAAACTAAATGGGAGGATCAGTGGCTTCTGTCTGTATGTATAACGAGCTGCAGCCTAAACGGCTAAAGCGATTATATTCAAATTTGGTGTGTATGATTCTTTTGGTATTCCCCAGAGGGGATATTGAAATTTTATTTTTAGCCCTAAAAATAACGGTACCTTCCATATGACCGTTCAGGAAAAGCTTATTTTTCTCGAAAAGGCTTCAACGATTTTGATGAACATTTTTGAAAATTTTTTGTTCGTATTGACTATCGTCTGGTTAGAACCAAATTTCCGGGAAAAGTCTATTAACAGTACCTTTCATGTAACGGTTTTTTAAATTTTGGGCTTTCTCGGTAACGGCTCTTTGGATTTCTGTCAAATTTTATATTTGAGAAGATCTAGGTAGCTTAATTAATTCTGCATATCAACATTTTTAAAATCTTTTCTTTTCTAATAAAAATTAATTTTTGATTTTTTTTGAAAAATCAATAGATAGATAGATAGATATTTTATTTAATAGATAATACGATTTTGTAGATTTACATATTGTGTTTTTAGCACAGCTTGTACAGAGATTTGATAATTTGTATCTTACTACTGAAAAAATTATTATAAATGAATTTGCAGAATATGAAAAAAAAATTTAATTTATTTGAAGGAAAACTATTAGTTAAAACCTCCATGTAAAAATAGAAGAAGAGAAAAAAAATAATAATAATAGTTAAGAAGCTTAAATACTAATATCACAGGATTTACAGAGAGAAATTAAATTCAATTCATAAGTAAATAAATTAATAACTATAAAAATAAATAAATAAATAAATAAACAGATTTTTATATAAATAACAAATATTTGGAAGAAAAAAACAAAACAGATGAACATGTAAGTAACAAATAATTAAATAAATTATATATCTAAAACTAATAAAAAATATATTTTAAATTTTATATTCACATGCTCGTTAGTAAGTCTATTCATGATGAAATGTCAAAGCATACTGAGCATCTTTCTCTTTGACACCATGTCTGAAATCCCGCGTGATCTGTCAAATACTAATGCATGAAAATCCTAACCTCAAAAAAATCACCCGTTATAAACTCTTAAAAACTGCATACATACATTTTATTTCAAGAAAACTAAAAATAAAAAACTGAATTTTATCAAAACCGGTCCTACAATTTTCGAAATAGTTTTTTCATAAATTCTTTGTTATTTAAGACGTGTGATGGCGTACTTCATTTATACTAAAAACCGTTAAATATTATGGTTTTGATACTTTTTATAAGTTCAAAATGTAAGGGGGTGAGAGTCCTCAGGGCCAATGTAGCGAGAGGGTCCTCAGGGTCTTATGTGGGACAACAGTCAAACCACAACAAACAACAACTGGAACCTCGCTGCTTTGCTTTGTTCTCAACCGCGTTTGTGCTGTCCGAAAACTACAGCGAACGTTGAATTGGCAACAGAGCAAATGACAAGTAGAAAAAGAAAATTGATTTCGAACGGAAAAGAAATAAAAAGAATTTAGTTTTATATTTAATATGTATTTATTAGAATCTTAAGTTTACAAAAAATATTGGATTTAAAATTTTAAAGCAAAGAAAGTTGAGAAAAGAAAAAAATTTAGCAAAGATAAAAAAAATTGAAAAGTTGGCAACCGTGTTCGCGGCTTAGGTGTGTCCTGTGTGCCCTTATCAAGAACGATAGAGAGAACCCGATCGTCGCCTTGAATTTAAAAAAAAAGATTTAATTTAAAACAAAATTATTGGATTACACTTAGTTGTAATACTTTTTATATGGACTGTTGAAGTACTCAACTATTGCATATGAAAGTTTCAAAACCAAAGATGAAGGTATGATTAGATTATTTTTATTATATTCTTATATAATAAGATTGACGTAACTAAGTTGGAATTATAAGTGATAGAAAAAATAGTTGCCAATTGATCATTTGAACATGATTGTTTTAATGTTTTTTTTATGTGTTGAAATGAAATGATAATATAGAATGGGTACAAAGAATAATGTAAGTTATATAATAAAGTAGTTAAGTGTTACATATATGTTTTATAATAAAAAAAGTATGATAACAAATAATAATTTACATATTTTAATAGTTGAGTGCTACAAAACTGTTTTCTTTTCAACCTAAATGTTACTTGTTTCTGTCAAAAATCTTGCTTCCCAATGTAATTAGGCACATAAGAGCAAGTACGTGCGACCCAGTCGTGCCCATTTTTTTTAAATTTTATTCTACAATGTGACCGCATATATGAGCAAGTACGTGTGATCCAGTCGTGCAATTTATTTTTTTTTGGGGTTAGATGATAGATGTCTATTTCAATGCTTCACAATCGATTCAAGAACTTCAAGTACGAATTCGTGAAGTTATCCAGAACATAGCCGCAAATGTGCGAAATTTTTCATGGAAGATTTTCGTAAAAACGTCATGATGCTGCAAACCATTTGGCTGATATCGTTTTTTATTGTTAATGGCATACATTCCTTCTTACAATGAAGTAAACATCCATTGATTTCTCTTAAAAAATGCTCGTTTTTTATATAAAAATAAAACCTTTTATTGGAAAACCAAGATATCTTTGTAACGGGTTTTGCAATAAGAGGTCTTGAATCATTTTAACACCTACCAGCCCTTATTGAAATCCCTTTATAGAAAGGACTGTAATCTACCAGTGTGATTATCTTAGCTTACTTCTCGATTTATAATCTGAAAATTACAAAATCTAGTTAATATTGATGATTTCAAAATTATATCAAACAGACTGAAAGCCTGCCTCAAACATAAACCATCAATAAATTATCCATTACCCTCATTATTTCATCCGACAACAGAAATTCAAAATTTTATCTGAATTCACAGAAACAAACGAACTCCAATTGTTCACGTACACATTCTGCTCCTTCAGTCTATTAAATTCAATCCATCAAAGTCATCAATCATTGCTACACTTTGGCAATGTGGATCATCAAATAGGACAGAAACCACGCCATTTCGCCGTCATCGTCGTCATGAAGATATCTGGTGAATGCAACGTATTTTCCACATTCAATATAATACATACCATCCGTTGATGCACTGTAAGCAGTTTACCGACGAGGAGTATCATTAAAATTACACTACCGTACCCACAAACTTCATTACCATCATCGTTACCCCATCACCAATGGTGAACCATTAACATATACATACACACGCACACATATGTCAGAATACTGACCACGGAAATGCGAAATTCTATATACAAAATGTCCATTCAATATTTTCTTTTTGTTTTTAATACTATTTTGAAATCAACAACAAAAACAACAACAAATAATATATGAAAGCCTGTTAAGGTGCCAATGCCAATCAATTATTCAATTTTCCCGCATGGTTGGACACGATGACACCCACAGTAGGGCAGAGCGCACCAGACCAAGGAAATGTCGTGTCGTCGTCATCATGGAGAACGGAAGTTCCTAGTCCAGAGTGGATCACACGTTTGTTTCGCGTGTAAAGTTCAGCAACGAACAAAAAAAAGGAAAAAATGTATGCAAAATGGCAGCAACAACGTCAAATAAGTATTTTTTGTTGAATGTCACATCGTCCATCTATTCCGATATAGCCTTGTCCTGCTGCTGATGCATATATGGATTCGAAATTAAATTGGCCAAGTATCCCCTATCGCATCATGCAAATACGATAGATTCAGATGATGATGACGTTGGTGTTGGATGGACTTTAGGCGAGGAGACCTTTGGGGGTTTTTGTTTCGGGGTTTTTTCTTTTCTTCAATCGTTTAACCTTCCTGCACCCATCAATCACCTTTATTGATCCGCAAGCATACGTAAATACGTCGTTTAGTATTTTGTACAGTTTTGAGTGTAAGCTCTAGAAATTTATAGTACCAACTGCTGGATTGAGCCAAATTTACTTAGGGCGCTCATTAAGGGACTTGGAAAAAATGTAATTTCAATTTTAAAAATGAATTTTGGAATAGTGTTTCCTTGAGTAATATGCAGTATGCATATTAAAAAAAATGTTGAGATGAATGTGCGAGGGAATGCAAGACCGGGTCTGCTAGTATTTCTTGAGTTAAATCTTAATTACAGTACGTTGTTGAGCAACCAGTTGGATCCAATTGGTTCCATTTTAAGAGTTAAATCCTTGAATCTAACTTTAATAGAATGGATTATTTTTTTTAATCAAACTAACACTAAAGAAAATTTCAGTTATTTCACAAAAAACAGAAATCAGAAAAAAAGATATGTTGAAAATCATTTCGTGGAGCTTCTTGACCCGTCTTAAAAAAAAAAAAAAATTCCAGTGAAAACATAAAAGCCAGCCATAAGATGATCCAATTTCATATCTGAATTCGCCCATTCAGTGCTCCAAGGATCCGACACATCAAATCCTGACCAAGGCTATCATCGTCAGAAGTTTGCTAAGGTGACTGAATTTTGCAATTGTTTGCCGGTGGGGGTTCGGGTGGGTGAAATCCGAACATTGTTGACAGGGAATGTGAATCGAACCCGCAGTGCTGACGTAGATGCTACAATTACAACAGATGTAGGTGTACACTTGTGGACATGTGCGATGTGCGCATTCTTAATTGAACGCAATTATTAAATGCTACTGTGATAGCTATCGAGCTATCGGTGAAATCGACCTTATATCAAATTCCACAGGGGATTGTTTTTTCTAGGAAAATCTAGAAAGAGTTGAATGCACATGAAAGCTTCGTTGAAAATAAATTTCCATGAACTCCACTGTATTAATATAAGGAAAATATTACGTGGCAGATTCAAGATGTTCCCGGGTTTTAGTTTGAGATAAAATTTATTCCGTGGTTTTGGATTCATATTCCTAAATATTTTTCATATATGTACAATATTTTTTATTGTGAAAAGAGAATTTTATTTTATTAAAAAAAAATACTTTCTCTAAGTTTCTGAAATCCATGTAAGTTCTGTCACTGTCAAAAAAAGAAGAGATTCATTAACCCTTATAACGGTTGTCAATTTGACATCAAAACTGATGAATCGGTACTATCCACCTACAAACTTTTTAATGAACCCCACACAAAATTTTCTCTTTCCTTGTTCTTTCAGAATTGCTTGTTGCATGTTAAAATCCTATCCCAGAAGAAGATCAGGATCCTTGTTTTGACAGCGAAGTAATTTTTTTTTTATATCACATTGAAGTTTCTGAGAACACAGAAAACTGTCTTAAATTATTCAATTTAAATCCCCAATTGAGTTCGGGTATTCAACAGGCTCAAGGTCGGGAATGGAGATTTGTCTACAGTGCCTGCTCAAGTGTAAGCATTTGGAAAATACTCAACTCTGTTGTAAATGTAGAAACGGAACGTAAATAGCGTTGGTCGTCATAGTCATTTTAACTTCAGTGTACACACCCACACCGCCAAGAAGTTTGAGCGTAAGTAGACTCTGTATGAAACTGAAAGCTTTCTGAGCTTTTTGTTTGATGTTATTGATATTTTCTCTCTTTCTTTGATCGACAAAACCTCATTGGAGTTGGACTCCAGTTCAGTTTGTAACTTTCGGAAGGAAAGACCTCTTTTAATGTACGGAATGGTTTAAAATAAACAATTTTTTGTAGTGGTTTTTGCGACTGATTTTCCACTTTAATTTGAATTTTTTCTTAATTGATTCATTTTCGCAGAGCTATAAAACACATTGTATAAGAAAGGCAAGTAAGCTTTGACTTCATCGATGATCCATAAGTTCGATACTTCGGTAAAGAGCAAAAAGAACCACAAATGCTATATTGACCGAATTTACGAGTAGTTGTTTCAACGAATATTTAGAGCCATCTATCAAAACAATATCTGTTTCGTAGCTTTTCCTTAATTCTATCTGAAACTGAGTCTATAAATATCGAAAAACTCATGAGTTCTAGAAACTTATTAAACTGAGAATAATTAGTTAGAACTTTGTGATGAAATTAAGCACACAGTTATTTTAAATCGATTGACACATGTAGATATAAATTCATGTAAAAAAATGCCTACTGTGTGCCTCGAAAGTTTCAAAAAATGTATCCTAGGACTGAGTTTCACTTAACCGAGTTCCAATTCCAAGCACTTAAAACTCATTTATGATTTTAAATTGAATAATTTTGATGCAAGGAAATGCCCGAGTTGTAAAGATTCTTAAGACCGAATTTCAAAGTCATATCAAGAGTTACTGAATTGAAGCTTAAGGTTTTTGTGAAGAAAGCCTTTGCAGTTCGGTTTTCCGTGTTACGATTGAAAAATTGTTTAAAATGTCATATACATTGGACGTGATTAAAGAATTAAAAGGAAAGGCAAATATGCACATCAGCTTTAAAAAAAATCCCCAATGTGGTATACTGACGGGAATAAAAATGACGTTTCTTCCTATTTCCTAGAATAAAATGTAAGGCGATCTGAAGAAGCCACTCCTTTTCAAAGAGTCCATATAGAAAACAAAAATTAACACGACTGCCTTGGTCAACAAAAATTGCAAAAAAAGCGAGAGATTTCTCATTTTATTTACCTAGCTTATTCACTGAATCTAGAAAGCTCTCCTCCGGTCCAATTTGTCATCCCTAACCTATATCATGGCATAGCAATAAAATGTATTTTGCTATCTTGAGAACCATTCTTTTTTTTTTCTTTTGGGTTAAGTTGGTTATCCCACCTAACTCCTCACCAAAGTAGCTTAATGGAAAGTGTTCCATTCGAGGGTTGTAAAATTAATCTTTTCGAAAGAATTTAAATAATTCCCCACCATCCAGGATATTGTTAACCAAAAAAACCGAATGCATTATCCTTGTGTGCGCAAGAAAAACAAAAAAATCGCAACATGCACTCTTCTACATTATAATTCCCTTAATCCTTTTTATGCAATGATAATCGCAACTGTTCCCATTTTTCTCTCACTCGGTGTATCCTTTTTTTTCGACTACTCAAGCCTTACACGGTTTGCAAAATTACAAAACTACAAAAAAAAAAAAAAAAAACTCACGATGATCTATTTGACGCAAAGATGATTTAAGAGTCAATTTATTATAAGGACGGGTTGGATGAGTTTCGCTTGTTTAATTCTCGTATTAAAAGCCGCGCCCTACTTTTGATGGAGCGAGTAAAATTTATGACCACCTATAACGTTATGAGACCCTTGTTGTTTTTAGTTGTTGCCTAGTAATTTTTTTTCATCCTGATCCTGACCAAATGTTGGATATTATACTTTATTTAGTCCATCGTTCTTCTGCAAAATATTTCATCAATTAAGTTGAATGCAATCTCTGGGGTTGTGTCGGTTTTTTATATGCAATGATGTTTGAAAAAATGTGGAAAATGTTGAAAATGATTTAGTGTAGGAAAATCGATTGGAAAATGAGCATGATAGGGTAATGTTTTGTGAAACAGTTTTTTTTCAGGGGATTTTTCTGTCTGTGGCAAAATGTACTCCAATTTATAAACTCTGTTACAAGGACGTCAGGAAAAACATTGGTTTAAGTAGTCGCATGTCAAAACTAATTCGGGTTCAATTTCAGATGAATACATTGAGTATTTGGGGGATGTACATTTTGTCTTATGACATTTATACATTTTGTGTCATTCGTTAATGGAGGTATCATGTTTTGTTCATAAATAACTCTTGTAATGTCCTTTTTCATGTTTTAGAATTGATAAAGGTACAGAGGGAAAGTGAGGTTATTGTTTTGAAAAGAAAATTAGGAAAACATAGGTTTCTTGTTAACTGCAATTTCAACCAATTATTATTTGGAGTAGTAGTCCTATTTAGCCTTTTTATAATAAATAAAAAAACCTTAGCTATCGTATTATTAAAGGACTACATTTATATTCGATAACAGTATAATATACTTCTCTATACTCAACAAAATATAAGAAACGAATTCTTTTAAAAACAAATATTCTTAATGTGGATTCTGGAAGGGATTACTGGTTTGTTGGTTCTAGGGGTTAACCAAATACTCATATAGGTCGTAATGCAAATCAGTTAACGCTTGATCTATTTTTGAAAGAACCGTGAAATAAAGAGATTTGTGTTTGTCATTTAATTTTAAAATCATTTAAAACCAATGATAATCGACACATTCTGTCCCACTCTCCCCAACTTTCTAATGCTGATGCAGTGTATTTTAACATTAAAAGGGCATATCATAATCCTTTGTGCGCGCACTTATTATATACAAAAAATTAAATATTTTATACTAGCGTTACCTGGCGCGTATTACTACGCTCTAGAAAAAACATGTTTTAATGTGAAATGTGAAATTAAATGCTAGGGGCATCAAACCTTCACAGGAACCATCCCTGGAAAAAAACTATATACGGTTGGAACCCATATGTTGTGTTGTTGGGATCAAACAAATACCCAAGCAATGCCAGGTGGGTCAGCGAAACCATCACAAAAACCATCCTGGGACTAAACTATATTTACCCTGAAAATGCCATAAAAATCAATTGGGCGGTTTAGGAGTCCATACCGGACATACATACATACATCGATTTTTTTATGTATATAATATATATATATATATATAATTATAATTTATTAATATTTCAACTTTAAAGACTTCTCGGGCTCAGGCATCTCGACTGGCTCTAAGTAGGAACTATTATCAACTAACTCCAACCTCCAACAAATGATTGTTAAAACAAAAATATAAAGTAGACGCACATACTTCTTTCATGCCTGTTCTGTAATGTCATACCGGACATACATACTTCGATTTTTATATACATATATAGAGACAGAGATTTCTGGTATGTTTAATTATAATTTATTAATATTTCAACTTTAAAGGCTTCTCGGGCTTAGGCATCTCGACCGGCTCTCAGTAGGAACTATCATCAACTAACTCAAACAAATGATTGTTAAAAGAGAATATAAGGGAGACGCATATTCTTCTTTTATGCCTGTTCGGTTTGTCGTCGATGGCGTTTCTTGTGCGTACGTGCACAGTAGATAGAAGTAGTGTGTGTGTGTGTCGTTTGCATGGAAAGTGTGGATCGTTCATTATCTGTCTGTCTGCATGTTTAATGCTATATTTTGCGCAGTTAAACTCTTTCCCACTTTTATGTGGTAATTCCCATTTTCTTGATTTCTTACTCGAATGAATATAATTATTTCCATCTTAATATCCAGTAGATTATGATTATTTCAAACAAAATAATTGAACTCATATTTCCATTCAAATAGAAACCATCTTTATAATCTTAAAAGCATCGTTTATCTCCGTAATTAGACAAAAAAAAAAACTCCAGCACTATACTCCAGCGCCGCCTCTGGAGCATTTCCATTACAAAAGTATTTCACTCACTGTGCGTTTAATCAAATTACAAGCGCATCCTTGAGTATCTTCTGATGGCAATTATTTTGCATTATTTTTCCATCCCCATTTCATTTATGTATATCCCACTCAAGGATCCTTTTAAGGTCCGCCCCCACTGGGTACTACTAGCCGAACGAACCAACGAAATTAAACGTACCCAAGACTGAGTTCCTTACACCAAAGAAAGGCTAAAAAAAGGAAAATTAATAGGAAAAGCCAAAAAGAAAAAAAACGGATAGTTACCATAATAATAATAATCATAATAATTTTAAGCATACTCCTCCATTATTTAATTTTCCTCTCGTTTTGCTTGTCGTTCCGACGACGTTTCATTACGTCTATTCTGTTCACTGTTTTGTTATTTTAAGTTGAAAAATATTTGAAAAAAAAAAATACAAATGTTTGAAGAAAATTCAAACGGACAGGAGGCTATTTTGTTCAAGGTCCTTTGCGCCCTCAAAGCAGTCCCCCATGGGTGGTGGATGGGGGAGGTAGGAAAAGAAAATTAATCAGAAGGGGAAATAAATGAAAATAGCTATTTATTCTAAGGCTCTGCTGACAGCATTCTTCAATGCCAAGTTAGTCCTTTTAGCACTTTGGGGGATTAATTTCGGGAAACTTCAAAAGAAGTCAACGCCTTGTGAAAGGACTTGAAGTGTTCAAAATGCCTGTAATGTAAGTACATGTGAGTGTGGTTTTTTCGGGTCCCCCTATGATTCAAAAGATCCTTAAAAATTCCTTTCGAACATATGGTTTCAACTTGTGTTCGCGGGTTAAGTCATTCCTTTGTAAAGGTTTGGGTTTATATTTTAAGATTAGCGCTTTAAGTTCATAAAGTATCCTGTCGTTTGATGAAAAGGCTTTGAAATAAATTGTTTTTTTTTTTATTTGTCCTTAGAAGAGTTTTCACAAAAAACAGTCACGAAAGGTCGTTACTCGTTAGCAGTTTTTCTTAGTGGGAAAAAAAAAATCGTGATTTTTTTCAAAGTAGGGTCACCGCAGTGTGGCCACGTTTCATAGAGAATGTAATTAATTTCTCTGACGTTGAAGGGAAATAATTATGGCTGTTAGAGTTTTTCCAACAAAGTTTTATCTTCTCAATTATTTGCTAAAACTTTTACACATTTTGCATGAAGGCTTGCTTTAACGTCGACAAATTAAAAGGATATTTATTTTGCAGGAGTTTACGATTTGGTGTGCGTAAGAATTTTTTTTCTAACAGGATTTTGATGATTTTTCTGAACTGGAAGGACAAATGACCAACTTCTTCGATGATATGTAAGTTCACTAATGATTGAGGGAATTAGTAGCACCTCCTGTCATTAATGGAGATTTGGTTTTGCCTGATGTTTGGTGCTAATTTATCGGTTATCGATTTTATAGTTAAAGTACCATAGTAGTGTTTGTAGTGGATCAATATTGATATTGTTGGCTGATGGATAACTGAATTGCTCATCTAAAATTTAGGCACTCTTCACCTTGTTGAATTAGATAACACACTTTTTTTAAGGAAAATAATATTGATTCCTCATAAGAAATTTATACATTTCCAAAACTTGCTTTAAAAAATTATTTTTGAAGTATTTATTTGTTTTTTTTTTTTCAAAAGTTTTAAATTACTTATCAGGCTTCTCCACCGCCTATGGTGTCAATGTTTTATCCAATAAATAAATCATATTGAGTTCTCTCTTGTTATACACATTTAATTTTCCAAAGAATTCGACTTCAAAAAACAACGGAGACGTGGAGATGAAGGGAAGGTTTCGCATTGCGAACCAATAAATCTTTCAAGTATTACATCTTACACTAGACAAAATGAAACCTTAGCGCCATAATAAAATATTAACTTCAAAAACGATTTTTTCCCTTAACGCAACAAGATACTTTTTTGTACCAAACCCTCCTCCCCCCTTTCCCCGTCCTCCCGTAAAGATATATTCGTGTTGTGTATTCAAAAGTATATCTCAAAAATCCACAACTTTTTCAACAACTAATCCACACAAACAATTGATGCAAAAATAAATGAAAAAAAAGGAATTTCAAATTATGTAAATTAATACGAGAGGGAAATTTACACGCAATCCTTCTGAAAGTAGTGAAAGGGGGGGGGGGTGTTGGTGGTATGTTCCAAAGGGTGATAAAAACGCGGTCTAGCTACATACATTGCAGCAACTTTCGCTCCTTTGAGGATGAGATCAGAGCTACCTGAAACCTGACACTTTTGAGAATGATAAATTCCCAGGAGGCAGGAGTATTTTTATTCCTCCCTCTCTCCGTTGTCGCTATTTTTCTGTTGACAATGGTAAATGGAGCGCGGATGTCAATGGGCTGTGCGGACATCAAATCTACAAGAATTTTTAATTTTTCTCGTAATCCTTCTCCCCAATAATGGTAGACAAAATTAAAAAAAAAAATCCCTAAAAAGGTGATAAAAAGGAAAATATTTTTAAATTGGGTTATATTTTCATGGAACCCAAAAACAACGCACCTTCTATGGAATCCTTGTTAGCTCTCATATTTCAATTCCTGATTTTTCCCTTCTAAGACAAACACCAAACGGTCGATTGCGCCAAGGACATATGAAAGACTTTCTGGGTGAGGTGTTCTGCTTGTGTTTGGAAAAAGACTATTTTCTTCCGAAAATTGTGGAAACTTTGCCTGATAAGCGAAAACATTTATTTTTTAAGATTGCATCCCTTATAAGGGGTGAAACATTTTCAATTCGTTTTCTTGTCCTTTCTAGTCAAGTGTAAACCAAAAATACAAAAGAAGGCCCAAACTGTTTTCACTGTTAAATGATGTTGATATTTATTGGAGCATAAATTTCAAACAAATGTGGTGTAAACTCAGAAAGTGAAGCAATATTTGACTCCAAGTATTTCTGCTTTGGGACGGTGAGATAGAAACAATAATAAAGGGTGGTTTTTTTAAGAGGTATAGAACTTTAAGTTGGCAACACTGTTTTAACTGGCGGCCGTTTTGTCAGCTGTCAAGTGATTTATTTTAAGATTGGTTTGGCATTTCAACATCAGTAGACAACTGACGACGCCTGAACAACGCTTCAAAATTGTGCAAATTTATTTTGAAAATCATGGTTTTGTTCGAAATACACGTCGCGCATATCATAAGCGAATTTTGCTTAGCGATGAAGCTCACTTTTGGTTGAGTGGATATTTCAATAAACAAAACTGCCGTATTTGGATTGATGATAATTTTCAAGTGTGTGTTGAGACACCGTTAGATCCACAAAAACTGACTGTTTGGTGTGCTTTTTGGGTTGGTGGCAGAATTGGTCCGTACTTCTTTACAAAACGATGCTGGCCACAACGTCACAGTCAATGGTGACCGCTATAGAGCCATGATTACTGACTTTTTCGTTCATCAATTGAACAACAATTATGTACAGGAGCTGTGGTTTCAACAAGACGGAGCAACATTTCACACAGCTCGTGCCACAATTGATTTATTGAAGGAAACGTTTGATAACCGCATAGTTTCACGTTACGGACCCGTGAATTGGCCTCACCAATCGTGCGATTTAACGCCGCTTGACTATTTTTTGTGCTGACTATTGACACATATTGATGCCGATAAGCCCGAAATGATTAACCACTTGGAGGACATTATTCGCCGCGTTATTGCCGGTATACGGTCACAAATGTTGGAAAAAGTCATCGAAAATTAGACCTTCCAGATAAGACAATGTCCGAGCCAGCGGTGGTAATCATATGCCGAAAATCATATTTAAATTATAATGCCAGAACATTATCTTTTGAATAAAGTTAATTTTATCTCAATTAAAAAAAATGTTTTTGTTTTATTCTATTTCAAAGAGTTATACCTCATAAGAAAACACCTATAAGTAATGAAGTAGACCCTGGGATTTTTTTTTTTTTTTTTTATAATTTACACGCGCGAAAGGAGTTTGTGGGTACCCTTAAAATGTTTAAGCACCGCACGAGCATTAGGGAAATGAGGAGGGATAAAAGAGGAGATACCGATGCAGATTAGTTTTAAAGTTCTGTATATCAAAATGGGATGGGAAAACAGAGCCTGCAAAGCATTCCACATTCGTCTGGTGCGACTAAAGAAAGAATCTCTATACTTAACAGTACGGTCGAAATCAGGCTCAAGGGTAAACTGATGGGCATTCCTAGCAGTTCGAGTATTACGGTTGAATCGTTTCAGGGAAGGAATGCAGCTGGCTATTTCGCTAGAGCATTGTTTGTAAAAATAACGATAAAATAACGAAAGGCACGAAACGTTACGGCGGTGCCCAAGAGATGTAAACGTTTCTGTTATTGTTCGGTCGCCTATCATTTTCAAAGCACTTTTTTGAATTCTATCTAGAAAACTCAAGTGGGTTATAGGAGCACCTGCCCAAATATGGGAATTATATTCGAGTTTCGGTCGAATATATGCTTTATATACTGTAGCCAGATCAGACGGGGTGAAGAACTTCTTGCATCTTCGAAGGAAACCTAAATACCTCGCAGCGTTCTTGGCGATGTCAAATATGTGGTCATTACACAGAAGGTGGTCTGTAATGCACATACCGAGAACTGAGAGGTGATCAGTTTCTTCGATGCAAGTGTCACTCATGGACAGTGGCATTGGGGTTATATTCCGCTTTAACGATAAAAGACAGCATTGAGTTTTTGAAGCATTAAATTCTATGCGATTTTTTTATTTCCCATCAGATCAGAGTTTAATGAACTTATCATACGCTGCCGTTGCAGTTCAACATCCGAAGAACATGGATGTGAATCTGGAAACGAATATGAAAAGCTGAGAGTAATGTCGTCAGCAAAACAATTGATTGGATTAGTTGTTTCAGATAATAAGTCGTTGATAAATATAAGGAAAAGAGTCGGAGACAAAACAGAGCCCTGGGGCACACCAGCATTTACTTTGTGAATATCAGATTTGAAACCGTCCAATACAACTTAAATTGAGCGGTTCGAAAGGTAACTACTAATCCAACGAAGAAGAGATTGATTACAAAAAAATGGATGTACTTACCTATAGTAAAAATAAAAATTGGGCAATTTTCTGCTAAACAAATTCTTCTATCGGAAATTGATTGGTGTTTTTAATGTTTGGTAATTTTGAAACAATCAGTTCCTGTCGAATTTTTTTAATATTCATTGTTTACGCACTCTTCCATCATATGTAAATGGCCATCAAAAAACACTGTCAAAATATCCTTAAATTAACAACAGTTGTTCTGCCTTAAAATGTGTACGCGTCGTATGGATCTGGTTGCTGTTTACCCAAAACAAATCCTTGTTGTAGGATTTAAATCAACAAAACTTCACTGGCTATCTGTTTATTTTGTTAGGGCCCGGTTACAGCATCCACTTAACTTGTAGATGTAGACTTTTTGCTTCACATTTAAGGCATGAGTGGGGGGTTAGTTGGCAATCAGGAACACTGACGTCACATCCGTCGTCGTCGTCGTCGTCACAAGCGGCAATAAACGTTCAGTTGCTTTATATTTTGGCAGCAAATGGGAAATCATTGTTATGCAATTTCCGTTATTATTATTCCTTTTTTTTTTTTGGAGGGTTTGCGAAAATGAGTTCAAGCTAAGCAAGGCAAAAACCACTAATTACATTGAAAGCTGTGCGGTTTCACAGGCTTAGCGATACCAAGAACGTCTGCTGTGTTGCCTCCCTGTATAAGGATGAGTTTTGCCAGGGATTATTCAAATGCTCCAAGCCATATATATCTGCAGGGTTCTAACATGCTGAATTGGCAGAAGCTATTACTTTGTTAATTTTGTAACCGAAGGATCGGAAAAGTGATGCGGGAGTAGGTATATAGAGTAATAATAACCTTACACCCTGGGCTATTGATGTAGTGCTGTGGGGCTTCGATAAGGGTTTAGTTATGTAGTTTCGGTGTTATGTCTGTGGATAAAGCCATAAATTAAGCCAGAAAATGACACCGCAGTCAACAAAATATGCTACATGTGGTGCATATTTCTAGGTATATTGAAAATTAATTTTATTAGAAATTATGGACAACTTCTTCAGGCAAATAATCATTAAAGTGAAAGATTTTGTCAAAAAACGTTTTGTGTATTCGGAATCATTATCGAATAAATTCTATATCATTCTATGCTTTCTCAAGCATCTAATTTAATTACCTCAACTATTAACGGTTTAAGGAAATATTTACCTTTGGCTTTAACTCTTCTGGAAAATGTTAATTTAATAAGTTAAATTTGATACTTTTGCTGAAACAATTACGTTTCCGAAATCAAATCGATTTTATTCCATCCACTTCCCCAGAAGCATTCAACACCTTTCGTAGCTCCTTTGAAATTAACCTTCGTTTATATAATTGCAACCACACCGACGATATTGCAACAATGTAATTCCAGTGACAACACCAACTGCCACAAACGTGGAAACACTCTTCAGTGAATGCAAATTGCATAATGACACTTCTATTGTGTACACAAATACCTTTTGATTGTCTCACAATTACTCAAGCATTAAAAGGACTTAAGGACTAAGCATTGAAAACAGTTATTTTAACAATTAAAATCATTAAGTGATAAATAAAATCAGCTTAGATTCTGAGGTTAAAATTAAATAATCAAATAATTCACCTCGTCATCCAATCGATAAAAGGAAAATAAATAACACGAAATTGAATCATTCAGCAAAGTAAAACGATACATCATCAGGCCAATATAAAAACTACTTATGTATACACACTTCTTGCAACAAACACTGCCACACACACTGATGCTTGTGCGTATAAATGATGTGTCGCCAAGAAATGCGAAACCATTTGTAACTCTTTGAACAAATCTGGGAGTAAGCTACACTCAATCACTACCTCAAACAGGGATCGAAAAAATCCGATTTTTTTGTTAGAATATACCAAGACGACGACAATCTACGTCGTCGTCGTCGTCGTCGTCGTCGTCGTCAGCATAGCCTTCATCTCATATCCCTTCTGAGTGCATATATTCCATGTATCCTGATGGTTACGGATATCGACGACCCCAGCGAACAGGAACACTATCACTATACACAATCTTATTAAAACAAATTACAGGAACACGAGAACAAACCGAAGAATCGATTCGACTCGAAGTGCGCATAGAGACAGGAGCAATGTCAACATTTACCGTTAGCATCAGTCGGAAATCCCTGAAATAAAACAGAAATTTTTGAAAAAAAAAAACCAAGCATATTTCACCAAGAGGATTGTATTTCTTTCATCCTGCTGGCAACAGGACGAATGTGTGTTTTCGCTTGATGGAGTATTTGTTACGTTTCTTAACTTACGTTCAGCAAACGATTGCACTACAGGGATGCATTTCTATTGTTCTGTTGGCATTGTTTTTACACTGTTATGTTGGTATGAGTACAACATCAATGGAGCAAGGATGTCATTTCGAGATTTTGTTCAAGTGTCATTTTGATTTTTGCAAGAGTTGCAAAAGCACTTCTGTGAGATGAGTTATTTTTCTTCTTCCTATCAATATTTATGTCAGGATTTCTAGAACACACGCACAAAATGTTAATCGATAAAACGATGACGGCTGTCATGTCCTTATGAATGAAATGTGTTAAAACGTTGACTGAAATTTGAAGTCGACATTGGGAGTGTCCCTGTTCAATCATCTGTGTACACATTAAAACCATGAATTTGTTTCCTTGGCGGCAGTATAGTGTGAAAACATGTCGGAGAAAAAAGTACTCATACGACCGAGTGACCCTGAAGCAAATTTAACTTGGAGTATGAATAAGATAGCTGAAGAGTGCCTCAAGCTAGGTATTTTAATTGAAAAAAAAATTGTGATTTTTCACGGTAAGGCAAGTGACAGGGCTGAGTATAAGTTTGTTTGACTTCTCTTTACTTAAGTTTTTATCGTAATTCCTTGTGACGTAAATAGTAAAACAAAAAAAGGCAAAAAAAAAAACACTAATGCTGTATAGGTCCACCATCCATTAATACTTAACAAAAGTGTGTTTTGAAATATATGTATAAATAAATGCACGACTGGATCGCACGTACTTGCTCATATGTGCAAAAATGGCGGATGGACTAATTCGGGTCTTCTTCGATACTCTGCTCCACCGAAACGAACCATTATTTTGGTAATAAATTTGCACACTTTTGCAAACTTGTTTAGGAGTAAGTCTATTCATTATAAAGTGACAGCAGTCACAAATACCAACTCCGAAAAAAGTATTGCCAGATTGAAAACCACACGTCTATTGAAATAAAAATATTTTTTTTTTGAAAATTCTTTCATTTTTTTAATTAGTTTAAGAGATTTCTCGGAAAAACTAAATGTCTATTGAAAATTGTTCGACCAGTATTTTAAAAAGTCGTTTTTTTTTGGAAAAAAACTTCGAAAAATTATTAAATTTTTTTTTTAGTATGTCAATATAAGGAAATCTGTAGTTTTCATTTGGGAAAATTATTTAAAAAAATTCAACCAACATTTGCAAAATATTTCGATAATCAAATTTTTTTTTGAAAATTTTGAAAAAATCGAAAAAAAAAGTTTTTGAAAAGTTGTGAAATTAAATATTATTATTATATTCAATATTAAATGAATTATAAATGAATTTCTGCGTGCAAAATTTTATTGAAATCGGGATAATAGTTTACGACAAAACCGCATTTGAAAAAAAAAAACAGTTTTAAGAGAGGTAACGTTATAGAACAAATTTTGAAAAATTCATTTTTAACTGAAAGATGTATTGTTGTAAAAAAAATTGCACCCTGAAAGTTTTATCAAAATCGTTAGAGCCGTTTTCGAAAAAAAATAAACTTTTTGTTAAAAATTGTATATCAGGTACCGTTATTTTTCGACCTAGAGCAAAAATGAAAAACACCCACCGAAATACTACCCAATAAATACTAAATACTTAGTTTAAAGCAAATCGGTCCATCCGTTTAGGCTGTAGATGCGCGAACAGACAGACAGACAGACAGACAGACGGACTTCTTTATCATCGTAATGTCATGTTTGATTGTTAGATTTTTTTTGCACGAATCCATAACTTGCATTATAGTACCTATAATCGCAAGTAAAAATAGAGGACTAGGAGTTTGAGAAAATTCTACCTAAACTGAGGATTTAACCCGCAATGTCTAGGTTAGTAACTAAACACCTTATCTTCACCAGTAATGCTCATTTCATTTTAGAAATGCGACAAATTCATCCAACGAAAGGAAACGCTATGCATGTTCTATGTTGGTAATGGCTTAAATCAAACAATTCAGCTGAAATTTCGAGAATCGTTTCTGATACTGTAAGCTCTTCCTTAAAATAATTGTATTCACTTAGCTCAGGGTTGAATTGCATATATTTATATACTCCTACAGCTTAATTTTCTCCTTCGCATAAAACTCTTTTCATAAATTGTATCATCTACGTAGAAAACCTTCTTGTGACTCCTCTCCAATGGATCAATTTCATTAAAAAAAGATAGTTTTTTAATCTTACATTTTAATTACCAATTAGCTGTTTGACATCAAGCTTTTTTATTTATTAAAAGAGAATATTCAATGGCAGTGGCATTGCGTTGTGGCGAACGATGCTTTATCTATGAGAAGACGTCTCAAACTAACTAAACTTCCTGCAGTCTGCACATTTTTTAATGGAATAGGAAAAGAAGAAGTAATACAAAGTAAAATAATGAAGAGGAGTGCATTTCGCATCCACTTTGTGTTCTGTCTGTTTCTCTACTGGTTCGTCGAGCGTATCTCTTAGTGAGATGTGTTTTGTCTTTTGTGTGAAGTATATACTAAGCAATTTTTCGGCATTATTAGTGGTGGTGTTGAAGACCACTCTCCTGATTTTCCCAATTTCACATATTAGAGGTATTTTCGAAAAATATTTTTTTGTGCGTTGTCCATTATAATTGACATTGCAAATTGAAGAGTCACAGCAAAATCAAGATATTGAAAGTTCTATAAGCATATCTAATTAATTTTGACAAGAATTTATTTTTATTTATTTACTTCAATAATTACATCATTCAGTAGTTGTGCGCTTTGTAATTTTTTGAAAAAATATTAATGACGTTTAATCGTTAAAAAACTATTTTACGTACTTTTCTTAAACAGTCCAAATTTTAATCCACACAAATCGAATAAAATCGTAGTACGTGTGATCCAGTCGCACAATTTATTTAAAATTCAATTAGGGAAAACTTTGAAATTAAGCTTACTTAAGAAGAAGTGGTGTAACCAAATTCGAAAGTCAATTATCCTTGTCAAGTAAAAATTAAGTTAGTTTCAATATGTAAATCCTATTTGAACCTAAAATGCTTGATTAAAATATGGCTTTCTCAAGAGAATTTGTGTTTGTGGGATTCCCAATAAAGCATAAATACGCATACATTACGCAACATAATTTCCCTTGATTAAGTAGTAGATAACACATTTTGTTTCTATCTTTCAGTCTACCAGATTAAATCCACATTAAGACCAAAGAAAAGAATACTTCCGTATTAGCGTGTGTCACGTACATGTACAGTAAATAATAAAACGAACTTACCAAAGCACCGACCTACAAATACATGGGGAGAGAAACTATAGTTGTATGACGATTTCAGATCGGCGCCGACAGTTAATATCAAACAACGTGTGGTTGCACGGAATGAATCAACGGTAATTGGTGTCACACGTTAGCAACAAGCAATCCTTGCGTGAAAGACGGTAAGGACTACAGTAACGCAACACAGGAGTAGCTTTTGGTTTTCCCATTCTCTGGCAAAGATTTCCTCTTTTCGCTAATGAATTTTAATTGAAGAACTAAAGACTCCAACCGAAATGCTCTTCAAACGTTGGAATCATTACACAAACCGCACCAAGGTGAAAGTTGAACAATGAGGGAAAAACGTGCATGTTTAAGCGGCTTCCTACGAACATTCTTTGCGATGAGTTCTTTGACACTTTTCGGAGTGAAACTGAATTACTCCCCAGTTGATCATTAAAGAAGATTGAAAGAAATGATATTTGGGAGACGAAAAGTAAGTTTTTGAGAATGAAGTAAAATGAAAGATGTTAAAACTTAAAAGTCAAGGGATACAAAGTTATCAGGACTAATGCCCTTTTTCTTAGTTCTGGATATGAATAAAAAAAATGCGGGTTTAAGAAAGTGCCCCTCCAATAGGTAGAGACCACATAAAAAAAATATAAAAAAAGAATATAAATAAAATATTCTCATTTCTTCGTTTCCAAACGTTTTTCTATAAGGTTTTGCTTTGTAAATATAGACTATTTCCTCCATTTTCCAATAACACTTCTGTGCTACTTTCATTTCTATTTCGTTTCATTGTTGCGGACAATCCAATTTACTTTTAATCTCTAGCGAACGACCGATCTTTACTAGATGAGTTTGAAGACTGACACTGAACTCTAAAATGAATATGATTCTCTTTAGTGCAAAACTGGTTGATGGAATGGACGCTCTTTTCTTTCCCACGTTTTTCGTTATTTGTTCGTGTTTGTAAATATTAGTCAACAGCGCTGTCGGTAGACTTCATCTCGTTACGTCATCACTTCTCAATTACTCATATGACTGTGAAGTCTTGCAAAAATATGTTTTGGTTTTTAATTTTTGCGTGATAGTATCATTATCTTTTTTTTTTGAATATCCTCCTGCCAGATCTTTCCTTGTTTTTTTTTACGTGGACACCTGCCTACTAAGGTTTAACTCCACCGATGGCCTAACATCATTTGGGTCAAAATAAGCCTTTACCACTGCCTTAAGGCAGCTTGCGCCAGTTTAGTAGCAATTTTATGGAAACTACGCGGAGGTCCATATTCCTTCCCTAATTTCTACAAATGTTTCTTAACTTTTATGAATAATTTATAACCAACAAATTAATCCACCAGCTTTGAGATGCATTGTAAATCCTTTTTATCAATCCGTTTTTAGTATCTTAATATAACGGATACGTATTTTTATCTCATTTCAGTTAGCAGTGTAATGTCAACAGCCAAACGGCTGGTGCTGTCCCTAAGAGGTCGTAAGGAATCTCAAAGCACAGCTGGGACTGCCACTTCGTCAACGCGTCTTGTGTCGGCAGGTACATCTCCTGGCCATGAATTGGATGAGATCGCCGTTGTCTCTGGCACCGGCGGTTCAAGTCATCATTTAATTTACGGTGGCAGCAGTAATGGTCCAAGATACTCAACAGGTGAGTGCTGTAGTAATTTCGTTTCCCCCGTTTTTAGAAGTTAGGAGAATTGTACCAAAAAAAAAACCATAAGAGTTGACATGTTTCCCACCGTTTTTTAGTGTTGTGGTTGTATCTTATTCCTATACCTATCCACCTATAAATATCCTCCTTCTCTTTAGCACCGACTTATTTTTCAATTTCATCGTGTTTTCTATTTGATGTACGTACGTTACCTACACTCCCTCTCGATGTTTGTATATATCCCTATCCATGTTAAAAGAAAATTGTGGAAACATCCTTAAAATATCCATATTTATAGCACTCAGCATTAAACCAAGACCCAAAAAAAAAAACAAGGATATGAAATCTATCATTACATTTCCGTCCGTATTACGCTACAAAGATGTTATACGCAAGGCTTTCGTATACACCTTAAGTTGTATCCTGACCATTATCTCTGCAGACACACGTCCTTATTTGATATTGCTATTTAAATAAAAAATACGACACTCATCGTCCGTAATGTTGAAGCAGGAATCCTCCTTCAGGGAGTTTGAAATTACATTCTTTTACCACCCCCTCCATGTTTTTTTTCTTCGTTTTTGGTTTCCATTTTTAATGTACGTTGTATTGTACACACTGTTCAAACAGTGAACATTATATTTCAAAACATACATATGTACATAAACACAGAGCAAAAAACCCATGACACGACGCGACATTTGGACCGCAAAACAAGAATGTCAAAACCGAAACAACATGAACCTTCGGACATATCTGCTTGCGTAAAACATATCCCGATCCCCTGAATATTCAGTCATCATTTTTATGGTTTTCACTTTTTTTTTTTGTTTTTCAAAAAAACATTTTTTCGAGATACGTTAACATGTGAGTGGCAGTCAACAACGCAGACTGCCATCTGCATTGGTGGTAAAATAAACCAATTTCGACAAGATATTCATGATGAGCCAGTAAAAGAGTACATACATTATGTATTGTGGTGTTTGTTTTTTGCGATGTGAATAGCGCGAAATATTAAATTTGAATATCAAAAAACGAGAAATTTCAAGGTAAGCAGTTTTTTGAATCAACTCATAAGATATGAGGTTTTTGAAAAAACAATGACTTGTTGGTTGATTTGAAAAATCCCTTAGTCTAAGTACATTTAAAGGAGTAAGAAACATTCAAGTAAGAAATTATAATAATTTCTTGTTGCCAACTCTTAAGTCTAAAGTCTGTAAAAGTCATACCTATACTTATGTTATTGTGATTACAACAATTTGCAAGATTGAAGATCACCACATTAAATATGCACACATGCAGAATACTTCCATCTACCTGTATGTATAGACTAAACACAAGCAAATAAAAATGTGCGTGTCTCTTTTCATTTCTCTTTTAACCGATCATTTTTGTATACCAAATACCAAAACAACAAGCGTGGAGTTGGAGTTAGTTGATGAAAGTCTCTACTTGGAGCCAGTCGAGTTTTTGCGATGTCGCTAAGCCCGAGAAGTCTTTAAAGTTGAAATATAATTAAATTATAGCTATCCATACCTGAAATATAAAGTGTTTTAATTACTACATGCAACGAACGAACCAGGAATTTTTTTAAGGCTCCCACATGAGTATTATTGACTATTTGACTTTAATTTATTTTATGAATTGATATTTTTTTCGTTTTCTGGCACAAAGGTGAGGCCCTCCCCATGTGCGCTATAGATTGAATTTTTTTTAATAAATTTGTATGTAAAAAAAATAGTAACATTCTTGGCTACAGTCTATAGCAACTAAAATTAAAAGTCGGTTGATTTTATTTTACTCAGGTTGCTCCGACCCGGTTGGTTGGTTGGTTATATGATTTTAACCTAACAAAATTATTCGGTCAGTAATTCTTATGGTTATCTGACCAAACCATGTATTCTCTAGTTAAAAATGTAAGTGAACAAACTCATTCATTGGTGAACATCATGTATATCTTTGGGTTAACTTAAAAGGTTTAAATTTTAAATTTTGAGGTTAACTCCTAATTTTTGAGTGACAAGGTCGTTATTTTTAATCGATTTTGAAAGATGAGATTTTAAACCATTTAAAAATTGGTTCGTTGTCATTTATAGCCTGTGGTATTTAAAGGCCTAACCCTAAATAATTACTTAATATTGAACCCTCAATAATGTCAAAAATCATCATCATCAGGGTTTGAATTATTTTCAACCCGCTGTGATCCACAACCATACCTTTTTATGTTTCCACTATATTTTCTTTTAATTTTTTTTTAGATTTGTTTTTCAGTTTATATTTTTTATGGGGCGTTATGGTGTCACAACCAGTTGGGAATTCAATTTTGAGCGTTGGTGGTAAATATGATTTAAAAAAGGCACAACTGTCAATACATTAAAAAAAAAACATTTTTTTTTATTGGAACATTTACTAATTGTGTTGCGGATTTGGAAATAAATAATTACACTTATTTTTCAATATCACTTCAGTTATTTAAGCAAATGCTTGTGTGCATAAATATTTAATATGCAAAGGTTTTTTCTGTTTTTCTATATTCGAAATGCAATAACTTGTGCATGAATTAAATATCATATTTTAAGTTCAGTTAGAGAATTAAAAAAAAAAATCCCACTTAATGAGTTAATAAAAACATTTAATATATCTCGTATATGGATAATTATATTTTAATTATATTTCAACTTTAAAGACTTCTCGGGCTGACGCAAAATGTAGACTGGCTCGCAATAGAAACTTCCATCAACTAAGTCCTCACTTGCTCTTGGCGAATTGGTATACAAACAAATTTCTTAAAAGAGAGAGAAAAAAAGAGAGGCGCACATTCTTCTTTCCCGTCTATCCGGTTTGTCATTGTTGCTTATGTATAGTGCTAGTACGTACTTTCCTAAGGACTTTACTTGATTCAAGCAACCTATATACGTTATTTGCATTTCATCCACAAGTCTGGGAAATAGCAGATTTTTTAGACGTTAATGTAATATACATATTTAGAAAATACTCTAAAGTCTTTGTCAATGATATCAAATATTTGATTATTGATTGATTTGTATTATTCTGCAAACTGAGAGGACACAAATCATCAGTTATTTTCAACAGGTATTTCATGCAAAGGGTCCTACTTGTCCCAGTTGGTTCCATAACATTAGGCTACATTCTTGTATATTATTATTTATTATATTCTTCTACAAAGATTGAAAAGGCTGAAAATAGATATGAAAAACAAAATTATCAACACACCTTTTTTATTCTATGCAACAAGTATATTAACTTCATCAATGCACACAAATAATAAAAAATAACATCCATCACTATTCAATCACTAAACTTCAACGGACTCCATTCCATTCCTGAAAACCGAACATTTCGCTTGGACATCTCCTCATGAATAAATGATACGTTTGTAAGGCGTAAAATGTGAGCCATAAAAAGAAATTATATTCTCCTAGCAAAAGAGATCGCCAGGATAACGACTCCTGACTGAGATGAAACGGAAGCATCACCGGAAATTTCAACTTAACCTCAAGTTATCATGAAATAAATCAATCAAATAATAATAATAAAAAAAAGAAAATTATACATATATATGTATGTATTGGGGCATGTACATAGTGCCGCTCCAGACAATGTTAGATGCTTTCAAAGAACGAGACTAAAATAGAACTTTTAATATAAAAACCCAGCCAATGGTTTACACAAGGCCATGCTTCCTATCAAAAAGAATAAAACTGTCCGTCATAAATTTTTGCCTCCTCTGTTTTCTTTTTTCATTTAGTTTTTTTTTAATGAAATTCTTCTATTCTTACTTCAGATTCGGTTGTAGTGAGGGCAAGTTATGGATTCGTAAAAATTGCAAATAAAATTGAGATAACAATCAAACAGGTATTAACGATGATAAAAAATGTTGAAAAGGTTAGTTAAATCTGTACATCCGCTTATAAGTGTATTCCAACAACTAAAACGATTGGAGTTATAACATTTTTTTTGGTATTATTTTTATTTCTGTCTTTAAATGCAAAACTCCATATAAAACTTTTTGAAAACTGTGTGTTTTCCGAATACATTAAGAAATAAAACAACTCCCGTTTTATTGTGGGAAAAATATCTAAAAAAACCCACATTTATTCGTTATATCCTTTTGTTATCCGAAACATGACTTGTCGATCTTAAGGACCGAACAAGACTGACTTTTAATACATATTGGCAGTTGGTTTGCCGCGAAAGATCAGTGCTGTCGCATGATCAGTGCTGTCGTTCGTAACACTGTGTTTCATTTAAAAACAAATAAAACCGATTATTGGGGGATTAGTTGGGGTTTTTATGCAAATGTGATTTTGTTCGTTACTCTTAGAAGTTTATAATAAATAAGAGCAAGTTCGTGCGACCCAATTGTCTCCTTTATATTCTCCTTCAAGGGGTTTCATTTTTGTATCTGTAAAAAGAAGAATATGTTATGTAATAGATAGCGCGGCATCTAAAGCCAAAAGCCTCCCATAACCTTCCTCCTCCTAACTCACTTGGAATGTTCCTTTTTCGCACAATGTCCTTGCGGTCGGTTGGGAGGGATTATACACAGACACAAAGTCACGTCTTGGGAATCATCTCAATCTCTACGGCAAAATCAAAAATACCCAATGAGCTGTATCTAGCGGCATTTTGCTCCAATGACTTCTAAGGTTTCCACGAGGTAAAATGGACAAAACCAGGAAGCATACAGCAGAACGAATGAAGGGAAAAGGAGTTTTTTTTTAAACCTACTTAGATGTGTATGTATAAATTCTGATTAAAAAAATCTAAGGACATTAATATTTGTGAGTAATTGGTATAAAATAATAACCTCGGGGGTGAGTTTGTACTATAAATATCTTTAATAGATATTGCTGTTGATGTAACTAATTTTTGTGCCTAAATACATTGAAAAAGTCACGAAGAACTTCCAGATTTCAAAGATATTACACGTCGCTGCTCCCTCACAGAAAATTCTTCCACCCTAAGTCATAAATCCTTTAAACATGCAACAAACTCCTCAAACGATATATTATTCAAAAACATTTCTCTCAAGACTCATACAGCATGACTTAATAAGAAATGTATTTCAACATTTAGTGCCTACCGTTATTAAACTTACAACTTCTTGTTTTTCCGCCAGAAGCATAGAAGTAAAGTACAATAGATTTTTGAAAAATTAGCATCTCAACGTCTCAAGCACTCTTTTTCCACTTCACAACTTACAACTGGAATGTTAGAACCTTTTTCTTCCCGTACTCTTATCAAACTATCTTCGCCATGGATCCTGCTGCAGGACTCTTTCTTACTTCCATATCTATAACTCCCTGTTGCATTCAACAGAAACTTTCTCAACCAGAAATTGACAAACAAAACAGGTAAAGTAAATAAAACGAATTAAAACAAAAGAAGTCTCGCGTCAAGAGAATGGAAAAACAAAACAAAAGAAGCAGAAGAAGAAAGAAAAATTAAAAAACAGCATTTCTCCCGAGTCCCGTCAAAGTCCTCCTCGAGACTCTAGAGAGGTTGTTCTGCCAAGAAAAAGAATGTTACCAACAAAAATGAAGGAGAAAAAAAAAACTCCTGACACATACATACGACGAACGAGGAATTTATTTTCATCTTCCACCGTTCCGCCGAAAAGATGAAGAGCACTCCAGAAGGAGGACTAGCAGTACTGCCAGGAAACCAGGAGCATAAACAGAAACAAAAACTGGTAAAATAGCCTTAAGCCTTTATACATTACCTGGTTCGGGTTCTAGTTCCGGATGGGGACTCTTTAGATATACCTTACCCCCTGATCGTCCGCCTAGTAAATGCCTCGAAAGGGTTTGGGAGGTAGCGGTTGGAATATAAAACAAAAGATGAAATAGGGAATTGGGATTTGTTGAATGCCAACTCTTCTTCGTCAAGAACTTGGCAAATGGCAAGTGGAAGGAATTTTTTTCGGGATACGAATCGATGGCAAATGAGATGAGATAAGTAAGTTGGTGGCGTTGAAGAGAGGATTCAATGTTGGGGGAGGGAAGGTGATGCATCTGTGTTATGGGTTTATGTAACAAGAAGTTGTACCTTGAAGTTCGTGTCGAAAGTGTAACTGGGATGAAGTTTATCCTGCTGATGGTGGAGTATTGAAAACGGCTAACAGGCAGATGGTTATCGCGTTGGGGTGTTTTCAACAACGGTAGTTTGTTCGACACTTTTTGAAAGATGATCGATCGCATAGGGCTTCCAAATGTTCTTTAATTGGAAAGGCTTTAATTATGGATTTATGGATTTGGATTTTTTGTTAGTTCTAATCTGGTCGCAATGATCTTAAATACGACTTTGGCTGGGCAACCAAAGCATTATACAGGGTGGACCAAAATAAGTCATCCATCCGATGTTGTTTGGCTCTCTTTTTTTTCTAAATGAAAAACTTCGATTCTGTTTTTTGATTATGTTTATTTGAACCTGTAGAATTGTATTGGTCAAATCGAGAAGATGACATCGGCTAAATGGGCGCCGTCACAATTGATTAATTGATTAATGGCATTTTTCATCACTTCAGCGAGAACTTGGGGCGACAGATTCTCGCACTCGTGTCGAATGTTGTCCTTGAGGGCTTCCAGAAACTCGGGCTTGTTCACGTAAGCATGGGACTTCAGAAAACCCCACAAAAAAGTCTGAAACGGTTAAATCGGGTAATCTTGCGGGCCATTGCAAATCGCCAAAACGAGAGATGAGGCGACCCGGGAACGCCGCCTTCACAATATTGGTTCATGTCGGTTCATGTATCGCTCCATGGCTTGTTCACTTATATTCTTCATCTGTCTATCCCACAAATGATTTGACATTGGCGGCCATTTGCAAAAATGAGGGCATCTTCCAATAGGGTGATTTCTTTTGGCCCACCCTGAATGACTTAAATTCTTAGCTTTTTATGATTTTTATAACTGACAAGCAATTAGTCATCTGTAAAATGTCAAAATAACCTTATGTACCAAATTTCAAGACGATTGGCCCAACCGTTCAGCTGTAGTCCAAAATACATACGAACAGACAAACAGACAGACAGAATGTTGCCACTTACTCAAATATGTTTCTCTATCATCGTATTGTCATATTTTATTGTTATATAAAAATTTATATTCTGCACGAATGCATAATTTGCATTATACTACCTATAATCGCAAGTAAACAAAATGATTTGGTTAATTATTGGCTGACAATTAAGACCGTCAGAATGTCTGTCAAAGTCGATTACAAATCAAGGGTGGGAATGCTGAGTCCAGAAACAGAAGCAGATCGCCCAAAAAAACGGAGTAAATTTGCAAAAAAAAATAAAACAAAAAAGTAATTTATTTTCCTATAATTTAACTAGCTGACCCACCCAGCGTTACTCAGATGTACCATCGTTTTCTGGATCCCAATAACAGTGCTTCCTATTACATCCAAATATATCTTAATTTTACCAAACTAAACATTTCAATACAACATACATTTTTCTTAAATATAATGTTGTTGAAATGGAAATAATAAAGATGTACAAGGAAGACCACATTTTCGTAGGTATATTTACTCCATGGCGGCACCTTTTAGGTCGACATTTTGCCAAAGCGTCCTAAAAATAAGAAGTTTTATAAAAGAGCCTAGCGCCACCTAAATGGTAATTAAATTATCCCAAGTTACTCTTTACAACTTCAGATATCTGCCAGATAGGTCAAGCCATTTTCAAAATAAGTTGGAACAAACATCCAGAGATATGTGCAAAAATAAATCAAAACAATACATTTTAAATAAATTTTGTATCGCTTCATAAAAAACAAGACAAACGAAGCAGGAATAAGTTGCTACGTAGCAGATGCATAAAAATAAATAAATGAAGTAGATCTACTACATATTGGAAGTAAATTGGCAACCCTGTGCAGATTATTTCGTAGACAAACAACCTTCAGCAGATACAAAAAAGAGTGCTGCCATCGTTTTTGAAATTAGGGTGTGTTCATGCGATTTATAGGCACTATAAGGCAAGTTAGGCATTCGTAAAAAAAAATTCTAAGAATCAAACATTACGATAATAGAGAAGTTGAAAAAAGTGGATCAGAAAATTCTGTCTGTCTGTCTGTCTGTCTGTCCGTATCGATTTTTACAGCCTAAACGGTTGGGCCGATTTAATTCAAACTTGGTATACAGTATTTTTAGAGTACTCTACCCGACTGTTTTTCGAATTGGCATTCTAGCTCCAAAACTAACGGTACCTGCCATATAACTTTTAATGAAGAACTTATTTTTCTCGAAAACGGCTCCTACGATTTTGATTAATCTTTCTGAATGGTGTTTTCTATGCAAAATCTATCTTTTAGTTTAAATGGATTTTTCAGAAAAAGTTTTATAACGGTTCTTCCCATATGACGAGGTTTTATTTTAAATCAGACTTTCTCGTTAACTTTTTGACGGATTTTGATGAAATTTTGAAAATATGTAGTGTTATATGATTCAAATACATAATATTGATTATTTAAATTTTCAAAAACATTTTTTTTTAATTTTAAATATTTTTTTAAAAAAACTTATTTTGTTTTTTTGAATATTTTGAAAACGGATCTATAGATATTTTTTTTTTTCAATTTTTCTCCTAGTATAAACTATAGATTTCTTTAAATTGACATACTCAAAAAAAATTTAAAATATGTTTTCGAAAAGTTTTTTTATAAAAAAAAAAAACATTTTTTTGAAAAAAAAACTGGTCAAACGATTTTGAAGTGAAAATTTCATAAAATAGAAAACAGCAAAAGAATTAAAATGGCTAACAAAATTTTTTTTCCAAAAAAACGTTATGAATAGTGTTTTTTTGATTTCATACAAAAATTATTTGCTTAATATTTCCCCCCAAATTTTGTTTTATATTGCTCGGTTGAGCCCTACCCACTAGTCTAATGAAAGCAAACTTCGTTATTTATTAAATAAAGTTGATAAAAAAAAACGTTTTATTTAAAAACCGTTCCTACGATTTTGAAGAAAAAAAATTACACTTTTTAACATTTTTTAAAGAAATAAAATGGCGTTCAAATTAGTTCACTCAATACAATTTAACCTATTTTATTCGAACAATCAAAAGTCACAAAAATCGAAAAATGCTTTGATGTTAACTTTAATTTTCTTAAATTTTATTCAACAATGTGACCGCACATATGAGCAAGTGCGTGCGATCCAGTCGTGCAATTTATTTCCTATTCCTAGTGCAGCTAGTCGTCGTGTTGCTCGGAAATTTAAAGTGAGTAAGTATTCACCTATTTCTCGATCTGTTACGCCGAAAAATCGGTTCTTTTCTGATCTTCCTAATTCTTCTTACTTGTGTTATGCAACATCCAGTTGCAATCTCAAAGATTATTTTTTTTACAATTTTTATTTAAATTGTAAGAAATTCTTTAGCATTTGTCAGCAAAAAATTTACCTCTTAAATCATTTTCGTGTCCTTCGCAAAAGGTCAAACCAATTTAAGCAAAAGCTCAAAAATAAGTATTATTCAATAAAAAAAAAATAACAAAAAGACATGATAATGAACCGAAAAGGATACCCAAAGAAAATTATATGCAATCAAGTTATAGTAACGCAATGCTGGTTAAGTAAAAAATGAG
The DNA here is from genome assembly GCA_963971375.1 of Platycheirus rosarum. NCBI lineage: Eukaryota > Metazoa > Arthropoda > Insecta > Diptera > Syrphidae > Platycheirus > Platycheirus rosarum. Next base: position 2,062,160 of record OZ020510.1, on the reverse strand, counting down.
TAAAAAGGCTTCCAATTTCAAAAAGGACGATCCTATCACATTTTCACAACACATTCACCTAGATTGCTCCTTCTTCGTTTGAAGTTTTCCTCCGAAGGAGGAGTACTTTTCGCGTTTGCCATTTTATGTCGCCCCATACAATGCCAAGTGTAATGCATGCTTAAGCTTCCTTTCGTCCTCTAGTTTCCCTTTTTTCTCAACCCTGACTATCCCTTTGAACTGTATATCCTTGCGGTTGTGTAATGCTTTTCTCTACTTTCTATTTCCAATTTCCTTAATTCTGGGTTGAAGCTACAATTTTTTTTGCAACATTTTTTTTTTTTTTTTTCGAAAAAAGAAAAAGGTGTCACCTTGTAAATTGTAAAAAAGGCAACGAGAAGTATATAGTTGTGGTGATGTCCTTTGCACATGATAAATTATTTGTTTGTATATACATTCATCTAGGTGAAGGATCATTTTAAGGAGGCAGATGTGTAATAGGAAAATTAAAGAATTTTCCATTTCCATAAGTCCACAAACCTCTCTCTGTGCTGGAGCTGGGAAGGAAGCGAGATTTCCCTCGCAAATTAATTGTTTACCTAGGCCGCACCAGACGACACCCAGAATCAAACTAATGTGGTTATTCCATTTGAGGAGTATACCATTTGGGTATGGAAGATGTGTAAGGATATCATAGTAGGTGCAGTGTATTGTGTAGCTTAGGCATCAGATTCTTCATCAGTGGTAAAAAAGAGTGTAGCGACCCACTTTTGTCCTCGTCGGAAGATGTAGGTAGATTCCGGTGTTGGGGGAATTTAACTGTGGCGTTGTGTCTGTGTCGGCCTAGATTTATATAAGTGCAATAGGAAGACTACATTTGCGGTATTGGCTACGGCTGGATGATATTACTTTTATAAAATACCGTCTTTTGTGGGGTTTTCCGTTCTGTTGTTCTGGTTGAAGAGTTCTTGAAGTGTATAGAGTTGAACGAGGGAAAAGAGAATTTTAAATGCGCATTAGAAATTGGTATGTAGGACTGGGCTCTGGGTCTTTTGAAAGTGTCCTGGTAGGATTAAGAGAAATTGCAATGAATGATGCATTTTTTTGTAGTAATTTTGTCTTGATTTGTATCCCTGAGGATTGTCTTCAAAAGAAGAAGACAGATGTATGCAAGTAAGCAGCTTTGATTATGTTCCAATTCTTGGTTCTCTTTATCGAATGTGCAAGTCTCATGCCCGGTTAGATTCTAAGGATATTATTGCTGGTGGCTTGTGACGTCTAAATGTGCATAAATATATTTTGAAAAGTGATTTGCAATTTATCATACTATTCATCTGTTTTTCCTAACTTTAACCTTAGGTGGCGCTACAGTCTGGGTTGCATCTGGGTCTGAACCAAAAAGCCCGTTTGCGTATAGTTCATACAATTAAAGTCGTCTAAAATAATTTAAAATTCTGTTTCGTCAAAGGCCTTTGAATAAAATTTATTTGTTGTTTGCCAATTCACGATTCAAACATGGTAGAAAATATTATCGTTATTGCGCAAAGAACTATGCGATTTGTTTCTTGACATTTATTCTTGTTATTTTATCACACTCATAATTCTCGCATGCTTTTGAAAACTTGTGTACTTATGTAAAGCTATCCTATACAAAGGCAAATCAAATCTATGGAGCGGTATTTAAATTCAACACCACTACTGACGATGACGATGATAACACAAAACACGATCAACCTACTCAAAAGAGGAACAGACGTAACAAAGAAGATTATGCGCCCCTTTTTCTCTCAGTCGTATTCAAACGGTTGTATTGTAAGGTTGTCGAACGTATTTTATCTGAACCATATAGAGGTCGTACATAAGTATAGTAATTTCGCTAATGATGCAAAGATCAACAGCTGCATTTCTCACATTTCCTCAGAGGATTTCATCAGGGAAAGGGAATAAGATATGTATCAACTAAATGGACAGATTTTCAATAGTTTAATGATTTGAGAAATAGTGGTAGCGAACAGATTTTTCACGGTGAAAAATGAAGTCTGAAGTTGTGTCAAATAAAACAAGGTTGTCTTGAAATGGTCTTAACGACTTCTTCCTACATGTTATATACTGGTGACATGGTTTTTCTATGTTCGATAATGACTATAAGAATAAAATGCTTTCAACAAGCGCACATCCACATCCGAAAATAGAATTTCTGTACATCATTCTTCATTCGTCAAATCAGATTTTAAACTTTTAAATATCAAATGAACTACCATCGCTATAAATATTTAATTAAGAGCGCTGTCAAGCATTAATTTTCTAAAAGCAATCTCTTCAATGTGCTGAAAAATTCGAGGTTGAATTGGAAAGCTCCTCAATTATTAAAACAACATCCTGAAAACAGTTAAATGAAAGGACTTATTTATTTATTTATAACTACTGAACCACAAGGCTAAGTCAGCTTGTGTACCGTTTTCATTAAGCCATTAAATATTTTAATGATTCGAACAGTTTATAAGCTAACACAAGAACAACACAAATGTCCTTCTCACTCCTTCTCAAATAACTTCAAAATAGAACTTCTTAAAATAAATCAACCCTAAAAGAAATTGATTGAGTGCCAAAAGACACATTCACTTCAGCAAACAAATGGCCTTCCAAACCCAGAACATTGAATGCCATCGTCACCAACTCTAGCACGCGCAAAAACGAATACCATTTACCATTTACACCGCAATACCAACCGGCAAATAATTTATCGAAAAAGACAGAATAACAACGTCATCGAATTCTCTAGATTCGATCGGGAGGACATTTTACTCCCACTCCCACCCGCCGGAAACAATTGTAAAGAAGGAGTACAAACCCTCGAAGGCGCTCATAAAAAAGGACGTCAACGAAAAACACTCCGGCTAACTAACGCCCTCTATTCAACTACCTACCCTACCATTACCCTTCCTGATGAATCACCTTTTAAATTCCAATAGATTCCTGCCCCGTGATATGCTTTAATTTGTCTGTCTTCACCACTCCGCACAGAATCAGTTTGCTGACGAATTAGACCCGAAACACATCTTCGTTCAGCCGAAGCATAAATCCTTATTTTCTGTGCTTCCTCAGTTGGTATTGGGTTGGCATACCGACTTCCCCGGTACCATGGCCCCCGCCCGGCCCGGGGCTGGGGGGCAATGTTCAAGAAACATCTCATTTCCAACTCATTTCTGTCTTAAGGTGGGCGCATCCATTCAAATAGACTGCGAAAGCGATGATAGGAGTGGAAGGATGAGGATGTTCCTATTAAAAATCCTGTTTGCTTAGTTGTAATTCTGGTGCTGTGCGAAGGTAGAACTGTTTCAAATAAAAAAAGAAAAATGGAATGAAAGCCACTTCCTTACCCCGGGAGCTTGTTGGGTATTTACAAGAATTTAATTTGGAACGTAGTTTAAGAAGTTCGCAGGCTGCTGTTGAAGGTGACAAGGGGTAAAGAAGCCATTCGGTTCGGAGCGAAGATGGAACGTTTTTAATTATACGCTGGGTTAGACAATGTGTATGCCAGCGGCCTTTCGACAAGCCCAAAACAAAGAAATACGTGAGGGTTCTTCCTGAGCTGTGTGCCAATGACGAGTTGGTGACTCTTTTGCTCATAAAGTATGCCGTGGACAGGGATGGCATAGGAGATAAAAGAATTGTAAATTTTCTTTTATTTTTTGAAAAAATTTGACAGTTGATGAAAGTTGCCAGTTTTTCGCACGTTTGCTCAGCTAATTCAGAAAAACTATTAAAGTGAAATAACTTTCAGCCTCAAATGCTTCAGAATAGCGGTAAACAGGAAAAGATTGAGAAGCTGATTAAAAATATATCTGAATAAGGATCATCACGAGTCATAAAAATTTATAAATTGAAGCTTATTCAATCACACCGTTTAATTTCAAAGCCAGAAAGAAACTTAGAAGGAGAAGGGAATCTTTTGGTAGTTATCTGTCAAAACTCTGGAATATAAATGCGAAAGTTTCGGAAGATTATTCTCCAATTTAAGTAAACTTTCATACTAATGCATGCTAAACAGCTTAGAACACAACATTTTTCTTCCAACAGAACGCTTTTCTTGGCAAAGCTCTGACTTTTACCTGATATCGATTTTTCTTATCTTTCTACTCGACTACATACCATGTTTCATCCCTGGAAACCGATGACATTTTCGCGTATCAGTTTAAGGTGGGATGCCCGAATTAAGATAATTCCCTTCTATATATCACCAACCTAGGTTTTAGTCCTTATCCTTATCCTGAGACGACCTTTGTTCCCAACCGAATGTGATGGTTGAGCGGGTGGTTGGTTGTTCCGAATGCCCTTGAGATTCATTCGAATACGTTTTTTTCCCTCAAAATCCTTGCATTTAATCGAATCGAATCAAATCAATCAATCAGTGATGGAGCGAGGGTGGTATCAGCAGCTTTGTGAAGGCAGTGCCACACTCCCACAGAGCCTGAAGGAGGCGGCTTACGTACTCTAATCAGTCGGATTGAAAACACTCCCAATGGTTGATTGGTTTTCTATCTGTATCTTTATGTGGATTCTTGCTACTCTTGTGTTTCGTATCTCCTGCTACAGCTGTGGTAAGAGTAATGAGGCAAATCTAGGTAATAATGTGTACCTAAGTTATTCATTGTGTGCGTGTGCGCTTGTATTATGAATCTATTAGGATAATAAGACTCACTTTTGGAAATAAAATCCTTGAGGGGTTGTGTATGTGATATCAACTTCAATGTCATCTATTTTAATTTATTGTCGGAATAAAGTGGCTAAAGCCGTCTCCAGATATTTGTTACTATTGGGATTAGTGTGACAGCTGTGAAATTATTATTTTTAATCTTCACAAGAATCGGAACGAAGTAGTGGGGGACTCTTACCGCTTACTAAAACCGCAGGTGAATCAGGACCAATCTTTTCTTTCTTAATTTATAAATCGCATTGGGGGAAGTTTGAAGTTATAACAATTTCCCATAGCTTTTCGACCATCAGCTCATGGCTTGGTTCTCCTTAGTCTCCGAACATAGTTTCGTACATTTAAGACGGTCTCCATTTCGGAGTTGGTATGACTTTGCAGTCGCTGATTGTGTGATACGGCGTGTTTTTTAAACACCTTCTGTGACCATTTTAATTTCAAGGTATTTGGCGGCATAGGAGTAAGCTACTGCAATCCTGTTTATAAAAATTGGAACTTTGTTTGTGTTTTTGTTTGTAAAGTTTATATACGTCGATTTTGTTTCGTTTAATTTGATACCGATTTTTGCGCGTCCAATCACTAACTTTATCGACGGCATTTTGCAATTTTTGTGTAGCCTTCGTAACAGATTTATCTGGTACCAATATTTCAGTATCATCAGCAAAGGTGGACATGATAGCGTTGATGTCCACTACTATATCCCTTCTATATAACAGATACAGGTTTGGTCCTAGGTCAATCCCTTGTGGTACCCCGTCTTCAATTTTCTTTAGTCCCAAGTAATTTTCGCCGAACCGTACTCTAAAGAGTCGGTCCGTAATGTAAGATTTCAGTATTTTGGGAAAATCCCTATGCAATTTGTCCTCAAGTCCCAAGTGTCAAACCTTGTCAAAGGCTAGAGCAACAGTTAAAGCCGAACATATTTGTTTTTCTTCAAGTGACTTTTCCACAACATCCGTAATTCGATGCGCTTGGTCCATCGTGGAATGTTTATTTCTAAATCTAAACTGATGGCTCGGAATTAGTCTTTTTTCTTCTATTATTTTCTAAGCCTTTTCAGGAGCAGTGTTTCGAAAACTTTTATCAAGGTTAGTATATAAGCGATATAAGTAGGTCTGTAAACTGTAAGATGTTACTTCTGTTGGTGGCTTACCTTGTTTTGGTATGACAATGACTTCTGTAATTTTCCAATGATGTGGCACGTATCTTAGTTAAAGGCATGCGTTTATTATAAATTGAAGTGTACATGTATGTATGTTGAAATGTAGTGCCCTGTGGCTTAGTGGTTAGTGCGTGTCGGACTGCTAAGCGAATGACCCTGGGTTCGAATCCCGCTCATAGCCATCTTCTTTTCTGGGGCACTGCCTCTTGTTAGGAACTGACAAAACTTCCGAGGGTAAAATTTGTCTCAAAAAAGTGCACTTCATGAAGCCGTTCGGACTCGGCGGTAAGCTGTAGGGCCCTTCCATTCTTGAAGATAACAACACACACACAGGAATGGTTGAGGGTATAAGTCACTAGGCCTTGACTCTTTAAGGAGCTGTAGTGCCAATAAATTTATTTATTTTTGCTGAAATGGTTGAAGTTGAAGAGATATAAGTTCGTTTTTTCTTATAAAATATAAAAAAAAATCATTTCAGTAGTCGACATGAGTGATAAGATAATTAAACGATAAGATAATTAAGCGACGGCGCGACTGGGTCGCACGTAGTTGCTCTTAACTGCTTAATTACAGAAACAAGTAAAATTTACGTTGAAAATAACACAGCTTGAATTTATAAAAAGTATCAAAACCACAATACTAAACAGTTTTTAGTTAAAATGAAGTACGCCCATCACATGTCTTAAATAACAAAGAATTTATCAAAAATGTATTTCAAAAATTGTAGGACCGGTTTTGCTAAAATCCAGTTTTTTATTTTTAGTTTTTTGAAAATTTTATTTTTTTTTTTTGAAATTTTGGTATGCATTTTGTAAGAGTTTATTAATATACATGTGATTATAAAATTTTAAATTTGTTTGATTAGTTTTAAAAATATTGATTTAAAAAAAAAATTCAAAAATTAATGTTAATTTAAAAAAAAGTTATTCAAAATTTTGTTATGCAGAATTAATTTGTCTTACTAGATCTTCTCAAAAATAAAATTTGACAGAAATCTAAAAAACCGTTAACCAAAAAGCCAAAAATTAAAAAAACCGTTATATAAAAGGTACCGTTAATACACTTTTTCCGTATATATGGTTCTAATCAAATAATAGCCAATACCAACAAAAAATTCTGAAAAATTTTCATCAAAATCGTTGAAACCGTTTTCGAGAAAAATAAGCTTTTCCTAAACGGTCATATGGCAGGTACCGTTATTTTTAGGCCTAAAAATAAAATTTCAATTTGCCCTATGGGCAATGCCATAATAATAACACACATCAAATTTGATGTCAATCATTTTTTTAGACTTCTCTATGATCGTAATGTCATGTTTCATTGTTATCTGAATTTTTTTTATATTCACGAATCCTGAACTTGCCTTATAGTCCCTATAATCGCAAGTGAAAGTGTTTAAGAAGTTAGCTTTAAAGTTTGTGCAGTTTTTGTTTTTTTTTAACCGACTATTTTTATGATTTCGACTGCATCTCAACTTTCCCACTTCTCAGCTTCGCCCTCTGTTGTGGATTACCGGGATGATCTCGGAAAACTTCTGCAAACTTCCCGGTTTTTGGACTGATCCATGTTTGAGGCCAACTTAATGCGGCTGTCGTTACATTTATTTGATCCAAGAGGTTTTACGTCTGCCTTTTTTCCGCGATAGTTTTGGAACAAGGCATGGAATAGCCCTTTTTGAACTGGGTTCTCAGGGCATCTTCTTCTACATGACAGTACCAGCTTTGTTGGTAATGCTGTATTTTTTCCAAGAGGATATTCTTTATGTCGGGCTTCCTTGGATTTTTTTGCTTCTTATTGGATAACGATTTGTCACTCCTGCTGTCATTCGAATATGCATTATCCTTTCGGAACAGCAAGTTATACATCAAGTGCTCGTTGCTTGGCTGAAAGCATTTAGTAAATCAATCATCGTTTCATTTTATCACAAGTTTTTTTTTTAGCCATCCTCACCAAAATTTTAGTTTTCAAATGTCTAATGTATGGTCCAGGTTTTTCACCTGAACTTGGTGGCGTATAACACCGCATTAACCACAAAGTTACACGCCCTATTGAAAAGAAATTCAATTAACTCAAACCCAAGTTTTTTAAGTGCTTCTAACTGCTGACTATGACCTTTCTTAAACATTCCATCAATTTTACACGTAACTGGCCGCAATCCGCAAACTATTCATTCTGACCAGCCACTCATCCAGTTGGCGCGTCGGTGAAACTAATATGAATGAAGTTATCCTTCCATTGAGTTAATTTTTCTTCTCATCTTATATTACAAATTTACGTTTTACATACAACGTTTCACTTGCTTATAACTATTAGTTATGAAACATTCTCATCTGATCCACTTTGATGCCATGCACCTGACTGAAGTCTCATTTGCCTATCAGAATCAGATGAATATTACGCAGATTCATGCCATAATCATTAGTTTCCAAAATGTCCTCAAGGACATCTCTCCTGGCAATCGAATCTGATAATTATGATACACTCACAGATGTACTCATAGTCCACAAGTTACTCTATTACTTGAAACAATCAGAACTCGAACAACAGTTTTCCTTGTTTTGATTGTGTGTGGTAAGAAGACTCCACATGCTCCCCTCTAGCAAATTAATGTGCCTTCCTAACATCTTTAATGGCTGAGAGTATATCTCAGTCAGTACAACACTTCATATCTGCAACCGATTACAACACACTGCTCCTGAACCATTATAAGTGTGTTATCTGATTGGCATTCTCTATAACTGAGTGCGATTAACTGCTCTGGACATCAGGACACCAGGACATCCGTTCAAGGACTCATCCTTCATATAGTACATGATGTGCTGCATTGCACATCTTGGAATTAATATTTTTTGCATAATGGTTTGCAAACATTAAGTTTTGAAATTATCATCATTGAGTTTCGACCGGAAACGAATAATGTTCTGCCGGATATAGTAAAAATAAAAACAAAATGTCGGTAGATATACCACTTCCCACACAAGGAATCACGACTAAAAGCTAAAAGCATCATTCATTCGTCTAAGTACGAGCACTTACGGCAACATAAGCGAACATCGCTGACGAAGAAGAAGATGAACATGATGACTATCATGGCAAGGATGACGAATATTTTAGTCGTGTAATAGCACATCTCAGTTCTCAGGTATTACATAAGCCACTTGGTTTTTATTTTTTCCAACTTCCTTCTGCGGATATAACATTCAAAAGAGATTTCCCTCTATACCTTCAATGGCAGCACTGGGGTTGGATCTGTTATTGTTTTTTTTTTTTTTTTTTTTTATTTTATTTTAGTATAAAGTTTTTACTTTTATTTTCTTTATTTTTTATTGCATAGGAAGAAAAAAATCACAGTTGAATAAAAATACTTTGTTATGGATGAGAGCTGCGAAGTTTCTTACGGTCTAAGTATCTTTGAAATGTTCGCCAAGTATAAAGTTCGTGTGTTGGGATTTGGTTGGTTCGGAAGATTTATGCGAATAAAATGGTTTTATTTTAAGGTCCTGTATATTGTTTTACTGTCGGAATACAATGTTTCTTATTCAAGAGAGGTGGATAGATTGAAGTCAATTGTTTTTTAAGGTTGCAGATACATTTACATAAATGAATTTGGATTTGGATAATTCTTAGTTTATTTCTGAGATAAAGGTAATGTGCATGGCAATAAAAAATCTATCATAATTAAAATTAATATTGTAAACCACTTTAAAATATGAGAATTCGTTTTACTTTAAATACAAATTTTCAATTAGTATAGTATCTATCGATTGTTGTCTCCTTTAAAAGTTACTTTAGGGTAAAAATGTTGGAAAAAACAAACATGACATTACGATAATAGGGAAGTCGAAAAAAGTGGTTCAGAAAATTCTGTCTGGCTGTTTGTCTGTCTGTCTGTCTGTCCGTATCGATTCCTACAGCCTAAACGGTTGGGCCGATTTGATTCAAACTTGGTATATAGCATTTATAGAGTACTCTCCTCGACTTCGAATTGGCATTCTAGCTCCAAAACTAACGGTACCTGCCATATAACTTTTCATGAAAAACTTATTTTTCTCGAGAACGGCTCGAACAATTTTGATAAAACTTTCTGAATGGTGTTTTCTATGCAAAATCTATCTTTTTTGCTTTAATGGATTTGTCAGAACAAGTTTTATAACGGTACCTCCCATATGACCGGTTTTTCAGACTTTTTCGTTAACTAATTGACGGATTTTGATGAAATTTTCAAAATATATAATTTTTAATATTTAAAAAAAAAACTTATTTGGTTTTTTTGAATATTTTGAAAACGGATCTATAGATATTTTTTTTTTTAATTTTTCTCCTAGTATAAACTATAGATTTCTTTAAATTAATATACTCAAAAAAAATTTAAAATATGTTTTCGAAAAGTTTTTCAAAAAAACATTTTTTTGAAAAAAAAGTGGTCGAACGATTTTGAAATGAAAAATTCTTAAAATAGAAAACAGCAAAAGTAATAAGATGGCTTACAAGATTTTTTCCAAAAAACGTTGTGAATGGTGTTTTTTTTGATTTCATAAAAAATTTATTTGTCTAATATTTTCCCCCAAATTTTGTTTTATATTGCTCGGTTGAGCTTAGCCACTAGTCTAATAAAAGCAAACTTCGTTATTTTGGAAATAAAGTTGTTACATAAAACCGTTCCTACGATTTTGAAAAAAAAATTAAGCTTTTTTACATTTTTTGAAAAAAAATAAAATGGCGTTTTATAACAACCCAACAATTAAGTTGGCAACGTAAACTTATATTTTCATTTCACCTCTTACATTATATTTTTCATTCATATTAATAATTAAGTTTGTTTTTATCAAATTATGTTTTGTAATCAAAAAACCTTTAAAGCTTTATAAAATATTATAAATAGAATAATATGAAAGCTTGAATGTATGAGTTAAACTCAAAATATTTCCACTCAAATTATTGTTCTAAGTAAAACTGAAAGCTTTATATTATGAAAAGCTCTTCTATCTAACTTAAATTACACTCAATCAAATGGGTATAAATAGTCCTGCACTGATCATTGTTCGATCACTCTTCCTCTTCATCAACCAGGAGTTTGACTTGCTTCTAAGTGCGACTGTTTACACCGTCCTCTAAAAGAAGTAAACCACACTCCTTGCGCGGTATACAATAGTTTCTTTTTCTTTGCCTGGCTATTTTGCCCTTTGCTAGTATACCCTTTTGGGAATCGGTACTTCAACAGGTACAGCAGTTTCCGAACAGCTTATCTGTGGGTAAGGATTTCTCAAAGGCTTTTTTTTCATTCTTTTTCACTTTTTCCAATTGTTTTATTCCCGTAAGAGTTACTAAATAAAGATTAAAAAAATACACAAAATCGATGGTCTTTCATTGCGTCAACAGAGACGTATATAATTGAAGTTGGATCAAACGCCCCTTCGCCTTAATAGCTCTACCGACACCCATAGCCCAAACATCCCCGCTACAGTTTTAATTATTTCACTCAATACAATTTAATTTACTTAATTCGAACAATCAAAAGTCACAAAATTGGAAAAATGCTTTGATATTAACTTTAATTTTCTTAATTTTTATTCAACAATGTGACCGCACATATGAGCAAGTACGTGCGATCCAGTCGTGCAATTTAGTTTGTATAAAAAACATGGACAAAAGGGATTAAATTATATCCTTTTAATGTTAAAAGAAGAGGTTCGATAGAAGGATTAACATTGGTTTTATATGCTTTTGCAAACGGCTAAGGAAAAATCTCTCTGGGTAAACTATTACAAATTTGTGTTGTTCGACTTAAAAAGAATATGAATTTTGTCTGGACTAAAGTGTGAACTGATGAGCATTCTGACCCAAAAGAATATTAAGGGTGAACTTTATAAAGGGATTAATGCAGCTGGCTAACTCTTGTGAGAATTTTGTTTATAAAAAAACGATAAAATAAGAAAAGACGTAAAACATTGAGTCGGTGTTCGCAATGTTTTAGAGACATTTCTATTTCTTATCAATTTTAACGCTCTGTTTTGTATTTTATCGAGCAGGTGTAACGATTGCTGCTGGTCATGCAGAAGCTTCAATCTTCGACATTTTCTTAAGTTGATGGTTAATCAACGTTTCCATGACCATATAAAGGAGGAACGTACATAAGTGCTATGGGTTTGGTAGAAGAATATTCATGGGGGTCAACTTTTTTAAGGATAGACTGGACAAATGCTGTTTTCTATCTTTAAGGAACAATTTCAAAAGAGTAGGAGCGATGGAAAAGCTTACGAAGTGGCTTTGCCAGTATGAAAGAACACCTCTTCAGAAGAATACCAATACCATCCGGGCCAGCGAATTTGTGTATAGCACGTTCTTTGAGAACTCTTTGTGGGCGGCATTGCTACAGTAGATAAGATGTTTGCTTTTGACCTGGAGATCGTCAGTTCGATACTCAGGTTGAGAAGAAATTTTTCTAACCCCTAGGGCAAGCTAGAGCCGTCCGTGAGTTTTAAAGGGAGAAAATGTTCACCTAATTCTCGATCTACTGCGCCGAAAAAAAATTCTTTCCTATCTTTCTAATTCCTCTAACTAGTGTCGTGCAACGTTATGTTGTATTCTAAAAGGCAATGTGCCTTACACACACTTAGTTAAAAAAAAAAACAAATTAAAATAACCTCTTGCAGAAAAAAATCTATTCCATAGAAAAATTTATGTTCTCAAGAGTTAACAATTGCTTTGTCATTGGCGATAAAGGTTGGAACCGAAGATGATGAAGTTTTTTGCATTTTTTTTTACAAATGACCGAAAATTTGCACTGCAATTTGCACACCAAAGAAACATTTATTTTAAACATTTCAGAAATGTTTCTTTCTCTCTGAAATATTTTTTAAATGTTTCTGAAATGTTTATTTAGGTCTGGACGCTTCGCGAAACATTTCTGAAATGTTTATGAAATGCTTTTCTGTTTCCCCTTCCAAACGGAAATCTTTCTTTATTTTTGAAGCATTTTAGTCTAGTTGACATGTTTTTTGTTTTTGTTTGTTTGTATTTTGTTCATGATGACAAAACGCGACGCTATGATTGCTCTTTTTTTACAATCCATCTTGAAGTGCAAAACATAAAAACATTAAATGGAAAACAAATAAACATTTAAGAAATGTTTCAGAAATTTCAGAAACGTTTTTCGTTTTTCAGAAATGTTTTTTAAACAAATGTTTCTTTAGTGTGGAAACACCTTAAGATTCTTCATTCTCACATCAAAGTTTCTTCCAATGTAATAAAATGTCTGCATTTTTACACTCCTTGATTATTAATTGAAAAAATATTCTTCAATTTGAGTGTTTTGAGTCTTCAAATCAACTATTTTTCTTAATTTCCAAAAATTTAATTTCAATTTGAAAAAAATGTCTTCATATTTCCATGTTCCTCTTTCTTCATTTGGAATAAAGCATTTATCAGTTTGACTTAAGGTTGGTTTTTAACAGGTGAACCACCCTGCACAGCACCAACAAAATTCTAAAAAAATCTTTTACTTAAAAAAAACACGTAGAAGAATTTAAGTTTAAGAACCATTTCATTTTATTTTGTTTTAAAAATACATAGAAATAGTTTATAGCGGATCAATGTTTTTTTTAATGTATTATTCGGCTCAACTCTACGTCACAACCCCGATGATGCAGACCCAACTAAGGTATAGGTGGCGTTGACATCTGTTTTTGAAAAGCGGGTGTGCAATTTGTTTCCACTGCTACCACTCACCTTTTAAGTATCTCTTCGTTATAATTATAATATTGGACCGTTCCATTTATGCGCTCCAACCTTTAAATTTATGCTTTCACTTGGAGCACTTTAACGACAATGAAAAATTTAAGTATTTTACAAACGAAGACAACAAGAATTCTTCAATTTGACGAACATTTTCTCAGAAAAACGTCTCGCAAGGAATGCCCATCAGTCCACCCTTGAGCCCAATTTCGGACGTACCGTGAAATATAGATATTCTTTTTTTTAGCCGAACAACACGAATTTAGAATAGTTTACCCGGCGAAATGTTCCCTTGCCATTTTGATCTGCAATCATTCAAAACCAATGTTAATCGACACCTCCTATCTCTCCCCTCCCTATCTTCCTAATGCCCGAGCAGTGTGTTACATTAAAAGGGAAACAAATAGTCCCTTGTACGCGCGTTAATTATATAAAAAAAAAGGTGTAACAACAAATAAAGCAACAGCAACAATAACAGCATCAACAAATGGCAACGAAATCCTCCCACCACCCCAACAGTTAATTCTTCAGGAGCAACAAATGGTGCAAACTAACTTAATGCTGCTCTATCATCAGGAGAACCTTCAATGCAAGCCTTGCAAGTATCTGGCTTGCCTCAAGCTGCAGCACCACAGCCATCGGCAGCTCCAAAACAGACTTACGCTACAATTCCACAGGCATATGCTGGGGCAGCACCCGGACCCCCAGCAGCAGCTTATTACCGCAGCACCAACTTCGGCTACTTTCCATAGAAGTCGAAGCCTGAACTCTGACGCAAGCCTTAACGTGGCATTAATTAGTATTGAATTTTAATAATTAATCGTTTTTGTTTTGCCTTGTTGCAGCGTAAGAAAATTCTGAAAATATGATATTTCGAAGTTGGAAGTTTTCAGAGGTCCATTGATTAACACCATTGATCAACAACTCGTCGTTGTCAAAATGTTTGAAAGGAAGTGTTCAGCAATCAGACCTTTCTCGTCGTTATCTTTGTTCTAGGCTCTTCCAATAGGGATTTCCGTATTTTGACAGTTGATAGCGGCCATCCTGTTAGAGCTACATCTATCAAATTGTCTATTTGCCAAATCACCAAGGATAGATATAGCGTTCAACAGAACTTGCAAATAATAAAATTGTTTTATCAAAATGGGTGGTCTGTTCCAGTAACGTTCCATGCGCTTCGCCCATTATACGGTTGCCATAATCGTCCTACCGAGAGGACTATTTGCAGTGTGGTGGATTTATTTGAGTTCACTGATTCAGTAAACAATCAACCAACACCCGTTTGTCGACGAAACGCAAGAAACGCAAGAACCGAAAGCATCGCCGCCTTCCATGAGAGTGTGCAGGGGAATGCGAGGCATTCGATTTCGAATCGCTCACAAGAACTCGGCCTCTCGCAGACCACAACTTGGCAAGAGAAGCCGCGGCGGACATTTTACGATGTTATATTCCACACAAAATGGCATCAATATGCCTTTTAAACGATTACAAAATTCTGATGATATCTCACACAAATTTTGTTTTATTCAAATTTAAAGTTAGGAAGCGCTTAACGAAAGACCCTTTAATAGTAACTTTGAATTTTTTTAACACCATGAATAAACTTCCTCATTGATTAATTCGTCCTTTTTTCTGGTGAGGAAAACCCACAAGAGTAAGTTCCTTGTTTTGTTCGCCCGTTATATTTCCCTTTGATCCTCAATAAACCACAATTTTAGCCGTGTTTTATTGGTAGTCTATAGCTAGCGCAGTATTGGAAGTCCCAATAAAACGCTATATTCACTCCATAATTCACTTTTAATTTAACTTGTTGAATAAATTTAGAAGGGTGTGTTCCAAATTCAACTCAGTTCTTGGACAGAGACATCCGGATAGAATATCGAACCATGACGTCATCAGTGACCCTTGATGACAGAATTAAATTCGGTTTTAAAAAAAAAACTGCAGTAATTTAAATTTCAATTGATGCAGGTTTTGTCTAATGTCTTATTTGATTGATTCAATTGGCTTGGATCGTTTCCAAGAATTTTATTTAATTTATCAATTTGGGTCACTGATGACGTCAAAATACAGGAAGGCGCTGTCTTGTAATCTTGTATCATGATACTCAACGAACATATCCTTAAATAATAAAATCTTACCAACCTTCAAGTACATTTTTTTACTACATTCCAGTTGGTTGACATTTCTTTCCAAGATTTATCTCAACTTATTATATTCACTAATTTCACTTACCTTAATATCCACACTTATTGTTTGTTGTTGTTTACCGTATAAAATTTTACTGCGCTAGGTATACACTTACCAATAAAACACGGCTTCTGACACACATTCCTCTATTCCACTGAAATAATTCACTGGAATGCCGTCATTGCTTTCATCAAAGCCAGACAAATTCGAATTAGGGCCTAAAGGTAAGCTTAGTTCGATTAAGTTTTGTAAAGACAGTATTTTCAATTATGACAGAAGCTTTTTTGATCCCATTTTTTCCTGAACATTTAAAGACAAAAAATGGGGCATGTCCCCCTAAAATTTCAAAAGAACTCAAAACTAAAAAAAATGGCTTTCCAATAAAGTTATCAAACAACCTTTCCATTACTCCTTTTTTTTTATTTTCCTAAACTTCAAAAACAAAACGATTTTTTGAGTGAATTTCATTTTCTGCTTCCTGAACAACTTTTTTTTTTTTGTTCGCCATTGCGTGTTCTGAATATTTAATCGATTCATCCTGTTCCTGTCATGAAAGCGAGGTTTTCCACGAAAAAAAAACTAAGAAAACCAACTTTTGGGTTTTTTATTTTTCTGGTTTAATTGACACAAAAAATTGGAGCTGATTCGATTTTTTTTAATTCAATCAAAGACGTTTCAGCTTTCCTCGAATTTATCAGCTGTCTTTAAAGTTCAGCATACACAGGTGGCAATGTACAGTTTCCCATTTAAATAGTGATGGGTATCGACTTCCCGACATTTCGCTCATAAATCACCATCAATCTCGAAATCCAACAGGTTGATTTAAAGGGAAAGTTCTCGTCAATAACGACCACCAACGAAATGGTATCCTTTTCGATGGAGTTCCTGTTCCTGTGTATGAATCACATGCGAAACATCTGTTTAATACGTCCAACTTAAATGGAACGGTTCCGTTTGTATTCGATGGCAGAGGTTGTTAGCAGTATCGTTAGCTATCAACAAGGAAAGCAAACTGCCACTTAGGAAGTTTTTCTATGATTTTTTCCTTCCAGGCCAGTCCGAAGTTTGAGCGGTGACCCTTTTTTATGTTCAGCCTCTTTTCACCCACACACAATACCGGAAATATGTACATAGGTACAGAACAACAAAAAAAAGTCCAAGGCTTGGATCATCCGGGCATACTCCCGGACTAGTGTTAGTATGGCTGATAGTTGAAGTAAGAAGTCGTTCGTTGGTGACATTACTAAAGGAATATAAGGATGTGTGTACATACACACGTTTTGAAGGACATGCCGCCGCATAACTCCGAAACAATGAACTCTGCCCGCATTTCACAATAGAGTCACGTTCCTCACATCAAAGGAGACAGAGAATTTTTTTTGTTGTTGCGAAGAAGAGTGAAGAAGTCCTGCTGGCAGTGGGTGCAGCCCAGACAAGTAAGCTTCCAAACAAAGACCGACGACGACGTGTCGAGGGCGTCAGTGAGCTTTTTGAAATGAAAATGATGAAGAAATCAGTCGAAAAGTGGACCATTGTCGTCTAGTCTCTTGTGTATACATTTGACCGCCATATTGATGAAAAACGTGACTAGAATTAGAAAAAATAATTTAAAATCTACCAATTGTGGTAGTGAACAAGTGACGTGACGGCTGACTTACTGTGGGATGTAATGAATATTTTCGTAGCAAAAACTTAAAATAAAAAAAAAAAGTTTTTGCGTTTGCATGCCAATTTTTTTAACGTTTTTTTTGCGTCGATGATTTTTGTCAATATTTAATTTTCCTTGCTAACTGCGCTTGTCTTCATAATGAATAATGATGCTTAGGGATTGGGGTTGAGGTTTTTTTCTCAATTTCGAAGTCAGTTGCTTCAAATTTTTTTTTATTTATTTATTTATATATCAAGTACATTAAAACTTTATTAGATTAACACAATAATTCCATATATAATATATAATAGTAACAAAAAATATAAATATTGGCTTAAAATATTTATTTTAAATTAACAATTAAGAAAACAAACATAAATTACATAGTACATGCTATTGAAAATCATAGTCTTACAAACATTTCTACTCATATTAAAGTCGATTACGTAGTTATATTTATTATAGTGAATAGATGCCATGGTTATTGGGTGATTAAGACAGTAATTGTAAGGGGATGAAGAAGAAATTGCCATCTCTAGGCCTTAGGTGACGCACAGGGACATACAAATTAAACAAAGAAAGCAATTTTGAACATTGAATATGCCCACATAAAACATCACGTGCAAAAAGGGCAGAATAATATTCACGTCTAAGGACAAGTGGTTTAAGATCTATTAAAACACATCTAGCTTCATATGGTGGACTATATGACCAATTAAATTTTCTTAAAGCAAACTTTGTGAAACGCTTTTGAATTTTTTTCAATACGAAAACAGTCATTGGCATAGTATAGGCTCCGTACCGTCCTTGGATCTTGAATAATGTATATGGATCTTGAAAATCGCGTGAACTTCGAAACAAGAAACCTAACAGTGAATTTGCTTTAGATATTATATAATCATAATGCGTTGAGAACTTCAATTGTTCATCAAAGATAACACCCACATATTTTTGACGTGACACTCTTTTTAAACCATTAGTGTAACTTCTCCATTTGGCACTTCAGACAATTGTGTCATTTCAGCTAATTTCTCACCCTCCTTCCATCCAGTTAAAGAAAAACTTCCCACCAGGACCGTTTGGCAATACGAGAAAGCCAACTGGGACGGCCGATTATTTTTTTTCCAAAACTTTACCTGGTCACTATGCTTCCTCGATAGTGACATTGATGCCAGTGCTGAAATGATCACAAATGTGATTCTTCTAGGGATGCGTGCTTTTATTCCTAACAGAGTTAAAAGCATCAGACCTAAAGAAAAGTCTTAGTATAATTCTGAGTGTAAAGAAGCTATCAGGCTCAAATAAGTAAGTTTCCGTTCTTACAAAGCCAACCCTACAGAGGAAAATATGAAAAAGCACAAACAAGCAAGAAACTCATGCAACTCCGTTATTGAAAGAACCAAATTTTTGCATGACCAAAAATTACGGCAAAAAATTCTGCAGTGTCCCAAAGGCCGTAAAATTTTTTGGTCATTTGTAAAAAATATTAAAAACTCCTCAACATTTTCGGTTCCAACGCTCATCGACAGTAACAAACCAGTTGTTTACTCTTCAGAGAAGGCAAACTTGCTCGCCGCCAATTTCGCTGCCAGCTCCACGCTGCCTCACAACAACGTTGCCCCTCCTGTACTTGAGAATGTACATTTTTCCATGGGATAGATTTTTTTCCGCACTCGTACAGTAGCAAGAGTTCTCAAAGATCTCGATATACACAAATCCGCTGGCCCGGATGCTATACCCCCGATTCTTTTGAAGAGGTGTTCTTCCACACTGGCAAAGCCACTGCGTAAGCTTTCCATCGCTCCTACTCTTCTGGAATCTTTCCTAGAAGATGGAAAACAGCATTTGCCCTAAGAAAGGTGACCATAGCACTAACATCCCTTCTTTCTAACGTCATAAAAACACTGATTAACTGTCAGCATAAGGAATATCTCGAAGATCGTAAGCTTCTCCATGACCGTTAGTATGGCTTCCGAAGCAACCGTTCCACTGGTGATCTGATGGCATATCTCACCGAACAGTGGAACAAATCTTTACATCGCTTTGGTGAAAGTAAGATTATTGCTCTTGATATCTCCAAGGCATTTGATAGAGTTTGGCATGAAGCTCTCTTATCGAAAATGAGTGTTTTTGGGATCGATAATATTCTTGTTCGTTGGATTAGAGGCTATCTTCTGGACCGTTCAATAAAAGTTGTATTGGACGGATTCAAGTCCGATTCCCATAAAATAAATGCTGGTGTGCCCCAGGGCTCTGTTCTGTCTCCGACTCTTTTCCTTATTTTTATAAATGATCTTCTGTCTGTTACTTCTAATCCACTTAACTGTTTTGCTGACGACTCTACTCTCTATTCGTTCGATAATTCACTTCCTTCGCCCTCGGACGTGCAGTTGCAACGGTGCCGTATGTCAAGCTCATTAAACCCCGATGTATACAACATTGTCAAATGGAGTAATAGGAATCGTGTGGAGTTTAATGCTTCGAAAGCTAAATGCTGTCTTCTGTCGTTAAAGCCATTGTCCATGAATGGCACTTACGTCGAAGAAACCGAAAAGCTGTCAGTACTCGGTATGTGTGTCAACGACGACCTCCGTTGGAACGACCATATATTTGAGATCACTAGAAATGCTGCTAAGTGCTTAGGTTCTCTGTATCGGTGTAAGAAGTACTTTTCCCCATCTGATCTGGCTACAATTTATAAAGCGTTTATACGCCCTTAACTCGAGTATAACTCTGGGCAGGGGCTTCACAAACATCGCTTCACCTGCTTGATAGAATACAAAATCGAGCGTTAAGATTGATAGGAAATAGAACTGCCGCTGAAACAATTGCCCTTCTCGAACACGGACGCAATGTTTCATGTCTCTCCTTATTTTATCGTTTCTCTTACAAAAAATGTTCACTAGAAGTAGCCAGTTGCATTCCTCCCCTTAAAAGTTTCTCCCGTAATACTCGTCTCGCAGGGAATGCTCATCAGTTCACCCTTGAGCCTAATTTCGGACGTACCGTGAAATATAGAGATTCTTTTTTTAGCCGTACAACACGACTTTGGAATGGTTTACCCGGTGAGATTTCCCCTTGCCATTTAAATTTGCAAGCATTCAAAACCAATGTTAATCGACACCTCCTATCTCTCCCCTCCCGATCTTCCTAATGCCCGCGCAGTGTGTAACATTAAAAGGGAAACAAGTAGTCCCTTGTGCGCGCGTTTATTATATATATATATAAAAAAAAAAAAAGAAACAAAAGTGGACCCAGGTGGCTACCTTGTGGAACACCTGAAGTGTTTTTGATTTCTGTTGAAATCTCGCATCCGATTTTTACGAATTGCTTTCTCCCAGTTAAGTAGCTACACAACCATGACAATAGTTTTGAGTGAAAACCCAGATATTCCGGCTTCCAGAGAAAAATTTACAAATAGAAATATACAATTTGTTTTTGACAATAGCTTCAAATATTTTCGGAATGATTTGAAGTTTCGCAATTGGCCTATAATTATTCACAGCTTTTTTGGAACCAGACTTACGTATAGGTGTAATGAAGGACCGATTTCCAAGTTTCAAGAAACTCACCACAGCATAAGGATTTATTAAAAAGAATATGAAGTGGCTTGAGAAGACCAAACTTACACGTTTTCAAAAAAAATTGAATATTATCCGGTGCAAGAGAAATACTCGATTCAAGGGAAGATAATTCATCCAAAATGTCATCTTCAGTTATGAATAAAAGACCAATATCTGTTAAAGCTTCACACAAAGGTAAATTAGTACATCCCATATTAATATTAACAAATTAGACCGGAAAAAAAGCAAACATATTACATATAACATTCAAGTTATCACTCACGACACCATTTAATTCCATTTCAGAAGATAAACCGAGCTTTAGAATTTTGTTTAATTTTCGACTCAAAAGACCAAAGATAATATTTATAAAGAAATCATTTCAAGAACTCATATTCTTTCCTTAGTTGACAGAATCTACTTTGAAGTAAGTATTATTTCTGCTCTTTTTGTACATATTAAACAAAGCACATTTTAAATGTAGCAATTGTTTATTTAACCAAATCGGTCGATTTTGATTTCTAATTATTACAATCACCTAGGACTACAATAAAAGAATTTGGTTCTAATGTATTCGAAATAAATTTAACATAATTAATATGAATTTCATAAATTTGAGCATCTGAGTTAGGTGGAATATATGAGATAAAAAAATATACGTAAACTTTGCTATTTTTAGTGTCGGATGATAAAAATTCAATACAATTAATTAATCAATAATTTTTTTTTTTTTTTATAATTAACGCGCGCACAAGGGACTATTTGTTTCCCTTTTAATGTAACACACTGCGCGGGCATTAGGAAGATAGGGAGGGGAGAGATAGGAGGTGTCGATTAACATTGGTTTTGAATGTTTGCATATTGAAATGGCAAGGGGAAATCTCACCGGGTAAACCATTCCAAAGTCGTGTTGTACGGCTAAAAAAAGAATCTCTATATTTCACGGTACGTCCGAAATTAGGCTCAAGGGTGAACTGATGAGCATTCCTTGCAAGACGAGTATTACGGGAGAAACTTTTAAGGGAAGGAATATAGCTGGCTACCTGGAGTGAACATTTTTTGTAAAAGAAACGAAAAAAAAGGAAAGACATGAAACATTGCGTCAGTGTTCGAGAGGGGCAATTGTTTCAGCGGCAGTTCTATTTCCTATCAATCTTAACGCTGGATTTTGTATTCTTTCAAGCAGGTGAAGCGATGTTTGCGAAGCACCTCCCCAGAGGTGGGAGTTATACTCGAGTTTAGGGCGTATAAACGCTTTATAAATTGTAGCCAGATCAGATGGGGAAAAATACTTCTTACACCGATTCAGAAAACCTAAGCACTTAGCAGCATTCTTAGCGATTTCAAATATATGGTCGTTCCAAAGGAGGTCGTCGTTGACACACATGCCGAGTACTGAGAGCTTTTCGGTTTCTTCGATGTAAGTGGACAGAAGACGCAGCATTGAGTTTTCGAAGCATTAAACTCCACACGATTCCTATTACCCCATTTGACAATGCTGTATAAATTGGAGTTTAATGAGCTTGACATACGGCACCGTTGCAGTTGTACGTCCCAAGGCGAAGGACGTGAATTATCGAACGAATATATCAGCAAAACAGTTAAGTGGATTAGAAGTAACAGACAGAAGATCATTTATAAAAATGAGGAAAAGAGTCGGAAACAGAACAGAGCCCTGGGGCACACCAGCATTTATTTTATGGGAATCGGACTTGAATCCGTCCAATACAACTTTTATTGAACGGTCCAGAAGATAGCCTCTAATCCAACGAACAAGAATATTATCGATCCCAAAAGCACGCATTTTCGATAAGAGAGCTTCATGCCAAACTCTATCAAATGCCTTGGAGATATCAAGAGCAATAATCTTACTTTCACCAAAGCGATGTAAAGATTTGTTCCACTGTTCGGTGAGATATGCCATCAGATCACCAGTGGAACGATTGCTGCGGAAGCCATACTGACGGTCATGGAGAAGCTTTCTATCTTCGAGATATTCCTTAAGCTGACAGTTAATCAGTGTTTCCATGACCTAAGAAAAAAGGGATCTTAGTGCTATGCTGTTTTCCATCTTCTAGGAAAGATTCCAGAAGAGTAGGAGCGATGAAAAAGCTTACGCAGTAGCTTTGCCAGTGTGGAAGAACACCTCTTCAGAAGAATCGGGGGTATACCATCCGGGCTAGCGGATTTGTGTATATCGAGATCTTTGAGAACTCTTGCTACTGTTCGAGTGCGGAAAAAAATGTGTCCCATGGAAAAATTTACATTTGCTTTTCAAACACGAACGAACTGCTAGTAAAACGCCTCCTCCTCTATTTAATCCAGTTTCAGCTGCACAACGATCTTTTCTGAAGACTTCAAAATCAGCGTTGAATAATTCGGAAGAGATTATATTTTCACTCAACCAAGTTTCAGTCAAAACAATAATAGTATATGGGCAACCAGTAACAGCAACAAAAAAATATCTTACTTTTGTTCTCAACCCCCAGTATTGTGGTAGAAGAGGGTACAAGATGAGTTATATGTTTTGTTTATAAGTTTTTTTTTTAGCAAGAACAACAGCAGAATGTTTAGCAAGATCTGACTCGGCATTATTTACAATGTTTACGTAGACATCTAATTTTCCAGAAGCTAAACTTATGTTTGGTCGTATTGAAGTCGCACCTCTTGGTTTTTTGGAATGAGCTTAAAAGTACGTAGCTTCGTTCCTAAAGGCCAGATATTGCCTTGGAACATCGCAAACTCTGGTAGTTTTAGATCTATTTTCTTCAGCAAGGCCCAAATTATTAGCAGGAAAATCAGCATCATTAGCAGCAACAGGAACATTAGCAACAACAGAGTTGACATTATCATCAGCAATAACAATAGGATCGGAAACAACCACACTATCAGGAACAACGCCAACACCAGCGACATCGTTAACAAAATCATCAGAAATCAACACCACACTACTATCAGTAACATTAGTACTATTAGTACCATCGCCATAATTTACAGTGGCAACACTTTTTGCAATATTTAAGTCAGCAACACCGGTAGCAGATTTTCCAACAGCACAAACAAGTGAGCGAGATTCTCGTCATGTGCATGTGCAACAAGAATTGCATTATTGCAAATTTTCGGAACTATGGTGGAAAATGTGTTGCAACATTGTGTCTCTTCCAGTTGTTCGGTTGAAATATTTTTAGTTTTTGCTTGAAGTCC
Source organism: Platycheirus rosarum (assembly GCA_963971375.1). Lineage (NCBI taxonomy): Eukaryota > Metazoa > Arthropoda > Insecta > Diptera > Syrphidae > Platycheirus > Platycheirus rosarum. Next base: position 2,037,969 of record OZ020510.1, on the reverse strand, counting down.
AACCTTTCTTTTCTTTGTTTGTTCTAACCAAACACTTTAAGGCCTCCACAATTTTTCAGAAGTTTTTTGCCTAAATTAATTCAATTTGGCGCCACAGTACAGCGGGGTGTTCTACTGCCAAGGTATAGCTCTGGGCCCGAACCCATTGTGTCCCATGCGTTTGAGTGAATTAAATGCGCTGAAATGTATGCAAAGTTTAATTTTATCATGACCAGGCTAAAAAGACGAGAGGCGACCTTTTTGAATGTTATTTTCATTAGGTAGATGGTCATGAATTGTATTACCTAACCCTTCTCTCAGTAAAAAGGAAGATATTTTCAACCCTTTCCTTTTTTTAATGGTAATATAGGTCTCATACTTTTCATATTACTATGCTACCTAGATATGAATGAAATTCCTACGGGTACGGGTACGGGTACGGGTATGACGACGTATCTATCTACATAGATATGAAAGGGAATTTTATAAACATTTGTATCTCAGAATCAGATGAAATAATTTCACATGTTTTCTTTATGTAACTCAGTGTTTCAAACTCTGTATGGAATATTCTTTGTATTTAAATATTTCAGATATGTATGTTTAGATACTTTTGTGTTTCTAAAATTGAAAATGTCCCAATTTTTGTGAATTAATTTAAACTTTTGGTGTACCTTCTTCATTGTTGTTTGAATTCCTATGATGACTTTGGAATAGCTTAATGGCATCATCCGGAAATAATTGTGTCACTTGTGTTTTGATTTAGTAAAGGAAGAGGTACTACAAATTTAATGTTTTGTGATGTAAATTTTGACAACAAAAGTATATGAGAATGTGTCTAAGGTAATGATACATTTATACTGTGAAGATACAAAGATACGGTATTGCACTTTGTTTTAAAAAATTCGCATTGTCTTTTGACAGAAACAGCTACGAAATAGGTGAAGAAAATAATAAAAATATGTCAGTGCCATCGACTGTTTGAAATCTGCCGTTTTTAACGCGTTAGAGGTTCATAAAGTACGCTAAACTTTAAAGGGTAACGGCATCTCTCGGAGTATGTGTAGAGTTTATATTATCACCAAAGCACCAGCAAAGGCTGAATAAACGAATTCAAAGAATCTACCGATTCATTGCGTGAACAAACATCATGCTTCAGAATTATATCCAGCATCATAACAAATTCCAATTTACCAAAAGGATACAGCGCATCAAACCAGGTCCAGGACCAAACGATTTTAAGGAAAAGTTGACAATGTTGAAGCTTTGGTTGACAATTTTAAAGAGAATCTAAAAACCATTCGAACAAGGGATACGGCAATCTTATATGAGAGAGAGAGAGAGACATCCATCCAACAGACTCTCAATGACACGTGTCCAGCTAGAAATCCAAGGAGGGACAAAGATCAATTTAGATATCCCGAGGAGATGCACAAAATAATCACCAATTCCAACCCAATTGCATCAGCAACTGCTCTCTTACGTGGCGCTAGCGCTACAGACCGGGGTGGACCTGGGCCTCAACCAACAAGCTTCTCCAGCCAGCTCGGTCTCTAGCTAGCTGTCTCCAGTTTCGCACGTGGAGTCGGTTGAGGTCCTCTTCCACTTATGTGCGCCCCTGAGTCTCAGTCTTCCTCTACTGCGCCGTCCCTCTGGGGTGGATTGGAAGATTTTTCGAGCCGGAGCATTGATGTCCATCCGCTCTATATGACCCAGCTATCTGAGACGTTGAATTTTTACTCTTTTGGCTAGGTCTGTGTCGCTGTACAGCCGGTAAAGTTCTTCATTGTATCTTCTTCTCCACTCTCCGTTTATGCATACGGGACCAAAAACCACCCGGAGAATCTTTCTCTCGAAACAGCCTAAAGTATCCTCATCCGCTTTTGACAGAGTCCATGCGTCTGAACCATAGAGCAGGACTGGGATGATGAGGGTCTTATAAAGGGACAGTTTAGTTGCCCGAGAGAGGGCTTTGCTACTCAATTGCCTTCTAAGCCCGAAGAAGCAGCGATTGGCAAGAGTTATTCTCCGCTTGATTTCAACGCTGGTGTTGATGTCTGAGTTAATAGCGGGCCCAGGCCTTAAACCTATCAGGTTGTTGACCAATGGCTTAAGGGGTTCACACAATACAGCAGAAAAGATCTTCTAGGCGATGTTGAGGAGACTGATACCCGTATAGTTGGTGCAGCTCAGAGGGTCTCCTTTTGAAGGATCGGGCAAATTATGCTGAGATTCCATTCATCGGGCATACTTTCTTCTAACCATATCTTGCTTATGAGTTGGTGCATACTTATAGCCAAGTTATCGCCTGCTGCTTTGAAGAGCTCGGCAGCTAGGCCATCGGCTCCGGCGGCTTTGTTGCTCTTTAGTTTAGATATAGCCAGCTTTATTTCATCCGACCACCACGGAATTGTTGGTTTACTCCGCCCAGATAAAGTGGACCATTCTGCCTGACAGCGGAATTCGTTTCGTCATCGCCGTTATACAGTCTGCAGAAATGGTTTTTCAGACTTATCTTCCTTCCTCTTGTAGGTTGTGAGAATGTAACTATCCTTCACTGATTAGGCAATTGGTCACCGGTTCTTGGCGATCGCTTCTCCCAGTTCACTTTGCAATCCTTCATTGCGGCTCCCTGGAACTTCCAGGATGGTAATCGGTCTGATAACGTTTCTGTTTGATGAACATAGTATTCCACACTATACGATCATGTGACCGTGTCTAGGATGTCTTAACTAGGGAGATTCCTAGTTCCGTATTCCATCCCACCATGGCAGTCTTCAGAACGTCAGACTTCCCAAAATGTCCATTCAAATACCAGCCCACAAATAGAACCTCATCCTGCATTTATCCTCAGAGAGCTTTTCTTCTTAAATACAGTCATTATTACTCTTATTATGAATCCAATTAAAAGGATATTAGTTTTGAGAGGCAAGTTCCACTATAAACATCTATCAATCTCCATTGAGCTTTTGTTTTTAGTGCACGCACATTATTTGGAGCTTATATTTATCCCTTTTGGTTGTAATCAATTTTTCCTTGACACCATAACTACATTTTGTTGCTGATCCGTGAGTGGCTTCTTTACTTGCGACGGGTATTATGCAAAACCTATAAATACCCAGACCTAGGATTGGGCCTGGGAAAAGGAATATATAAAATTAGACTCCAAGGAAAGATAGTAGCAACAGTATATTTTTTTTATGCCATTGCTAAGAGAAGAAATGTATTTATGCGCCAATATGGCTCCGTGTTTTAAGACCGTCACTAATACATAATCCTTGAGTGGATCGTAAACATTTGTGCTCTCCTCAGGGAAATGCCTTATTTTTTCGCCATAACTAACATTGTTGCCAGCTTTACAGCTATGTTCCTTGATAGCTTATGTATACATGTCGATAGTACACAGGAGAATTAATATTTGAGTCTTATGTGCACTGGAGTGTCCTTAGACCGTTGGTAAGGAAATTTAGTTTTTTTTTTATTGGAAAACCGAAATGAATAGTTCAAGCAGGCATGTCTTATGACAATCATATAACTTCTCAGGAATCCTTAAAGAACCTCTAAAAAGGACTATATGCAACCCTTGAATAAGTTTGGCAAATTAGATTGAATTGCTTACCTTACCACTTTGCATGGTGAATACGAATCATGGTAAACAAAAACTCAAGGATCAAAAGGGTTTGACATTTAATTTCGTTTTAATGTGAAAATATTGCTGAATTCAAATACCAAATAAGACTCGACGTATTCAAGATGCAAACGAAAATGAAAACAGACAAAAAAAAAATGGATAATGGCCGGCTTGTATATTAATGGCCAACTTGAGTCGGTTTTTTTGAGCTGAATTTATTTTTGGGACAACACCTTTTTCCAAAAGCTATAAAGAAGAAGATGTCGGAGTTTTTTTTTTCAGAAAATACCTTCTTGAAGCATTAAATTTGCATCAGGGAAGGAATACGCAATAATACCAAACCAGGTGAATGTCCTTTAATGGCTTTTGATAACAAATTTAATGTTGACTTTTGCTGGCTAAAGCAAGACATATTATGTCTATAAAAATAAATAGAGAAAGGCTCCAGGGCAAACACACATACACACATACATACATTGATTTAAAGTCCAACCACTTAACTTAACGTTGGCTACAAGGACACTTTTTCCATTTGATAGTAACGAATGGTGCATTTTGAGCTTTTGCGAGAGTCCTTTTGCTGCCATAGAAACTTTCAGATGGGGATTAATCTCCTCACTGCTACTAATATAACAAAGAAATAATAATTATTTAATGACGCAAGTCCGTTAATATGCAGTGAGATGGTTTCGTTGAGTTATAATCCGGAATTAAAGTTTTAGTGTCTACCATCAAGAGAAGATTATTGTTCGCAAAACTTTAAACTTTTGAAATTATGAAACTTTCGAGAAGTTAGTTTGTTCCAGTGAAATAAAAATCCAATAAAAATATCAAAGCCCCAACGGTGCACATGAAGTTTTGATTTATTTTTCTAATGTTTATACAATTTTACGGAACAAATTTTAGCTATGTTTTGGATTTAAGACAACCACCACACCACAATTTGACAAATATTCTGATCATTTGAATTATTAAAACAGTAATTATCTGGAGAACATGAATGGAGAACATTGAAGTCGACAACAAGAAATGTTAACTTGCTCATAATTTTCTAAACTAATCATTGTCTACTAACTCATACTATTATAAGAAAATTGGGCCGTTAATTGTAGCAACCCCAGTCCCAGTTTGTTTTTTTGAGACACAAATGAACGAAGCGAGAAAAGGGGAAAACCAATATAAACCCTAATGTGTATCTATTATATGGTTCAGTTGCACAGAAGTCGTCAAACCATCAACTCACTTAAATGTTATTCAGTGGCAGAAATTATGAAAAAGAAAAATTTAATTTGAGAGAAAAGAAATTTATCAAAAAAAGTGTATCAACGAGTTTTACTTGTTTTTCGCATAACTAAACTGTTCACCCATCCCACAATCATTTTAAAAATACAAATATTGTCTTTAATAATGTTTTACGATACTAAAAAATATGGAAATTTGTTTAATAATTGCGAGGGTGTGAGTAGAGAAAAAAGAATTCGATCGAGGACGGATCACTTCAACTTTGGGGATGATGTTGATTGTTGATGATTTTTTTGAAAGATTTTGGATGTCGAAGATTTCTTATCAGTTGTATTGGAAGAAACTAGCAAAAATTGAAAAAGTGAAGTAGGAATAAAAATGAAACTGTTGCTGGGTAATCCAACGGACACAAACTCTTTATCTGCTTTCTTTTTAACGAACACAGGGGAAGACAGTTAGGATTGCTTTTCGTCTAGTGTGTAAGTTGAATGAGTGCATTCGTCCGACTCAAGAACTAGAGAACAGATTTTTGCTAAATCATTTGAAATAGGATCACGCAATGCCGATCTGGGAAAATTAGTTTACCGGGTTCGATATCAAAGACAATATTAAAGACTGCAATCGCAACGATCGCCGAGCAGTTCGGTCCAAGATCCCCGCTTATTTTGAAAGTGGAACTTAAAATCATTTTCGAAATAATATTGTGATACGAAATTTAGCTGAGGATGCAAGAGACATATACATATATAACAGCACGCTGAATAATGTGTATTATCCAGTTATGTGGATGTACAACATCCTTTCCCGAAAAATGAAAAGGATAATTCCAATCCGGTGAATCTGCAACCAATAAATATTTCTCCAAGTATTACCAGAGTATTCAAAAAAGTTCTCAATGATCTCTGCCCAAGTAGAGGGAGAACAACGTCGCCTTTAAGATTCTAACCAGAATTGTTTGTAAATATCTTAAGCCGTTTGCTGATGAAACAATAGGTCCTTATTAAGACTGTTTTAGACTTGGAAAATCTACGGTCGACCAAATCTTCACATAACGCCAGATCATGGAGAAAACCCAAGAATTTAAGATTGAGACCCACCACCTGTTCATCTACCGAGCCATGCCTAGCCCTAGAATTCCTACTAAACTGATCCATATTAGTAGGATTACAATGGAGAATGCTTGCTGCTCCTTTCAAATTTGTAAGGATACTACTGAGATCTTCCAGCTCACCAGACAGTTATGATAAAGTGGCACACTGTCGTCAGGTCAGGTCAGGTCAGAACATCAGGCACTTTCCTTAATAAATCACAACAATTACATAGTTTTGCTGTGGATATTGATGTGAAAGGAAAAACTAAGTAGGCAGTAACCGGGACTTCCAATTATATGGAATCAGCAGTAAACCAAATAGGACTGATTATAAACGAGGAGAATACAAAGACCCATCAAAGACTTGGTCAGAATGTGACATTTCATTTCGAGGTACTCAGGGAATTTGTATACGTGGGCAGTGCTGTAAACACAGGCAACAAAATCAGCGCAAAAATCAGAAGTAGAATCACTCTTGCCAATCGCTGCTCCTTTAGGCTAAGTAAGCAATTTTGGAGTTAAGCCCTATCTAAAAGAACCAAGGACACGCTTTACAAGATACTCATTGTAGCTGTGCTGCTTTATGGTCCAGGTGCAGAAAAATGGACCCTTTCTCAGATGGTTGAAAGCTTCCTTAGGGAACTTGAAAGTAGGTATTACTTGCGATTTATGGTACAGAAAATAACGAATGGCGATGAAAATACAAAAAAGAGTTGCACATAAGCCTACCAAAAAACATGCGTATCTAGCGGCTAAGATGACTTGGCCATGTCTGATGAATATTGACACCCCATCGTGCACACTTTTATATGCCATACCCAGGGGAATCCGAAGTCAAGGTAGGTAGAAAGCATGTTCGTTGGAGTGACCAGGTAGATGGAGACCGTGGACTGCTCGTAGTGCGAAATTGGAGACGGCAGGCTAGAGATCGATATTTGTTTTACTGCAGTCTCATATAGTAAATCCGCCTCTGATTCTCAGTTTCAAACCAAAATATTTTCTTTTAAATACTAACATTCATTAGATTTATTCATACTCATTTCCATCATTTTATTGTAGATGAACATAAATTGTAATTATCCCATTTTGAAATTGATTTAGCCATCCTTATCTCCAATCACACACACACACTACTATTTACACGAATACAAGCACATCTAACCTAACCCAAAGTCAATCGCCCTTCGGCAACATCTTGATAACCAATTGCGGAACTTCTAGTATTAATCATCTTCTGCTGATATATCCATAGCAATTCCCTTACATCATACTTGCAACATTCACAGGATAAGCACAATTCATGAGGTCAGGCAATAACCTCCTTCTATACATACAACTCTGAGCAATCGTCATCCGGGCTCCGACTCCGGGGCTTGAATTACAAATCTGTTTCTGGGATCTGAACGTAAGTGTGCCATGTCAATGCACTATACATTCCCCCTCCACCCCTCATGATCCAGTAAACAAACAAGGATGTTGATAAAAAAAAATATTTACAAAAACCTCTGGGCCAAGTTACTTCACTTTCCAAAGAAATGAGGGCTTGACAATGTGTAACCGAGCCAAAACAAATCTAATTTAATTCGTTAAGCAAACAGAACATGGTGATGGTATTCATTTGCATTTCCTGCTTCGTCCTTTTTTCCATCCTTTTCATGCAACCCCTTGGATTAAAGCCAAACTTTCAATCTCTAATCGCAGGACTAGCGGAAAAATAAGTGCAGCTAAATAAGTCACGAAAAGCTGCATCCAAATGTGTGGTTGAAAGTTGCACCTTAAAAAAAAAAATTATGTACCAGTATGTATAAAATATCCTTTCATCCTAATAAGGACACAGCGAGAGGGGGTGTTTGCGCTCGTTTACCGCTTCAGTACAGAATGAAGTGGTCTCTTTCTGCCTTTGAGATCCTTGCTATCTTGTGAGTTGTGAGTGTTACTGGCGGGTCAACTTTAATGTATGTGGTAGCCACACCAAGTGCAATTTATTTTCAGAGTAAAGTGTGGCTTGATTTAGTTTTTTTTTTCCTCTGGATAAACAACAAACCAACACACATGGACTTTTCTTTTCAAAGTGAAAAAAGGACGAAATTTAAGACACAAGAGTGGACCACATTTTCCAGGAAAAATGAGGAAAAAAAAAGACTTTTTGAACGTAAAGATGAATGATAAATTACGTTGTGCTATGTTCCTTTAGTGCGACGACACGATGAGTATGGAGATTTTTATTCTATGGCTACTGCCGGCCGTTAAGATCTAAATCAGACAAATGAAAGGACAAGGATGCACCAAGTCGGGCTATGTGGATGTACGTATGTGGAGTGTGTTTTTTAACAAGAGGTATGGTGCTGACAGAGTAGCTTAGAGTAAGAGTTATGGGAGCAATTTCCAAAAGGACTCCTCATTCTTCTTCCTAAATTTAATACTCAGCAGGATGAATACTAATCACAGAGGTGTTTTTGTATTGGTTTTTTGGGCTGTGTCATTTTTGTTTAGTTTGTTTGAGTTAGAAAATATATAAGACGCAGACCTTATGAGGAAAAAATGATCAATGGCAAGAAAAATCGATAGTTTTCTCGGAAGCCTTTTGAAAGTACAAATGGTTCCAGGCTTATTAGATCGAGTGGCTGTTATTCAACAAGAAGTCTACCTCAAAAACAAATTTGCAATACCATTTGTTTTAAAGTCTTGGAAAACTCTTATTTCTGTCATTAAAACTTCAACTTCGTTCTACAAATCACATTATTTCTAAGATGTCCAAATGTCCATATAATGACCAAATTCATATTCCAAAAAGTCTTCTTAATCACTCCATAAGCATCCAATCAGCTGAGAAACTATTTATGGCAAGCATGACACCAGCAGGCCGCATAGAGCAACCATCACTCTTCAACTGCCATATTGTTCAAACTGACAAAAGCCAAACAAGCCCAAGAACCCCCAATGATGTTGGGTAATATATCAAATTTCATTGCCCCATCAGCAGCATCAACAATAGTCCAACAAGATGTATTAACCTACATGTTTGTGGCAAGATGGGTTTTCTCCACATCCGATTCCCAAGAGAATATATTTGTTGGAACTCAGGACAGCAGTGCATCGGCCGAAAACGACAGGCTTTTATAGAAAATCTCCTTCTGTGTGGTACCTTGAAACGTCGTTCCTTATAGCAATTCAATTTCCCGAAAATGCAATTTGACAAACGCAATTTCTATGCACACCTCCTTGTCTTCCTGCTGCTGCTGATTCTTAACTCTACTCACTAATTATAGGTAATCACAACTACAGACTTGTGAACCTTGATTGACGACCGTAATGGATGTGCATGCAATTGGGTCTGCAGGTCTCTAGGAGTTTTGGTTTGTGAAGCTTGGTTGTTGACAATAACCTTGGCAAAAGCAATGATGTCAGAGAATCGGTCTGATGAAATTAGCATTTGTTCAGGGGTGGATTTGTATCAGAGGCCGAGCGGGAGCAGAAACAAGAAAAAATAGTTTTTTTTAATTTTTGATTTTTGTAATTTAAAGTTAAAAAATTTGGCACGACTGCGTTGCACGTACTTGCTCTTATGTGCTTAATTACATTGGAAAGTAGGATCTTTGACAGAAACAAGTAACTTTTACGTTGAACATAACAGAGTTTGAACTTATAAAAAGTATCAAAACCACAATACTTAACGGTTTTTAGTAAAAATGAAGTACGCCATCACAAGTCTTAAATGAGAAGAATTTATGAAAAAAGTATATCAAAAATTCTAGGACCGGTTTTGATAAAATCCTGTTTTTTTAGTTTTAGTTTTTTGAAAATTTTTTTTTGAAATTTTGGTATGCAGTTTTTTAGAGTTTATTAATATACATGTAATTATAAAATTTTAAATAATATTTTTGTTTATTTTAAAAAACATTGATTTTTCAAAAAAAAAAAATCAAAAAATTAATTTTTATTACAAAAAAACTTCAAAATGTTGGTATGCAGAATTAATTTTGCTTCCTAGATCTTTTCGAATATAAAATTTGACAGAAATCCATTGAGCCGTTACCGAGAAAGCCCATAATTAAAAAAAACCATTATATGAAAGGTCCCGTTAATAGATCTTTCCCGTATATGTGGTTCTGATAAAATGATAAACCAATACCAACAAAAAACTTCTCAAAAATGTGGCGTTTTCGAGAAAAATAAGATTTCACTAAACGGTCATATGGCAGGTACCGTTATTTTTAGGCCTAAAAATAAAATTTCAATTTCCCCTCTGAGGAATGTCAAAAGAATCACACACACCAAGTTAAGGCGTTTAGGTTGCAGCTCGTTACACATACTGACAGACAGATATTTTTTGTCGATCACTTTCTTAGATTTCTCTATGATCGTAATGTCATGTTTGATTGTTATCTCAATTTTTTTAATATTCACGAATCCTAAACTTGCCTTATAGTCCCTATAAACGCAAGTAAAAATTTGTAGAGGGTGTTTTTTTTTATTTTTAAATAACTTTGACATTTATAAAGCGATTGACTAGAGAAGCAAAATTGTAATCAGGAAACGCCGACAAAACGCACCGAATATTGAAGCTACACTTTGAAGATGTGTTCGTCATTCAGTGTAGAGTTTTGTTGAGCGCGGGACATTGAGACGCAAGAAGTTTTGCTCAGTCAACGCATTTGGGGAAAGAGAATTCACACGAGATGAATAAACCACCATTGCATAGCCAAAAAGCAGTTGTTTGGGCCTCTGGTATTTGCGCCAAAAACATGATAGATGCATTTTCGACATTTTTGAATTTCCTAGTGTTCTTGAATCATGAACCAATCCTAGCCAAGATATCTCAACACTGACTGGTAAAAAGCACAGCTCCTTTGTACGTTGTTGGTACATTAATTACTTTTTTTTTCTAATGACAATTAATTTTTTAAAACTTTTTTTTTTGAAAAAATCAATATTTTGAGAACTAATCAAAAAAAAATTATTTTAAATTTTATAATCACATGTATTTTAATAAATTCTAAAAAACTGCATACCAATATTTAAAAAATATTTTTTTTTTCAAAAAACTAAAAATAAAAAACAGGATCTTATCAAAACCGGTCCTACAATTTTCGAAATACATTTTTCATAAATTCCTTGTTATTTAAGACGTGTAATGGCATACTTCATTTTTACTAAAAAACCATAAAGTATTGTGGTTCTTAATACTTTATATAAGTTGAAACTGTGTTATTTTCAACGCAAATGTTATTTGTTTCTGTCAAGGATCTTGTAATTATGCATTTAAGCCAAGTACGTGCGACCCAGTCGTGCCCATTTTTTTAATTTCCAACGTACAAATAAAATGCTAAGGGCCAAGACATTTCCTTTTAAACAAGCTACTTATTGATAATATTTTAATTTCATGTATTTATTTTTATTTACAAAATTAAATTATAATCCATATGCGTTCAGCTAAGAGCTTATAGATTAAATAAATAAATAAATTTCTCTGATTTTTTTTTAACGTTAAATTGCTATCATAAAATATAAAAGTTCACATATTCCTGCCTTATGTTGCCTTACATAAGGACATCGACAGTCTTAACTTTTGCTCCACCACAGGAGTAGGATTATATTGACCGACATACAAACCTCCAAATATTAAGTAATCAGCTTAATTTTTCGACTTTCGCTTGTGAAAAGCTCTTCTGTCTATTTTCCCAACTCTCATAAACCGATTTTCTATCCATTTTTTGAATTTCACCAAAGAAAAAAAATCACTCACTAGGATTTATTTGTGTTCTATCAATCAATGCTTTTGCCTGATGCCTTATGCGTCAAAGGCGCGTTTTTATATTCCATTTTGACAGACCAATATTATACGAGTGTGTGTTTTCTTCTAGATTGAGGGAATAAAACACTAACAAAAAAAAAAAAAAAAAATCCGATTTAAGGACTTAACCTTTGTCCTTTGAATGTTTCTAACAAAAGGCAACAAAAAAAAGAAGATTTTTTATATTTTACAGAAATATATGTATGTAAATGAATTTCAAAAATAGACGGGCAATTTTCGAAGAGCAAAAGTTTCCAAACTTCCCGATTCGTTCGTTGCTTTTGTTTTATTATTGAAATGTTAGAATTTTGAATGAATTTAAATTGAAAGATTAAAGTCAAAAGTTTTTTTTTTTTTTTTTTTTTTATTTTGCCTGTAATTCCCGGCTGCAAAAACTTTTGAACATCAGCACCTTAGAGTGAGTGATTGGAAAGTCAATAATGGTTTCCATAAAAGATGAAAAGCATTTCATAATAAATTTTATGATTTTGTTTGAACATTATTGCCTGTATTTGATGTGGTAGGTAGGGGATATGTGAATGGGGTAAGTCTGCGGGGTATGCTATTAGGGATCATAAAAATGCAGTTTCGTATTTTGGGAATTTCTGTTCAACCAACTCCTTAATGACTATCAATAAGTTAAATAAATAATAAGTTAATAAATAATTATATATATGTTTATGTATGAAAGGAAGTACATATTGTATATTTTTCATAATTTCTGAAGTTTTCTTTAGCAAACAAATTGCCTCTGTTTTACCGCACCATATGAATGTGGAATGCATTATAAAAGTTTAAAAAGATTTGAACACCGTGCGAGCATTAGAGAAATAAACAAGGAAGTAAGAGGGACGTCGATCCACATAATTTTTTAAGTTCTACATACCAAAATGGGAGAGAAAAGCAAAGCCATTTTAAGCGTCGTTCTACATTCGTATGGTGCGACTGAAAAAGAATCTCTTTATTTAAGATTTCGTCACACTATGAAAGGAAACTGTTTGCGACACTTTTTTGCAACTGGTTATTTCACTTGAACACACAAAACAAAAAATAAATACATTTTTCTATCAACTATTAATTCCTTGACTTTTAATGCGGACACGTTCTATCAAATTCAATGAGTTTGTTTCCCGTTTAGACACACAACACTTCCAGAAAGAGCTTTCAGAAAACATTTTCGCTTTCATAGTGTGACGACTCGAAAAGTACTTTCAGAAATTTTGTTTTCTGGAAAGTAAAAGTCGTTTTCTTTCATAGTGTGACTGCTCTCTGCAAGTACTTTCAAGAAAATTTTGAAATAAAAATTTTCGAAACGTTTTCCGAAAGTACTTTCCTTTCACAGTGTGATGACACCTTCAACACTACGTCCAAAGTTGGACTCAAGGGTAAAATGATTGATATTCTTAGTAGTGCGAGTATTACGGAGGCAGTCTTTCAGAGGAGAGGAGGATTAAAAATGTTCAACAAATGAATATTTAAATAACAAAATATAACCCATTTGAATTTAATAAATAAAATATTAGTACTTCTACTCCAAGTCTTCTGAGTTTGTAGAAAGAGTAACACAAAATCTTAATAAAATATCAAAATATTTAATTGATTAATTTATTTTCTACTCAAAGACGTCTTATCAACTTCATAATTGAGTTGATAAGAAGTAATTTTTTTTCATGACAATTCTTCGACAAACTTTTTGGAAAACTCCAATTAAAAAATAATCCAAACAAACAGCTGAATCAATTAATCCTTGATCGACGATTGCTAGGCTAATACTTGGCTTTGGCTTGGATCACAAAATCTTCCAAAATAGCACTAGGTGTACACAACAGCCCAAAAATTAATTGTGGATCTCCTTAATGTTAATTAATTCATCCTTTTTAGGGCGTGTGCTCCAGGGCAAATAGAAATTATCCTTTATCTTGTACATTTGTTCATTCATCACTTTTGTATCCTTTAATTGCCATAAATTATCCCATCTCATCCTTAATTTGAGGATAAGACAAATAGAACAAACTTGTCGGACCAGAGTTTCTTCTCGAAGCGAACACTGAGGGACTTCAAAATATATATAAATAAATTCAGAAACACAAAATTTTTGATGAATTAAGATGAAAATTTATCAGTTTGTCAAAAAGTTAATTGCCCAGACATTGAAACGGGGAATTGGTTTAACACCTCCACTAGGACTTTATTAGTCGACACACAAGGAGCACAACATAACTAAAGGTTTCGTCAAACAAAAAACTCATCCTCATCCAGGAGGAAGTTGGGAATTCAATCATTTATGCAAAGCTCATAACTTTATCCTTTTGCTTTTTCCATCGTTACCATTTTGACAAGCAGGTGAAAGGTCCTTGATTGTTTTTTTCTTAGACAGAAAACCAACGTCGTCAGAGTGAAATAAGAATTCAATCCTTTTTCTAGAAAAATACCTTTCGTCCGCCATTAGGGGTGGTTGTTACTGCAAGAGTGCACTTCCGGTCCGCCAAGAAAAAAATAAATATTAAAAGTCCTTTAAGATCTTAATCGTATTATAAGTTAGCTGATGTTGAATCTTTCGTCTCGTTTGCATCCTCCTTAATTATAATCGATTTTTTGTGTCAGCCATCCTCCGAACTTCATCCCTATTGAACGCCAATTCCCATGGACAAAAGTGGGCTGATGGTAATTTTCTGCAAATTTGTGGCTGGCAAGGAATTTGCACGAGCAAATAACTTCGTTCAGATGCATTCACCGTCATCAATATCATTCGTTTCGGGTAGTAATGAGAATCCTTTTTCCTGATTATGTTGGTTAACTTCATGTATACTACAAATTCGTGAGAATTACTGCCATCCGGCTGCTACAGGGTTCGACATACGAAAAAGGACTTAACTTGAAGTAACACCATTCGAACTCGAAGGGAAAGTTTGGATTGACAGTTCAATAATTGCATTTCAACCGGGTGGAACTGACAAAATAATGACATTTTCATACGCAAAACTCACATGCGGAGCTTAACTTCGATTAAAATTTGGACTTCCGGTACATATGTGTTTCCTTTTCTATTATTTCTTTTTATTGAATTTTAAATTTAATACAATACAGAACCCTTTTTGAAGGACATTGTTTTCATACTTACAGAATAGCTGTAATAAATCTCCCCTATGGCAACCACTTAAAAGCCTGTCATTCTCAAATCTTTAAGCGCATTCGGTTAAAAAACCATAGCAAAAAGGATTTATTCCTTTCATTCAATGAGACATAGAAATTTGCAGAAAAGGAACAAAATGGACATACATGGAAGTCACACACTAGGTGATTAGAATTAACTTCTACACCACCACAATTATACGATAAAGGACATTCTTCCCGTTGGCCCCAAAGAGAATTGATTTATGGCTAACTGGAACATCCTTATCACAGGCAAACCATGAAATGCAGACAAAAACCTCAACAGGAATTATTCATTATCCCTTATTATGATTATAACGACGTGGGCTTGGTTTCTATGATATTGTGTGTTAAGAGAGCTGTGCTGTAGACCAGAACGCTGTTCCGGCACAATCCGAAAACTCGAAGGAAAACAGAGAATGGGGAATGAATTTTTGTGGTAAGTTACACAAATATTTAGGCCAAAGTCTTACTTGGAACGTCGCAGTTTATTAGGATAGAAGAGGAAATTTTGTTTTTGGCCCGCCTAGCATCGGTCCATTGTGTTTGCTTATGATAATTAATACGCTTTTTATGAGGCTTTGGCTATATAAATTAACGGCATTTCGGAGGAAATTGCATTTTAATAATTCACGCATAACGATTATGGAGTCCATGTTCCAAAATAAAAAAAAAAAAAAATATTAATAATCAAGGACTTTTCGCGGATTCGATGTTGCGAATTTTTTTTTTTTTTATTAATTTTCGATTATCCTTGTTTTGCCTTTGGTGAACATATTTTTCAAAAATATAATGTAAGCTTTATTTCTACTGAAAAAAAAAACATTAATTTATATTCTCGTTTTGATAAAAAGCAATGAATGACGTCTGCTTCGTTTGGAGGTTGTACATCGAATGTGTTGCTTATTCAGCCAATTCAGGTTTTTTTTTTATCTTTTCCACATTACTCTTTTTATTTCTATTTGGAAGTGTTGCCACAATTAGTGAATTAATATGAACTCAACTTTTGTAAAAAAAAAAACATTTTTAATTTTGAAGTGCAATGAGAGTAATTTCGTGAGATTAAATAACATTTTAGATTCATGAGATCGAATTTTGAACAAAAGTCATCAACAAACGTTATTATTGTTTTCCAAACAAATAAAATTGAAAGAATAATTCAAATTTTGTGACAAATATTTATTGAATATTTATTAAAAAATTGAGTTTTCTAATCAAAATAGATTCTTCTGTTCTGGGTTAAGTGCCGGTTATTATCCAACACATCGTCCAGTCCCGGATTTGCGATTATTCCAAAACGGGGACTTGATTTGGCGCCCTTCTTTTCAGCATAAATGAGAGAAATTATTTAAAAAAAATAGGCACAGTTGGTGAGCCGAGCTTTAAAATACTAACTTTAACTCGTTATTACCTACTATTGAGTAACATTCAATTACGTGTTACGTACACAATAAAGTAAGTAAGCAATGCTTTAATCAAAATCCAAATTCGAATCAACTTTGGCAAATTTTAAGATTAGTGGTACCAAAATTAGTGGCCATAATTAAACATGTTGCACGAAAATGTGTAGACACAAAAATTCTAAAGGAAGAAGCATTTTTACTTGCGATTATATGTACTGTAAGGCAACTTTAGGATTCGGAACATAAATTAAATTGAAATAGATAAAAATCCAACCTGACATTACAATCATAGACAAGCTTAAAAAAATTGTGAGAAAATGTGTCTGTCTGTCAGTCTATTTATTACGTATTAACTTCAAAATCAGTTTTTTTCTCATTCTTTAGAAGGGTTTTTGAAATTTTATTTGTTTAACTAGAAATAACAGTACCTACCTATCATATAGCTTACTTTTGTGGAAAAGATTATTTTTATCGAGAACGGCTCCAACGACTCTGATGAACATTTTTGCGAGTATTTTTTTAGGTATTGGATATATTTTTATAAAAACCGGAAAAGCACTACCTCTTATATATCATTATTTATTTATTTATTATTTTATTTGTTGACTTTTTCGGTAACGGCTCATTGAATTTCAATAAAATTTCGTATTTGAAAAGATCTACCTTAACAAATTAATTCTGCATACCAACATTTTGAATAACTTTTTTTCTATTTATATTCAACTTTAATTCTCTACTTTTTTTAAATTAAGCACTAAATTTTGTTTTTAAGTTTGTGATCGAAAAATTGCTTGAAACTTTTTCTTTCTCTGATATAAGTATTTTAAGCTAATGATTCTCGAAAGTCGAATTTTTAGTTTTAATTCTTTTAAATTCGAAAGTAGAACACAACTAATCTGGACCAGCTCGATAATCAAACGAACAAGGAATATTAAAGATTACCTCTTTTAATTGTGGTCCTCTCATATGTCGAAGAATGTATTAAATTTTCTTTTTACAAACGATCTTTCTTTCTCGGATTCTAAATGTAGTAAAAAAAGACCTGAACCATTGGGTGTATATGGTTATCTTATCTTTTCTCATAATTTTTAGGAAGCACACTGGTTTTTTTTCTTTTCTTACGCTACAACTTCATTGCCACGTCTACTTCAGTCGGCTTTACAATTATAACTGAGTTCATTTGTGTTCATCGCGTTAAGTGGAGTCAAAAAGAAAGACAGACAGATTACCAGACCAAATTCTTTGTCTCTCTGTTGTCTGTTCATGTTTGAACGTCGACGTAATCTCGTAAGCATGTTTTGAAATTGTAATCACTTTTTTCCAAATTAAAATCACTGCGGTAATTTTCTGCTATTTCAGGGACATTTTTCGCCACCGACTTTATGTTGCAGAAAAATAAACGTGTATTGCCCAAATTTTCTTTTGTCCGACAATAAATCTAACTGAATTTAGTGTCCTGCAGTGCAAACACCAAATAACCAATAATAACCTTCTCCTTGCTACACGAAAGACTAGTACCGGCTTTTCCCAATGAATTTGTTGCTATGCCCCTGTTAGTATAACAGCTTTTGTGCTAAGCGTTTACGAGGACTTCAGCCAAAACGATTGCAACTAAACAGACACCAAACTGAAAATACCCAAGCAGTGAGAGATATCCAAGCCAATTTTGTCTCCTAACGACCGACGGTTTCGGTGTTCTCATGAAGTTGCAATTAAGCGTTGTCATTTCAGACGGTTTTCGAACGTCCCGAACCGACCAAGACTGATGAACTGATGCTATGATAAAATCATCCGAAATCATACTCATAGAGTCAATCTACCTAACATGTCGGCAGAGGCATACTGTATGGAATTATTTTATCCTCTAAGCTACAGAGCAGCTCCAACTTTCAGGTCGGTGAATTTTCAATATGATAAAGTCATTGCCTCGCTAAGTGGTTACATATTGGGAACACAGGAGAACACAGTGTATACAATATACGAAGGACTATGTGGAGTGTCTGTCTGAGTAAGGACATTACGTTGAGGAGATATTGATGTCAGCTTAGATCAAATGAAGGTTTCTGTTTTTGGTATCACTTTTTCAAACAGCACATAGGAGACAGGATAAGTGTTCATTTTGGAAACAGCAACTGCTACTGGATGCGAGATTAAAATGAATTTTGACACGACTTTCGGTCAAGAAGTCCTTTGGTTTTTGTCTTTTTTATTATAAAATGCTGTGTGTCGTTGGATGGGACGTTGAGGAAAAGATTTTTGTGTAAATATTTATCAATTTTGTCCAAGAGGGACGTTTGTATGAGACAAGTAGTATCTACTGGGTTTTTGTGTCAATCAAAGTGGATAAAGGAGGGACATCGCCCTGGCAGGATGTTAAGGATGAATATTTATGAAAAAATTAGATTTCGCAAATAAAGTACAATTTAACCATTTTGATCACTTTTGTTGCAAATGAAGACCCTTAGGTCTAGAAACGAAAGGTTAGGTTAAGGTGGTTGTCATAAAACTAATTGATACATAGGTATCTACTACTACTACTACTGTTGAATCTCCTGCAAATGCAATATAGCGGTCAAGATCTAGTATTCCATGATTAAATATTGAGGACAAACATCAGTCGATAGCCGCTGAAGATGCTGTAGGCAGCTTCCTATAATTGGTTTGCCGCATCACGATTAATTTGATAAAAAAATTAGTTTTTTTCCCATTTTTCATTTAGGCCGACAAGGTTATCCTACACGGATTTCATCATATCTGCGTCAAATTACTATTCAGCCAATTAATGCCTTCGAAACGAAGCAATTTAATACCCAATTCCAAACTACCTCCAGCTGGCTTCGAACACCACCTGAAGTATCTTTGAACTAAACATTTCTATATTAATCAGATAATTAATATTTGATCATGCCTCAGCTATCACCTTCCACCGAAAGCTTACCACCACACCGATGCATGCAACTAACCAATGGCAACCAAATTCTTGTTAGCTAATTAATTCTTATGCAAATTTGTTTTAAATAGCATGCCGCAAGCTATTAGTACAAAGTCACTATTACCGTTGCACATATTTCCGCACTGCAACTTAAACTACAAAATGTTATCTTTTCATAAGCACGTCAGAATGCGCCACCAGATCCGTCCTCATACCTTACCGCAGATCTGCAGTAATATAATTCAAATAGGTACGTATGTATATGAAGCTTTCGTAAGCCATGCTTACATGTTGCATCCATCTATTCACATCCCGAATTACCTGAATATTGTTTGTTGTATACAATAGGAGTATTTTGCTGCAGTCCTGCAAACTCCTGGCCAAAATATTAAACGCAGAAGTGTTAATCTCTTCCTACTCAGGACACACATATGCTTGCTGAATGTTAACTACAATTAAGCCAGCCCTCTACATGGAGGATCCCGGGGAATTATAAAACATGTCCATCTGTTGGTTCTGTTTGGAGTGTGGCAAAAGTCCGTGGGATTTGTGGTTGCAGTCTAGGACGGATTGAATTTGACCAACAAGCATCATTGTGCTTGCATCACGAGCTCTTTTTCCTAGTAAGCCTCATTATGATTAGTTGTTACTATAAGTGTGATGGCCAGGAGGTTTGGTTAGAAGCAAGAACGTTTTGGCGGGATTTTATTTCTATGGTGATGAGATATCCTGTTCACAGGATTTTAATAAAAACAATATTAAATCCTTTCAGGTACGATATGAATAAATTTTGAACAAGTTGAATTTTGGCATAAGGTTATAATACAATAAATAAAAACTGGTTGTGGGATTTAAGAGCTTAGTTATAACGGATACAAATGGAAGTTTCTTGGTTTAATTTAATGAGGACTATCATTGCCAGCTTCTTGATTCGAATAAGTACGTTAGGTTCTGTAAATTTGATCAGAAGAAGAAGAAGAAGAATCAAAAGATTTTAGAAGATTAAGCTTAGTTTGCCTTTGTTAAACTGCATATAACCAAAAATTAAAATCCTTTATATTGTCGGATATAAAAATTTCTTTTATGTCAACGATACTCAGTGGTATATAGTGGTTCTTCCTTTTCGCTTTTGAACTTATGGTAAGTAAACTCGAGTTGCGTAGTTCAGTGAAACTCAAGATTGAGCCCCACTGAAGGACTTTGGCAGGCACTTATTTTGTGAATTTTGCGTTTAGACTAAGCAGAATTTAATTAGGCCCTCAGATTTATACAGTACGTGAAAGACTCCTTGTGCGGCACCGGGCTTCAATTACATCTTCGCGCCATTGGGTGCAATTTCAGGAAGGCTAATCATTTTATTTAGCCGGTATTGATTTTCAACCTCATGATTTCAGCTTCTTTCTCCAACCTTGTTGTCATTTGATGGAGACCTATAATCCTATGAGCGAGTAAGCATACTTCATCCGCATAATCAACGTGCTTCAGGTAGGATGTCAGACTCTATCGAATACCTCCTTTTTCTGTGAAGGCTGAACTGTGAACTTCTCTTTTTTCACAGCTTATATGCTAGCCAATAGTTCTTCACGTTCATTGATCCCCTCCCAAGATTCTCCAGAAAGCCAAGTACTGTTGCTTCCCTTCACCCAACGGACTTTTCTTTTAGCACCTGATATGAAAAAAAATTTCATAGCACTCCAGTGGTTTTCGATGACTTCGGGTTCTGTGCTGCTGATTATTCTCATTCCATGAAAAAGGTGTTCCCTGAAGTGTTAGCACGTTCTGGTATCCGTTAGTCTATAGACGTTAAATTCGTGCACTTGAATAATTCCGTTGGGTCTCTGCACTGCAGCGGTTCGAAGTCTTTTGGTAGTTATTATGACATGGAGGTCTCGGGCAAGCTTCATGTTGGCGCCTTTTCTATTTTTAACATCTAGCAGACATTTTCTAAAACGTCGGCTCATCGATTCGGTTGGAAGATGCTTGTCTGTCCGTCGACACCCAGCTGATTTTATGGCACACTTTGTGTTCAAATATGGTGCTACCAATCAAGTCAATCTACCTCTCAACATTGTCATTGTTGTTGTTGTCATTGCTGTTATTGCCAACATAATCATTCAAGACTAAGGAGATGAATAGACATCATTCCACAAGAGTAATATCGCACTTAAAAATAATAAATAAACAAAAACTGAACGTAGTCAGGATTTAATGATTTATAAGTAAATAACTTTGGTCTCTCTTAAGCAGTTGCTCTAAACTATTAAGAACTAAAGTCTTATATCATGATTTAAGTCCCTTTTGAATTTTCTTATATTCCATAGATAAAAGTTTGCAAATTCAACTGGATAAGAATTCTGTATTTGGGATGAACCAGGCTCAATTTTGGGCAAACCACAATCCGTAAGTAGACTTCATTCTATGAAGCAAACAAGACCTTACCGATGCGACGTGACCCTTGCAATACATTGCCCAGTCAGTAATTTTTATTTTATAACGGATGAACATAACAGGTTGACTCAAAGAATTCAAAAACATTTGTCGGAGAATCCATCATTTCTGTATTATTCCATTATATTAGTCTAGGGGTTTATTATACAAAATGATTCAATGCAACAAAATTTAATATGATTGCTTCTATTTCAGTAAACTTTTGATTGATACAACAAATACTTTTAATAAGCGACTAATATACTTTGGCGGACGCACGACCGATTTCGTCGGAGTTAATGCTATTACTAATTTAAGTTACGCGTGTTTTCTTCAATATGTGTAGGGACGCCTATTCTCTTTGTCACGTCTTTCGTTTTTCGTATTTGTCTGTGTCAGTATTGCTCTCGATCGTTCATCATAGGGTGTGTGCCCACAGAATTGGCTGTCGTACATTTTTAAAATAAGTTAATTTCATCAAATTGTAGGTACTCTTTATGATTGCAATTATTTACTTTAAGTAAAATAAATAATTTTAGCACACTTAACATACTTTAGCACATATTCACCTTAATATCATGTTTTCTCTCCAAATATTTACTTAGTTATTAATTCAATTTATGCGATTACAACGACATCAAGCAATTCTTAACCAATTAGGAGATGAATTCATTATTTCGTAAAGCATCACCCGTCCCCACCCCACAACGTAAATAATATACATTTTCCATTTCCACATTGTAACTTCCGGTGCAACCAAAACTTGTTACAATTGCAACATTGAAGTTCTTCTTCAAAGTTGCAAGAGTATATAGTATTTAGCAAGGACAATATACAATATACCTCTCCCGTAGATGTCCTTCATCATCCTTCTTACGTTCTTCTCCCGCAAACAATTTCAAACAACAAAACAATTGTTCACATGAAACGCATCAAAGAATTCTGCACCAGAATCCTGCAGCCGTTGTCATCTCCCCTTCCACACCCACCAATCCAACTTTTAGTGAATTAATGAAAATACAACCTCCTGCTGCTGCAGTTGAAAGGACCGGCCATGGCATACAACACTGTTGCTTTCATTTACTTTATTGCATCTCCTGACTGCCGTGGTTATTATTACGACAATTGCTGCTCATGGTTTTACTGTTAACCGAGTATTGTTTGTACTGTGTGGATGGTACTTTTCAGTACATGACCTTCGACGTTGCAAGTCTTCGCAAATACTAAAACAAGTATTTGCGAGAGAACCAAACTCCGAGCATACCACAACCTATCATAAAAATATGGACGTTGTGTTTTGTTCGTCCTGCAGGATTCAAAAGGTCAAAAGTGAGAGGTTAAAGATGTTTCCAGAGCGGCGCGGGTGATACATCATCGTTGCATTGATATGCACTTGCAGCACATCAGGTCAAGTTTTGGCTTTGTCTAGGGTGACCCACCAGGATGGTCAAGAAATTCTTGTACCTTCGCCTTTATCATATACACATACAAATTTTGCGTGTCAAATTCAATTATTTAACAATTTCCTTAGGAACAGACGAAGAACAAGCTCTCTGGCTTTTAAATTGAAATTGAAAATGTTGCATTTGTAAGTGGATTATTTAAGGAAAATATAAATGAATTAAGCATAGAGGAGTGCTAAGGAATATAAAGTTTATTCAAAGCAATTGCATTTGAACGCTCCAAGCAAAAGTAATTTATTTCACATGTTCTTTGGCAGAGTTGCTCGGGAAGAGATATTAGGAAGGTATACGCAGATTATGGCAAGGAGCGCACCTGAACCGCCTTGTCTCTTGCCAAGCCTCTGTTAGAAGATAAATACTATGCAGAGGCTAGTTTACGGTAATCTACTCTTCCTCCTTGTCGTTGGGTTTGGTAGTTTTATTGGAATTAAAATATATTACTCTGCGATATGGATGAAGTGTTCAGAACTAAACCAGGCAAACATTGTGTTCCGGCTGGATTTTCAAATAGCTTCCATGGGATGAACTTTGAATTTATGATGTAATGGCGAATTTATTTAAAATGATGGGCGGATGTGTGGGTGGATGGAAACCATTTTGTATGCCCTAAGGTAAATCAAACACAAGAACATCAGGATTGCAGGGTAAGCAATATTGGCAATTCCTGGGGCAGTAGTTTCTTGTTAAAACATCTAAGATGAAATTATTGACAGATGTTTAAGTTCTTATATCAACTTAGTGAACCCAAAACATCTTGACACTAGGGTATCAGATGTAAGATTTATATTATTGACGTTAGTATTTCTCAGCCTGAAATAGAGTGAACTGTATACAGCTCCTATGTACATCCTTTGCAGTCCCGTTTTATTTGGCTTCAACTGCAGTGGTTTTCAATCGACATTTTGGAGTTCCACAGGGGTCTATGTTTGGCCTTTTCTTTGTTAACTTAAATGAAATCATGTAGATCAATATAAAGAATTAAAAAAAGTTTTGTTTTATGTTTGTTTTAATGTAATTTTGTTTAAATTGTGTTAAATTTGTTGATTATGTTTGGGCATACTGTGTTAGCGATTAAAAGTCTATGTAAGGGGTGTTTTTTTTTGTAAGAGGCAAAGAACTTTTTTATAAATAAAACAAAACAATTTCAATGAAATGACCTAAATGTTGTCTTTAAATTTAATGTTTAAAAATAATTTCTGACATATGGCTTCCGCGACTGCGCCTTATGAACGCCATCTAGTCCATCTCATTTTGCACCACTTTTTAGAGCATAACCGGTCTTATTTCGTCAATAGTGCATCGAATGTTAGCTTCGAAATGATCGTGACTGGTTTATCAGAATACATATCCGTTAAGCCAGAAATGAGCCTCATCGCTAAAAACTATTTGACGATAAAAATGCAAGTGGTGGGCGGGCAGATACCGAATTACTGACAACGTTGCGCGGCGTTGGATCGACAAATTCTGGTCCTCTGTCACACTCACGTCTACGGCGGCGATGACTTCTTCATGGAGCATGGTACGTGCTCGATTTGAATGAATTTGAATTTGAGTGAATGTAGACATAAATCTATACATAGTTTTGCATATTATCTGCTGAGATAGACGATTATACGCACGGTAAACTTAACAAAGTGCTCTATAAGTTTCGCGAACATTAAATAAAAATCGCAAATTAAATTTCCACGATTTGTAAACTTTGCTCTGGTGTTAGCCTTTGAAAAAAACACTTCATTGGCAAGACAGCTTGTTTGACAGTTATCCCTATCAAAAGTTCTATACCTCTAAAAAGTAAAAGAGTTGGTTGTCTGTAAAGTCGGTTTACGGACGATAATTTTACGTGATAACGTCATAAGAAAACATTGATGGCAGCAACACGAACATACAGCCCATCAACTCACATCCACACACACACACACACACACCAATATCTACATCTACTTTCTACTTTAACAAAACTCCGTCTATTTTGTATTTCTTTTTCTCTTCTTGTTCTTTTTCATGTTCGCTTCGTGCTTGCGATCGATTTTGGTTGAAAGAACGACAGTATCGTAGCGTTTCACTTTTCTTATCATCATGAGTCATGTTATTTCGTATGTGTAGCGTGTCATCGATTTATAAGACGTTATCACGTCAAAATGAAAATTGAGTTTAATTCAAAACAGGTTTTTAACCAGCGCCAGTAGCTGCCATGTGGCTATGGATCCACTTCCTTCAGTCGGGATAGTTATTGCAAGTTCATACTCTCGTATACTATGTACATGTTGATCCCCCCATTTGGATGACGGCTGACTTTTATTTTTAATTCAACATGTTCCAGTTATTTAATTATTTCCCACAGGTAAACTACCCCCCCCCCCAAAAAAGTAATTATATTTCAGATGAAAGGAAAACATTATCCTTTAAGCCATCCATTGAATAAGCTAACAATTCCCACACACGTATCAGTATATGTATAGCTCTCTGTCTAATCAATAAATCGATTACTCGCTCCAGCAACGAGACAACAAATTTCGCAAAACAAATTGAAAATATTACGATTATCGTCCGAAATTCATCAATTACGCATTAACTAATTACGCTCCTAATTTCGGGATTATTTTCCAAAATGTGTACATTCATTTAAAGGTGAAACTGAATCATATCAATTTGCAGTCGTGGGTTGGGTTGGGATGTTCGGATCCAGAGTACACATTCAGCGGGCTATATCCTCTCAAAAGCTTAAATCCCTGCAGCCTGGACTATGTATATCAATTATGTATTTACAACAAGCCCACCACTTCAGATGTCTGCCTCTACGTGCCGCGTCATATGAACCGCATTTCCATTAGCCAGGTCGCATCTTTACAAGCGTAATCAATACAAAAACCAAAATTTACTTGCCCACAGGATTTAGGGCGCGCTCAACAAAATATTCAAAACTATACTATTTCATTCATTTTATTAGAATTTACTAATTAGTTAATCAATTAACGAAAATTCATCTGTTGGCGGTGGGATAATTGGTATCGAAAGACACCCTTCGTCAGAGGGGGAAGCGATCAAAATTAACCAACAAATAAATACGACTTTAATTGGATGCAATTTAACTCAATTGAAGTCTTTATATGCCCGGAGGCTGCATCCGTCGGGGAATAGTTTTTTTGATAATATATGGCAAATTAATGTTGTAATTTATGAACCAGGATTTATGGGTTTTTATCGTCCTTAGGTGGAAAAAAAAAGAATTGCTGAACCGAGTTGAGGGTTTGGTGTCAGCATTTGGGTTTGTGCCTCATTGATTGCTTTCCATGCTGCAGCTTGTGGCAAATCATTTCAATTTCATTAAATGAGATTAACATATTTAATTGCATTTTTTTTTATCTAACTGCCGCTTGATTGGACGTTTCTTAAAATTAAAAGTTAAATTAATTTGATTGGTGTGAAAAAAAAAAAATTTTGCACTGATTCGGAAACACTGGATAAACTTTGGTAACTGAAATTGAGGTTCTTGCATGAATTCATAATAAGTTTGTCAGCCAGATTGCTATCAATGAAATTCATAAATAGATGATAGAATGGGATCAAGAGACGAGTTTCAATGCAGAATCCTGGTTACTCCAAGAGTTTCTAAAAAGAATCTTCTGGCCACCAGCTGTCCGTCAGGTGTTATTTAATATGGGATTACAACATCCCCGAAGCTGTTGAATCAGGAAGATATGCAACCTCGAACGTCCCCATTGTATTGTTTACGAGCACTTTGACATTCTTCCATGCGTTCGAAGAAGCTTAAGTTTAACGAACCGTTTGTTCATCCCCAAATCTAAAGAAATATATTGCGTTCGGCAGAGTTCCGATCAATAATCCGAAACTTCACAACATATCGACCATATCGACAGAAAGGTATATAATTTTGCCAAAGTGCCTTCAACATTATCAAAACTTTCCAAATAGCTTGGCTCGATTTAAATACCCTAAAACGATATCAGTGAACACCCTCAATGCGGCATGGCCTTAGTCATCCACTATCAATTCCCCCCAAAAACTGAAATGATAAAATCAGGAATGCTCAACGATTTTAAAATTCAAATTGAGGAACACCACTTCATCCCATCCCGACTATTTCTACCTTGAGGTTGAGTGCAGATTTATTCAAGTGTAAATTGACGATAGCAAAGTCTGTGTTTGTGTATTCCCCACACCAGTGAACAATGTGGAGCTGTTGCTGTGGTGATACCGGAACTAATCCCAAAGTTAGGTGATAACAATATGGTGGTGTCGGTATAGGGAAGGGAGAGCAAACAATATCTATTTGTCTGTCTGTCTGTCGGTCCATCAAACAGTTTGAGATGACAAAAGTTATTCCCACTCGAACTTGGTATACCTACAGCTGGAAGTTTCCATTTTCGACTCGGATTTCTCTCAAATAGGGTCTTCCGCAATATTGCAACTCGCTCTCAAGAAAAACACCTTGTACGCCAACAAAATAAATGTCAGTTGGTTACTTCCGAAACAACCGATGACCAAACTATGTATACTTGGGTGCACACGTTAGGTGAAAAGTTTTGCGGCTAAGAGTCTTGGGTTGCGCTTTCGTAAGTAAAATCCGTTCTTAGTTTCTATCCAATAAGAGGTTGACTGTGCTTTACAGAAGTTTCTCTGGTGTTTTTCTTTTGGGTTTTATGTCATTCCAAAGCTGTAAATAACGAAATGCTCCATGACGAGCCTTAAAATTGAAAAACCAACACGAAGGATAGGTTAACTTTATTCTATCTTAAATATGGTCTTCGTGGAAAACGAATTAGTTTCCTCCTTGAAATATTTCCGCTCGCCTTAACGGTAATTGTATATAATTTTTTTTTTTTTTTTTTTCAACTCTGGACTGGAAGGATAACAGCAATAACCGAACCGACTACTTGGTTTGGGCATTTCTTCCTCATTTTTTTTTAGGTGATTCAAAGCACTTTTATATTTTTTCGGGACAAAAGTTTCCAGTGAGGAGAATTAAGAACTCCCTGAAGGAGGAAATGCGTTAGTATGGCAGAAAAAAAAATTAAACTGGATAAACATTTTTTCTAGGACTTGTCTTCGGGATTTTTCTTCTTTGTAAACTGTTGGGAAGTCATGGAATATTTAAAAAGGGTTAAAAAGGGATAGTTAATAAATAAAATATTGATGAGCGGTTATAGAGCGAGTTATGTGCAAGTATTTCTACTTTTTACAGGTTTTGAAAAAAAAGAAAAGTTTTTTCGCTAAATATCCTTTGGGAAAAAGTTAAAATCAAGTTTTTTATGGTGCAATTACAGTATTTCTCTGGAGCATCTTTTTATGGTGCTGTAGCTGTGAAAGTTTGCACAACGACTTTTTTTTTGTTGGTTTTGTACGATAAAAAGCATTAAGAAAAATGTTTACAGTGAATGAAAAGTTTTTTTAATTTTTTAACTACATTTTCATTGACAGATGGCAATGAAAATGGGAGTTTTTGCTGGTTCGGAACCATCAGATAGACTTTATAATGCATGGTCTACTAACAAACCTGTGTTGATGTTTTTAGGAATGAAAAAACTCTATACTTGTGGATTATGTTTATTTAATGCAAACATGAGAAATATCCAAAACATCAGAACTTTTTGAAACCTGACACTTCGGTGCCCCAAAAGCAAACAAAATTCTTATTCAATTATGGCCCCTCGCTCATGATGATTTTGGATTGAAAATTGTTCCCTTTTTTGTTGAGATTTAGGACGTGTTTGGTAGTCAACATCCAACAGCTGGTAAGCATGCTGCATCTGTTTACCTCTTAAAGCCGAAAACAGATGTGCAGAGAGGCCGCCTGCATTTATGCATGCAGCGCTGTCCCTAAACAGATGTGCATACTTTTTGGCACTTAGTATTGCTTTATTAATGTCAAAGTGCAGCGTTACCACTGGACGTTTTTGAAAAGTTGCAAAAAAGTGACAATAAAAAGAAGTTCCCTTAAAAATAATGCAAATAAAATCAAATTTGTATGAATATTTAATTTGGGGGATACAAATTCCAACGAATTCGACAGAAATTATTTTATTTGAAGACTTTAACACTTAGAAGTATTTTTTTTTTAATATTTCCTGTATGGGGTTATAAATAAAGGTTCCGCCATCTAACGTTTTTTTTTTTTCAACTAGTGCTTATTTCGTGAATGGTAACACTTAGCTCATGTCTGATTTGACAGATAATTAGTTTTATCCTTCCGCTGAACGAATATGGTTGTGTATACGCTTGAACATGCCATACAGCCGAAGCTACACTCGATGGTTTGGGCCCTGTTTTTGAAGATCGCATTATCAGCCGCAGAGCTGATGTCGTTTGGCCATCTCGGAGCTGCGATTTGACACCGTTGGACTATTATTTGGGGAGTGCGGTAAAAGATAAGTGTTACGCCGACAAGCCAGAGACAATTGACGCTTTAAAGGACAATATTCGTGAAGCCATTGGTATAATACAGCTGCACACAATCGATAATGTGCTTAAAAATTAGACCGATCGTGTAGGCTACTGCATGGCCAGCCGAGGCAGCCATTTGAATGAAATTATTTTCCATTTTTAACCGCAAAAATTGTACTTTCAAAAAAAAAAGAAGAAATTTGAGAAAATATTCAGTAGTTTCTTTTATAGCATTTAAAAAAAAAAAGAAAAAAAAGTTATTTGGCGGACCCGTTATTATCTGTATGGCTAAAAACTGTCACCAAATTGTATATTGTGTATGTGTTGTGTATGTTTTTTTTTTTTTGAACGAAACGGCAAAGATTTTATTTTTTTTTAGTATCATATTCATATAAGTGAATAAAAAAAATAATATTACAATAAAAACTATGATGAATTGTATAATTTCAAGTAATTTAAAAAAAAAATTAGCACAGAAAGAAAAGTGGTAGCAAAAGTGTCACAGTGGTAACGCTGATTGACAAGTGTGGTTTATATCAGTATTACCAGATATATTTTATTTACATTTTTTTGTTTGTTGTTGTGGCTGCAATGAAACTAGGCATCTATTTAAGGATTGCAGACATCGTGCAGAGCGGGCTGCATGCAGACTCTGGAATGGGGGAACCTACGTAATTTATTTTGGCTGCATTGTAAAAGGCTGCACATCTGTTTTGACCATACATTTAGAATGGAGGTGAACTTGGAACCTGGAAATTCAGGACAAAACTGACAAGCAAACAAAGACAAACAAACAGATTAACAAATTAACAAACAAAAGAGAATGTGCTACCTACCACTCTTCTACAAATGTACGTCAGTTATAGTCAGATTCTCGAGGTATATAGTTTACGGCGGTAATCGGCAATGCAAATATTATTGTGAAAACCAGGGGTGGAATCGCCTAAGGTGATATATGATAAGTGATTGTCACAATCAAAAAATTCAGAGGTGGAATCGGCTAAGGTGATATGTGACAGTCACATTTCTGATAGTCACATGTGGTCACATTAGATTTTCAGTCTGCGTAAAGTGATCATAAGGAAAATAACAAAGACAATTATTCTGGCATCATCTTACTCAGACTGAATTTTTTGATTGTGACAATCACTTATCATATATCAACTTAGCAGATTCTACCCTAGTTTCTAAGAATTGAAAAAAATGTTAAAAATGTTTTAGAGAAATAATTAATATTATTACTTTCAGATGAGAGTTGTGATTTATTTACTGGAAAAGAAGTAGAACCCCTACACGGTAACACAACATTCCTACCAAAATGTCAAAATAGAATTGACATTCGCCGCCATTTGCAAAAGTTATAGACCTTTCTATAATAGTCTGATTACTTTTCTTCCTTCTGTCTATAAAAAAACAACTAAGATTTTTTTTTAAATTGAAACTATGGTTTCAAGACTACCTCCGTTTTTCTGATGCACAATATTTTTGTAAATTTTTGAAAACATAGATATGTGGAATTTATTGACAACAATTTGTTTAATACAAGTTTATTGAAGAAAGCTAGACTGGATTGCGACCGATCTTTTGTATTGATTGGGTGGAGTTTGAAGACTGACTGACTATATACTTTACAGGCATCTGGTTATGGCTTTGCAAGAGACGCTTTTCTTCTTCCCACGTCATTCTTTATTCGATCGTTAGTGTTGGTGTGTATAGTAAAGTAAACAGTGCTGTCGGCGTAGTCTGTCCATGTTCTGTCGCTTCTATCCTACAGATATATTTGTTAACAATAAAAAAACAAATCAATTAAAAAAAATCATTTTCAACTGAAACCTTAACTAATTAAGTATAGCAAGAAAATGTTAGGTTTTCATGTTCTCATTAAACACCTGCATATAAATCTTGAATAATTAATCCCCTTTTCTATCGTTTCTGCTAAAAACACCTTCCTGCCGACAAAATCCA
This sequence comes from Platycheirus rosarum, assembly GCA_963971375.1. Taxonomy (NCBI): domain Eukaryota; kingdom Metazoa; phylum Arthropoda; class Insecta; order Diptera; family Syrphidae; genus Platycheirus; species Platycheirus rosarum. The sequence goes on along the minus strand of OZ020510.1, from coordinate 2,006,488 downwards.
AATTAATTTCCTGATCTCAGTTCATCGAAGAATTCCACAAAACCTATTCTCAAAGCAAGAACAATAAACACCTCGGTTAACCCGACAACAAAAGAAAAAAAAAAAAAACCTGGAAATAAAATAGATCGAAAAAGTTTAATTAAAACCGCCATTTCAACACCCAACCCCTCTACATTGTGACATTCCAACGCGCCCTTTTAACTTCACACGTTCACACGATGCGGCGGCGGCGTTGGCGTTGGCGGCGGCAAAAACACCCCATTCAATTGGGGTCTCTCTTGAGTGATGCAATAATTTCTCTGTGTGGTTTCCTGTGTCTTTTCTATCCTCGCACATCCTACTCCCGGAAAGTTACGGTTGTTTTCTAATATTCGATCTGTTTCCGGTTTGTGTTTGTGTGTTTTGTCGGTCGTCCTGTTTTTGAAATTTCCCACCAGCCAGCCCTTGCGGTGGATTTTTATTGTGTATGTTGGTGTCGTGGAGTGCGACTCCTTTTCGGGGAACCTGAATGTTTTGTGGCACATCGTGGTGGGATGGAAATGAACAAAAAAAAAATGAAAACAATGAGCCACGGAACAACAAAAGGGCAGTTTGGGCGCCACACACATCATGGCATCGGGAAGGAGTGGAACAAAAGAAACGTTTCTTTGTTTTTATTCCTTTTTTTTTGCGTTCTTCTTGTTGTTGATTTTTTTTCAATTACACGTTCTCTGTCGGAGAATTTTTGTTTCAGAAAAAAGGATGTGAAAGTGCCTTTCGAGATTCGAGTTACGAATACGATAGCTTTGTTCTCTGAAAACATTCAACCTGAGCTAATTAGAATTCAAGTTGCGCACACAAAAAGGAACAGAAAATGTGCAACAAGTTTGTATGTTGATTATGTAATGCGTAAGCGTTTTGGTGTGTTGGATCACTACTCAGATGGTCCTGGGTTAATTACAACTTATTTTATCTAAGAATCTTTTTGAGATCAGATAAGTTCCGACAAAGGAAAAAGGAAAGATATAGTTCTATATGGCTCTTTAGAAGCGAACATTTTGTATGCCTGCCCTTAATTAAAAAAAAAAAACTTTTTCTAAAGCAGCAACTGCCCTTTTCAAAAGTTTCTACAATGTAGTGTAAACAGATTCAACAGAATAAAATCTCATAATAGTAACCATATAGTTACTGTTATCTAAACTCCAAAATGATATATCACGATTTAATGTTTAACAAAATTGCTAAATTATTAATATGCTAACCCCCTTAACACTTAATCCCGAAATCTGTTCACACACAATGCGAAGCAGCCCCATTGACCATTGAACTACATCCTCGATATTGGTCCCCAGACATCAACTAGTTTAATTCCAGAGCTGTCCTATTTTATTATCACTTTGGCGCACCGGCACAATCAACGCTAAACAATTGTCATATAATGTTAGGCCATTACGGCCAGATTTTCCAACACAAAAGCGAATAAGAAGAACATTAATTCCGTCGACTCCAACCGCCCACCCACCGAAACCAATGTCACACATTCTAATGCACATCCACGCTTTTACATCGAAGATATTAATCGAAATGTGTTTCCATAACCCTAATCGACGACCAAGGGCTGCCCATAATCCCTAAACACCGAACCGCGCGTTTGGGGCAATAGCGTCGTTGTCGTTGTCGTCGTCTGGACATGTACATGGAAATGGACATTCAAAAGGATTTTATATACATGTGGAATAATTTTCTGAAACGGTTTTTGTGTGTGCCGACTCTGGGGAACGAATGGAGTTCATTGGGGGTTGAGTTTGTACTATTTCACTGTCCTTGCTTTTGCTCTTAGAAATACGAAAGTTTTCGTTCAAGGATCTACAGTCGCACACATCGACAATCCCACGAAGCCGTTTAGAGTACAAAGAAACAGCGGTACAATTGCTTGAAGTGGGTGGAAGATCCATTAAATGTGCTTAATGGCCTAGAAAATTGTGCCCAGACAATAGCGGCGAGTAGTAGTTTTCTTAGTGTGATGTCCGGAGACGATACAACCTGCTACATTGTGTAACCAATTGGAATATTGTTTCATTGTCAGAGAAAGTTGTTGGTCTTAATAATAATTATAAGAGGCTTATTGGAAATTGTGGTGATAGTGAGGACATATATTGTTCAAGGACGGTCTGGAAATTTCTGTTGGTAGGTTTCTATTTCTTGAAAGACAAGATAAAAGCTTTGAGAATTTTTATATGAACAGGAAATGAATGAAACAAATTTATAATTCCGTTAAGGAAGGAACACAGAGATACAATACTCTAAAGAGGGCCTTTTATTAGCTCATTAAAGAATACAAGGAAGCATACAATACTATAGATTTTATTTCCTTTTTTTTTTTATTGTTTTGTTCAATTTTTATTGTTGTAAAATTGTGTCCAGACCAAAGAAATATTTGTTTAAACATTTTAGAAACATGTTTTTTTGTTTCTGAAATATTTTTTAAATGTTTCTGAAATGTTTATTTAGGTCTGGACGCTTCGCGAAACATTTCTGAAATGTTATTCTGTTTCCCATTCCGAATGGAAAACTTTCTTTATTTTTCAAGCATATAAGCACATTTTCTGAAATGTTTTTTAAGCAAATGTTTCTGTCTAATTTTTTTCAAATCAAACCCAAAAAAACACTCGATGAGGTTTGACAGTTTTCACTGGGAATTTCTGGCTTTCAATAAAAATATTTTTAGTGGACTTCTGGGTTGATTCCTCTAAAAGTAATTTTATAAATTTAGGGACCTACAATTAAAAGAGTATTTTTAGTTTTTATTTTAGCTTCCTTAAATGTATTTTCCATATGAATTCACATTAATGAGTGTCATCAGGTACCATATAAACATAATATCCAATCAAGTCGAGAAAAAATTAAAATAGAATTTAATAGAATCAACTCTCAGATCGAGAAGGTTTTAAGATTTTTAATGGAATTTTGTTTAATTTTTGTAATGTTTTAATTATATTTAAACTATGTGCTTGTATAACACACTGCCTTAAAGGTAAAACTGGAGGTTCCACGATACTAGCTAAAAAAAATGAGCATGACTGCAATTCATTCAAATCTTTCAAATTGTTTTCGTTCCTATATTAAGATATATTCAGTATGTTCGTATCGATTTAGCTATCTTAAATCATATTGTTGTCTCATCTGGTGTTCCTCCACCAAGTCTCTTTGGATCATTTCCATTTCTTACTGTTATGTTTTAAGCTAGGGCGATGTGACGACACTAACTCTACCGACAACGACAGCAGTACCGATGACAATTGATGACTAATACAAACACGAACGATTAACGAATAACGTGGAAACTGAGAAGGAAAAAAGTGCCCCCTACAAAAACCAGTTTTGCAATAAAGAGAATCATATTTTTCGCTTAGGATAGAAGCACAGTCTTCAAACTCATCTAGTTAAGATCAGTCGCTCGCTAGAGATTAAAAATAAATAAACAAGGTGTCTTATATTTTTTATCAAAATAAACCTCTTAGACTTTCTTTTAAAATTAATTGGAAATCCTACATAAATGATTAACTCGATGTTCTCTGGAACTCCTTACGTCTTATGATTAGATGATACAAAGTTCTTGAGGTGTATAAATGATTTGATGGTGTTTATCCTTCTGTACAAAGACCTCGAAGTCTTGTCATAAATATTCCAACAGTCATTGGCCTTGAATTACCAACAAATAAAACTTGGACATTTCTATGTATTTTAATAACGTAAGAACTCCTTAGTCTTTTGTACCTATAATTTCTAACAATCAGTTCACAAAACTGTATTAATGTGTGAACTAGAAACTGGGTTCCCAAAAAATTAAAAGAATAAACCTTAAATCCAAAAAATTCAACAGCTGTTTTTACTCTCATGTATATGTATGTACGTATATATATATACATTATCACAGGTAAGCATTCGAACTTTCCCGTTGGTAAAAATTCGGGTACTAAAACGTTTAAAATCATGAAATAATAATTCTATTCTCTTGCTATATCCACTCTTACACCACAATGTAGGTCAGATCAAAGGTTGGATCTCCCCAGGTATCTAGAATAATACTCAAGCTTTTGGTTGTACTAGTGGTTCGCATAATAAAGTGAAGCGGAGGGAATATAACCAAGCTCCATGCAAAAAGGGACACTTGTTAAAACAAACGTGTGGTTGTTACATCCTCGGAAATAATTCTCCAAATAACATATAACAATCCTACACAATGGTGTATATGGTCTCCTTTTTGTGGCTTAAAAAAGGATTCTTTTCAGACCTTCCTGGAAGCTCATTTATAATTAAAGTAACAGTTTGATTGTTACGGCTAATCCTGCTTTTTCCTTTTTTCTGAAAAACGTGAATTTCTTGTAAGTGGTTTAAAGTATCCTAACTCAGGGAAATTAATCTAAATCCTTATTGTGTGCACAATACATATACATGTTTCTAGATTGTAGATAATAGTGTTCCTGAGTTCTATATCATTATCTTGAATTTCTTTTCTGGAAGAATTCCTGTTTGTCTGAGAAAATATTTATGAGTTTATTTTAGGTTTATTTGTTTATCTATACAAACGAATAACAAACATATTTGTGTATATAAATTGAATGTGAGAACATCAAAGAGTAATTCAAATCAAACATATTTGAAAAGGGTTTAGTTTCGATATGTAGTGGCTTTTTGCAAACACAAAATCAGAATCACAAAAAAAATGGGACACAAGAAGGAAAAGTTGAACGAAATCTGTATTTTATCAATTCCTCCAACTCATATACCTTTATGTCCAATTTGTGATTTTTTCTTATTTATTTTATATGAAAATGCTAGGACCTGCAATGCATCCGAAGTTATTTTCAATCAAGAGAAGGAGATAAGTCTTTGAATAGAAATTTTTCGAATTCAATATTTAAAGTTTAAGATTTATTGATAATTGGGAAACTGTTGGTGATTTTTACAAAAATTGAGGTGGAAATGGTTCTATTTCGGGGTTAAGAAAGCCTCAGTCTAGATATATACATATAAAGATAAATATTTTGTGCATCCAAAAAAATAAAACCGACGAAACAGAGCCCGTTTTTCAGATCTTAAGACAAAACTTTAGAAGATGTTCAATTATGGAGAAAAATAAAGAATTATACTCAACGTTGAAGAGATACTTTTTGGTAATATCTTGGCTATTCCGAAGTCCAGGTTATTCTCTTCAAAATGTATGTAAGAAAACCAAAAATATGCCCTTTGAATAGATTTCCACAGAACACTTTCCGAAGGATAAACTTCTTCTTGTAGCCAGAGATCTGAGACGCCAACCCACACGAGGCTCAACAGGTAAAAATCCATCCTGAAAAAGTTACCGTTTGTTGTGTATTGTGGGGCAGGTGGCATCATTGACCGGTACTTTTTCGAAAACGACCGGTTACCGTCAATGTCGAGCGCTATAGAACTGACGATAACCAATTTCTTATAGCCCTAATTAAACCATATGGTGGTTTCAGTAGGACTGTCCTAAATGCCACACAGCGGACATTCTGCATGAATCCCCCAAGGTCATTTGATTTGATTTGACAACGCTAGACTTTTTCTTGTGATATTTGCTGAGGTCGGTCAGAGGTTTATGCAAATAATCTTTAATCGACCGATGCTCTCAATCTCTCTCTCTCAATAACACAATCTATTGCTCAAACTCAAATTTATAAATCACAACACAAACACAAACAGGTTTACGTATTCAAACGCACGACGAACAGAATAGACGTACCAGGGTAGCACAAAGAGCGCACGCCTCTCTTCATTATTTTTCTTCTTTACTTTTGTCCATTATTTTCAATATGTCGATGAAATCAGTTTAGTTTGAACCGCCGTAGCGATTGCCTCGTTCGCCACAATCCCACCGCCACTTATATCGTAGAGTTTTGAGTAAAAATCTTGTAGTCAAACAGTTAATAAAGTTTAATCATTAAAACGTTGAATTGAAGTGATTTTGTACATGAAATAGAGCCAAAGAAAGAATTCTAAACAAAGATCTTACATGTATGACAGTAAGTTAACGGAAGCTGAAATGAAGATGCCTGGCATGACATCAAGAGTAACAGAGGTTGATCGAATAAGGATCGATAAAATCCAAGAAAGCCTCCAGCACTAACACACACATCACTTAAAAACTCAGTTCAAAAGGCAAAAACATACGATATTCCAACACAAAAACAAAACAGAAAATATTGCTAAATGAGTAAAAAAAATTGTAATACCAGTGATTTGAAAGTAAAATATTTGTTTTTTTTTTACAAAAAGTCGATTCTTTATTTAATATTATAAAATATTTTATTAATTATGTGTGTTTTCGCTCTTCGTTCACAATTTGTTGTATACTAAAAACATAAAAAAGGCGGCAATTGCTGTGCTTTTCAAATAACTTTTTTTTAAAGTTAAATAGCTAAATTACCAAAAAATTGTTACTATAATCAGCTTAACTTTTTTCAGCAAATTGATAAGATGTAAACCCTAATTCCTTGATACCTTCCATACGCCTACCTTGGCGGAACTACAAAACATGCCCTGCAATCTAGTTTGCTTCCTCTTTTTCATCAATTCCCAACCTAAGCCAATACAAAATACAAAAAACAGCTAAACCCTGACCCTTCGTTCCAGCTAGCAATATATACATTCCGAAGCAAGCAAATAAAGGAATATTTATTCAAAAGTCAAATTTCTTTTCAACCATGATTGTTATCCCCAATCAAATATTGAATTCAAAAAAAAAAAAAAAAAAAACACACCCACATAGGATGAACCCGACTTTAAAAAAGGCTTTACCCGCCAGTATGAGTACCTATACACCAGAGCAGAGAAAAACACTGAGTATTGTGTAAAAATCACGTCCGGTACAGTTACAATGGAAGAAACACATTTCCGTATGGGAGGAGAACTCCAAAGAAAAGGATTTAAATTCCCATTTTGGACACATGTTACGATTATTCTGCAAAAACACACACTTAAACCCAGAATCCAACCTGATTCAACGGTCATCCTGGCGACGCGACGCTCACAAGGAGAAGCAATTTCAATGGTGGCGGTGACGCTGCTTCGGCAACGAATGACAGCGACATGAACATTCAACCCGTGTCTAAACAATACAAAGACATTTCAAGGATTTTTTTGTGTCAGCTCCACTCGTTGGTTGTTGTTCTTTTCTTTTCTTTTTTAGTTTGTTGTCTTTTCGGTGAAATTGGCAAACATCATGTTCGTTCGTTAGTTTACTCGTCCGGTTCGATTTTGTATTTCCTTTTTCCTTTTTTTACATCAGCAGCTTTAGGTCCCATATCAAATATCCTTCCGCTACAGAAATTGATTTTACCATATCGTGTTTTTGCTCGTTAGATGCACATTTCCTGTATTCAAGAAGCAGAAAAAGGATTGAATGGATTGCAGAGTGGCATCCATATCCTTAGTGGTGCTGCAGATGGTGACTGTAGCAGTTTTACATACACCAAACTCCCAACATCGAATACAGTAATCGCTTTAAATCTACTCGCCGCCGTCGATTGATCAATAAAAAGGATTAACATTTATTTGGCGCACTCTCTGGCAAATCGTTTGTGCGACTTAAAGGATGCATGCAGCAGTGCAAGGCTGATTGCCCAAAGTAATTGAAAAATATTTGTGTGGTTTCAATTTTGTCTGCAGGCTAAAAGTGTTAGCAATGCAGCAAAGGTAATGCCTTTCGGAGACGTGTTTGCAGATCTGTGTTCACTCTATTTAATTGGGTGTGTGTTAATATTTTTGACGCAAAGGTGGCGTTGTAAGCTACTAAACCATAAAAAAGAGTGCAAACTCGCTGTAAGATAGTTTTAGCATATGAACATTTAATGACCATGTTTTTGGGTGATATGTACACTTGTTTTAATCAAGGATTTTGTTTAAAATATATTGAAGTTTTTAAATCAAATAAAAAAGTTCACTAGGGCGTATGCGTACTCTCATTTGCTTATGTATTTTACAACGCACATGAAAACTTTACTTGAAACAACTATTAACGTTTTAAATTCTTTTGGACTGCCACACAAAGAGTAAATAATATCTTTAAGGATGCAGGGAGATTCAAGCGTTAGCTAAAAGGAAGGAAACTTTTTTCAGAGGAAAGATAAAGATAATTAATACGGACAAGAAAAAATAATCAAAAAACTTGTTGTTCGAGAGGGGCAATTGTTTCAGCGGTAGTTTTATTTCCTATCAATCTTAACGCTCGATTTTGTATTCAATCAGGTGAAGCGATGGTTGCCAAGCATCTGCCCAGAGGTGAGAGTTATACTCGAGTTTAGGGTGTATAAACGCTTTATAGATTGTAGCCAGATCAGATGGGGAAAAATACTTCTTACACCAATACAGAAAACCTAAGCACTTAGCAGCATTCTTAGGAGGTCATTGACACACATACCGAGTACTGAAAACTTTTCGGTTTCTTCGATGTAAGTGTTCATGGACAATGGCATTGGGGGTATGTTTAGCTTTAACGGCAGAAAACAGCATTGAGTTTTCGAAGCATTAAACTCCACACGATTCCTATTACCCCATTTGACAATGCTGTATAAATCGGAGCTTATTGAGCTTGACATACGGTTCCGTTGCAATTGTACGTCCAAAGGCAGAGAACGTGAATTATCGAACGAATATGAAAAGCTGAGGGTAGAGTCGCCGGTAAAACAGTTAAGTGGATTAGAAGTAACAGACAGAAGATCATTTATAAAAATGAGGAAAAGAGTCGGAGACTGAACAGAGCCCTGAGGCACACCAGCATTTATTTTGTAGGAATCAGACTTGAATCCGTCTAATACAACTTGTATTGAACGGTCCAAAAGATAGCCTCTAATCCAACGAACAAGAGTATTATCGATCCCAAAAGTACGCATTTTCGATAAGAGAGCTTCATGCCAAACTCTATCAAATGCCTTGGAGATATCAAGAGCAATAATCTTACTTTCACCAAAGCGATGTAAAGATTTGTTCCACTGTTCGGTGAGATATGCCATCAGATCACCAGTGGAATGGTTGCTGCGGAAGCCATACTAACGGTCATGGAGAAGCTTTTGATCTTCGAGATATTCCTTAAGCTGACGGTTAATCAGTGTTTCCATGACCTTAGAAAGAAGGGATGTCAGTGCTATGGGTCGGTAGGAGGAGGAGGAGGATGGGTCACCTTTCTTAGGGACAGGCTGGACAAATGCTGTTTTCCATCTTCTAGGAAAGATTCCAGAAGAGTAGGAGCGATGAAAAAGCTTACGCAGTGACTTTGCCAGTGTGGAAGAACACCTCTTCAGAAGAATCGGGGGTATACCATCCGGGCCATCGGATTTGTGTAAATCGAGATCTTTGAGAGTACTCTTGCTACTGTACGAGTGCGGAAAAAAACTGTCCGATGGAAAAATATACATTCTCAAGTACAGGAGGGGCAACGTTGCTGTTAGGCAGCGTGGAGCTGTCAGCGAAATGGGCGGCGAGCAAGTTTGCCTTCTCTGAAGAGTAAACAATTGGAATAACGGAATTGCATTGGGTAATTGTAAGCTTTTGCGGTCACCTGGTTTTTTGGCTGTAAAAAATTCTAAACTGGACCGATTTTTATCATTTTTTTTAATGTTCAGGTTTACGGCGGATTATCGATAAAAAATGTTTATATTATTCTCATGTCAGATTTCAGATAATTTTTTAGCTTTAAATGCTGACAAACAAAATATTTTTTTGTTTTTTTTACCTCAAATAATTGAATTCACGATTTTTTTATCATAATCTACGCAAAAAAAACAATTAAATTAATAGAAAAAAAAAGAAAAAAAAGTTGATTTTTCAACTTTTCCAGCTTAAAATAAAATCAGTGCTAACATTTAAAATAAGAGTATTAATGACAGTTTTTTTTTTATAAAATGTTTATATTTTTTTAATAAATCCGCCGTCAAAATGAACATTTAAAAATAAAAATCAAGAAAATCCTTCCAGTTTTTGTATAGCAAGAAAAACCAAGTAACCGCGAAAATTTATAATTACCATTGATTCTCTCTTCATTCCGCCCTCTCTTAGGCTTAACAAAAAAGAGAACCAGATGGAGCACGAGCGAGGTGCAGTAACGAAATAGACCGACGTCTTCTCCTACTACGACCCGGGTTGAGTCTCCTGAAGCTGTTGGTTTTTTAATACCTATGTTGGATAGAGCTTGGTTTGAGGCTTGCATGCATATAAACCTGATACACCTGGTTCATTTTTAGGAGGTTCATAACATGCTCATCTCCTACTATTCTGGGGAAAATCATTAAGGGGTCAACCTCCGCTAATAGGTCATCATTCACTTTGGTGGCTCATAACAGTCAATGGGATTGCATTTTTTTGTACTGCTTCATTTTCGTTTCTGCAAAAATAGTACCGATTAAGGTCTACATTGTAAGAGTGCCAACTTCAGCTGCTAGGCGACTATTAATGTTGCTGCTCCCAATCGCTCAACTTCATCAAAAAGACAATTTTGGGTAAACCATTGAACATCCTTTTTTTCTATCTTGGTCATATCTTTGTCTTCATGACTGACGGATATCAAAGTGTGGCTCTTCGCCCAGAAATTGAACTCCAATAAACTCTTAGAGCAAAGAAAAACGGTTGTAGCAGATGTTGCTGCTTGTACCCACTTTGCCAGCTCAGAATCGCTCACCCCACTCCCTCTTTCTTTTAAGGCCTCTTCACTACTTTTCATTAACAGCAATAACGTTTGGTTCCATACTTCTGCTCACGATGATCCTCTTTTGTTGATGGAGAAGTATCCTTGGTCTACAGATTGTTGCACAATATCTTCGTATTCTCGGGAATTTATTTTTATGCATTAAACTTGATGAGAATTCAGAAATTAGTGCCAAAAATAAGTTCTGGTATTTTATGGCTACCGCAACTATATCTTTTGACTAGTTAAAGATAAACTAATACTTGCACATAATATTCTTGAAGGGGACTAGATTTTTTACAACTTTTAAGGTGTTTAATGTCGCTAGACTCAGGTTGATGTTCACTGCCCGCTTCTCCTTTTGTGGCAAGCGGGAGATGCTGCAGGGTTATTCAACACTTCCCTGCGTCACCTTACGCAAGTTATTGAAAGGTCTGGAAAAATTGTTTTAATCAAATGTTTTCCTAATTAAAAATCATCGTTACAAAATATTGAAGAAAAGTTTGTCGGAAAGCCTAGTAATGCCTGGGGTGTGGTATTTAATTGCGATTTCCCCCAAAGGGGTTTTTTTCATATTTTTGTTTTTGGGCGAAGGATAACGGTCTCTGTCATCTAATTATTAATGAAAAACTTATTCTTCAGTTAAAGTCTCTAAAAATGTTAATGAATATTATTTAAATTTATTAAATTAGCATTAATAATTAAGGTTTTGTTCATACGACTCAGTAAGGTTGCATTGGATTTTTATACAAAAATTCATATTTGAAAGACATTGGTCACTTTTTTAATAACATAATGCATTCCAATAACAAGTTTTTTTCTAATATTTCTAATTATCTTTTATTTTATTTAATTAATTTTTTTTATTTTATTATTTTAATTATTTTTAGCAAAATATTGTCATGAAAACAATGACTCTACAATAATTCCAGGAAATCAAATAACTTCATAACTAAAAATATACTCCAGTAAAATTCTTTTGTTAAACTCGTATCCTAATCAAAATAAAAGGCACGACTGGGTCGCGTACTTGCTCTTATGTGCTAATCCTTTTTAAGTGCAGGCGTCTTTTTGACAAAGATTTTATTTTAATATTTTTTGTATGACTTGCAACTTCCTTAGAATCGTTTTGGGGTGAAGCTCGAACGAACATGCGTCACGACAAAGGGATAAACACATAAATTGTTAGCTTTTGCAGTTTTTACTTGCGATTATAGGGACTATAAGGCAAGTTATGCATTCGTAAAAAAAAAAAAAAAATTCTAACAATCAAACATGCCATTACGATGATAGAGAAGTCAAAAAAAGTGGGTCCGGAAATTCCGTCCGTCTGTCTGTCTGTCTGTCTGTCTGTCTGTCTGTCTGTCTGTCTGTCTGTCTGTCTGTCCGTATCGATATCTACAGCCTAAACGGTTGGGCCGATTTGATTCAAACTTGGTATATAGTATTTTTAGAGTGCTCTACCCGACAGTTTTTGGAATTGGCATTCTAGCTGCAAAACTAACGGTACCTGCCATATAACTTTTAATGAAAAACTTATTTTTCTCGAAAACGGCTCCTACGATTTTGATAAAACTTTCAGAATGATGTTTTCTGTGCAAAATCTATCTTTTAATTTTAATGGATTTTTCAGAAAAAGTTTTATAACGGTACCTCCCATATGACCGGTTTTTTAAAATCAGACTTTCTCGTTAACTGATTGACGGATTTTGATGAAATTTCTTTCCACTTGCTGCTCACTGTTTATAATATAATTTGCTAATAGAAAGATACAAAGGACTTTTTTCAGTTAAATTTTCATTTTGGTATGGAAAAATTTGAACAACTGGCATAAAGATTCGTCGGAATCAGCAGTATGGCAATAATGCTAGGTAAAGGGACCTTTATACGTCCCAAAATGGGACAAATGGAATTTATAAAGGATTTAGGTACCTATAATAAGGTTGGAAGGAAGGTAGGTACTAAAATTAAGATACGTGTTCCAACTACTGTTAAGCCAGTAGGTATAGAGACAATATTAAAAGTTAACACAGTGATTTTGTTTATTTATAGGAAGGTGTAAACTTTTGTTTTCTCGATTGAAATTTTTGCATTCAGTAGTAATCGAATAGTTTTTTTTATTTGTTAGTTGTTTTTGTGTGTTTATCAAAGGCTTCCTTATTTATTCTGTGCTTTTATGATGATGAAAAATACTTTAAAATACGTAAGTATGTATGTAATGTAGGTTGTCACTTTCTTTTATTTGACTAATGGCTTGGCTAGGGCTTAGCCGAGCAATATGAAATAAAATGTTGGGGAAAAAAATTTATGAATTCAAAAAAACACTACTCATAACGTTTTTTGGAAAAAATGTTGTAAGCCATCTTATTTCTTTTGCTGTTTTCTATTTTATAAATTTTTCATTTCAAAATCGTTCGACCAGTTTTTTCAAAAAAAAGTTTTTTTTTAAAAACCTTTCCAAAAACATATTTTAAATTTTTTTTTAGTATGTCAATTTTAAGAAATCTATAGTTTATACTAGGAGAAAAATTAAAAAAAAAATCTATAGATCCGTTTTCAAAATATTCAAAAAACAAAATATTTTTTTAAAAAAATTATTAAAATTTAAAAAAAAATGTTTTTGAAAATTTTGATAAGCAATATTATTTAAATCATAAAACACTACATATTTTGAAAATTTCATCAAAATCCGTCAATTAGTTAACGAGAAAGTCTGATTTTAAAAAACCGGTCATATGGGAGGTACCGTTATAAAACTTTTTCTGAAAAATCCATTAATATTAAAAGATAGATTTTGCACAGAAAACATCATTCTGAAAGTTTAATCAAAATCGTAGGAGCCGTTTTCGAGAAAAATAAGTTTTTTTAATAAAAGTTATATGGCAGGTACCGTTAGTTTTGGAGCTAGAATGCCAATTCCAAAAACTGTCGGGTAGAGCACTCTAAAAATACTATATACCAAGTTTGAATCAAATCGGCCCTACCGTTTAGGCTGTAGATATCGATACGGACAGACAGACAGACAGACAGACAGACAGACAGACAGTCGGACGGAATTTCCGGACTCACTTTTTTTGACTTCTCTATCATCGTAATATCATGTTTGATTGTTAGGATTTTTTTTTTTTTTACGAATGCATAACTTGCCTTATAGTCCCTATAATCGCAAGTAAAAAGAATGCTAACATACATAATATGTTCTTTTTTATGACCCAAAAGCAATAAAAGAAAATCCATTAACCTTTCTTGTACAGAAAACTTCTTAACCTTTCTCGATGTGTGTGACATCGTCATTCTCATAAACAATCGACTTGGATCGTACTTCTATGAACTCGAGCTTCAACACATTTTCCACACCTAAGAAAAATCCCACCCAAAATTCCTCCCAAAAGGACAAATTCAACTTTAATAACCATTCTTAGAAGTTCGGACTTCCCTAATAGTCCAGTCCCGTTTACTGGTGACCAAAATGTCATTCAAATGAAAAGACTCCCTCTTCAGAGTTTCAGGAAAAAAGAAAGAAAATCAAATCACAAAAAATTTGGTCAAATTGAAGTTCAAAAACTTTTACCCTCTTTAATGCACGCTTGTGGTGGGAGCCAAAGTTTTAACTGCAGCTGATGGACCCATCTCGTCATTCTAGGAATAAAGGAATCCGCCAGAGCGTTCTGGTTAGATTGCTTTTTCGTTGTCTCTGGCAACATTTTATGGGGGGTATTTTTTTGGAGTCTATTTATCCCCTTTGAGAGTGAATAAACAACCCCGGTATTGGTCTTCATATAAACAGAGTCCAGAAAAAAATAATAATGCACTTGAGTCCTTGAGTGACAGCCATAAGATGCACGTGAATATTTATGTGTGTTTTGGTGTTGGTGCGTGGATGAATATGTATGTTGTATAGTGTATACTCTGTCTAATGCATTGTGTGTCCGTTTTTCCGACACTTTTGCTGTCAATTCAAGTGTTTGTTTCATTCAAGGAGGACGAGGACGATACAAAAAAAAAATAATAATACTCTGAACTGTATGTGAAGACTATCTAGCCATCACATGTGTAGAGTAATCCTGTCCGACTGTTTAAAGATAATACGTCCTGACGTTCTATTAGAATTGCAAACAATTTTGACCAGGCTCTATGCCCTGCCATGTGTCCTCTCTGCTCCACTCTTTTAAACGAACACAAAGGGGATGTTTTGGCAGCACACAATATCTCTCTGGCTGGGGGATGTTCGTCTTGTGGCAAATGTCGAAAAAAGTTATGGCAAGTCAAGCGAATGAACTCAGATAATCAAATATGGGACTTTTATACATCGAGTGAGATAAGAGGTTAATGGAGTTTATAAGGACTTTGCATTAAAGATCAATCGAACAAAATAGTGACGAAATGATTTTGGAAAAAAATATAACGTTTCTTGTTTTATTAATATTTTCATGAGATTCTTAAAAAATAAACATTTTGCAATGATATGTAGGAACCACTCAATCTGAATTTCTGTTGATTTCGCTAACTTATTGAGAAAAGTTACTTTAATGAGTTCATTAAGAAAAGCATTGAGTTAATTAATTAATCTCCGTCTTTACTTTACGTTACCTTGTTAAGTTGATTGACTCTAAGGATTACGAGTGTAACGTGGTAATTATATTATGTCTTTAAGTATGGAACATTACGCAGGATAATTTAATAGGATTTGTGTTTAGAAATTGTAAAGTTAAGAATGGAGTTGAATATATCGCTCTCAATTGCTAATTGGATAACACTCAACATCGTCTTAATGCAAATTGAGTGATTAATTTACATGATTAACTCCATAAGTACCTTGGCTGAAAAAGGATAATCTAAACAGCATTCATATATATTGTGCATATGAATATTATTTTAATATATGTAAACTTTTTTTTTAGTTTTTCTTAAAGAAACTGAAGAAAATAGTACGTAAGAGATTTTTTTTTGGACGAGTTCTAGGGTCTGCTCTTCTTGTAACTGGTAACGTTTTAATGCATTATCTTCTTGACACAATTTTTGGAACTTCTACTAAAAATATACCAGCTTAATCAATTATTTTCCTTTAGGACGTACCCATACGTAGCTCAAGGTCCTCCGACCGATATTCCTGGATCCTCTTTGTTATTTTTTTCCGTAAACAGAACCCATAGTTAGAATTAAAGAATTAGATGTTGGATATCGATTAGTAAGGTTTCTAATTTAAACTATTTTTTAAGAGTTTCGAAATCAGATGGTTTGTTTTATCACTCTTTCTTGATGGTCTCACATTTTTCATGCAACCAATTGTTTACTCTTCAGAGAAGGCAAACTTGCTCGCCGCCCATTTCGCTGCCAGGTCCACGCTGCCTAAGAGCAACGTTGCCCCTCCTGTACTTGAGAATGTATATTTTTCCATCGGACAGTTTTTTTCCGCACTCGTACAGTAGCAAGAGTTCTCAAAGATCTCGATATACACAAATCCGCTGGCCCGGATGGTATACCCCCGATTCTTCTGAAGAGGTATTCTTCCGCACTGGCAAAGCCACTGCGTAAGCTTTTCCATCGCTCCTACTCTTCTGGAATCTTTCCTAGAAGATGGAAAACAGCATTTATCCAGCTTGTCCCCAATAAAGATGACCCATCCTCCCACTCCTCCTACCGACTGACATCCCTTCTTCCTAAGGTCATGGAAACACTGATTAACCGTCAGCTTAAAGAATATTTCGAAGATCGAAAGCTTCTCCATGACTGTTAGTATGGCTTCCGCAGCAACCATTCCACTGGTGATCTGATGGCATATCTCACCGAACAGTGGAACAAATCTTTACATCGCTTTGGTGAAAGTAAGATTATTGATCTTGATATCTCCAAGGCATTTGCTAGAGTTTGGCATAAAACTCTCTTATCGAAAATGCGTGCTTTTGGGATCGATAATACTCTTGTTCGTTGAATTAGAAGCTATCTTCTGGACCGTTCAATACAAGTTGTATTAGACGGATTCAAGTCTGATTCCTACAAAATAAATGCTGGTGTGCCCCAGGGCTCTGTTCTGTCTCCGACTCTTTTCCTCATTTTTATAAATGATCTTCTGTCTGTTACTTTTAATCCTCTTAACTGTTTTACCGGCGACTCTACCCTCAGCTTTTCATATTCGTTCGATAATTCACGTCCTTCGCCATCGGACGTACAATTGCAACGGTGCCGTATGTCAAGTTCATTAAACTCCGATTTATACAGCTTTGTCAAATGGGGTAATAGGAATCGTGTGGAGTTTAATGCTTCGAAAACGCAATGCTGTCTTCCGTCGTTATAGCTAAACATACCCCCAATGCCATTGTCCATGAATGGCACTTGCATTGAAGAAACCGAAAAGCTCTCAGTACTCGGTATGTGTGTCAACAACGTCCTCCGTTGGAACGAGCATTAAGATTGATAGGAAACAGAACTGTCGCTGAAACAATTGCTCCTCTCGAATAACGACGCAATGTTTCATGTCTTTCCTTATTTTATCGTTGCTTTTACAAAAAGTGTTCACTCGAAGTAGCCAGCTGCATTCCTCCCCTTAAAAGTTTCTCCCGTAATACTCGTCTCGCAAGGAATGCTCATCCGTTCACCGTTGAGCCATACTTCGGACGTATCGTGAATTAAAGGGATTTTTTTTAGCCGAACAACACGAATTTGGAATAGTTTACCCGGCGAGATTTTCCCTTGCCATTTTGATCTGCAAACATTCAAAACCAATGTTAATCACCACCTCCTATCTCTCCGCTCCCTATCTTCCTAATGTTCTACATTAAAATGGAAACAAAAAGTCCCTTGTGTGTTAGATATAAAAAAAAAATAAAACCATTTCTTATTCATTAAATGAAATAATTTCGTAAGTTCTTACTTTTTTTAATTGAAACCAATAATAATAATTCTAACTTTTTCTATTAAGTTTTATGATGAAAATAAAATGATTGCCAAAAGCTAAGAAAGATAAATTAAATTAACATCACTGGCTCGGCGTACCGCATCTTGCCTTCTAAAATCCATTACGTACCCTTATACTCCCAAAAAACCTTGGTATACCTTTTTTATTTATGTACACACTAATGAAAGCCCATATAACCTTTTCATAAAACGAAACTTAGCAACAACTTCTCACTACAATATGTTCATGCTCAACTTTAAAAACTAAACATCTCCTTTCTGAAAGTAAACTTTAATCCGCATGATATTGCAACATTCTGAAAGCCGCACACACATAAAACTTTCTCCAAAGTGTATCAGAAAAGAAGGACGAACAAAAAAAAATATTTTCATATTCATTTTCTGTTTTATATGACACGATCTTAAAATTAAGTGAAGCCTTCCTGTGAACCCCTGCCAGCCGCCCCTGACATCTTAAGCATTATAGAGGAAGTCATTTGACGTTTATAGAGAACATATCCTTCCGAGTGGTATACTCAATGACTTGAGTACTACAACACAACACACAAGCCTATTATATCCGTTGTACCATGTTCTGAATACTTGACTCTTTCGGCTTTCTTCTCCTTGCAATTGTCCTTTCTCAGGACTAAACCGGGTGTATGACACTCCGTGTGCAGTGTTGATATATTTTTCTTTTTTTCATCGATATTATAGTTTTTTTTTTTTTTATTGCATTCCACCCATTAATAAAAAAAAAAAAAACAGAGTGTCACTTATAGTGGCATACGATCCACCTACTTGAGAGGAAAAAGGAAAATTGAACATAACGCACTTCACCGGATCCAATTAAGATAAAGGCCAACCACATGGATAATGTTTACCTGGCGGCTGAAAGAGGCTATCAAGAGCCACTTGATTAGCTAGAAGTAGTTTATTATTAACTGTTATGTGTTTTCCAAGTGTGAAACCAACCCCTCAAGAGGCCCATTGTTTTCTTGAATGGCAGCAATGATGATACTCTTTGGCCAATGGATAATTTATTGTTCACGTCACATTTCAAAAAAAAAAAAAAAAAACATCATAACGTGGATGAATACAATACATCTCAAGATACAGGCAGATAATGGAGGTTTTTTTTTAAAGACAGAAATGTACATATTAGCTTCCCTAATTTTAATAATAAAAGCCGTGTCAACAAGGATGAATTTTTTTTTTACATTTTTAATGTACACACATAAATGTAGGATTATTTTATCTTTCTATAGCCAAAATTGAAAACACGAAACAGACACTTCTAATTCTAAATATTTTCTTTATTTTTTCCTTAGATTAAGTATAACATTTCGTTTCCCCTTATTTCTTTCTACTTACTCACTGGGAGAGATCTTTCTAGTTTAATGACTATCTGTAGACTGAACGAACACTGAAAGACTGAAACTGACACTGAATATATATGTTCATAGGTTTGATCGTGCTTTCCTTTGGTGTTCGAATGTGTAATTGTGGTTTTGGTCGCATCATGTTGTATGCAAACAGTTTGTTGTGTCGTTCCATATAGTTTGGGGTATAGTATGATCTTGCAAAAAAAGCATTTTTTCGTTTGTTTGGCAACGTACGTCTTTTTGAAGTTTTTCAACGTTGGGAATAGTTTTTAGTTTATAGTTTTTAGGGAATTGCATTGCAGGTTCGGCCCACAATCTATAAACCAATATCTAATTTAATTATCTATTGGTCTATCATAAATGCTCGTACTGTTTTCGTTCATGGTAAGAGTATTCATAACCTCTTGAGTGCATGGAGAATTGCGTGTATCTGATTAGATAGTAGTGGAAACAAAGGCTCATAACCTATTGAACCAACTCGAGGGATTTCTGCAAAATTAATTTACAGAAGTTCTGTTAGTTCCTCAATATCGAGCATTATTTTCCAGTTATGATCGCATATTTCAAAACTAATGCCCCAATAACATTGCAATATTTTCCAAAACCTAAAATTAAAAAACACGTATCAGACTAAGACAACAATAGCAACGCATCTATTTTGTATGAATTCCAGCAATTTAAGTTGCACTTACATCAAGGTGTGCTTCGCTTCACACTCCACTGAATTTCCCGGCATGCTTGTGCAGCTGCTGGGTTGCCTCATAATTATTTCATGTTATCCCTATTTGGGTGATTTTTCAAATTTTCACATTCCATCTTGAAATGCCAGGATAAGAGCGCAACAGTGTTTTTCAACACTCTAGTACCTCCATTTCGTGCTGTGAAATAAAAAATTAAACAAGCACACGCTACATAACCTAACGGAATGAGGGAAATTTTGTCTTATTGTTGCCAACGGATATTATGCTGTATGGAACAAGGATATGTATAGTATGGAAAATTTTTGATTCTTTCGCGGAGGATTTCGTGGGTACAGAGCATTTTAATTATTTAACACGTAAATTTCTCAAAACACATTTTGGAAGTGCGAATGAAAGATTTCGAAAGTAGGTCATGAGGATAAGCTGACTTAATTATACTGGTGACTTGATTATTTTGCATTTTTTACCATCGAGGTTGTAATAAGGAATTTCCGGGAAATCTGAGGTATTTTCCATACTTGGAGGAGGAAGTCATGATTTTTTCTTGTAATTACTGTTTTGGCAATGGAGGACGCCTAAGGTTTGTGTTGAATTTATTTATTTTTTTTTCAAAATTAGTGGAACTCTATTGAAGAAATAACAAAATGAAACTCCCAAAGTTGTAAATTATTAAATATTAAAAAAAAAAATTAAATTAAACCCTGGTGAATTAAATAAATTCTTTTATATTTTTAAACAAGTTTTTTTATTTAATTAAAATCAATAACTTATTATTGGGAAAATTGTTGTATTATTAATTTTGTAATAACTTAAAAAAAACCGTATTTATTTCATTCACTAAGGAAGAAACTTTGTTTGCATTATCCTTTCACTGCGAAGGCTTAAGGATTACAGCCAATATAAACAAAACTGTTGAAATACACAGTTAAACCTCAACTACAAAATACCATTCTCCAAAATGAGGGGGGAGCAAAATTCAATTTCAAATCGTTAAAAAAATAATTCACTTTACTTCCAGTGGCAATGACAGGACCAGATTTTATTATTTCATAAAATAAGCTTTCCGCATCAGAGCCAACATTTCGCAGTTGTGTTCATTTCGGTGTAAAATAGTTTGCTTATAACCAACATCAACCGCAGAACCAGACCTCGTCCCCTCCCCCTCCCTGTCAACCCTTTATAATAGTTTGAAGACATACAACGAACGCATATTAAACCTCGCTGTCTTGGCAAAATATCACGTTTAACGTCAATTTAAACTTGTAGTTTACCCAAATCCTTGTAAACGCTGTTCATATACGCATCACTCCACCATTTTCTCCCCCCTTTTGAGTTCCGGAAAATGGCCGCCGTAAGCAATTTATACCATAGAACCAAAACATACAAAACTACCCACAGACTTAACAATATGTAAAGTACACATTAAGCTTATTTACAACCGCATTGTGCTGCCGCATATTAAGCGGCTATTCATGCGACAACATAGAGTCCTGCTGCTGTACAATCAGTTGATGGGCATCATTGTCACGGTGCGGCATCACCGCCGCGTGTTGTTGTGGCGTTTTAATGGTTTGCAATGTATGGCAACAAAATCTCAGTGCCACTTCCCAAAATCGCCCAGTCACCATATCCTTGTAGGGTAAACGTTAACCTCTATTTATGTTGTGTCCCAACCTCATTTCCCATGTTCTAAAAAAAATTTCCACAACCACAACCTGATACCTTAAAAAAATATAATAAACTATAGTGTTGCATGAATGCCTGCTTGCTGCCTGAGTTGTGTGTTCTCTTTCTCGGTCCTGAAGAGTACACAATTTTCACTGAAAAAAAAAACTACCATCAAGAGCTGAACTGTATTATTGTAGAACTTTTAGTGATTCACCCACCACCATATCATAACCCGCCCCAAAAATCCTTCAAACGGGACCATAGACATGCACGCTTTGATTGTCCAGACCTTTTGCAGAAATATGTTTCTCAATGCTTCTCTTCCACTTATCAGGTGACAATGAATTCGACCAACAGTCGTCGGCTGATTTCTCAACCTCACACTGCAATTTGATCCCAATCCCTGCCGTGCGACAGCAGCTCAGTGCTTCCAACGTCACACTGTCACCCCAAAGAGTGGGCACATTGCTTGTTGCGCCCACAATGTCAACATCTTTATCGGCCGGTGGCAGTACAAATCGATATTTGACTCTGAGAAGCCCCATTCCTCCGGTGCAAGGACATAGCCAAAAGCCACGCAGTAGCTACCCAGAGTTACTTCAGCCGAGGCTGTCATTGAATGGAACCCTAACGGGTCACAGGCATTTAGTGCCATCTCCTCGGCCATTGTTTCGGGAACAGAGTTCACGATCTTTTCAGCCTTTTTTAGAAAACTTTGCAGACACCACGGCAGCGTCGAGCGGTGGCATGCACACGACAGAATTGTCAATAACGCCATCTGTCGTTGGCGAAGAGCAGTATATTGATTTGGGCAGCTTGAGACGCTTTTCAATAGATCGTCAGAGTTTCAATGGTAAGCAATCTGACAGGACTGAAAAAATATGTCCAGAATTTGACAGGCTTTTCGAAAATAAATTATTCTATCATTTAATAGCAATATTTACAATTTTTGTATGATTCCTCATCCAATAACGATGTTTTTTTATGTTTTTTTTTTAAATAGATCTCGGATCAAAATTTGGAATGTCGCGACCGCAATTCGGTCAAAGCGTTTCACAGCAAGGTTTCTTTTCATCACACGACAGCCTAACAGCACCATGTGTTACACGTGCCTCAAATCCACATGTAGCCAGCACTGCCTCCGAAATGGATTTGACACGAAAGCCACAACGACGAAAATCCCGGGGCCGACTGAAAGCTGGCGAACAGCCTCTGCTCGGTTCATGGAATCGCTCTGGAATGCGGGGCTCGCAAGATAATACTTTGGGCGCTGGCGCCTTGGCGTCTAGTAATCAAATAAATAGTGGGAATTATTGCAATGGAACTGATAGGTAAGTTAAGCTAACATGAGTTCTTAATGTTTAAATTCTATACTTTTTAAGACATTTTGATTACCGTTTCGGCTACCCTTGTTGTGTGTGTAAAAAAGGTACCAATAGATTAGAAACAATTAATTGGGAAAAACATTTCCGTGAAGAAACCCAAATTTATTATTATAACACTTAATTAATATAGTTGTTTACAAGACAATAGTTAGGTTACAAACTATAGTAGTATCATGAGGGGTAGGAAACTAGCGCCATCTAGTTCGTCTACATCTCCCTAAAGTTTTTCTCTGAGTGGAGACGGTAACGTAGACTTTTAGTCGGGGAAATGTATTCATTGCATATGCAATGTTAGAAAAAGACAGGACGAGAAGCTATAGCAGTCAGAAGGAAACAAACCATGAACACTTTTTCATGTTATTTCATTACCATTTTCTTTAGAATAAGCGATAATGAGAGAATGAAAAATAGAAATTTAGACAGGTATGCGAGGAATTTCATTTCTGCCTTGAAAATACATTGTTTTTGGTAGGGTTTCTTATAGATAGGGCAACAGCGTGAATTTTACCGTTTTAACAATTTTTGCTGAAATTTGATACAATTTTGAATGGTTACCAAGTTTGGTTATTATTTTTTAAGTCTGTAAAAATTTAATTTGAGTTGAAGTACCTACCTAGTTACTTATTTTACAAATAAAACACATTGTTTGCAGAGTTTTGTACCTATGTTATTGCTTTAGAGTATCTGCACTTATCACTTTAAAAAATCTAGTACTAAATCTACTACTCAATTCTAAATCTAGTACTAAATCTACTACAAACTACACAAATATAGTACTAAACCAACAACATAGTACCAACCAGTTTTATATATAACTAACGTTCGAAATTGAACAATATACATTAAAACTTTAAACAGTCAAATCCGAATATGGCAACATTGGTAATTGATTTCGGTATAAGAAATACAGAAAATACAGAAATAACAAAATTTCTTGAAAAATGCAAAATCCAAAAAATAATTGAAGACTCACAATCTTGGTTTGTTTACGAAAAATCAAAGGGAAATACACTTATTTTTGTTTCCCTTACTCAACCATACCATATGGTCTAGTGTCACTTTTTGAACCTTTCACTCGTACTTATTATTGATTATTTCTGCCTATTCTTGTACTCGTTCTAACTAAAGACTTTTTTTTAAACAAACCATTCAACCTACTCTTTCATCGTTATATTTCTTTCTACTCTCCAAAACCCATACAAATGTATATCGTGTTGACAGAAACAGCTATTGCAGCGACGTTGCGGCTCTACCTCGCTTAACTAGAAGCTGCCTCATGATACTACTATAGATTTCATATACAAGGCTGGCAGTACAAAAGATAAAAGAATATAACATGAAATCTTGGTATCTATAAGAGACGCTAAAATCTATCGCTGGTCTTCTCTGATGTAGGCTTTCTTTCACTCGTATGGCTCCATACGATCCAGTTAGAATCTCTGCGGCTCGATTTGTGACGACTTTACTACTCTACGATCCGATCAGAACTTCAAAGAGAAAGAGACATTCTCCCTTACACACACATCATACATGCATGCGTTCGATAAAAACTGAATGGACTATACTTTGTTCAATTTATATTTCCAGTACATATATTATAAAGAGGAAAATCTTTCGTACTTTCCACGTCTCAAAACCCTCAATTTTCGTTGTTGGTATATCATTCATTGTGTTTCGTGTTCTCTTTTGTATATCATTCATTGTCCGCGTAAAAGAAAAAAATAAAAAAACGATTTGGTGCGTTTTGGTCATTTTGACATTTCATTTTGTTCTTGTTGACAACACGCCCAATTTCGTGGTGAAAAAGAAAGAAGAACTTAAAAGAGGTCAATTATCTGACAGTTCAGCACTACTACAAACACAGACGTCGTGAATTATTTGACAGGTCAGCACTACCACACACACAGACGTCGTCAATTATTTGACAGTTCTACACCAATACTTATTTGACCAGCCTACAAGGCGTTGTCAAAACAAGGCAGTAGATTTCCCTCTTTATAATATATTTTTATTCTATGGTGTATGTGTATCTTAATATGATATCGATTAATTTGATCAGATTGGAGATTGAACTGGCTTCAAGTTATTAATTTCAATAAAACTGAAACTGAAGCGAGCCACTTAAATCAAAGCAATCACTTCTCAGAACAGTAGGTACGGTTTTTAAAGTATGTAATTAAAAAAAATATTCAGAATTTCCAGCTCAAAGGATGTTTTCCCAGAAAAAGAAGTCGATTTCCCTCCATTTTCTGTCTAGGGACTGTGTTGATTGTAAAAAAAAAAATTCTGTTATTATTCCATCGTTTTTTGTGTGTTGTTTTTTCAACCATCAGTAGAAAATGAAAGCCTTTTTTGATGAATTGTTTTTGCAAATTTCGAAGGGGAGGGACGAGCATCTTTTCTATATAAATTGTTTTTAATTTAAGTAACTTAAAGAGGGTGAGCCAGATAAGAAGTCACAAGAGACTAGGGCCTCCAGAAATGGGTCCAAACGGGGGGATAACCGCGTATAAAAGATTCATCGAAAAACCTCTGCTTTGAGATAATTAAAAGCAAAAAGATATGAGAATTTTTATTATTAAATATGTAAACAATTGATTTGAAGTTTTTTTTTGATGAATTTTGAACGAATACTGAAAGAGTCATTTAATATCCTTTAAAGTCCCTGCCTGGCGGATAAATTGTTCCACAAATTTTAAAAGCTAATTCAAAAATGTTCATGCGTAGACAGCCCTGAAATAGTTGATTGCTTGCTATCAGTAAAGTCAAATGCGTTTAGTTTTGATGGAATCTATCCAAAGTTTGTCAAAATTATACTTCCTGTCATTCTTCCAGCCTTAGTGCACATTTTCAATTTTATTTTAACAACAAGTATTTTCACCCCTCAGTGGAAAAAGTCCAAAATTGTACCCATTCGAAAAAGATTATAGAACAATCTCCATACTGCCTTTTCTGTCTAAGGTATTTGAAAGAGTTCTTCAAAGACAAATCAACGTGCATATTAGCACAAATAATTTGCTCTCTCCAATGCAATCAGGGTTTAGGAAACACCATGGTTGTGTTTCCGCCATTATTAAAGTGGTTGAAGATATAAGGGAATCATTGGATAATGACAAGGTTACTTTTTTAGTTCTTTTGGATTATTCGAAGGCTTTTGACACGGTTGACCACACTAACCTATGTAATAAACTTTCAACTTTGTATAATTTTTCGAGCTCGACAGTCACTCTTTTGTCATCTTATTTAAATTGCAGATCACAAGCTATTTCCATAGGTACAAAAACGTCCAACTTTTTAAGAAATTGTAGAGGTGTGCCACAGGGCTCTATTCTTGGACCGCTCTTGTTCTCCCTATATGTGAATGAGATTCCCTCAAAAGTTTCTTCTTCAATTCACATGTACGCCGATGATCTCCAAGTATATAGAAGCTGCCATCTTGCCATGATAGAAGACTGTGCAAATGCTATAAACACCGATTTAGATAGGATTTGCACCTGGTCTGATGAAAATGGGCTATTTCTGAATCCCTTAAAGACAAAATGTTTATTTATAGGCAAGAAACAATTTGACCTATCATATTTCCCTGATATTTTGCTTCGTGGCTCCAAAATCGAATATATAGACATGACAACAAATTTAGGTATGGTTTTCAACAGGACGCTTACATGGAATAATCATATCAACACAGCTGTTGGAAAAGTTTATGGAACACTACGCCAGCTCTGGCTGTCCCACCATTTCACTCCTTTCAAGACACGCATGTTGCTAGCAAAAACGCTTATCGTTCCTAATATAATTTATGGCTGTGAGGTCTTCTGCAACTGTGATGCTTCTAGCAGGCGAAAGCTTAACGTGGCTTTTAACAATATTGTGCGTTATGTTTTTAATGTAAGACGTTTTGACAGGATTTCCCATTTTTCTAAATTATTGTATAACATGTCATTTGATCATCTTATTCGTTATAGATCTCTTATCTTGCTTTCCAATGTGATCCAAACGAATCAGCCTAGTTTTCTATTTAATAAAATACGTTTTAGTTCATCCATTAGATCTCGTCAAATAATTTACCCTCGTTTCTCCTGCTTAACATCAGAACGGCAGTATTTCGTTAACGTTTGTGGAATTCTCTACCAAGGCATGTTCGCGAGACTGGTGGCACTGACGGTTTTCGTAACGAATTGAGTTCTTTCTTCATTCAAACCTCTGGCTAGTTAAGATTTATTTTCTCTCCCTTCCTTGCTTAATGGCGGCGTATGTTTAATGTTTAATGTTTAATGTTTAAAGTTTAAATTGTAATAGAATGTTATTGTTAATTTTTAATTTTATTAATAAACTTGTTTTTTTTTTTATTGTAAACTTTATTTAGATTTGATTAAATTTAAATTACAATTGTTTTCCTTTCTGATTAATTAACCCTAATTAATTCTGTTAACTTCAATTTAAAGCATCACTACTTATAAGAGTATATATTTCTTAATGTGTATGTTACCAAATAAATAATTGAAATGAAATGAAAAGGTCTTAAAAAATATATTAATCCAAAAAATCGAGTTAGATTATTTATAATTAATTTAATAGAGACTAATAGCTAATAATTTCCTCCTCTTTTCTTTTCAGACTAAACCGACGCTCTGGTTGTGCGACAACAGCAAGCGGTTGTAATCCAAATAGTGGAAACACCTCAACTCTACGCTTTCGCAACAGTACAAGCTCGGCGATGGCAGCCGGATCGACGACGAAATTCACATTCGTATTTGATCCGGCGGGCCGGCTCTGCTACTACTGGTCAATGGTTGTTAGTTTAGCATTTTTGTACAATTTCTGGGTGATAATCTACCGGTTCGCCTTTCAAGAGATCAACGGCAAGACCATTGTCGTCTGGTTCTGCCTTGACTACCTCTCGGACTTTCTGTATCTTGTAGATATACTTTTCCATTTTCGAACCGGCTATCTGGAGGACGGAGTCCTGCAGACCGACTCCTCCAAACTCCGCCAACACTACATGAACTCAACGACATTCTACATTGATTGCCTGTGTCTACTGCCATTAGATTTTTTATACTTATCGATCGGTTTTAATTCGATATTGCGCTCGTTTCGTTTGGTCAAGATCTATCGGTTCTGGGCGTTCATGGATCGCACCGAACGCCACACGAACTATCCCAATCTGTTCCGTTCGACGGCGCTCATTCATTATCTACTTGTGATATTCCATTGGAACGGATGTTTATATCATATTATTCATAAGAACAACGGTTTCGGATCGCGGAACTGGGTGTACCACGACTCGGAATCGGCCGATGTAGTTAAACAATATTTACAGAGTTATTATTGGTGTACGTTAGCTTTAACGACGATCGGTGATCTGCCCAAGCCCCGGTCGAAGGGTGAATATGTATTTGTGATAATGCAGTTACTTTTCGGTTTAATGTTGTTTGCCACTGTATTGGGGCATGTGGCGAACATTGTGACATCGGTGAGTGCGGCACGCAAGGAGTTTCAAGGTGAGTTCCTTTTGCTTTGTTGTTGTAAATCAAATCATAATATTCTTGTATCTCATTCTTGACACGTTATTTGATTAATACTTATATTGTGATGTTGGATGTATCTTGTGGAATGATAGATGGTTTGCGTGAATTGATTGTACAGTCATTTGAATGAACATTTCCTCTCGAGAGCTGTTTATTTATTGTGTGGGCTTTGCAAATATAAATCCCAATCCAAACAATGGGATATCGCAGCAGAAAATGTATCTCATTTATCATTTACTTACGTTTCCTCAGCACCGATAAGGATTTTATTTGGTTGGGGGGTAGGGGGAAATATGAAAATGTGAAAGGGAGCAAATCGCGTGCGGAAGGAAAATAAATTTGCCTGCTATTAGTGGAAAACCTATGCTGTAATAATTATGTGCTTTTTAAAACATCAGTCGGAACAAAATCACTTTTGTATGTAATGCTGAAAAACGCCTTCATTTCAACCCGTATAGGATATTATGATGATAAAAATAGCTCTCAAGATTTATTTCTTCAGATTGAATTTTGCATCATTCTCAAGGGAAGTTTTGTTCATAAAGTGAAACGAACTGTTAAGGGTTTCTCGTATTTACTTAACAAAATTGGGAGAAAATGTCTTGGCAATAATGCGCATCGCCGAAGCCGTAGAATAAAATGTTGGTCCATAGGTCGCTGGTTCAGATCCGGCTCGAAGGACCAAAATGTTTTGCTCTAAACAATTCACTTTTAATATTTTCCAATCTCAACTAAAAAATCTCTCAAATAACTATAATTAAAAATCTCTCAAATAAAACACGTCCGTACTTTCTGTATAAAAACTTCCAGAAAAATTTATTAGTTGTCCTTCATATAACCTTTAAATATGACATTTTACTTCTTCGTTAAATAAATGATTGAATGAATATAGTCCCCTTATTCTGTGGCAGGATTCAACAATATATTACATTTTTTAATTTTGTATTTTTAAAAGTTTAAACATTATAATGAAGGATAACAATCGCCAAGAACAAAGGAATTTTATTCCTAATTCGAATTCAGCAATGCAATAAGGAAACTATGGTTTAAGGTTTCAATTCAATAAACAGGGATAATATTCGTTAAGCAAATATGAACAATGAAATCGCTGTCATTAGGCAACCCATTAGTTTTCTTATGACTTTTTTCCATCTAATTCAACATAGCTTTGAAAGTTATTATTTCACTCTCATAGAATGATGTTTTATTTAAGAAAAATTTAAAAAACTTTTATCAAAAATAATAACAAATAACAAATTTTGACTTTTAAATGGTAAGTGATTTTTGTGTCGTGTATTCAAATGTTCGTGGTTTAAGAAAGAAATTTCTTCACGTGTACGTCTACACTGTTCAACACAGGCCAGCTGTTTTGGCATTAAGTGAAACTCAGGTTGGAGTAAATACTGATTTATCAGAATTTGCTCTACATGGGTATAGCTTGGTGCCATTACTCTTTTCCCATCATGGTCTCGTGGTCTATGTTAGGAATGATATTGCTTGCCAGAGCCTTCTCCAATATGGGCAATGTTCCAACACGGACTTTAAGTTCTTATGGCTCAAATTCACTGTCCGCAAGCATGTCATTCATTATTGTTTTATTTACAGGAGTCCAAATCTTGACAGTAATTCGACTTGTAACGAGTTTGATGCACTGTCTGATTCCATCTCGAAAATTGTTTCCCTTTTTCCTCGCACTGAAATCGTTATTGCGAGCGATTTCAATGTACACAATTCCAACTGGCTCCGCTATCCTGGTCAGACAACACCCGAAGGAAGATATGTCGAGCTCTTTGCCGGGTTACATCACCTTACCCAACTGATCGATATGCCAACGCGTATACCGGATGTTGCTGGGCAAGCCGCCCATACTCTTGACTTGTTTCTTACTTCTCACCCTGATAAATATACCATTAGTGTAACTTCTCCATTTGGCACTTCAGACCATTGTATCATTTCAGCTAATTTCTCATCCCCCACCCATCCAGTTAAAGAAAAACTTCCCACCAGGACCGTTTGGCAATACGAGAAAGCCAACTGGGACGGCCTGAATATCTTTTTCCGAAACTTTAACTGGTCACTATGCTTCCTCGATAGTGACATTGATGCCAGTGCTGAAATGATCATAAATGTGATTCTTCTAGGGATGCGTGCTTTTATTCCTAACAGAGTAAAAAGCATCAAACCTAAAGAAAAGTCTTGGTTTAATTCTGAGTGTAAAGAAGCTATCAGGCTCAAAGAAGTAAGTTTCCGATCTTACAAAGCCAACCGTACAGAGGAAAATCGGAAAAAGCACAAACAAGCAAGGAACTCATGCAACTCCGTTATAAAAAGAACCAAATTTTTGCATGACCAAAAATTACAGCAAAAAATTCTGCAGTGTCCCAAAGGCAGTAAAAATTTTTGGTCATTTGTAAAAAATATTAAAAACTCCTCAACATCTTCGGTTCCAACGCTCATCGACAATAACAAAGCAATTGTTTACTCTTCAGAGAAGGCAAACTTGCTCGCCGCCCATTTCGCTGCCAGCTCCGTGCTGCCGCATAGCAACGTTGCCCCTCCTGTACTTGAGAATGTAAATTTTTCCATGGGACAGATTTTTTCCGCACTCGTACAGTAGCAAGAGTTCTCAAAGATCTCGATATACACAAATCCGCTGGCCCGTATGGTATACCCCCGATTCTTCTGAAGAGGTGTTCTTCCACACTGTCAAAGCCACTGCGTAAGCTTTTCCATCGCTCCTACTTCTCTAAAAAACAATAATCGGAAAATTCGGAAAAGTTATTATTACCTAAAATCGGTTTAACGAAAACTTATAAATCTAACTCATATTCACCAATTATTAATACGTTTAAATTCGATTTGAGATAAAACTCAAAATTTGGGGTCAAATGTGTAAGATCTTTAGGTTTATGTACCATTTAATATTTAAATGTAATTGTTTACACGAATTTATTCTGAATTGGAAATTTTAAGAATGTTCGCTTTCAATGTTTAATTTCTAATGTCGATGGATTGAATTTTGCTGAACGGCCATTCTATAGTATGACTAAACGTACCAGAATCAACTTCCAGTACTCCTGTTAAAAGTACGCTCGTGGTTAATTGAAGTTCTTCAAGTGGTGGATGAAGACATAGCATTACTATACGGCTTTTTAAGTATTTAAGATTAATCAAAGCGCTCTTCGTTTTCTAAAAGAGTACACCATCTGACCAAAAAATGTCTTAATACAATTATTACAAAATTATCAATTCAATTCTTAAGAAAAAGCAAATCTGCAGCAGCCCTATCGCAAACTCAATGCTGCCGGCAGGTGTTATTAATCACCCTGCGCTCGAGAGCGTAAATTCTTCTTTGGGACCAATCTTCTTCAGCACTCGTTCATACTGATAAATTTTTAGCTTAAGAAATATCTTGAAGATCAAAAGCTTCTTAATAACCATCAGTACGGCTTTCGCAGCAAAAAGTCCAGTGGTGATGTGATAGTATATCACACCGAAGAGTGGAATCAATTTCTTCATCATTTTGGTGAAAGTACAATTATTGCACTTGATATTTCTAAAGCATTTGATAGAATTTGGCATCAAGCTTTTTTATCAAAAATGCGTGCATTTGAAATCGATGGAACTCTTCTTCATTGGTTTAGTAATTACTTTTCGAACCGCTCAATACATGTTGTGTTGGATGGATACAATTCTGATATTCACAAAATAAATGCTGGTGTGCTCCAGGGCTCTGTTTTGTCTCCGACTCTCTTCCTTATAACGGGTGTTTTTTTAAGAGCTTGAGACCTTTTTTTAAAAAAAAAACGCATAAAATTTGCAAAATCTCATCGGTTCTTTATTTGAAACGTTAGATTGGTCCATGACATTTACTTTTTGAAGATAATTTCATTTAAATGTTGACCGCGGCTGCGTCTTAAGTGGTCCATTCGGAAAGTCCAATTTTGGGCTACTTTTTCGAGCATTTCGGCCGGAATAGCCCGAATTTCTTCGGAAATGTTGTCTTCCAAAGCTGGAATAGTTGCTGGCTTATTTCTGTAGACTTTAGACTTGACGTAGCCCCACAAAAAATGGTCTAAAGGCGTCAAATCGCATGATCTTGGTGGCCAACTTACCGGTCCATTTCTTGAGATGAATTGTTCTCAGAAGTTTTCCCTCAAAATGGCCATAGAATCGCGAGCTGTGTGGCATGTAGCGCCATCTTGTTAAAACCACATGTCAACCAAGTTCAGTTCTTCCATTTTTGGCAACAAAAAGTTTGTTAGCATCGAACGATAGCGATCGCCATTCACCGTAACGTTGCGTCCAACAGCATCTTTGAAAAAATACGGTCCAATGATTCCACCAGCGTACAAACCACACCAAACAGTGCATTTTTCGGGATGCATGGGCAGTTCTTGAACGGCTTCTGGTTGCTCTTCACTCCAAATGCGGCAATTTTGCTTATTTACGTAGCCATTCAACCAGAAATGAGCCTCATCGCTGAACAAAATTTGTCGATAAAAAAGCGGATTTTCTGCCAACTTTTCTAGGGCCCATTCACTGGAAATTCGACGTTGTGGCAGATCGTTCGGCTTCAGTTCTTGCACGAGCTGTATTTTATACGGTTTTACACCAAGATCTTTGCGTAAAATCTTCCATGTGGTCGAATAACACAAACCCAATTGCTGCGAACGGCGACGAATCGACATTTCACGGTCTTCAGCAACACTCTCAGAAACAGACGCAATATTCTCTTCTGTACGCACTGTACGCATTCGTGTGGTTGGTTTAATGTCCAATAAAGTAAACTGAGTGCGAAACTTGGTCACAATCGCATTAATTGTTTGCTCACTTGGTCGATTATGTAGACCATAAATCGGAAATAAAGCGCGAAACACATTTCGAACCGTAATAAAATTCAATGATTTGCAAGCGTTGCTCGTTAGTAAGTCTATTCATGATGAAATGTCAAAGCATACTGAGCATCTTTCTCTTTGACACCATGTCTGAAATCCCGCGTGATCTGTCAAATACTAATGCATGAAAATCCTAACCTCAAAAAAATCACCCGTTATTTATCCACGACTTATTATCTGAAACTACTAATCTAACAAAATGTTTTGCTGACGACAGCACTCTCAGCTTTTTATATTGGTTTCCAGATTCTCATCCATGTGCTTCGGATGTGGCACTGTAACAGCAGCGTATGAGTAGTTCATTAAATTCTGATATTGACAGCATTGTACAATGGGGAATAAGAAACAGTGTAGAATTTAATGCTTCAAAAACTCAATGTTGTCTTTTGTCTTTAAATCGAAACATACTCCCAATATTGCATCGAAGAAACCGAACACCTACCATACTTCTCGGTGTGCATTACCGACCACCGACGTTGCTAAGAATGATCCGAGATGTCTAGAAGATGCAAGACATTTTTCCGCGTCTGATCTGGCTACTGTCTATAAAGCATATATTCGTCCAAAACTTGAGTATAATTCCCATATTTGGCTAGGTGTTCCGATTTCACACTTGAGTTTCCTAGACAGAATTCAAAACAGAGCTTTAATAATGATAAGCGATCGAACAATAACAGAAACTTTCACATATCTTGAGCACCGTCGTATTCTTTCTTCCCTTTCGTTATTTTATCGCTATGTCTAGAAACAATGCTCTAGTGAAATAGCCAGTTGCATTCCTCCCCTGAAACGATTGAACTGTAATACTTGCACTGCTAGAAATGCCCATACGTTTACCCTTGAGCTCAACTTCCGAGGTACAGTCGAATACAGAGATTCCTTTTTTAGCCGTACCACGCGAATGTGGAATGCCTTACCAGTCTCAGTTGTTCTCTCCCATTATGATATCCAGAACTTCAAAACAAATTTGAATCGGTATCTCCTTTTACAGCCTGCCCTATTTTCCTACCGCCATAGCTGCCTTTTACATCATAAGGGTAGCCAAAAAAGGAGACTAAATAACAAAACAGAGTTCCAATTATTGTATGTTTGAAGACTAAAAAATAACTTTTAAGGTTTAACGATATCTTTGAAACTTATAGAATTCAAGTATTTAACAATTGCTTTATGATGAATTTTATATCTTACTGAATAAAGGTCTGATTCGAAGACCTTAAATTTAATACCAAGACAAGAGAACAAATTTCACCTGGTTAATTTGAACTAATCATATCGAAAGAAAATCTGTCAATAATTTCGGTTTCTACATCAATAGAAACATTATGGGATAAGCCAATCAATGGCACTTAAGATGCATGGATGTTGATTGAAAGATAAAGCATTAAATTCAATTTAATTCAAGAAAATTGAATTGGTTATAATAAAACAAACTATGAACTTTAATTTATTTATATTTTTTTGCCCAACGGCAACAGTACATTTTTTTGGTCGTTTTTTTTCACATGATTATCAACAACTCCACCACTAAAATCCTAAAACCCAAAATAATTAAATTGTCAACTTCAACGTTCAACCAACCAAAAGTAAAAGTTTCACTAACGACTGTTTTGCGTGGCGTATGAGTGCTTTTTTTTAGTTTTTGAAGGACACTTTTCTGTACTTCCATGTATAAACAAAAACTCCGCGCGTTGCTTTATCAAATTATTCAATAATTTTAAATAGAATTATGCAAGTGGAAATAATTCAATAGCACCAAAAACTAAATTTTATTCACACATCAACAACTTTCAAATCTCAATTGTATGCATTAAAATCATCAGGATTCAATGAATGCCCGTTGACAACTGGCAAATGGCAATGAGGACAAACATCGATGCATTTGCCTTGTCCTTTTGATGGCGGGTGGTGTCAAGGGTCAACTTACATATATTCAGCCATTTTATCGGAAACTCATCGTCATTATTTTATCTGAATTCATTTTAGGTTAATAGCGTGTAGTACAGTAATATTGATGCTGAACAAATGACCTATTGCTTTTGGAAAAGTGAGCATTTTATTTTAGTGATAAGAAAATGCTTAAAGAATTAAAAATTCAGGTACATTGGAATTTGAACTATATGTACGAATCTACATTACATTACATTACATATTGATCTGCTCCGTAGATAAATCTACGAAGTAGAGAAACTTATGAGCACTGGCTACTGAGGCCATCGGCTCAGACAATTACAAGACAAAAGATAGGAAGAGGACGGAAAACAGAAAACACATAACACATGTCAACAGCACGCAGTTGGTTTTCAGACGGTCCTCCATCTTTCCACTAACCACGCGCAACGATGCTTGATTTCGCTGATCTCACGGGACGCGATGCTATATCGTAGCCAAGGCCGTTGACATGTACGAATCTTATTCCATCTCCATCTAGAGGATTGTTTCAGTAACAAGAATTACACTCTTTTTAAAACAATGATTAATTTATTGTTCATAAGCCAATACTACTATTTTATTATTACAGAAATCACTTAGGGGTTATAACGATTTTTCGACTTGGCGATCAACTTCTCACGACGAGTATATAATGATGACTGAAGTTGAGCAACCAGAAAAGGTGTAAGTGAATGGTCATGGAAGGGCGCGTATTCTGTTTCGTTGTATGGTTTATGTCTCATGTATGTCTAAGTATGTCTGTGCTATTCTGGGTTGTAAGGTGATGCTTACAAGTTTGGCCCATCCTACATATATGCAAACTAAAATCTAAAGAAGCCCATCCCAGGTCTTAGAATAAACCATTGCCAGACATCTAATTTTGTATTTCATTGAATGTCTTGAAATATGAAACGTAAAAGTTCAATCTTTAGTGATTGAACTTTAACAGTTTTGCTTCAAAATCTTAACGCCCCTTAAAACTTATTGAAATATTTTAATTCTCCTCTTAAT
This sequence comes from Platycheirus rosarum, assembly GCA_963971375.1. Classification (NCBI taxonomy): domain Eukaryota; kingdom Metazoa; phylum Arthropoda; class Insecta; order Diptera; family Syrphidae; genus Platycheirus; species Platycheirus rosarum. The sequence continues at coordinate 1,970,402 of OZ020510.1, read as the reverse complement.
AACTTAAATTCTTGTAAGAATGATAAATAAATAATCACCTTTGTATTAATTTAATACAACCATACATTTTAAAGCCTTAGGGAAGTGTTGAATTGTATTGGGTAAATTTAATTATTTAGTCAAGTTACTGAAACGCATTCATATTTACATAGAAATTAGTTAAACTGCACAAAACAGATGCAAAAAAATTATGCAAATCAGTAGAAATGAATGCCTCTTTAATAAATGAAAAGGGCGATAATATTTAAAATAAGATACATAATTAATACAGAGATTTCGTTGTCCTTATGCTAGAAGGAAAAAAGACTAAATATTTAAATGGCCCCCAATTAAAGTCAATAGTTAATGGTTTGGTGTTGCCAAAATTAATCCTAAGTGAATTTGTTTCAAGTAATAACTAAGTAATTTGTTTTCAGAATCTTAAATTTTAAATACCTACAAAATAAAAAAAAATAAAAAAGGCACCTGTCTCAGTAAATTGAAATTCTATGGAAACTTCAGTTGTTGGAGATAGAGATTAACCATTAAATGCGATTTTTTCCGAAATAAATATGATTTTCACAAATTATGTATACCATTATATTTTTACTTGCGATTATAGGGACTATAAGGCAAGTTATGCATTCGTAAAAAAAAAAAAAAAAATTCTAACAATCAAACATGATATTACGATGATAGAGAAGTCAAAAAAAGTGGGTCCGGAAATTCCGTCCGTCTGTCTGTCTGTCTGTCTGTCTGTCTGTCTGTCTGTCTGTCCGTATCGATATCTACAGCCTAAACGGTTGGGGTGATTTGATTCAAACTTGGTATATAGTATTTTTAGAGTGCTCTATCCGACAGTTTTTTTTCGAATTGGCATTCTAGCTCCAAAACTAACGGTACCTGCCATATAACTTTTATTAAAAAACTTATTTTTCTCGAAAACGGCTCCTACGATTTTGATTAAACTTTCAGAATGATGTTTTCTGTGCAAAATCTATCTTTTAGTTTTAATGGATTTTTCAGAAAAAGTTTTATAACGCTAGCTCCCATATGACCGGTTTTTTAAAATCAGACTTTCTCCTTAACTAATTGACGGATTTTGATGACATTTTCAAAATATGTAGTGTTTTATGATTTAAATAAAATATATTTATCAAAATTTTCAAAAACATTTTTTTTTAAATTTTAATAATTTTTTTAAAAAAATATTTTGTTTTTTGAATATTTTGAAAACGGATCTATAGATTTTTTTTTAAATTTTTCTCCTAGTATAAACTATAGATTTCTTAAAATTGACATACTAAAAAAAATTTTAAAATATGTTTTCGAAAAGTTTTTCAAAAAAAACATTTTTTTGAAAAAACTGGTCGAACGATTTTGAAATGAAAAATTCATAAAATAGAAAACAGCAAAAGAAATAAGATGGCTTACAACATTTTTTCCAAAAAAACGTTATAAGTAGTGTTTTTTTGAATTCATAAATTTTTTTCCCCAACATTTTATTTCATATTGCTCGGCTAAGCCCTAGCCAAGCCATTAGTCAAATAAAAGAAAGTGACAACCTACATGACATACATACTTACGTATTTTAAAGTATTTTTCATCATCATAAAAGCACAGAATAAATAAGGAAGCCTTTGATAAACACACAAAAACAACTAACAAATAAAAAAAACTATTCGATTACTACTGAATGCAATTTGGTCCCATATTGGGACGGATAAAGGTCCCTTTACCTAGCATTATTGCCATACTGCTGATTCCGACGAATCTTTATGCCAGTTGTTCAAATTTTTCCATACCAAAATGAAAATTTAACTGAAAAAAGTCCTTTGTATCTTTCTATTAGCAAATTATATTATAAACAGTAAGCAGCAAGTGGAAAGATAATACTACACTAAAAAACTGCAAAAGCTAACAATCCTATATATTTATGTGTTTATCCCTTTGTCGTGACGCATGTTCGTTCAAGCTTCACCCCAAAACGATTCTAAGGAAGTTGCACGTCATACAAAAAATATTAAAATAAAATCTTTGTCAAAAAGACGCCTGCACTTAAAAAGGATTAGCACATAAGAGCAAGTACGTGCGACCCAGTCGTGCCTTTTATTTTAAATTTGTATTGTTGGTTTATATTTAAATAAATATAAATCACTTTTTCAGTTTATTTAATAAATTTCATTACTAACTTTTTAAATATTATAAAACCCACTGCACCAGTACAAAAAGCTTTTATTTGGAAAAGCAAATTTTTAAGTTTTACTCATTAAAAGGAAAAATTAGACGAAATAAAGTGAGCCGTACAGTTTGCAAAAAGTATTTGGGTCGTCAACTTTATAAACCAACCGAAGTAAACTTTTAAAACTTTAATTGTATGCTTTTGTTATCAGATTTTCCTTAGAAAAATTCTCTATCCCTAATAGCTTGTCCATGTTAGATAAAGTTCTGATAAAAAGTTGGCAGTCTGTCGACGAGCTAACACAAGTTGTGAGTTTTCCAATTTAACGAGTCACTTCATTTCAACTATACCCCCCCCCTTTCATTGCTTTTACTACTATTACCTGTACCTATACCCTTCAGACAACTCCCACTCAACACTTAATTAATTTAAACCTTTTCTTCGGCTCAACTGCGACCAAAGCAACAATTGAATTGAGGACGAGGAAGCACATTGTTGCCAACGTAATAAGAATTATAATTCTTTTGAAAAGTCAGAGATTTTGGTATCTTCGAATATAGTTGGTTCATGTCTTTATTCTTTAATAAAAAAAATATAATGGACAAGTTTACCCTCTTGATGTTGCACATAAACTGAAAAAGTAATTTAAAAAAAATGTTTACTTTCAAACAGCGCCACCTAACGTAGAAATATATAATAGACTGTGCTGTGAAAATCTATACCTAAACATTTTTGGAACACAAACGTGAAATTGGTTTAGTTGAAGTCAGTAAATGATGTGATGCAGCGCCATCTAGTATCATCTTATATGTCCAAAGCCGATAGGCTATAGTGCCATCTAGTGGATAGTTAACACAAAACTTAATAACATCATCTTATGTGTTAACAGCATTTTAACCTCAGATATACATAACTAGAACCATTTTTATGCACACAACTAAAAGTTGCCTTAGACATTTTAATTGAATTTTCTTTAAACTCAAAATAAAGCAAATATGACATTAATTTATTTAATAATTATATAACAGCGTCATTTCTACAAAACTCTCTAAGAGAATTATTTTTAAATGATTAATCATTTCCAGAGTGATTCATTAATCGGCTTCTAGCTTCTTTCAACAGTGAGCATACTTGGAAACACTGATTTAATCATTATTAATGAGGAAATAAAAAAGCTCCCCTCCTAACTTCCAAGGTTGTGAGAAGTAAGCGCAAAAAAAAAGAACTTTGCAGATTCTCCCCACCAGATTAAACGAATGCCGACAAAGTTTACCCTGACGGATGATAGCACTTTTGACATGTGTACCAAGGATATAAATTGTGCGGCCTGTCATCCTGGTACAATGGATGAGAATGATTCTGTGTGTTCCTTTTCGTTACATAATCATATCTCACCTATTTCCAAGATCCCAGGATCCCACATCTTATTTATCATTCGCCACTCAAGACCTAGGGTTAATAGATTAACGCTTACTCTTCGATGGTTGGAGCCCGATGAAATAATAACAAAAATCGAATATGGAAGCAGGAAAATCTGACAGGACTTCCAAATGAAGGATGCGAATCAATATTATTGTGGGCTTAATGGAGCGGCTGGATTGGATTTAGATTTAGGTTTGTTGTCTAGGAACTTATGTATGCAGTGACAGGGCTGTTAATGGTTTTTGATTGAAGGTGCCTGACAAAAGTGCCAAGCAATTCCCCACCGACAACGTCGTGCGCCGTCGAAACGTCTTGCAGCGCCACCAATCTCAACAGCCAGCGCCGGATCAAATGAGTGAGAGTGATGAGGAACGTGCCTTATGATTAACGATAAGTGGGTCGATGAATAGGTGGGACATGAATAGTAATTCATTATGTATGTCTGATGATGAGAGCTTGATTATAACATGTGTCGTACAAGGGATCGGATTAAGCACCAGAACAATGTTAAGATATTGATCTGATGTTGGTTGTAATTTTTTTTAATATGCGTCGTACATGATTTTGACCAAAGAAAATTGCTGATTGTAAAAATTTAGCAAGGATGTGGTTTTATCATTGTAATTGAAAATGCAAGGAGAGGGAGTGATGGCTTTGTTAATTTGTTAAACGATTTTGCAAAGGATTATCTGAAATTAGAGCTTTAACAAAGACTATGAGGAAAATTCAGAGAAAATATAGGGTTTTTCAATAAGGGCGGGTAGATGTTGAAAAGGAGCTGAGGTCAGGTATTAACAAAATTCTTTTCTGACGTGATATCGTCTTATAAATCGATGACAGGCTACACGTACGAAATAACATGACTCATGCTGATACGACTCATGACTGATGCTAACCGCGATACTGTGGTTCTTTTAACCAAAATCGATCGCAAGCACCGAGCGAATATGAAAAAGAACAGGCGCAGACTGACTCAAATTCAAAAAGAACAAGAAGAGAAAAAAATTACAAAATAGGCGGAGTTTTGTTAAAGTAGAAATAAGATATTGGGATGTGTGTGTGTGGATTTAACGAGAAAGGTTTGTGGGTGTGAGTTAACGGGCTATATGTTGGTGTTGCTGCCATCAATGTTTTCTTATGACGTTATCATGTAAAATTATCTTCAGTAAAGTGACTTTACATACAACCAACTCTTTTTTTATTTAAAAAGGCTCATTTCTGCCATTTTGTTTGGAATATGACATCGTTCAAATGCCCGCATCGGCTTCTTAGTGACATTAATCCGATCCGAGTCCAATTTTCAATGACTTTTCTACGTATGTAGATCCGGCTGAATTTGATCGTTGGCCTGTGTTCTGTTTTCCTTAAGAGCATCCGTCAATGACAACTTATTCCCATATACCTGCAAATCCAGGAAACCCCACCCGAAAAATTCGAGCGGAGTGAAACCGCATGATTTTGGTGACCAATTCACGTCGCCTCTACGAGATAAAACCTTAACGTCAAATCGTTAATACAAAATGTCAATTGTGGCATCCGCCGGAACCACATTTAATCTAATTCCATGCGAAATTTGTCATGTAGCGTTTACCATTGACGGTGACAAAAAGAACTGATCAGTGTAGCCGTTGCCGGCTCAAAATCCATACCAAACAGCAACTTTTAAGAACGCATTGCTACCTGGTGAACCTCGTGGGGTGGGGTTTCGTCCCATATATTGCAATTTTCCTTACTAAAGAAGTCACCAAACACATGACTCGTCGCTACAGATGTTTCTGTGAATCCCAGTCAGCAGACAAACACCGTTTTCTATGGTCATGAACTTTGAGCTCCTTAGTCAGTTAAATATTTTACGGGTGTTGGCCCAAGTCCCAAAGCAAAATTCGTCAAGATGAAATCAGAAAAATGACGTAACGATCATAGAGGATTATAATTTAGTTATTAGCAAACATTCTATCTGTGTGAGGTTCTGGCTCTGTCTAAGCAGTTGCTGCGATTTCATTTAATTTTAGTATACATATGTGGTTTCTTAAGCATTTTAAAATCTTTATTTTAAAACTAAATATAGTGTACCCGCCATAAAACCATTCAAAAAAAAAGCTTATTTGTCTCGAGAACGATTCTTACGATTTGGATTGAATACTATAATGCAAGTTGTGCATTCGTGCAGATTTGGTTGCGCCAATCGTCTTCAAATTCAGAACTTAAAGTTTTTTTAGTTCAAATATTAACGGTAGCTGTCATATAAGCGATAAGTAAAAGCTTATTTTTTAAGAACTCCAAGAATTTTTTTTTGAAAAAACTCAGTGTACTATTTTGAGTGTGGGTCATATTTGGTGAAAAAATTAAAACGGTGGGATAAAAACTTTACCTCCCGTAGGATCTTTTTTTTTCTTCGACTTTCTCGGAAATTGGTTATCCGAATTCAATCAAAATTAGTATTTAAGAAGATGCAGTCTAATTAATTTCACTTTAAAATATTTTCGAAAAGTTTTTTTTTATAATTTTTAATATTTTTTTTTTAATTTCGTTCTTAAATGTAGGTTACATATTTTTTAATTTTAAATTTTTTTTTTGTTTTTTTTTTAAGTTGTTGAAAAAAACCGTTTTATTTAAAACCGCTTCCAAGCTTTTGAACAAAAAATTCACATATTTTTACATTTCTTGTTGAAAAATAAAATGGCATTAAATTATTTCGATGAATACAATTTTACGCACTTTCTTAAAGGTCACAAAACTTTTATGTTCCCTTATTGTTTTTTAAATTTTATTCGACGAAGTGACATGTTGACCTGCACATAAGAGCAATCGTGCGATCCAGTTGTGCAATATATTTTTTAATGACTTCTTGTTAACAGAATCTATGAGACAAGGCGGTTTAGATAAGCGTTTCCTGTACAAAGTAATAAACATGTATTACGTATAAAACGTATTTTTTAAAAGAAAAATTATTAAACATTATTTGACGAATTATGCTTCACGAAAAATGATAGAATTCAAATGTGAAATAATATATATATTTTGACAGCTGCACTTTTTTATAACGTAAGCGCAGGCCAACACACTTTTCCGAACTTTTATGAGCCTTTATAATTCAATTAAGCTAAATTTTCATAATAATGATGTTAATATTGAATATGATTATGTAAAAGCTGATTACAATGCGATAAATAATTACTTCTCTGAAGTGGATTGGGACAATTTTTTCAATACGAATAATCTTGAAACTAACTTCTCCAAATTTAGAGATAAAATTGAAGTAGCAAAAATTTGGTTTTGTGCCAGTTAAAAAAAAATCAAAAAATGTAAATCAGTTTGGTTTAATAAGAGATTAAATAATTTAAAAAAATAAACTCTTAAATCTTCAAAGAAAATGTCAATCCAGTTCGGTTAACCGTGAGCAACTCAAAAATGTAAGAAAGGAATATGAATTACTCAAAAAGTTTTTGTATAACAAGTATGTGGGGTCTAGAAATGAAAATAAAATCTGACTCGAAAGCTTTTTGGACATTTTTAAATAGTAAAAGAAAATCGTATGGTTTTCCACTAAATATGAGGTTCGGGGATAATATTTGATGCGATAAAACTGAAATTTGTGATATGTTTGCTGATTTTTTTCAATCAAATTTTGTATTAGAAAGTCGAATTCAAATACAAGTCTTAACCACGAACCAATTACATGTTTAGGTCAAATAATTTTAACGGAAGAAGAGGTTTTAGATGAACTTTCATCTTTAGATGACAGTAAGAAACCTGACAGTAGTGAAATTACTCCTATATTTTTAAAACTATGCAGGTATAGTCTTTCGAAGCCCTTTTTGAAATTATTCAATTTATCTCTTAGTCTGGGCCAATTCTTAAATGCTTGGAAAACCTCAATTATTACACCAATTCATAAATCAGGTTCTAAGCAGGATGTTCTTAACTACCGACCGATTTCAAATCTTCAAAAGCCATTTCAAAGCATTTGAAGCCATTGCTAAAAAAAGGATTTATGAAAATGTCAAGCATGGGATTTCCGATAAACAACATGGGTTTGTTAGCCGAAGATCAACCACATCTAACCTATATCTCTTTTCAAACTTTTTTGTACAAAAGGGATTGAACGTGGCAGCCAGGTTGATGTCATATACACAGACTTTTCAAAAGCTTTTGACAGAGTGCAACACGATGTTTTAATAAATAAGCTGGAATACCTAGGTTTTCACTCTCAGTTGTTGAAATGGTTAGATCAATACCTGAGAGAACGTACGCAGTTTGTGAAAATTGGATGTAAGACTTCAAAGATAATCCAAAATCTGTCAGGAGTTCCCCAAAGAAGCCATTTAGGACCACTGTTGTTTATTTTGTTTATTAATGACCTTCCTGAATGCGTAAAATACTCTGAAAACCTTTTATTTGCAGATGATTTAATTTTTTTTAAACATATCAAATGTTCACTGGACTACAGTTTTTTACAAGGTGATCTTGATAGTATTTTCCAGTGGTGTGAGTATAATTGCCTTCATCTCAAAATCCGATTCTATTTGATTATAAGATAAATAACACAGTTCTTGAGAAAGTTTCGGTTTTTAAATATTTAGGAGTAGTTTTTGAAACTAAATTATCTTTTAATTGTCACTATGACTATATGATTTCAAAGGGTAATAAAATGCTGGGATTTTTAATGAGAAATTCGAAAGAATTTACGGATCCACATACCCTGAAAGTTCTATATTACTCATTGGTGAGGTCTACTATGGAATATGCTTGCTGTATTTGGTCTCCAATATAAGCAGTAAGCGTGAAGAGATTAGAGGCTGTGCAACGTAAATTTACTAGGTATGCTCTTCGGAAATTGAACTGGGTTGACAATAATATGCCCTCCTATCATCAGAGGTGCTTACTTTTAGGCCTGAAAACCCTGGAATTAAGAAGAAAACATAGTCTTGTTCTATTGGCCAGAGATGTTCTATGTTATCATATTGACTGTTCTATGCTTCTCGCTCTTTACCCAATTTATGCTCCTTCAAGACCTCTTAGAGAAAGACAAATCTTTTTTTGTGTCCCGCGTCATCACACTAACTATGGAAAAAGTGATCCCGTATCTCAATCTTGTGCTTTATTTAAAATTGCATTCGGTGTAATGAACTTACATTTAAGTAGAGAACAATTCAAAAACGCTTTAAGTAATTTATTGTTATGAAACATTTATATTTATTTTATTTAAAAAAAATTTTATTATTTTAGGATTCATTTTTATTTATATAAATATTTTAACATGTAAGTCTACAAGAGAGGTATACTCGATAGATGGAATAAATAAATAAACAATAAATAATTAATACCAGAATCGGCCATGCTCATTAAGTATGTACGGATAAAATCGTACGAAAAAATTCATATTCACGTATTAATATAAAGATTTAATATTTGTTTGTAGTTCATTCTTTAACTCAACCTAACCTAACTTAAAGTCAACCCGGCGAGCCCTTAAGGATGTGCTTTGAATACGGGCAGTCATAGAATAAGATCCTTTTAAGATTTGTTTACCGAAAATTCCGCTAAGCAATTTAAAATTGAGGACGAATTTGTTTCCCCTAATTTTGTCTCAAAGATTTCCCCCTAAAAAAATATTTAATCTGCTTGAAATCAGGTTCCGGATCAATTTACAAAAAACCTTTCGCAAGTGAATCGAAAACTACGAATTAACGTTATGCGACGACTTCGACGACGCAACAATCAGACAGTGCCAATTAAACTTTGCCATAAAAAGCAGAACAAACTTATTGTTTATCCAATTTATTTAACACTCTTCAATGACCAGGAGAATTGGAGGAAAACATTGCAGAATAGACAAAACCATCTGAGCACCTCTCCAGCCAAATACCTCCAACGCCGCCATCAACGCCACCCCCACCTACCCTAGCGCAGCACCTAACCAGCCGTTATTTGTATTTGTTATAATAAACCCAAACTCAATTTGGAAGAGCTCCAAAATCAACACTCTACGACGACGGTGATAACGACGTTGCCTCTTCGCCATGCTGCGTTTTAATGTAAAAGACAAAGTTTTGCCTCGGCAAAAAAAAAACACCTCCTCTGCCATTGGCAATGATCTAATTTTCACCCTGATTTTCCTCCATTACCAGTACATAGGTCCTTTCCCCAACTCGGTTCAGTTCCATTATATGGAACTGGATAACTATGCTTATCCTTCTTTTGGCAAAACAACTGAATTAATTCAGACCGGAACAAGTTGGTAAATAGCCTCAGCCATTGTCAAATAATAGCCGCATGTGTAGACGTAGAATAGGTTTGTGTACGAAGGTTTAGAAAATGGGTGCTTCCGCTTTTGTACAGAATTTTCTATAAATAGCTGGAACAAAATTTTAAGTTGTTAGTTTAATGTTTAGAAATGAACGAGACCAAAGGAAGCAATCCAAGATGAAGTGAACATTTGAATGCTCTTGTTAGTTCCAACTTAGAGCAAACATTTGGGGGAAAATAAATATAGAAAATGAAACTTCCAACGAACCGGAAATGAAAGTATAACTTCAGTTGCGAGCAATATGTAGCTGGAAGTGTTGGAACCTATATAGGAACATTGCAAAGTGCGTTAGACTGTATTCTGAAGTTTAATGAGAATCTAATCAGTGAACAATAATTTATGGTATTGAAATTCAAAATGGATTCCCCAATAACTGTTGTGTTTGGGGTGAAAGATTTGGCCACAACTGAGATATTCGAATCGATGCCGCATGTTGGTTGACATTTAGCATTAATGGAATTTTTTATTTAATCGAAACCTTAAATTTGCATGAATCTTTTGATATGACAAAAGGCAATTTGCTTTAAGTGGAGTCTTAACATTAAGAGCCAATTTCATCGCAAAATCGTCTTCAGTTATAAGCCATTTGCTTAACAGGTTCGTTGAGAAACACCACTTTATGCAAGAAATAAAAAAGCCTTTTCTATTGGTCTCACTCGGAGATACACTCATTCTGAAGTTCAATGGAAAAGCAAAATTATTTTAGGAAAGAATATAAAACCTCTGAATCATTTTTATTTGCGATTAATAGGAACTATGCATTCGTAAAAAAATTCTAACAATCAGACATGACATTACGATCATAGAGAAACACTGTTACCGGAAAAATTCCGTCTGTCTGTCTGTCCGTCTGTACGGATGTATATTGAAGTACGGTTTGGCCAATCGTTTTCAAATTTGGAACCTAAGGTTACTTTGACATTCTACGGAGGACTTTTTAATTTTTTTTTAGCTCAAACATTAACGGTACCGTTCCATTAAGTAAAAAATTATTTTTCTCGGAAACGGCTCCAAGATTTTTTATAAAAAAAAATCAGTGTACTATTGTAGGTGTAGGTTATGTTTTAGTGAAAAAAAAATTCAAGATGGTGGGCTAAAAACGGTACCTTGCATAGAACCGTTTTTTTCTTCGATTTTCTCAAAAAATGGTCATCCGATGTCAATCAAAATTGATATTCAGGAAGGTGTTGGTAGCCTAAGAAAATATATTCGAAAACTTTTTTTTTTGTATTTTTAATTAATTTCTTAAATTTTTTTTTTCAAAAATCAATATTTTAAAAACGAGTAGATTTTTTTTTAAATTTTGGTTTTAAATGTTAGCAATTTTTTTTTTTATTTTTTCCCACGATTTAACAAAAAATGGGCACGACTGGGTCGCACGTACATGTGCATAATTACATTGGAAAGCAAGATTTTTGACAGAAACAAGTAACATTTGCGTTGAAAATAGCACAGTTTGAACTTATAAAAAGTATTAAAAATCACAATACTTAACGGTTTCTAGTAAAAATGAAGTGTGATGGCAAACGTCTTAAATAACAAGGAATTTATGAAAAATGTATTTCGAAAATTGTAGGACCGGTTTTGATAAAATCCTGTTTTTTATTTTTATTTTCTTGAAAAAAAATTATTTTTTTAAATTTTGGTATGCAGTTTTTTTAGAATTTATTAAAATACATTTTATTATTAAATTTAAAATAATTTTTTTTGATTAGTTTTCAAAATATTGATTTTTCAAAAAAAAAATTCAAAAATTAATTTTAATTAGAAAAAAAATTATTCAAAATTTTGACATGCAGAATTAATTTGTATACCTAGATCTTCTTAAATAAAAAAAATTGACAGAAATCCATAGAGCCGTTACCGAGAAAGCCAAAAATAAAAAAAACCGTTCTATGAAAGGTCCCGTTGATAGACTTTTCCCGTTTATGTGGTTCTAATCAAATTATGGCCAATACCAACAAAAAAATTCTCAAAAAATTTCATTAAAATCGTTGGAGCCGTTTTCGAGAAAAATAAGATTTTCCTAACCGGTTATATGGCAGGTACGGTTATTTTTAGGGCTAAAAATAAAATTTCAATTTCCCCTCTGGGGAATGCCAAAATAATCACAAACACCAAATTTGACGATTATCGCTTAAGCGGTTTAGGCTGCAGCTCGTTATATATACTGACAGACAGACAGACAGACAGACATTTTTCTCGATCTCTTTTTTAAACTTCTCTATGATCGTAATGTCATGTTTGATTGTTATCTCATTTTTTTTAGTATTCACGAATCCTAAACTTGCCTTATATACGTAGTCCCTATAATCGCAACTAAAAATCATACTTTTTACATTTTCTAAGGAAATAAAAAGGCGTTTAAATTTTTCCGCTGAAAAGAAAACTATTTTTCAATTTTTATTCGAAGCTGTGACCGCACATAAGAGCAAGTACGTGCGATCCAGTCGTGCAATTAATTTTCAAAAGCTCATTAATCTCTGAGATAATGAATATATTTAGGAAAGTGAATCCTTATTCCGCTACAACAAGCTTATTTTTTTTTAATTTACATTTACAGATTGGGACATTTTCCTATAAAGATATAATACTGTTATATATCATGAATTGAAACGGTAAATTTAAAATAAAAAATGCACGGCTATGAATATACTTTGTTATGGTCGCACATCGTAAAATGAGGAATGAAAAATAAATAATCTGCTTACAAATTACGCTGCAGGCGATTATCATTAAGCCTTGTATTCTGCAGCGCTGCACATAATTTATGGACAACATGAACCTTAATTGCATTTTAACATTTTGTAGTAATTATGGACATTGTGTGACAGCGTAATGGAACAGGTGCACACAACAACAATGTGATGTGTAATTTGGGTATATGTTTAACCTTTTTTTTTTTTTGTTATAATAATAGAACCGTGTTAGTTTTTATGGGTTCGGTTCATTAACATTTGTTTTATGTTGCATAAAAAAATGATTTTTTAAATAAAAAAAAAATTCAATTAAAATTTAATAAATCGTTTAAAGCTGTAACGTTTGGTTATGAAGTAAAATCATATAAATAGTATTGCTAAGCATGTGTTTCAATTGATAACTTAATTAGTAACGGTACCTAATTATTATTAATAATTAACTAGAGCGTTTAAATATTATGAAGTGGTGTGGTACGGTCATAAGAAAAAACTAAATAAATTCACATTCTTCTTTGTAATCGGGAAACTGCAATCATTGCAAGACTTAAGCTCCTCCTGAAGCATAAGAAACCAACCGGATCTCAAAATTCTTTTATTTGCAGCAAACTCTCTAAGCTGTGGCCACGATTGCAAATTTTTGGACTCAACTTCCGTCAAAACTATTGAACTAAATAAATAAATAAATAAATTTATTGGTGCGACAGCTCCTTAAGGAGCCAAGGCCTAGTGACTTATACTCTCAACCATTCCTGCATGTCTAGCCGAAAGTCTACATGGGATGCACTTTTTCGAGACAAATTTTACTCTTGGAGGTTTTGTCAGTTCCTCGCAAGAGGCAGTACCCCGGAAAAGAAGATGGCTATGAGCTGGATTCGAACCCAGGCTCATTCGCTTAGCAGTCCGACACACTAACCACTAAGCCACGGGGCACTACCAAAACTATCGAACTACATGTTGTTATTGACCTAACAACTTGCCGTGCACCTTGAGAATCCCAATAAAAGCTGTCTTTTGCTATATTATCGTCTGGTTTCCTCGGTATGTGACCAATCTTGTGCCATTTTTACAGCTTGACGTCAACATCCATTTTGGTTTGTCCAGTCCTACTCGACATTTTATAGTTGGAAATCGACTGTAGCCACCGGAGCTATAAAGTTACGCACACAGCGATTTATAAGAAGTTGCAATCTGCTCGAGATGTCAGCGGGTTCGAGTTCCATACAAGAGGTTTGCCAGAAAACAGATATCATTAGCACAGCCCAAATAGCTTAGTTTTTCAAACGTCTGCATTGGATATGAAGTGATTATCTTGGATACATTATGGAAGTTATCACATTGTTAATCGCCGTATTGAAAAACAAAATTGGCGACACAAACTATCTCCTGTCACACTTCAAATGCATCAAAAAGCCCTCCATTGTGCATTTCAAAGCAACTTTGTATTGGATGGGTTCAAGTCTTATACTCTTAAAACAAATGCTGGTGTGCCCCAGGGGTCCGTTCTGTCTCCGCCTCTCTTTCTTATTTTTACCTGCGATTATAGAGATTATAAAGCAAGTTTAGGATTCGTGAATATTAAAAAAAATTGAGATAACAATCAAACATAACTACGATCATAGAGAAGTTTAAAAAAGAGATCGAGAAAAATGTCTGTCTGTATGTCAGTCTGTCTGTCTGTCTGTCTGTCAGTATATATAACGAGCTGCAGCCTAAATGGCTTAAGCGATAATCTTCAAATTTGGTGTTTGTGATTATTTTGGCATTTCCCAGAAGGGAAATTGAAATTTTATTTTTAGGCCTAAAAATAACGGTACCTGCCATTTGACCATTTAGGAAAAGCTTATTTTTCTCGAGAACGGCTCCAACGATTTTGATGAACATTTTTGAGAATTTTTTTCTCTTTCCCCATTTCTGGGATAAGTCTATTAACGGTACCTTCCATATATAACGATTTTTTTGAATTTTGGACTCTCGGTCACGGCTTCTTGGATTTCTTTCAAATTTTATATTTGGAAAGATCTAGACAGCCAAAAAAATTATTTTAAATTTTATAATCATATGTATATTAGTAAACTCTAAAAAAACTTAAAATAAAAAACAGGATTTTATCAAAACTGGTCCTACAATTTTCGAAATACTTTGTTCATAAATCCTTTGTTATTTAAGACGTGTGATGGCGTACTTAATTTTTACTACAAACCGTTAAGTATTGTTGTTTTGATACTTTTTTATAAAATCAAATTGTGTTATTTTCAACGTAAATGTTACTTGTTTCTGTCAAAGATCTTGCTTTCTAATGTAATTAGGCACATAAGAGCAAGTACGTGCGACTTAGTTGTGCCCATTTTTATAAATGATTTCCTGTCTAAAACTTCTAATCCACTAAACTGCTTAGCTGACGGCAGTACACTTAGCTTTTCATATTCTTTTTTGGACTCACAACCCTCTTCGGATCTCTAAATTCTGACGCATCATAAAATTGGGAATGACAAATCGTGTAATTTTTGTGTAGAAAAAAAATCTGTCTTCTGCCACTAAAGTGAAATATACCATCCTTACCATTATCAATTAGCCGCACTTGCATCATGGATGCCGATCATCTAGAAATTATCGGTATTTGCACCACCAAAAAACTTTGCGGAACGATCAAATATATGACGTGGCCAAAAATGCCGCAAAATGATTGGGTTTCGCCCGTCGATGCAAAAAATTCTTTTCCTCTCCCTATCTGGCTAATATCAACAAATCGTATACTCTTCCAAGACTAGCATACAACTCCCATATTTGGGCAGGTACTCCTGCGACTCACTTGAGTCTTCTGGATTATATCCAAAGGAGAGCCTTCAAAATGATTGAAGATGAACACATCATCAAAACATTTACGCCACTCGAACATCGGCGAAATTTGCATGTCTCTCTCTCTTCTAACGTTATTTCTACGGTTATTGTTTTACAGACAGTTGCATTCCACCCCTAGAACCGTAATACTCGCGCTTTCAGGAATGCCAGCCCATTTAATCTCGAGCCCAATTTCGGTCGTACAGTTAAGTACAGCGATTGGTTCTTCAGCCGTACAACTCGAATGTGGAATGTTTTGTCTAACTCTATTTTATCTTCTCATTATGATGTTTAGAAATTTAAAATCATACTTCATCGGATCTCCTTCTAAACTACTTCGTTTTACCTAAGCACGCGCTGTGTCCACTGAAATTAAAAAAAATCCTTCTTTTTTATTCATAAGTTTCATTTCTAACAAGGCTTTTTCAAAGTCGACGAACATCGGTATAATGGTGATTGGAATTAAGTTGACGGTTCCATACGATTCGAAAGGTGTAAATTTGTTCGACGCTTGATGTCTGGCTTGATTCTAGACTTAATTCACTGGGGAACAATATTGACATCAATACCTCGAAAGTTATTGCATCTCTTGAGGTCGCATTTTTTAGGTATTTTGACAATGACCCCGTCCTTGGAAGGGTTACATTTACACAAACAGCTCTGCTCTCAGGAACTCGGCCGGTATGCTCCAAAGCTGCCTTGTTGTTTTTTTAGAAGTATCGCGGTTCTTATTTCTGCGCTTGTTGAGTGGTTGATGTCTATGTCCCTGGAAGAACTAATTATGTCCAAAAGGTGGTGGTGGTCTACTCCACTAAATTGTCTTATCTGTTTATCTTAATGTGCGCTCTTTAGTAAGATCTAGATAAGTGGAAAAAGGAATAATTGAGTTATTGTGAAATTCAACGCACTTAAAAACTTTAAACTTAAATTAAATGTTGGATCATGTGCCTACCTACATCATTAAAAGTTAAATATCCTTTAACAATTTTAAATAAATAAATAAATCTACCTATTAACTTTCCAAACTTTTAATTTAGTTTTTGACAACAAAAAATTCGAACTTACAAAAATAATTTTCGTTTTGGTAAATAAATTTCTCAAAAAATTTACCTTCATCCAATTTTAACACCGCCAGAGGAAAAAAAAATAAAATCACTCCAGATCCCGATTCCCAGGTATTCGATGATGGTAGTTTAGTTGTGAAACTTTTTCGATTGAACATAATGTTCAGAAGACTTAAAAAAAGCGTTCAAGTATATACAAGCATACCTGCCTCCTTGTGCTTATAATTCTTGTTATTCTTGAAAAAAAAAAAGTCTTTTTGCATTTCACTATTCTGCCATCTATATACCCCACTCTAGTTCCTTTTTTTTAATCAAAAGAAACTCCTTGATAAATTCCACGGGTAAATAAATTTCGTCTCACTAATCCAGGAAGCTAAACTATTTCGACAATGCTTCCAATTCTCGACGATGTCGCTGTCGTTTTATCGTCTGCTTCCTTCCCACTTTTGCATTCTAGCATCTCTTCCCGTTAACCCAGTTAAGATTCCTTGCCATCCCATTTATCCTTTAGTGCTCCTGCGAAAATAATTCAAAAATGCGTCTTCGTCCTCGAAGCTATGTGTATAGATTTTCCCATTTCGTGTTGCGTATAAATGCGACGCTAATGTTGTGTTCTTCCATATTATGGCCTTGCCTTAACCCCTGGAGGTGAATATTCAAAATAATTCCTGAGAATTCGCAAGTACTGCGGTATTAGTAGCGAAACAGCAGCACTTGATGAGTATCGCTTGATATGGCAACATCGAATTCCCTGTTATGTTGGTGGTTAGTGTCTAAGGACCGCAACGCGAATGCAATTCATGTTGCACTTCAAGAAAATGTCAAGATATTGAAGCAATCCACTTAGATTGTGCGGCACTTGAGAATATTCATGTCTCGTTAAACTCTGATTAGATTGCACCCTTGATGTTCTGGGTGTTCTCGTGTTCTCCCAAGTCAAAGTTCGCCTGGAAACATGGTTATAAGATGTTTGTATGGAAAATCAGGTTGGCTCTTGGTATCTTTCTTTTGGATCTTCATAACATGGCAGGAATTAGCATTAAGGATTTTCTTGTTTTCATCATATAGGGTTACCAAGTATACTGTATGTAGAGTTATTGGCTAACTTTGACTCGGAAAGAATTTTAAAAATAAAAAAACGCTGCTAACTAACCGACTCATTGATTTATGTGACTATCTGCCTCACTAACCTGAAGCGTTTAAAAAAAATAAAATGGGCTCATCAGAACAGTTGCAGTTCTTTTTGACAAGACAAAGGAAGGATGGCGTAGACCCTCAGGGTGCACAACTGGATGGCATTGACCAGCAGTTGAGATGAAGGGAAGAACTTGTTGAAGGAGGCCCAGACCGGATCGCGGTTGATACGCAGATGAGGATTTCAACTTCCTGAAATATTAGTTGTTTGGGATGCCTCTTGTCATAACGCATCTTCAAAGTCTCTTTGCAGTTTTTAATTTTCTGCAGTGTATATTGTCGTTTGACTTCCATTGTTTCCCTTTGTCCTCGCACTGAAATCGTTATTGCGGGCGTTTTTAACAACACCCGAAGGAAGGTATGTCGAGCTCTTTGCCGGGTTACATCACCTTACCCAACTGATCGATGTGCCAACGCGTATACCGGATGTTGCTGGGCAAGCCGCCCATACTCTTGACTTGTTTCTTACTTCTCACCCTGATAAATATACCATTAGTGTAACTTCCCCATTTGGCACTTCAGACCATTGTGTTATTTCAGCTAATTTCTCATCCTCCACCCATCCAGTTAAAGAAAAAATTCCCACCAGGACCGTTTGGCAATACGAGAAAGTCAACTGGGACGGCCTGAATATTTTTTCCGAAACTTTAACTGGTCACTATGCTTCCTCGATAGTGACATTGATGCCAGTGCTGAAATGATCACATACGTGATTCTTCTAAAGTATCAAGCCTAAAGAAAAATCCTGGTTTAATTCTGAGTGTAGAAAAGCTATCAGGCTTAAAGAAGTAAGTTTCCGATTCTACAAAGCCAACCCTACAGAGGAAAATCGGAAAAAGCACAAACAAGCAAGGAACTCATGCAACTCCGTTATAAAAAGAACCAAATTTTTGCATGACCAAAAATTATGGCAAAAAATTCTGCAGTGTCCCAAAGGCAGTAAAATTTTTTGGTCATTTGTAAAAAATATTAAAAACTCCTCAACATCTTCGGTTCCAACGCTCATCGACAATAACAAACCAATTGTTTACTCTTCGGAGAAGGCAAACTTGCTCGCCGCCCATTTCGCTGCCAGCTCCACGCTGCCTCAAAGCAACGTTGCCCCTCCTGTACTTGAGAATGTAAATTTTTCCATGGGACAGATTTTTTTCCGCACTCGTACAGTAGCAAGAGTTCTCAAAGATCTCGATATACACAAATCAGCTGGCCCGGATGGTATACCCCCGATTCTTCTGAAGAGGTGTTCTTCCACACTGCCAAAGCCACTGCGCAAGCTTTTCCATCGCTCCTACTCTTCTGGAATCTTTCTTAAAAGATGGAAAACAGCATTTGTCTAGCCTAACATCTCTTCTTTCTAAGGTCATAGAAACACTGATTAACTGTCAGCATAAGGAATATCTCGAAGATCGTAAGCTTCTCCATGACCGTTAGTATGGCTTCCGCAGCAACCGTTCCACTGGTGATCTGATGGCATATCTCACCGAACAGTGCAACAAATCTTTACATCGCTTTGTTGAAAGTAAGATAATTGCTCTTGATATCTCCAAGGCATTTGCTAGAGTTTGGCATGAAGCCCTCTTATCGAAAATGCGTGCTTTTGGGATCGATAATACTCTTGTTCGTTGGATTAGAAGCTATCTTCTGCACCGTTCAATACAAGTTGTATTGGACGGATTGAAGTCTGATTCCCACAAAATAAATGCTGGTGTGCCCCAGGGCTCTGTTCTGTCTCCGACTCTTTTCCTCATTTTTATAAATGATCTTCTGTCTGTTACTTCTAATCCTCTTAACTGTTTTGCTGACGACTCCACATTCAGCTTTTTATATTCGTTCGATAATTAACGTACTTCTGAAGCACTTTTCCCTATCTGATCTGGCTACAATTTATAAAGCGTTTATACGCCCTAAACTCGAGTATAACTCCCACCTCTGGGCAGGAGCTTCACAAACATCGCTTCACCTGCTTGATAGAATACAAAATCCAGCGTTAAGATTGATAGGAAATAGAACTGCCGCTGAAACAATAGCCCCTCTCGAACACCGACCCAATGTTTCATGTCTTTCCTTATTTTATCGTTCCTTTTACAAAAAATGTTCACTCGAAGTAGCCAGTTGCATTCCTCCCCTTAAAAGTTTCTCCCGTAATACTCGTCTCGCAAGTTATGCACATCAGTTCACCCTTTAGCCCAATTTCGGACGTACCGTGAAATATAGGGATTCTTTTTTAGCCGAACAACACGAATTTTGAATAGTTTACCCGGCGAGATTTTCCCTTGCCATTTTGATCTGCAAACATTCAAAACCAATGTTAATCGACACCTCCTATCTCTCCCCTCCCTATCTTCTTAATGCCCGCGCAGTGTGTTCTACATTAAAAGGGAAACAAGTAGTCCCTTGTGCGCGCGTTAGTTAAAAAAAAAAAAATGTGTTGGGGGTCCCTCAGTTCAAAGTAAAAAAAGCTGAGTGTTCACACTTCAACCAAGATTCTTAACTTGGTCAACTTTTATGACTGTTCCAAGGAATCACAATATAGGTCGATTTGATCACTCCACTTGTCCATTTGCTCTGGGAATGCCAACGGCATTTTTATTGTATTTGAAAATACTCTAGATGTGAAGCTCGTACCTCGACCCGATATTATTTTCATAGGTGTTCCAAAACAGAATCGTGGCTTACTCAAAATCCATATAATTCACATTTTTGAAAATCGTAGAAAAACACTTGAGGAACTTTGAAGGAGTATCAGGTACTCATTATCAACATTTTCAGGACAGACATTTTCGATAAACCTTTTAAATTCTAAAATTGGCTTAAACTAATCAAAATCGGATATGCTGTCTTAGGTTCGATTTGTTGATTTTTCAGCCACTGTTACTGAATCCATATTTTTTTTTTAATAATAAAAAAGTCTTTTGATTATAAAACTGAAAACCAGTATTATTGTGCAGGTAACTTTCAAACCTTCTAGGTTGCAGTTTAATTATTGACTACACAGCACACAAATCATTCCAAACACGATTCAACGAACATCTGGCAACTCTAATTAGAGGTTACACTGCACTTCACTGTGTACAACCTATAGGGTTTTCAATTCTTATGCGGAAATTTATTTTCCAATATCCCCCAGGGATTACAAAAAAAAAAAAGGAAAAAGAAGGGAAGTTTGCAATTGCAAAACATACACACATTGTGTACCCCACAAACGAGGTAAGTGAATGTTACATGCTTTAGATTGCTGCTGCACTCGGTGATAATGGTGCAGCACTTTGCGCACAAAAACTATTCATACTAACACACACACACACAAAGACGCAAATAAAAATTCCTCATACAGCTGTAGATGGGGAGGAAAAACATCAAGAGTGTATACATTCATATAGAAGAGTTATCCTTGCATTCAAGGATTTTCATGAACAACAATTTTGCTAAAAATAGAATTGCCGGTCAAAATATTGATCGACCCCATGCGACATCGTGGAAATTTCTATTTTTAGCTCTGTGTGGAAATCCTTGAGTTACGTTTTGGGTCTGGAAATAGAAGTGAAGGAAAGTAGGTTACTCTCGTTCGTTCCTTCGTGATTTTAGCTCTTGATTTTCATCTGTTTTTTTTTTTTGTTTTCTAGATTCGTTTGTGTGTCATAGAAAGTGTTGCTGACGTAAACGAGATAATTAGAAGGTACTTTGGTATTGAATTCCATTGGGATGTGGCAGGGGATGAGAACTCGACACGTACGGAAATCATTATCCGCATAGACAAAGACAAAATGCTTCCTCATCTCCACTTCATTAGCTTATTGAGTTACATACAAATAAAGAGGAGGATTATTGAAGCCTTTGACCCAGTTCCCGTTTACTGGTGGGCTATTTGAGTTGAATTATATCGGTTAAGTTTTAAATGTTTGTTTTTTGTGTTTCTTTGGTAAAAACATTTAAAAACGGCTTTGATATGTAAAAGCCTTTTTGGCGATTATTGATTATTATTCGACTTGAGAGGCGTATCCTGGTTCCTTTTTTGTTCCTTTGTTGGAAATTCTATACTCAAAGAAAAATCAGTGTAAAATTAGCCTAAATCGCGTGCTGACTTACTTTGCTACCGTAAATCCATTAAACATGTAGAATTGTTCTCGAAATTGCTTATTTTGTGAAAGGTAATTTTACCTTGAACAGTACGACCCATACAATCCGTCCGTCCATTGAGTTGTAATTTTCGACTGAGCACTCATTCTTATGAGTGGCGTCTCATAAGCATCGCATGCGATCAACGCAACACACAAAGTAGACGAACTTTTAACTTTTTCACCCCGGCAATCCGTTTAGAGAAAACCACTCAAATTCTGAGCATAATTGACACTAAACAACCGAATTCAGTATTCTATGGGATATTCTACAAAAAAATCCTTTTAATTTATAAAAAAAGTACTATTTGTAAATAAAACAAGGTATTTTTTTAGGGTAAATAATTGATATATAAATCGAGCTAAATGTTCGAAGAAATAAAAGATAAGAAATTTATACAATTTTTTCGAAGTAAAACTGAATTAAATTTTGTTGGAACTTTATTTTTTGTCTCAAGAAAAATCCCTTCCATCGAAGCACTAAGGGTTGAAATGTGTATTTGAAAGAACATATTAGGTTTGTTCCCGATAATTATTCGCAGAAAATTCGCAGCAGTCAGATTTTTGAGTAGAGGGGATATTTTCTCTCCTTTAACGCTTTAAACCAAAAAAATTGCAGCATTCTTTCCTAGTGTTACTTAAGTATCGATAGTATTTATTTCCGATATCATCGATAGTTTTGAAAAAAATATCGATAGTACTGATACTATCGATACATTTATCAATTGAATAGGCGCAAATTATAAGTCATCAAATTCGATAGGCTTGTTCAAATTTTTAGATTTATGACTGCCTATCCCATAAAACAAAAGTGAAGCTTACCACCATTTATTGCGTCACGTTACATTTCACACGCTTTGTGTCCGCTTTAAATGACATTTTCTAAATTGCGGATTTTGTTTTTGCTTTTTTCTGTCAAGGCGAGCAAAAGTTCAACCAGTTTCTACTTAAGCTTTACGTTTGAGTCACGTTACCTTATACTGTACACGAACCAAACGTAACGTCAAAGCCGACATTGTGATAAGATGTATTGATTTCCTTGTAAATGTCAGGCGAAACCGAAGCTAAAGCGTGATTGTGTTTTAACCATAATGTCTTTCAATGAAATTGTAAAAAGTTATGGAAAAGGTTTTAGACAGCACGAGTGGCGTTCTTCTGATATTATTTCGCTTATTAACTGCGAAAATTCCTGTGTAAGAGGAAATTGTTATGTATTTTTGGCTGAATATTGTTGTGTTCAAAATTTCAAAGCACTCAGGAAGCTGCAAGATTTTATCTATTGCATGAAAATGTTTTTGGATGTCAGTGCAGCAAGACCTTTTTGACACTCTCTCATAGCTCACATAGCTCAAGCTCTCATCGAAAATCTGATAATCGTTTAAGCATAGAGTATGAGCTTTTCCAACAGGTTTCCATCTATTGAATAAGCTGAAGCTCGAAATGTGAAGGTAAGTTTGAATTATTTAAACTATCGATAGTCGTTCGATTGTTTTTTAAACTATCGATGTAGCCGATATTTTTCACTATCTATACTATCGATAAACTGTCGAAAGTTCGAGCATCACTACTTAAATGTCAAAAGATTGGTGGAAACTAATTATTGCGAAACGATTTTTAAAATGTTTTGTTTATTATTTCAAGGGAAATGTTTTGCCTATTTGTTGCATCAGCTCCACCAACAAAACAATTAGTAATTTTGTAGGTGCTTCCACGATTCCAGCAACAATTCTTCTCTACTCCTTCTTGCAAACAGCTGGCTTCAGAAGACTCAACTCACACTGCTCAGTAACAATTGCCTGAACCCTGCTGGACTTCGTCAACAATATTCATAGAAAAGTTTACAGAACCACCGGTTTTTTATGTTTTTTTTTATGAACTTTTAAAAATAACTGCAATCTTTACGTGTCGTAAATTTGATTTATTTATTGTCTTTTTTCAATTGTCAAACTGACGTTTGGCTGCTACTTTTTTCTGCCTTCAAAAAGTTCTTGAGCAGAAATTCGCAGGGTGGGGAAATTATTTTCTCTCTCACGAGCTCTCTCTTCTGCGAATTTCTACGAATTTTTGGTGTACGGGAACAGGAATTAGCAAAAATTTGTGAAAATTCCTACGAATTCGCATATTAGGAAAAGACATATTCATTGGGAGACCCCGATCCGGCAACAGTAAAATGCTCAGGCAACGGAACGCACAACCTGACGAAACGGATTCTATGGGTCGGGCCCTTGAGCTACAAATCTATTTACCTTATTATATTGTAATTTTAAATTAGGCTAGCGTAACTTCTGCCAATTTCTTACCTAAGCAAAAACGGCCGCATGTGTAGAATTGCCTTAGAAATTTCGTATAATAATATAATAATATTAAAATAATAATAATAATATTTAATTTTAATAATAATAAAATTTATGTGTGTCTGTAAGGCACATTGCCTTTTAGAATGCAACTGGATGCTGCAAGACACTAGTTAAAAGGATTAGACATATAGGAAATATTTTTTCCGGTACAGTAGATAGAGAATTAGCTGACTGTTTTCTCCCTTAAAACCCACGCACGGCGTCTAGCTTGAACTTGGAGTTTGAAAAAATGCAACTCCCAACTGAGATCCGAACTCAAGATCTTTGGGTTCACAAGCAAACACCTTACCTACTGCACCACTTCCGCCCGCAAATGTATGTAAGACTAGCCTTGCCCTCGGCTTTGCTTGCATTAGCTTCGAATACAGACATATTTTTATATATTTTTTAATACAGAGTAATTAATATGTAACGTGACATACCTTTCATTTAACGCGCCACCTATTGTGCAGTAGTAGTACAAAACGCATAACTCTATTTGCCAGAAATGTTTAGTGACAGGTATGTGATGTATACACATTCTTTAAGTTATGCCCAGAGGAAAGAAGTGTTTTAGTGAACATTTAAAAAAATCAAATATTTTTGAGTAATATTTAAGAACTGAAAGGATTGTGAATTATTTTAAGCTCCTTCTTAAACGATGGGTTTCTGAAAATAACTTAAAATAAAAATTTATAATACGCCATCTGCTGAAGAATAATGGTACGCGACAACACAATGTATTACGTTGGTGTAAAAAAAAATATGATCATACATATAAATGTTCTGTTCTTTTTTGCTTAACTTACCACATTTTAGTTAGTTTATAGTGAAAAATTGTGTCCTATATGTTTCTTGATTAAATATTCTATTCATTTAAAAAAGATTTGTTTAAATTCGTTTTGTCGCTCTCGCGTGATGGTCACACAACACGAAATTTAGTTTAATTTTATCTTCTAATAAATAAAAATTTAAATTTGTTTCTTTGTTTGTTTGTTTGTTTTTTCGTATTTGATACGGTGCCGTACCTTTCACCAGTTCCAATGAAACCTGGTCAGCTTATATGCTGCACTTACGGGAAGAGTATAGGCGTAGTAAAATTAACGTCCGGTAAATGGCGCGCATGTCGTACCAGAAAATGCATTTGAAAGAGCATTACAAAATTAAAAAAATAATGAATTGCTATAATAGAGCGGGAGAAATGAATCTATCTCATCTCATAATGAAAGTTTTTAGATGGTTCGAGTAATGCCCTTTAGGTGGCGCTACAAAATAAATTAAAAAAATATGGAAGGCACACATAAGCAAAAAATTGTCAAAGAAAGGAAAATAATAGTTACAAGCTTCTTATTGGTATACAAGTTGGTATTGATGTGGTTTACAATCTGATAAAAGTCCCCAACTTTCCGATGTACGCTAGGCCCGTTATGGGCGGTCAAAGGTCAAATGTTTTTTTTTTGTTTTTTTTTCAAAAACTGTAGGCTTTAGAGAAAAAAAAGTTCATGCGTACAAATTACACATGTCATTTTTAAATCTCGTTGTGAATTAATTATTATTAGATATAGACATTTTTTTTTGGAAATTAAAATTTCGTAAAGAGAATTTATGAAACATTAATATTTTATATTTTATGAAAAATAATTTATTGAAATCTCAAATGACGAATTATAAATAAAAATGCCACGTGTTTATTGTAAATATTAAATTTTCCTAACTTTAAAACGAATAAACATAAGAAATTGTATATGAACAAAAAGATAACAATTATATTACTTTTTCTGAATAACTGTTTTGTATAGGACGATTAAAAAATTTATCACAAATTATTTATTTATAAATTTAAGTCATATCAATCTACACACCATATGCAAACAAATGACAATGTAAATAAATAAAACAGATCTGCGTTTACTCACTTGCTTGCTCCCTAATCGCTCTCTACCTATTCTTAGGTAATTTTCCGTGTCACTACTTCCGTTTCATCCGTAAGAAATTTTCCTCATGCGCGTAAAGAAGTTTCACTACAAAAGTTTTTCGAAAATATTTTTAAGCTGAATGGGTTTGGCTATCTACATCTTCCTGAGTATCAAATTTGATTGTAATAGGTTAAGCAGTTATCGAGAAAGTCGAAGAAAAATAATGGCCCTATAGGGGGTACCGTTATAGAACAAATTTCGAAAAAATTAATTCTAACTGAAAGATGTATTGTTCTTAAAAAAATAGCACTCTGAAAGAAATCCACAAAAAAATATCCCATTTCCTATTCATAATAATTAACTTCTGCTCTGCCCTAAAAAATCCCACCCACTCTTATCCTTAATGATCACTCATTTCACATATAGAAGATCACATACAATCCACAATACGCAAAGTCACCTGCCAAGCCAACATATCGATGTCACATGTCAGTCAAATTAAAAAGCTCTTACTGTACACAACACCACCCGAACAATATCCGGTTTACTCAGTGATCGTTTCGTAAAATTTAATTATTTGTGTTTTTTCAAATGTGTTCTGTCATAAATAAAACAGATCTACATATGTACGTTTACTCACTCTCTTGCTCCCTACTCTCGCTCCATGGATATTGTGCTTCATGCTACGTTCGCCCGTTCTCACTCTCTCTCAATCGGTCTCAATCGCTCTCCACCTATTCTTAGACAAAAACTTGCACATTTCCATGTCGCTACATCCGTTTCATCCGTAAGAAATTTACACTCATGCGCGTAAAGAAAATTCACTTCAAAAATATTTTACAAATCTTACATTGAATTGCTGAAAATAGTTTTCACATGCCATTTACCGTTTAGAAGTTACATCACTTCAAAGTCTTATATGTTCCCAAAAAGTATGCAATATTTTTGAAAAGTACTTTTTATGAAAATTATTTACAAAACGTGCTTAAATCTCGCATAGCATAGTAGCCGCTCAAAATAAGTTATAGGACTTCTAAGTGTCGTTAAGATACCGAACATTTTGTGTACTTTCTTCCACACCACTTTGGAGGTCAAGTGCGTTTTCTTATATAGTGATAAGTATGAATACTTTTAGCTAACACTGTACTCTCATTCTATTGTTATGCTCTTTAAGTATTAAGTTTATCATGAATTATAGAAATAAAGAGTTAGTCGTAATCGGATTTTTGTGTGTTATAGTTGGCAATCAGTCCATGCTCCCTAAGTAACAGGTGATTTTTTTGAGGTTAGGATTTTCATGCAATAGTATTTGACAGATCACGCGGGATTTCAGACATGGTGTCAAAGAGAAAGATGCTCAGTATGCTTTGACATTTCATCATGAATAGACTTACTAACGAGCAACGCTTGCAAATCATTGAATTTTATTACGGTTCGAAATGTGTTTCGCGCTTTATTTCCGATTTATGGTCTACATAATCGACCAAGTGAGCAAACAATTAATGCGATTGTGACCAAGTTTCGCACTCAGTTTACTTTATTGGACATTAAACCAACCACACGAATGCTTACAGTGCGTACAGAAGAGAATATTGCGTCTGTTTCTGAGAGTGTTGCTGAAGACCGTGAAATGTCGATTCGTCGCCGTTCGCAGCAATTACGGTGAATGGCGATCGCTATCGTTCGATGCTAACAAACTTTTTGTTGCCAAAAATGGAAGAACTGAACTTGGTTGACATGTGGTTTCAACAAGATGGCGCTACATGCCACACAGCTCGCGATTCTATGGCCATTTTGAGGGAAAACTTCGAAGAACAATTCATCTCAAGAAATGGACCGGTAAGTTGGCCACCAAGATCATGCGATTTGACGCCTTTAGATTATTTTTTGTGGGGCTACGTCAAGTCTAAAGTCTACAGAAATAAGCCAGCAACTATTCCAGCTTTGGAAGACAACATTTCCGAAAAAATTCGGGCTATTCCGGCCGAAATGCTCGAAAAAGTTGCCCAAAATTGGACTTTCCGAACGGACCACCTTAGACGCAGCCGCGGTCAACATTTAAATGAAATTATCTTCAAAAAGTAAATGTCATGGACCAATCTAACGTTTCAAATAAAGAACCGATGAGATTTTGCAAATTTTATGCGTTCTCAAGCTCTTAAAAAATCACCCGTTATATGAAAATGTAGTATCCCCTGGAGGATTAATTCACGATTTTTGATATATTTAAGGCGGGTAACGGAACTGAGTTTTGCAACAGATCCTTTTATAAACTGCTTAAAGAACGTAGTATTTGACATCCTACTATTACACCATTTAGGCCAGAGTAAAACGGTTTGGCAGAGAGAACCAATCGCACTATATCATCGAGAGAGCACGTTGCATGTTGTTCGATGCTGGGCTTGAGGTAAAGTTTCGGGCTGAAGTAGTTTCAACTGCAGTCCTTGCACTCAACCGATCTCCTAGCAATTTAACGACTGGTTCTACTCCTGAGGAAAGATTTTCAGGGTGAGTCCCAAATCTCAGGCATCTTCGTATATATGGATGTAAGGCAATTGTCCTTGTCCCGAAAAACTAACGTCAATTGTCGATATGTAGGGTTTTTCGAGAATTCCCGACTGAAAAAAAGAGTGGAGCAATTAAATGGTGCTAAATTTTCTTACATATTCCCAGAGGAATCAAATTTCAATGAGAGATGGTGATGATGATGATGATTAAGTTCCAATAATAATGACAGTACCTAATTAAAGCAAACAATAATGTGCTGAAACTTCGATCGAAACTGCAAACACTAATACAAGTTATACATCAGAGCGATATCGGACTTAAAACACCGATTATGATGAGGTCGAAGAAAATAAAGAACGTTTTTCAAATTACTCGCTTTTCAGAGCAATAATTTTTAAGATGTCGCTGGCGGACTCCGACGCTCTCAACGGAAACCGAAATTTTCCGAATGGACTATTGTGTTTTCCCGCCAACGTCTACTGATCTGTATGATCCCTTGGCAGTTGAAAAAGCACTAAACCGAAGAGACCCAGAATTTTTAAAAGCGACCAATCTATTTTAAATGGGGTTTTAAAACTTAAAAGAACTCGAATTGCAAAATATATCGTTACAAAGCTTGCTTTGTCACTAAAGGAAGTGGGCATAGAAAAGAGATTGATTTTGAGGAAACATACTCCCCTATGCACAGTGGGACGACCCATAGCAATAAATAAAAAAATCAATTATTTTAACGGTACTTTTGAGTCATTGGTAAGTCATCTTGAATATATATTTTGTCTAACTGCATTAAAATTATTTGGAATCGTGAACTCGTGCAACAGTTACAGAGCCAAAAAGAGTGACAAGTGGACATTTTTTTGCAAACAGTGATAACAAGTGGTTTTTTGATACAAATTAAATTATTTGCTGATTTAATTTCGCGCATAAAAAATTATTATAAAATGGACAATATTATGTACCAAGGTATGGGAAATCATATTTTATTATAAAAAATTACTTTGATTTTGTGGTTTATTTAGTTTGTAGTTTGAACTGAATGTCTAATAAGAATTTTTTTTATGTGAATTTCGTTTTCCCCCCGTTTTTTTAATTATTGACGATTTTATAGGCTTAACTCCATCAATCAAAAATGGTGACCTATTTCAAACCTAGATTGAGAGCGAGAAGTCGTTGAAATTAAATGCCGTTGCTATAAAAATCAATCAATTACTTGGCCTAGAAGAGTCGACTGAAGATGTTGAACTGCAAATTCAAAAAGCTTCGAAGTATTATTGTCTGAAATTGAAGCAAAAATGGGAAAATTGCCAAAGGAAACGGGAGAAGTTTATGCAAGTTAATGAACGATGGCTTAATCAAAATTTGCCGTTATCAATAAATATATCAAATCGTGTGAGTGAGACCAATAACCTAAGTCAACCAGGGACGAGCAAAGGAAGACCATCAAAAATTTTGAAGAGTGCAGCGAAGGTACGAAAAAACGTCGAGTCCATGAACTGACTTCGCAATATAGCACTGAGGAGCTTACCTATGCTGCTAAAATTACTCGTCGCTGTTTCAACTCTCCTCAAACATCGAAAAGTTCATTAACTATACAGCAAAGCTTAGCATTGTTCTGATTTGTCTAAGAGGAAGTACGCCTTTTCTACGTTCTGTAGTCAACGGTGTCCACAAAGACTTTTTCCCAAGTTACTACAAATTACAAAAATATAAAGCTGAGCTATTGCCGGAAATTGCTGCTGTGTTGGAAACTGTTGCTGAAGCCAACCTTCGTCCACCCATTGGTGTCCTTTCTGAAGAAGCGTTGGAAGCAAGGCATAAGGAAATCAGAAAGTTCAGACTAGATCATAGTCGAAAGTGCTCTAGAACGAGTTCAATGACTGATTTAATTAATCATTTATTAATTACTTCAGACCCACTGATTTCAAATATACGCTCTAAATATGTCTAAGGTTGACCCAGATATTGAGCAATATCTACTCAGAAAAATTTTGGAAGTCGTAGCATTGCCAGTCAATATAGACTTGAACGATATTGATGGAACATCAGCCAGCGATAGCGATTAATTAATTATTATAATTAATTTATCACACTTATTAGTCCCATAAGGATTTAAATTTATTAAGCTTTAACATTTGTTACTAAAAATATAAATAAAGTTAAAAAAATATATAGAAAATCTTAAAAATAAAGTTTCAATTCTAAAATAAAGTTCGCTGCTCAACTCTTTTACTCAACATTTGTTACTAAAAATATAAATAAAGTTAAAAAAATATATAGAAAATCTTAAAAATAAAGTTTCAATTCTAAAATAAAGTTCGCTGCTCAACTCTTTTACTCAACATTTGTTACTAAAAATATAAATAAAGTTAAAAAAATATATAGAAAACCTTAAAAATAAAGTTTCAATTCTAAAATAAAGTTCGCTGCTCAACTCTTTTACTTCGAGGGGTGCTGGGCGGGGTGTTTATTGCTGGTTTATGCATGTACTTTTAATTTTATTATATATATTTGACGTAATTAGTGATAACATGCAAAATAATTTAGTTTCTGTCATTTAAACAAGAGATATTAATTTCGCCGTTTTGTCCATACATTCGTCCCACTGTGCTTTGGCGCGATATACCTCAATCGGATTCTCACTTGTAATGGCTCCCAAATACAACCTTGACATCGACAAATGGACACAGAGAGCGCGCTTTCTTATATATATTTATGTTTCAGCCGGAAGGCTTTAGTAAAAACGGTTTAAAAGTCTGCAAAGTAAACAGTCTTGATATAGTTTAAAGCAAACCAGCCGTATTTGGAATAAAATATTGGATTTGTTTCTGACTAATGGAATCAAAAGAGGATCCTTGTATATACTACAGAATAAAGAATATCAGCGAGAAAGATGCTATAGGTAGCATTCTAAGTAGATGATCTACTTATTTTTACAAATGATGCAGATTGCGGCGAAAATGTTGAAATTAGAAAGGATCTTTCAAAACACTTTTAAAATAAAAGACATTCGAGAAAACCCCTAAACACTAACCTAACCGTTACAACCAAAACCCTGGAAAAGTACATTGAACTGCAATCTAGTGGCGGGGTCAGCAGCTGGTTCACTTTCCTGCTAAATATTGGTGCAATCTCAAGGAGTACAAAAAATAGCCAACAAGAAGCAATTGCTCCTGAAAAAGAAATAATATTTTATCCATTAGTTTTCTCTCACTCAACTTTGAGTTTTGCATAAAAAAAAGAAAAATTGTTTGTTCTTATACAATACCGCAATATCGCTACTCGTAACTGCCAATGGCAACACTTTTTTTCGAAAGTGCATCTCCATCTTTTGTGCACAACGATTTTGTTTTTCTTCATACTATTTGTAACCTTTTCTTCTGCAGGTACCTCCTACCTACTGTTGATTCAGAATTTTCCTTATCCTTAACCCAGTCTGCTTCCCTAACCAGTTGCACTCTATCACCCTACACATTGAAAGTTTACCCATCCTCTCGTACGTACGGACTGCACACAACTAAATACTTATGTTTTTGCTTGGAGCACATTCTGGACTATCTCACGAGCTGGACAGAAAAAAAATCATAAAAAAGGATCCTTAAACATCCTAGAGACACCACATCTATTTTTAGTTCACTCTTCCACCCACTACGCCACTTTTTTGCGTACGGCGACGTACATATCTACAGAGTGTGCTGTGACAAAGCGAGTGGCTGCCGTTATTCGGATGCATACATGTATCTGTGCTTGTTGTATAAAAGAAAAGCTTTAAAATAGAAATATTGTAGCTTTTTGAGAATTTTCATTCGCCGATTGTCCCATTTTCTGTCCCCTCTCGTCGGTGACATTGAACTGATGATAACTATACAATTTTCGAGTATCTGTGTAGAATTTTACGGCGGCGGTGGTGGAGGCGGAGGCGGAAGTGGTGGAATGGCATTCGCAGGAAATGCTTCTACTTCAGGGTAAAATAAAATTTCGACTATATTCATCACGAAATGAAAATGAATCTTCACTCGTTTCGTTTGCATGACACTTGAAGATCATGGCCGGCGTTCTCTGCTCATGCAACGAATACAAAAAAACTTAATTTTGTGCTATTTTTAAAATATTTTTTATTTTTAATTTATGTTTTTTTTTTTTTAAGCTAGAGATTCCCTTGAAATGGAGAACAAAAAAAAACTAACTAAGAGTCTGTCTTTGTAGTGTACTTATTTGGGGGGGGGGGGGGTGGCAGGATACTACCCCCCTTTCGGGTTTCTATTTTTTTTCCATAACGAATATAGTTATCACAAGAAAAGGATTCTCCAAAAGGAGACTAAACTAAAAACGACTTTCTGTCCATCCTCGTCGTCGTTCCCAGCGCCTTCGGGTATAATTAGGAACTTTCGTCTCTGTTTCTGATGATGACATCGTTCAAATGTTAAGCTTGGTTGGATTAGTTTGAGAAGTGAAATGTCAGTTGTTGTTTTTTTTTTTTTTGTGTAATAATATTTTTCATTATCCTATAGTGATGAGGCTTTGATAAAAAGAACCTCATGGAAGTTGCTTACTACCAGCGATGCACTTTTCAAAGAAAGGTACCTCGGTGGTCCTTGTGTTTAGTACATACTGCATTATTGTGTATCCTTTTCAAATGGCAAGGAGTGGTTTGATTTTAATTTTTTTTTTCATATTTTTATTATTTTTCTAACAATGGGAAATATGTCCTTTGTTGGTAGGAATTGCTATCGCTTATAGGAACCAGAGGAATGTGAATAGTTTTTTTTTTGCATGATGACATCCTTGTGGAATGAGAATTGTATAATTTCCTGTGGAAACCAAAATATGTGTCCTGCTAAAAAATATGTATTGTATGCTGCTTTATGGATGAATTTAATATCAAACTGTGCACTTTTCAACCTGAAAGGGCTTTTCTTCTGGAGCTATTTTATTGCTTTTGACCGAAGCTGTGGTATGAGTAAGTTCTTTGACAGGTAAACAGGTAAATTATTTACATTAAGAAGTGTATGGTATATGCTGTACATGTAGTTTCTGTACCTTCTTTAATGAAACACTGAATTCTATTTTACACTTAATGGCTTTTATTTTAATCTTTTGCTTGATGGCACGTTCGATTGCATTTGCGGTTGGACTAGAACTGAACTTTAAACTTTTTGGATGCTCGAGCGCGCGTCACTTCTTCCCCTATTTGTGGCTGTATGTGTTTATGTACTTTGTGTGTATCGCTCGTGTGTGTTGTTCATGTCTTGTTAGTACATGTTGTCTGTCTGTGTTTATCCATATCCCACATACATATGCTAAGGTATGAAGTACTGAATTCAGTGAAATTTGGGTTTACAGAAGGTTTTATAAGTCGTCAAGTAAACAACTGAGGTATACGACCCGAACGCTTGGATGTTTTGGAAAGCTTAACTGATATTGATACGACAAAAAAAAAGCGGGTTTTGATTTGATTCCTCCCATATTATTATCAAAATGTTATGTTCTATCTCGTATTTTTAATACATCTCTTTCTACTGGTATTTTCCTGGACGAATGGAAAATTTCTTCCATTGATCCCATATACAAAAGTGGTCTTAAACATCTAGTAAAACATTATAGACCTATTTCTAAACTTTCTACGGTACCCAAGCTTTTTGAAAAAAATGATTACTCAAAGGCTCTACTTTTCTGTTAAGGAATCATTATCCTCGTTTCAGCATGGATTTTTGAAAGGAAGATCGACTTGCACAAATTTAAGCCTTTTTACAAATTTTTGTAGCAATCAAATAGAAAATGATAAGCAAGTTGATGTCATCTATACCGACTTTGTTAAAGCATTTGACCGGGTTCATCATGGTCTTCTATTACAAAAATTAACAAAGTTGGGTTTTGATAAAGATTTCACAAAATGGTTAAAATCATATCTGTCGAATAGAAAGCAGATTGTAAAGATATGGAAGATGGAAGTTTTATCGGGTCTTCCACAAGGAAGCCATTTGGGCCCTCTGCTATTCATTATTTTCACCAATGTCCTACCTGCTTTATTACGATATTGTAACAGATGATGTGAAATTTTTTTATTTCAACGGGTTCACTTGCAGATTGTCCATTTCTGGAGTTGGACATAACAAATTTTTTAAATTGGTGTAGTTACAATCGCTTGGAACTGAACTATTCAAAATGTAAAATATTTAGTCTTCCAAGATCTTCATCTCTTATATATTTTGAATACAAATTCCATGATTTTAGCCTTTTAAGAGTCAGTACTATAAAAGACCTGGGAGTCCATTTTGATTCAAAGTTGGACTTTAGCACACACATTGACTATGTGGTGTCCAGAGGTAATTCTTTGTTAGGATTTTTAAAATGAAATTCAACTGATTTCAAGGATGCGTATACGCTTAAGACCTTGTTTATGTCTTTGGTTTTACCAGTGTTAGAGTATTGTTGTGTTGTTTGGTCACCATTCTATGAAAATAGTAGTATGAGAATGGAAAGGATTCAAAAAAGATTTACTAATTATGCCCTGAGAAAATTTAATTGGGATGGGTCCCTACCGAACTATAAGTCAAGGTGCTCTCTCATAGATTTGAAAACGCTCAAATGTCGTAGGCAAGTGCAATGTATACTATTTGTAAAAGATATTTTGTATAATCGAATATCTTCTATGGAATTGCTTTCCTTGATTCCTTTTTATGCTCCTACACGAACGCTTCGAAACAGAATTGAATTATTCCATATAGCTCCTCATAGGACTAACTACGGTTTAAATGAGCCGCTAACACGTTCTTTAAAACTTTTTAACGGAGTATGCAATGATATTGACCTTTGCATGAAGAGGGATATTTTTAAGAAAATAATACTTAATCTATGTAATTAATTTCTTTTGTTCTTTTGTTCTTGATTAATTTATCTTAAACTTGCTTATCATGTTATGTATGTATATTTTGTATCTTACCCAAACTTATGATAAATCTATTTTTTGTTGGAATTTTTGTAATCAGCAGATCTTGAAATCAATTGAATGAATAAATAAATAAACGCAAAATAGTTGCTAAACTCATCAAATAATGCAACATTGTGTTGGTTTTGTATTAATATTCATAAAGACAAGGCAAATCTGTTCGGTGAACTCCTCGAGGAAACTTATAAATCCTTTGACGGTCAGAGTTGGTCATTAACGGGATTTTAGCCAAACTAAGTCTTACGTGGACGACATTGTCTTTTAATGTCATCAGGTATGATAAACTCAATAATTTGGCCAATAGCTGTGGACTGGATGTAAATCAGCTAAAAATGCCCAAAGCTTAAAGCACCAACAACTGGAATAAGAAGCATTATGATCACAAAATCATATAAAATTACATAGACATGGAAAACCCAAACCGACTATACCGCACTTAGATTTTAACACGATGGCACTAAAAAACTTTCCTACAAAAGAATGCTGGAAGGATATAATAATATAAATAAAATAACACAGACGGTTCAAAAACCGAAGCAGGGGATAAACCCACCAATAAATAGAACAAGAAGCTGACAGACTTAAGGACTATTTTCCAGGCAGAAGTGCTCGCAGTAGGCGAAACTGCAAACCACATTTTATCTTTTAACCTGGAGAACAAAAATATTAATATTTGCATAGACAGATATGCAGAGAAAGTCAATCGTCGAAAATGATTGACCCCTGTCGCAATGATCTGCGTAAAATCAGTGAAACAACCCTTGTTACCCTCCGATGGGTCCCCAGACACTGTGACATTCACGGAAATGAATGGGCTGATGAACTGGCCAAAAGCGGTTCATCCATGGAACCAAGCCAAACTGTACCCTATAGGTAGTTGAGCCACTGGAAAATAAAAAAAAAGAATTCATGAGAATTTCTTAAAAACTCGACAATTGTCGGGTCTCAAGAAGTCTTAGGCCAAACATCTCAAAGAAAAAAAATAATATATATTCAAAAGCTAGGTAGACCTCCAACTGTCCATTTTGGGGGCCCACATGAGTAGAATGGACATTAGAACGTCAAGACGTTCATGCAGAAATGGGCTCATATCACTTCCTTTGTGAACGTTCGAAGATTTTCAAAAATCTAATCAAGAATACTTTTTTGGGCTTAAAAACATTGGTACATTTTTATTACATTTTCATAATTTCTTAAAACTTACTAATAATTAAAAGGAAAAATACATAAGTTTACTTTTCTTTTGAAATAAATCTAATTTCATCAAATTTTATGAAAAAGAGAATAGCGGTAAGCTCCAGGATATGGCCTGCATAGTCAAACGTTCTTCTAATATTTGAATACAACAAATATTTGATATATTATATATAAAAATATATATGAATAACAATATAACGGGTGATTTTTTTGAGGTTAGGATTTTCATGCATTAGTATTTGACAGATCACGCGGGATTTCAGACATGATGTCAAAGAGAAAGATGCTCAGTATGCTTTGACATTTCATCATGAATAGACTTACAACGTCGAATTTTCAGTGAATGGGCCCTAGAAAAGTTGGCAGAAAATCCGCTTTTTTATCGACAAATTTTGTTCAGCGATGGGGCTCATTTCTGGTTGAATGGCTACGTAAATAAGCAAAATTGCCGCATTTGGAGTGAAGAGCAACCAGAAGCCGTTCAAGAACTGCCCATGCATCCCGAAAAATGCACTGTTTGGTGTGGTTTGTACGCTGGTGGAATCATTGGACCGTATTTTTTCAAAGATGCGTTGCGTTCCAACGTTACGGTGAATGGCGATCGCTATCGTTCGATGCTAACAAACTTTTTGTTGCCAAAAATGGAAGAACTGAACTTGGTTGACATGTGGTTTCAACAAGATGGCGCTACATGCCACACAGCTCGCGATTCTATGGCCATTTTGAGGGAAAACTTCGGAGAACAATTCATCTCAAGAAATGGACCGGTAAGTTGGCCACCAAGATCATGCGATTTGACGCCTTTAGACTATTTTTTGTGGGGCTACGTCAAGTCTAAAGTCTACAGAAATAAGCCAGCAACTATTCCAGCTTTGGAAGACAACATTTCCGAAGAAATTCGGGTTATTCCGGCCGAAATGCTCGAAAAAGTTGCCCAAAATTGGACTTTCCGAATGGACCACCTAAGACGCAGCCGCGGTCAACATTTAAATGAAATTATCTTCAAAAAGTAAATGTCATGGACCAATCTAACGTTTCAAATAAAGAACCGATGAGATTTTGCAAATTTTATGCGTTTTTTTTTTTTAAAAAGTTCTAACCTCAAAAAAATCACCCGTTATAATTGATAACAATAAAAAGAAGTTGAAAACATTTAAATTGTTTAACTTTGCAACGTTAGGTTATGTTTTTAGTTGGTGAAACATTCACACTATTCACTTTGCAAAAAAAAAAAAATTGCAAAGTCGTGGGACTTTTCATTTTTGGTGAAACACTTCGCACTTTTCATTTGCAGAAAATTATGTTTTTTGAAAAGTTGCAAAGTGCAAATTTGTTGGTAAAATCAGGCCGGAGAATACTTCTTCGGCGAACTGATTGACGTTTCAAAAAAGCCACTTAAAAACATTCTGAAATTCATCAAAATCTCAGGATTCCAATTTCCTTACCTTTCTCCGCACCTTGTTCCTCCTACTCCTTGGGACCGCAATGAATCCTTGAGATCCGAGTGAGAAGATTTTGCCACCGAATCAGATTCAGTCAATTCAATTCAACGTTACCTAACCTATCCCTATTTGATGGTCAACAGCCAATAGTTGATGCACTATAGGCACTTTTTAGGGAAAAATCTTGAGAATTTTTACCTTAATTCGTCTTCGAGATCGGTTACTGCCAACTTGCGTAGGAAGTCGTTCTGTCTATATTCCGGGCTCTACTTCGACAGCAGCGAAAATCTCGACAGAATGGCATGCATATTTCCCTTTTTTGGGTTATTCTGTCCCCAGCCCTGTTTTCGAGCCAGCCACGCCAAAGGACTTGATACTCATCTTAAATTCGTCTCTTTCTTCAAAAATTGTTTTCATATTGTTATTGGGGGCAGGATTTGGTTCATTAAAATATGTCAACCTAATATCAATTTTCTGAAATAAACGAAAAAAAAAACAACTCATTTCACTTCGTAAACCAAATTTAAGTGTTGTCACTAACATAACCCTTTTCAACGGGTCAATTTGGTAATAAAAGTTTACCAAAAAGTGGTTCCGCAAAGAACAAAAAACATCATTCAATTTGAACATCCAAATGTTGTGTCCCACAAAATATTCTATCACTCCAACGATGCTGTCATTATAGACACAAGGCACGGCACGACCCTAGTTTTTGCATTTCTAACTATATTATTCGGCCATTTAAACAAAATTGATTTGTCACAGATTTTTACGCAAAACAGCTCAATTCAATTAAATAAATTTATGTATCCAGCAGATACAAAAATTGCATTAAAAAACGAAAGGAATTTTCGTTTTTTTCAACAATTTAACAGTTCAATTCTCGCAATTCAATGCTAAATAAATAAATAATCATCCATCAGCACCATGCAAAGGAGTTTTTTTTTTATAAAAATGTCGGGTCTGCACACAAAAAAATAATTAATTTACATAGCAAAACGGTTCATCGGGAGCCATAAATAGTAAAACAAAAACCCTCAAAGACCAAAAAGGATTCCTGGAAATTAAACACTCGCAACCCACACTCGAGGGGGGGGGGGGGATGAGAGATTCAATTGACAACGAATAAGTTTATTAAACGAAATAATTGACCACTTTTTTTAAATAAATTTATCAAATCGACCGAAGCGCAATCCTTCTTGAGTGAGTTTTTTCTTCATTGGAAGGTTTTTTTTTGCTGTCAATTTATCCTTCTAGGACAACATTCTAGTGTCAACCAAATGATTGAAGGATCAATTCAGAAACAAAAAAAAAAAAAAATACAGAAATGGAAGATTGGATATCAGAGTTCCGATTGGGTACTTTTGACACAATTTACAACAAAGTTGTTCCACTGCGAGTCCTTTTTTTTTTTTTTTGCTGAGCCAAAGGATAAGGACTGCATGGCTGCATTGTGCACACTTGGGTCAGGAATTTCAATGAAAATGCAATTAAAAATTGAATGGACTCCTTCAAAGATACGACGACGAGTTGGCTCGCTATGTGTTGGCGCATCATGGCGTAGTTTTTATTTCAAAAAATGTGGACATTTTGGTGCTCTAATTCCTCAAGAGTAATTTAACCTTTAACTATTAACCCTACAAATTATGGTTACGATGCAGAAAAAGTCGGGGTAGAACATTGTTCTGTCATTAAATTTAATGGTATATGGCGTCCCGGTTTTGAATTGTTCTATGTCTGATGCCAAAAAGCTGTACAAGACTCCTTCATCCAGATTCTGAATAATAATGAGAGGTTAGAAGAAGGTCTAAGGTCTAAGGTCTTTTCAGCAGAAAACCAGCTTGTTGTAGGTTGTTAGATGGTTGTTTGAAAACCTACATATGTAATGTGAATGCTAATGATTTGTCCACAAAGTTTGATTAGGATTGCCTCAGAAGTCTCCAGAACCCATTAAACTTTTATTTTAAATTTTCATGAATTTATAAAAATAAGCAACAGTTTGGAAAAAAAACAAAAAAACAAGAAATTAACCTTGACGTATAAAAAAGCCAACAACTGTTTGCTTTGAAATTGACAGATATTTTCCAATTTTTCTTAACCCCCAATAGAAAGGGTGAAAAATAAACAGCAATGAAGTTGATCCAAATAAACCTCATTTCGACATTGATTAATGCTTCTACCAGATCCACACACAATTGCCTCAGAACCTAAGAAGAGATATTAATATCCTTGCACGTGGAACACTGGTAAGAAGTGGTCAACCCAAGTACATGGCACTTCCATTAAAATGATTGCACACACTCTAACTTAACACACATGATTATAAGACCTAAGAAACGAATAATACAAGAGTTTATTATACGTGTATTGGGGCATTAGCAATAAACATTGGGTTGATTTCCTTTAGTTGGGGGACCAAGTCGTGATCAAGTATATATCTCAATAAAAAAAGTAAAACTTTGCTTTGAGAAATGAGCCTCCCATTACAAGCGGGGGCATGAGAAAAACAAGGACATGGGCGTTTTGGTGTACTCTCGAGAAATGACATTCCAAATTGATGAATCGTTTTCACTCTGTTCTTCGGGGTATTAATATGTCTGACGGAAGTGGGACCAACAAGAGGTAATTCATTAAAAAAAAAACCTTCGAACTTGGTTTGAGTGGAAAAGAACTTCAATTTGAAATCAAATAGACAGGAAGACTTGGAAAACATGTGAAATAGAATACACAAATAGATGGAGTAAGTGACTGCTCAAAAACTGGATTAGATAACCTTTGGGTTTGCCCATCAGCAGGGATTCGCATTTCTTCCAGATTGACATATGAAGTACAATTTTTGAGAATAGGAAGAATTGCAAACTCTTGTTGGAATATTAAAAATTCTGTGTTGACAAGAGTTCCT
The DNA here is from genome assembly GCA_963971375.1 of Platycheirus rosarum. NCBI lineage: Eukaryota > Metazoa > Arthropoda > Insecta > Diptera > Syrphidae > Platycheirus > Platycheirus rosarum. The sequence goes on along the minus strand of OZ020510.1, from coordinate 1,929,352 downwards.
TTTTTCTATGATCAATTGAAGTAATCGGAGCATATAATCTGAGAGAGTAAAAAAGATTGAAATTTTAATTAAATTTTGCATTCAACCTCAAGTACACTTCTTTTTTTTTTTTTTGAATAGTTTATAAGCTAAAACGAATCCTTTGCAGCCAGATCAGATCAGTCAAACGTTTCCATTGAACAAGAGTCGTAGCATCAGTTTTTTTTTTTTTTTTATAATTAACGCGCGCACAAGGGACTACTTGTTTCCCTTTTAATGTTACACACTGCGCGGGCATGAGAAAGATAGGGAAGGGAGCGATAGGAGGTGTCGATTAACATTGGTTTTGGCAGATCAAAATGGCAAGGGAAAACCTCGCCGGGTAAACTATTCCAAATTCGTGTTGTTCGGCTAAAAAAAGAATCCCTATATTTCACGGTACGTGCGAAATTAGGCTCAAGGGTGGACTGATGGGCATTCCTTGCGAGACGAGTATTACGGGAGAAACTTTTAAGGGGAGGAATGGAGCTGGCTACTTCGTGTGAACATTTTTTTTATAAATGAAACGATAAAATAAGGAAAGACATGAAACATTGCGTCGGTGTTCGAGAGGGGCAATTGATTCAATCTTCAATCCTATCAATCTTAACGCTCGATTTTGTATTCTATCAAGCAGGTGAAGCGATGTTTGCGAAGCACCTGCCCAGAGGTGGGAGTTATACTCGAGTTTAGGGCGTAGCCAGATCAGCTGGGGAAAAATGCTTCTTACACCGATACAGAAAACCTAAGCACTTAGCAGCATTCTTAGCAATCTCAAATATATGGTCGTTCCAACTGAGGTCGTCATTGACACACATACCGAGTACTGAGAGCTTTTCGGTTTCTTCGATGTAAGTGCCATTCATGGACAATGGCATTGGGGGTATGTTTAGCTTTAACGACAGAAGACAGCATTGAGTTTTCGAAGCATTAAACTCCACACGATTCCTATTACCCCATTTGACAATGCTGTATAAATCGGAGTTTATTGAGCTTGACATACGGTTCCGTTGCAATTGTACGTCCGAAGGCGAAGGACGTGAATTATCGAACGAATATGAAAAGCTGAGGGTAGAGTCGTCAGCAAAACAGTTATGTGGATTAGAAGTAACAGACAGAAGATCATTTATTAAAATGAGGAAAAGAGTCGGAGACAGAACAGAGCCCTGGGGCACACCAGCATTTATTTTGTGGAATCAGACTGAAACCGTCCAATATAAATTGTATTGAACGGTCCAGAAGATAGAAGATATAAAAGAGCTTCATGCCCTGTCAAATGCCTTGGAGATATCAAGAGCAATAATCTTACATTCACCAAAGCGATGTAAAGATTTGTTCCACTGTTCAGTACGCCATCAGATCACCAGTGGAACGGTTGCTGCGGAAGCCATACTGACGGTCATTGAGAAGCTTTCAATCTTAGAGATATTCCTTAAGCTGACGGTTAATCAGTGTTTCCATGACCTTAGAAAGAAGGGATGTCAGTGCTATGGGTCGGTAGGAGGAATTATATATATTTTGCTAATATGTAACAGTTCAGCAGAATATAATTTGATTTGTAAAAGAATTGCATTTCATGCGATCTATCAGGATAATCAAATAATTAAATTAGATTCCGTAATGTTGTCTAAGGAAATTTTTAAATTATTTTGATTATCAGTAAATACATTAATAATTCTTTTTTTGTAATAAATTTATTTATTATTGTAATAATTTATTCAGAGCCTATGACCGCACGTTTTACAATTCACAGATTTGACAGTTATCGTCTTACTTCCGATATATTACAAAATTTGTTTAAAGAAAATTACGGTAAAAAACCTTTATCAGAATGTTCACATTATATAATTTACAAATAGTAGTAGACAAAAATGGAATGCTTTTAGTAAGTAATAAACAATCAAATAATAAAAAATAAATAGCTTAATTAAATTATAAATAAATATAGGTTATAACATTATATAGTAATAAGCAATAAATAATGAATATGTAAATAATAAAATAAATAAATAAATATAAAAATAAATAAATAAAAAGCAAAAAAAATAGTAAAAAATATTAATTTATATTTAAATAGATAAAAACAAAAATAAATAAATTGATACAAAAGTGTAATTTAACAAAAAAGTATTGGTTGTCTGTAAAGTCATTTTACGGACGATAATTTTACGTGATAACGTCATAACAAAACATTGATGGCAGCAACACCAATATACAGCCCGTTAACTCCTACCCACAAACCCTCTTGTTAAATCCACACACACCCCATTACTACATCTACTTCTACTTTAACAAAACTCCGCCTATTTTGTTTTTCTTTTTCTATTACTGTACTTTTTAAATTTGAGTGGAATTGTTTTGTGAATTTGCGCCTGTTCTTTTTCATGTTCGCCTCGTGCTTGCAATCGATTTTGGTTGAAAGAACCACAGGTATTATTAAAATTAATCGTGAGCCTTGGAATCCTTTCAAGAATCAATTCAACATCTGCCCTTTTGGGCAGGTCAAGGGTAGAATGATGCCAAGGAAGATTAAACATAATTTTTAAAATTTTATTTTGAGAAATCTATAAATTTTTTATATGACTTTTTGCAGCACCTACCCACACTGGGCAACCATATAATAGGATTGACTGAAAATCACTTTATGTATTAAAATCTTATAGTCATTTGTAAGAGAAGGCCTTTTGTTTATAAAATGATAAAGCATCTTAATTGCAATGCTCACTTTCTTTAGAGCTTGATTCATATGGTGGCTAAAGGTTAGTTTCGTATCAAGACGAACACCTAAATATTTAAAGCTCTGCTCCCATGATTTAGGATTTCCATTTATTTGAAGCTGACTATTGGACAAAATAGCAAGCTTTTCTTTTTCGCGAGAGAAAAATGGCTTGCAACTTTTCAGTATTCAATTAATTTTCCATTTGTTATAATATTTGTCCAAAATTTCAATTGCATTTTTTAGGTTATTCTCAATATTGAGAGCAAACTCATGCGATAAAAAAAATTGCAGTGTCATCAGCAAAAAAAGCTGATTTACAATACGGTAGGGTATCCATAATTAATGTAGAAAAAAAGAGAACATTTTCAAAAATTCAATTCAATTGTGAGCGTTGCATGGTGATTAGTATGACAGCTAGTTTGACAGTTATCCAAATCGGAAGTTAATCTACCTATACCTTTAAAAAAACACCCTTTTATTTTCAAAATAAGGGCTTGACTTTCGACTCTTCAAACTCTTTTTAAACGTGTAAAATGTAGTTTCATATGAAAAATTATTATGATGTTGGAATTTCGAAATTGAAGTAAGGAAGGGAACAAATTTTGTAGAAAAAGAGACTAAAAAGAGGACATGTAAAAAAAGAGGACAAAAAAAGAATTTTATAAAAAAAGAGAGTGTAAAATAGAGCTCAATTGAAAAAGAGAACATGTTCTCTTTAAAAGAGATGCTCTGGAAACCCTACAATACGGAAGTGTTGGAAAAGGTATAAAGGTTGTACAAGAATTTCTATGAACACTTGTGAGAAATGTTCTTGTTGCTTAATTGTCGCTATCACCCGGTTTATTCAACAACCTTCAAAGGGTTTGAATTTGAATTTGAATTTGAAAATTTCCCTGATGTATTCGAGGAATAGATTATCTTCCTTCGTTTATTCGAATTGGTGCTGATTGTAAATTGGGGTTTTCAAACACCTTTAATAGGCTTCCACAGAGTAAGGAGATTACTTTTGTGAATTTAAATACTTAACTTTACTAATTTTTGACACTTTGTCTATTGTTAAGATTTCTTAATGAGATTAAAAGAGGCCAGTAAGAAAAGTGCAGGGTTCGGATTATAAAACTTAGGTTTATTCAAGAATAATCTAATGTTGAGAAACGCGGTATTGCTGCCATTTCTTTCGTGTTTTTCTTCTTTTTTTTTGAGTAGAAGGACTTTAATTTCTAAAAACGGAGAAATTCGCTAGAAAATGAATTTCTGTTGTATTGCGGAGTGTTTTTCCAGACAACACTGACACATAGAGTCGTAAACAACTTTAATACATTTATCGCCTTATTTTTTCTAATTCAAGTTTGCAATGAGCTCTTCTTCTTCTTCTTAGGTGGCGCTACAGTCCGGGGTGGACCTGGGCCTCAACCAACAAGCTTCTCCAGCCAGCTCGGTCCGTAGCTAGCTGTCTCCAGTTTCGCACTTCCACTTGTGTGCGCCACCTGAGTCTTGGTCTTCCTCTACTGCGCCGTTCCTCTGGAGTGGATTCGAAGATTTTCCGGGCCGGAGCATTGATGTCCATCCGCTCTATATGACTTTCTCACGAAACAGCCTAAAGTGTCCTCATCCGCTTTTGTAGCGTCCATGCGTCTGCACCATAGAGCAGGACTGGGATGATGAGGGTCTTATAAAGGGACAGTTTAGTTGCCCGAGAGAGGGCTTTGCCACTCAAATGCCTTCTAAGCCCGAAGAAGCAGCGATTGGCAAGAGTTATTCTTCGTTTGATTTCAGCGCTGGTGTTGTTGTCTGAGTTAATAGCGGAGCCCAGGTAGACAAAGTCCCTAACTACCTCCTCTACGTCGATGTTGGGTGTCTCATCTTGATGACAGCATATACTTGGGTTTGCCCTCATTGACTGCTAAACCCATCTTTGCCGCTTCCATCACAATACTCACAAAAGTGCTACTGACATCACGCTGCGTTCTTCCGATTATGTCAATATCGTCGGCGTATGCGAGTAATTGGACGGACTTTTGAAAGATCGTGCCTCTGGTGTTGGTGTGAGAGTTCTGCACTATTCTTTCAAGTATGATGTTGAAAAAGTCGCATGACAGCGCATCGCCTTGTCTTTTTTTGTTTGCAATGAGTATTCAAGAGTAATAGTTGTTTCGCAATCTCCACTAAACCGTTCCCAACTAGTTTTGTTGTTTGATACATATGGCGCATATTAATTAATGAGTAGACTTCCGCTTACTGTAAAGATGACTGGTGAGTTAGCAGTGGCCCCAGAACAAAAGCCGAATCACATATCGCACCGACGACGCCGACGCGACGTAACAGGATAGTTCACCCAATTCCACTAATAATTATTAATTTAATATAATTAAAAAAAAAATACTTTTTCGAACGTGTATATTGTAAGTCGATGTTTTATTCCAATTAATTGCTCGTTATAATTTCGTTTTTACAACTCCGTTAGAAGAAATAAAAAGACCTTCCGAACAGTTTCAATGGCATACATCAACTGAGAACTGACTTCTGCCTTCGTTTAAATATATTTTCTCTACCTAACCCATAGAGTAACTATACTATTCTATATACTATTCAACGTATTTCGAAAATTGTGGAACCAGTTTTGATAAAATCCTGTTTTTATTGTTTTTTGTTTTTTGGATTTTTTTTTTTATAAATTTTGGTATTCAGTTTTTTTTTTACAGTTTATTAATATACTACGTGATTATAATAAAATAAATAAAATTAAATTTCAAATATTAATTTTAATTAGAAAAGTTATTCAAAATGTTGATATGAAAAATTAATTTGGCTACGTCGATCTTTTCAAATATAAAATTTGACTGAAATCCAAAGAGCCGTTAAATTAAGAAAGGTTCAGTAAGAGGTTCATATAATTTTCTAAAACAAAAAAAAAAAAACAACAATTCAGCATTTGGATGGAAAGTCGACATCATTTGAAGAAAATTGATTAGGATTGGTTTGCCGTAATCATAACCAGTGTTGGTTAGATGGAAGCCGTCATCTGAAAATAGATTGCTCATATAAACACATTTTTTTCATTTTGAATGGAAACGAGTTACATTTTTTTCCATGTTCATGTTCATATAACACAAACTTGTGCCTTGCCAAATCTCTAAGGATTCCACCAGATTTTAGATTGGCAATAGAAGATAGTGACCCTGGGATCAGTTAGTGGTTTTTCATTACCATTTCAATCTAGATTAGACTTTAATAAAAAAAAAAAAAAAAAGAAGCTTGAAACTACTTACGGCTGTTTTTGGCAGAATCTCTGATAATAGATATCAGGGATTCGCACCGGATTTTTTTGTTTTTGTACCCAATTGATGGGTTTTGTTGCTGCAACTGGCTTCCATTCTTTGCCTGATACCTCGGAGAGTCCACTCAAATCGGAGAAATCAGAGTCGTCCGATGTGTTATCATCACTCGTCAACTGCGGCGGCAACAATTGTATTGTCTGCTTGTCTTTCGGAACAACAGCCGAAACAAAAACATTACCTTCCAACAGTTGTTTATCTGGTGATTTTAATTGCTTGCGGATCTGGTTCATTTCTATCATCAGCAAGGGGTGTTGTGTTTGTGGTGATGGAAACATTTTCATTGTCGTTTATTTTAGCGGGACAATAATTGTTTTGGTAGTTTAGTGTTCAATGAATTGTGGATTCACTTGGACTCAGGCTTTTGCATTCTGATGTTACGTTAAAGTGGTTATTATTTTCCATTTTTGAAATATTTTTTTGTGAATTGGTTTGAATTGAAATTGGGAATTTGTAATTTAATTTTAATATTTTCACTTTTTCTTCAAACAAAAACAATTTATTGACAGTCGTTGTCAACAAGAACAAAATGAAATGTCAAAAAGAACAAAACTCACCACATGGTTTTTTCTTTTTTTTTTACGTGGACAATGAATGATATACAAAAGAGAACACGAAACACAATGAATGATATACCAAAGCAACAAAGAAAATTGAGGGTTTTGAGGCGTGGAACGTACGAAAGTTTTTCCTCTATATAATATATTTACTCTATGACCTAACCGAGGTTTTCTCTTTCTTCTTTCTCACTTGTACAATTTTTTTTTCTCTTGAAAGTGCTGCCACACTATTTATCTTGTAATTATTTCAACAAAAAGTCTCGATCTTGGTATTGGTATAGCTTTTATTCATAGAGTAAAAACTAATACACACACAATTTCTTACAGTTTGGGGTCAAAAAAATGTACAAACACATAGGAAAGAAGTTCATGTATACATTTTCTTCCCCCAGAGTGGTTCATCCCGTCTGTGCTTGATGTAAGGTTTGAAAACGGTTTCCCGAGATAGTTTTTGAGATAGTAGATGACTGTTCAGTACTAATACTTATTCGAAAAAGTCAATGAATTAGATGACAGTTCAGCTTGTAGGCATTGTCAAAAGAAGGCAGTAGATTTGTCTTTATTTTATCCCTTTTCGATAAAAAAAAGAAACTAGATCTGGCGTTTTGGCTAGGTCGGTAAGACAGTACGTTGGCTTGCAAGTCGATAAAAAATCAAACACAGGATTCCATGAAAGAAGAAATTGTATCGTTTCAAATTTCCATCTGAATGAAAACCTTGATAAAGTTGAACACCATTTTGAGTTATTTTGAATATTTTCAATTTTTCAATAATAAATAAACAAAATGGAAGTGATTCTCATGATTGAGGTTTAATTAATGCAAACTCTCATTGATGGCGTAATCTGAACACCGTACATTATTACGATATAATTCTTAACCGCAATTTAATTATTGCAGTTTCCAATAATTTGGAATGTAATTAATATCCTGATTACGATAGTGAAGCTTTTCAATCCTTGCAATATTGACAGACAAGACAGATATCAATCATTGCTGACAAAAGTACATTAAACATTTAAATTAAGCCAATTAAATATACACACATTTGCAATTAAACCATAATTTGTATGAGTAGTTTTGAAATTTCGGAATAATTTTTATTTTTTTTTTGTATTAAATGGAAATAAAAATAAATTGCACGACTGGATCGAACGTACTTGCTCATATGTGCGGTCACATTGTAGAATAAAATTAAAAAAATTAAAGTGAACATCAAAGCATTTATTCGATTTTTGTGACTTTTGATTGTTCGAATAACGTACGTTAAAATGTATTGGGTGAAATAATTTAAACGCCATTTTATTTCTTTAGGAAATGTAAAAAGTGTGAATTTTTTTTCAAAATTGTAGGAGCCCTTTTTAAATAAAACCGTTTTTTAACAACTTTTCTTAATAAATAAAAAAAAATAATTCATTTCATTATTAAAAATACAAAAAAAAGTTTTTGAAAAAAATTAATGCAAAATTACTCAGGCTACCTACATCTTCTTGAATATCAATTTTTTATTGTAATCGGATCTCCAGTTTACGAGAAAGTCGAAGAAAAAAAACCGGTCCTATGGGAGGTACCGTTTTTAGCCCACCATATTAATTTTTTTTTCACCGCAATATAATATATTTATATTATATTTATAATATAATATTTTGAGCTAAAAAAAAAAAAATCAAAAACTCCTCTGTAGAATGTCAAAATAACCTTTTAAGTCCAAAATTTGAAGATGATTGGCCCAACTGTTTAGGCTGCAGTCCAATATACATCCGTACAGACAGACAGACAGACAGACAGACAGACGGACAGAATTTTGCCAGTAACTCAAATATGTTTCTCTATCATCGTAATGTCATGTTTGATTGTTATCACAAAATTTTTAAGCTGCACGAATGCATAACTTGTAACGGGTGATTTTTTTGAGGTTAGGATTTTCATGCATTAGTATTTGACAGATCACGCGGGATTTCAGACATGGTGTCAAAGAGAAAGATGCTCAGTATGCTTTGACATTTCATCATGAATAGACTTACTAACGAGCAACGCTTGCAAATCATTGAATTTTATTACCAAAATCAGTGTTCGGTTCGAAATGTGTTTCGCGCTTTACGTCCGATTTATGGTCTACATAATCGACCAAGTGAGCAAACAATTAATGCGATTGTGACCAAGTTTCGCACTCAGTTTACTTTATTGGACATTAAACCAACCACACGAATGCGTACAGTGCGTACAGAAGAGAATATTGCGTCTGTTTCTGAGAGTGTTGCTGAAGACCGTGAAATGTCGATTCGTCGCCGTTCGCAGCAATTGGGTTTGTGTTATTCGACCACATGCAAAATTTTACGCAAAGATCTTGGTGTAAAACCGTATAAAATACAGCTCGTGCAAGAACTGAAGCCGAACGATCTGCCACAACGTCGAATTTTCAGTGAATGGGCCCTAGAAAAGTTGGCAGAAAATCCGCTTTTTTATCGACAAATTTTGTTCAGCGATGAGGCTCATTTCTGGTTGAATGGCTACGTAAATAAGCAAAATTGCCGCATTTTGAGTGAAGAGCAACCAGAAGCCGTTCAAGAACTGCCCATGCATCCCGAAAAATGCACTGTTTGGTGTGGTTTGTACCCTGGTGGAATCATTGGACCGTATTTTTTCAAAGATGCTGTTGGACGCAACGTTACGGTGAAAGGCGATCGCTATCGTTCGATGCTAACAAACTTTTTGTTGCCAAAAATGGACTTGGTTGACATTTGGTTTCAACAAGATGGCGCTACATGCCACACAGCTCGCGATTCTATGGCCATTTTGAGGGAAAACTTCGGAGAACAATTCATCTCAAGAAATGGACCGGTAAGTTGGCCACCAAGATCATGCGATTTGACGCCTTTAGATTATTTTTTGTGGGGCTACGTCAAGTCTAAAGTCTACAGAAATAAGCCAGCAACTATTCCAGCTTTGGAAGACAACATTTCCGAAGAAATTCGGGCTATTCCGGCCGAAATGCTCGAAAAAGTTGCCCAAAATTGGACTTTCCGAATGGACCACCTAAGACGCAGCCGCGGTCAACATTTAAATGAAAATATCTTCAAAAAATAAATGTCATGGACCAATCTAACGTTTCAAATAAAGAACCGATGAAATTTTATGCGTTTTTTTTTTTAAAAAAAGTTCTCAAGCTCTTAAAAAAACACCCGTTATTATAGTACCTATAATCGCAAGTAAAAAACACATACGATGCAATCAGTCTTCCTTTTTTTTCCTAAAAACCCCAAGAGCATACATATATGCTGTATCCCCACTTAAGGCTAAGGTTCTGATCACAATCAATTATTTATAACTTCCATTTTCATTATGGCTTTCAATACGCCCCTGGGATATCCGAAGGAGAATCCAAAGGACAATATGTAATTGTAAACTACACTTGCATTAGCATCCGAACATGAAGAAGTAAAAGAGCATTTTAAAATGACTTCCATTACTCCAACATGATTGGCCGACTTGTGTGTATGTATTTCATTTCCTGTCCTTCTGTTGTATAGGACAAACATCATGTGAGCCAAATCCATTAAAGTTGTTGCATAATTGAAGCCACTTGTCTTTAAGTAGGTACACACTTGACCCGGCTGTGTTGGCTTAGAATCTGATATTGCATATCCCGGCTAAGCCTCACTCTAATAAGGTTATAGTCCAAAGCTGCATATCCTGAAGTGATAAAAAAGGAAGTACAAAAAATATTCCCAGTCACCCTGCTGTTTGATAAAAAAAAGTTTCCTTAAATGCAAAAAGGGACGAAAAACCATAACAAAAGCAATTTCAACAAATATTGCACTGCACACATCCCATTGAGCGTCAAGGATATGCTTAACGAGTCCTTAAGCAATTGCAAGTGCATAGCAAATGGGAAATTGATTTCCATCCACTGGATTTGGTTATTTTCATTTTTTCGTATTATATATGTAGGTACCTTCCGTTCGTGCAATAATGGAGTGACTTACTTGGGAGAAGACATGGCAGTTAAAGTGGACATTGGGGTACCGAGACCGGGACTTACCCGCAGCCTCAGACACATGGGGCAAAGTTAAACGACATACGAGTATCTGTGAAGATTGGAGGGAGGGAAAAAAACACTGGCATCCTTACGTTACGTCGAGGAATTGTCTCAATAAATTCTGCCAATAAAACTGAAATTTACATTTTGCATATCTTCGTCCTGTTCGTATATATTGAGGTTGCGTTGTGATGGCGACTGCACCAGCAACAGCATGAAATTGAACCGCAGTCTAGGTCGGTCTTGGATAATTCAGTTTTTGGGCCGACCACCAGGACACCACTGCTTGCCACTAAGATACAGCCAGGCCAGCAGATTTCTTTCCCTCCGATGGACCACTGCCACATACATATACTTCCACAAATCTGAAATAAAAGTTCTGTTTTGTTATGTGAAAATTATACAGCAAGTCCGTTTTAACAATGTGACGAGGAGCCACACAAATGGAAGTATGGAATAGGGAAGGGGCTGGAACTGCCTTGGCATTGGGTGGTTATTTGGAAAAAATGTATTTATTATATCGACATGTGTTACGAAATGGATGTTTCTTGTGCGTGGAATCCTGTTATAACTAGTAAATTGTATATACCACGCAAACCGCATATTCTTGCAACAATGGCCATTAAATGTATCACAGTGTGGCTCTGTATTTATTTATGGCCGTAATAATTTGTTCCAGAAGATATAGGGGCAAAGAAAAAGTGTCCTTGTGCAAAATCGTGACGGCAGGATTCAAAAATTATTGTATTTCTTCGTTTTCTCTTTCTATTGTTTTGTAAAAGAGTTTTAAGAACAGTTTTACAGAAAAAGTTAAATCCATTCTCCCTTAGGACACCTTTTGAAATAGTTTGTAAAAAGATTATTTCAAATTCTGTATTCCAAAAAAACCCACTGGCTTGATATTAATATTCGTGTTGTACGCTTTAAAATCCTTCCGATTTACTTATTGCTTACGAATCATTGATTTCTCGAATTCCAAATCATTGAAAAGTACCTCCATGTATGCAATTAAGAACTTTCCTGGTGCGCTTCCTCTGGTCCGAGAAAATCTAACAGAAAACAGTTTAGGAATCTGCAAACTTTTTGAACTCGATTTCGTGTCATTTTAACGCAATGAATCGTGATCTCCCCAAGGTCTGCATGCAACTTACTCTCAAGGCAGCTTAAAGTCTTTGACTTAACTGCAACCAATATGTGAGGATGAAGGGGCTAAAATCGAAAGATTTATTACCCCAGAATGGAACTGCGAAGCACTTTATGTTGTCACGTACTTGTTTAAAGAAATCCTCCTAGTCTGTGCCACAGACGGTATTCACTTTAATCAGGTGTCCGACTCTAGCAAACTTTCCGTGCCACACCACACCAACACACAAACCGATAACAATGGGAAAAGTCAATAGATTCTTAATGGAATTTTTGAGACTCATAGAAAGGAGACGTTTCTCCAGCGCCAGCGATTGGATCCTTGGATGTCCAGGGATCTTAAGTGATGGATTTATGGGTGTTTGAGACTGAGTGTGCATTTACCAAACTTATCCTTCTTTTAACTTTTATTGCATTTTTTTTTATTGGAAATGACACGTATTTGGCTTTTTAATTGCAGCGAAATTGGATGGCGTGAAGACGTATATGCGAATGCGTCGAGTACCAAATCATCTTCAGGTTAAGGTCATCAAATGGTTCGACTATTTGTGGCTCACCCAGAAGTGTTCTGACGAAGAACGAGCCGTATCCTGTCTTCCTGATAAACTAAAGGTGAGTTCCTTTAACGAATAATAAGCGTCCTTCCAACTATTTTAATTTTATATATTTTAGGCTGAAATAGCAATTAACGTCCATTTAGATACACTTAAGCGAGTCGAAATATTTCAAAACACCGAAGCTGGTTTCTTGTGCGAGCTGGTGCTACGGTTGCGGCCGGTACTGTTTTCCCCCGGTGACTACATTTGTCGCAAAGGTACAAAATGCATCAAAGATGAGATTTTGATAAAATTTTAAACCAATTCTTTTGAAAAATACAGGTGAAGTTGGCAAGGAAATGTATATTGTTAATCGGGGCCGACTGCAGGTGGTCGCTGACAATGGTAAAACTGTGATGGCTTCATTAAAGGCAGGTTCCTATTTTGGCGAAATTAGTATTCTAAACATGGGAACAGCAGGTAAAGAGCTTGGTAAATATCAATTCTGACGCCAGGTGGAACAATATAAATATTTTCGTTAAAAAAACAATACAAAATCGGTGCATAAAATGTAAACAAAACAAAAAACAGAGTAAAGTTAATTAACATTTTTTTTTACTTATTTTTTTTTTATATATATATGAATAAATGATGAGAATGATGTGATGTTTATAAATGTTGTGAATTTCATTCCTTGCATTTTATAATCCCCCTTTTAATTTTTTATTGTTCGTATTTTCATTAAAAATCATTTTTATTAATAACACTTTAAGTAGAAATTTAAGGCACTGTTTACCCTAAAATATAAAACTCCTTGGAATACTTATAATTATATTATCATCCTTTCCAAATAAAAAAAAACATTTTTTTTTTGTTTCAAAGATAATAAATTTTATTTGTTATTATATTTTTATTTAAATTTAATTTTAAAAAAATGTAAAACCGAAAGTTATTTTATTAAAATATACATCAGGGACATTTTTGAAATACGGATTTGGAGACGAATTTACTTTAAACTTTACAAATATATATGTATTTTATTAATTTTATATTCTAGAAAACAAATGCCCCTTTGTTGTTTTTGGGTTGACTTTATTTACTCAAAAGCGGTTCAAAAACGGCTTCTTATAATGAATGTTGATTAACTTAATAAAAAAAAGAAGCAGTATTATGTATATACAAAACTTTGAAAGGTTCAGGTATAACCTTTGGAACAAATCTAGCAATGTGTTTTACAACTTCTTTACAGTCGATCAATAATAAGATGGCCACTCTGTTATTTTGCAATTTTAAAGGTCTTTGAACCGTAAACTAAACAAACCTTGTGGCAACCTTAAATTGGTAAGAAACTTTAAAGACAACATCCCTGGTAGAGCTTTCTTGAACCATATTGCATTTTTATAAGGGAATCTTACATAAAATTGTTCAAAACGGTGTGGATTGATACTTTATATTGGATCATTTAAGAGAAGGCTGTGAAATATGCTTTGTTTTGATATCCACAATAACACATCTTCATCACTTCCAATGCTTCTGTCAGTGATACAATTTTCTTTAACAGATGATTCCCCTAGTTTTTATTGAAAATAATGAATTTATGGGTCAAATTTTCTTTCGCAATCGTGCCTTGGCAAGAATTTAAAAAAAATCCTATTATGTGTACATAATTCCACTGGTTCGGACGGTATTCCCGCTTTTATTCTGAAGATGGGTTTTTCCACGCTTGCAAGACTCTGCATAAGCTTTCCCATCCATTCTACTCTACTGGGCTTATACAAAGAAATGTAAAAACAGCATTTGTCGAGATAATTCCAAAAACAGGTGAATCTTCTTCATCTTCAAATTGCCGACTGAAGTCGCTCTAATGTCGTTTTTTTCAAAGATCATGGGAACGCTGATCAATTATTATTAGCTTAAGAAATATTTTCAAGAATCAAAGCTTCTCAATGACCGCAAGTACCGCTTTCACGTGGCCAAAAAAAATTAGAACAGACATTTACATCGTTATGTGGAAAGTAAGATTATTGTACTCATTAAAAATGCGTTATTTAGTATCGACGAATTCCTTCTTCTTTGCATTAGAAACTTTCTGTCGAACCATAAAAAGTTGTATTGGACGTCTTCATATGTGTTACCTACAATATATACTGGTGTGCCTCAAGGCACTGTCTTGCCCTCGACACTCTTTTTCATTTTTATAAATGATCTTCCGTCTACATAAATTGTTTCGTTGAAGATAGTATACCTGAGATTAAGCAATTCCAGACTCTCATCCTTGTTCTTCCGATGTGTATCTACAAATACTAAATATTAAAAAAAAAACATAAAATTCTGATTTAGAAGAATTAAGATGCTTCGAAAGCTTAATGCTGTCTTGTGTCGTTAAAGCGTGACTTTCTCTTCCTGCTACAGTCTATGAGGAGCACTAGCATTAACAAAAAACTAAACAGCTTGCGGTTCTCGGTATGTGCATCATGAAGATGTAAGCCTTCCACCTGATCTGGCCAGTATCTATGAAACTTATGAAATTTGAGTATAACTCCAATCTATGGGCTGGTACTTCAGTAACTTACATAAATCTGTTTGATAGTATTTCATCTGCAGCTGAAAAAAGGCATTGATTTCTGCATTTCAGTCATTCAACAGCATCACAACTGCTTTACGATCGGGAGTCAACAACAACACACACCCCCGCACCCCTGACAAACGTATTTATATAAATTAAAGTTTGTCGCCGCTCAACAGCTCTTTGCTTCGACATGCTGTACAACTGCGAAGAGAGGGAATTCTGTTTTCAGCGAGAACGAGAAATGGTTTTGTGTATATCAAAAAAAGCAGTGATGATATAGAGACAAAAATTGATTCTTCCTTTCTTGCCAAATCAACTTGAAGACAGTGATGTTATACGGAGCTTATTATATGTATATTGGTTATTACATTGGGTACTTTTTTAATTTTTTTTCATATATTTTCTCAATAATTTCTTCTTTTTATTTTTAATATATATTTTTTCTCTTATTTAATTAAGTGCTTTTTAATACTTACTGTTTTAATAAGTTTTTTTTCATTTCTGTTAACTCTTTCTAAGTTACTATTTTTCTCATTTCCATTAATTGTAAGAAAGAAAAGATTCTGTTTGCTTTTTGTTTGTGTGAAGCTGAACTTGAGGTGATTCTTGTCTTTGTTTCTGTTGATTTTGGAAGAGAGATTCATTTGGCATGGTTAGTAGCACTTCTGTTAGATCCGTTATTAAAATACTATCAAGTGCCCGCGAGGGTTTCAAGATATGTTGCATTAATGCTCGTAGCCTTAACATGGATAACCTGAATTTAATGAAATATGTGTTTGATCAATCGGTGTTGGATGTTATATGTGTTACTGAGACATGGTTCAAACCATATATGATATTAATAACTATAACTTAATACGTAACGATAGAATCACTGACACTGTTGGGGGTGGTGTTGCAGTGTATTGCAATATATCACTTAAAAGTAGAGTTTTGGAAAGGTCGAATAATGGAGGAATTGAGTTTCTTATCTTGGAAATAACAGATGGTGCTAATAAGACCATTTTGCGCGTTGGTTACAATCCTAACATAAGTTACTCCTCCCCCTCCCATTTTTTCCGCTCTTGAACATTTCTCTGCCTCATTTGAACATATTGTAATTTGTGGTGATTTCAATGCAGATCTTTTGCTATTTGATAGCCGGGCAAAACAACTAAGGGATGAAATCGCGGCTTATGGACTGCATAATAACTAACCCCTCAAATGTCAATTGAGAACTATTCTGCCGTTCTCGTAATGAAGCAACGTTTATAACTCGTAGAGCTAAAAAATGCTATTTTATGTCGCGATTTGACACTAACCAGTCCTCTCGAAAACTTTGGAGTAATTTACGTTCTATTGGAATCGGTAAGAAAGAGGCAACTCTAAATTTCCTTGATCCCAATGAACTAAACAACACCTTCGTTTTGAATGACGTCCAAGAACTTAACTTTGTCCCCAACAAGCAAATATTTTTTGAACCTCTATCGGTTTTTGAGTTTGATACAACAGAATATGATATCCTGGAAATCATTCGTTCCATCAAATCTGATGCTCGTGGAGAAGATGGTGTTCCAATTAGTTTTTTGAAAAGGATTCTTCCACATATCACCAATACCTTGACACACTTGGTTAATTTTTGTATAGCGTCTTCATCGTTTCCTGAGAGCTGGAAAAAAGCTAAGGTCATCCCTGTGGCTAAAAAACCGAGCGCTAGCTCTAGCTTAGACTTCCGACCCATTATTATTCCTTCGTGTCTGTCAAAGTTCTTTGAGAAAATTCTATTTTCTAATTCTGCATTTCTGTTATACTAATATTCACGAAAAAAAAAATCAGATACAATGAAGTAGTTTCCGGTTGACATTAAAGATATGAATTTAAATCAATTCTTCCTTTAAAGTTGATTTTTTGTATTTTTTTTAATTGAAAAAACAGATTAACCCAAGTTTCAATAAAAGCCAAAAGCATATGATGAGGCTTATCATTTATACCCCACACCTCCATTGCCATACTCACATATTGTTGGATCAACATCCAAATGCCTTTTTTCATAGCCACTTTCTGTGTTGAAATGTTAATGCCACTGATCCCTTTTTCATTAATTTGCATTTAACTCCACACCCGGAATTAATGGGATACTTCCAGGTATGTCTATAGGATATATGTACTTAAATAAGTTTAATTGCAGAATATTTTCCAACGTCATTTGGTAATTTTCTGATAATTTTTTTTTTTTTTTTTTTTGTAAAATTTCGAGCTGGTATTCTTTCCTTTTTCTGAATGAATTCAGCATCGATAGCGGCATTTGCATCATGCCCCAGCTTAATTTTTAATTAAATGCGCTTCTCGGGTCATTTGAGTTTAATTACATTAAAATGTTGACCTCACAGTTGAACCTCTTTCTGATCCACATTGGAGATAAGGGACTACCTACTTCAACGTACTACACTGAACAATCCCTTTTCGTTTTTCTTCAATCGTCCTTTTTTTTGCATTTTATCAGTAGGCAGAAAGCAATACTTTTTCGTTATGTTTCTTTGTAAGGATTTTAAAGGGTTTTTCAATAAGAGCGCTACAAACGTTTTTTTTTTAATAAAACAAAAACGGTTTTGGATATCAATGAAATTCTTTATTCCTGTGAAAGAGTAAGTTTGATGCCATTATGTATGGAACTCGATTTCTTTTGCATGGCCACCACGGGCACGCTTACAGAAGTCCAGACGCTGAACCCAATTTTCGACGGTTTTCAAGCATAAATCGGCCGATACTGCTGCAATTTCACGTTCGATATTCGTACGAAGTTCATCAATCGTCGCTGGCTTGTTGGCATAGAACATAGACTTGACGTAGCCCCACAGGAAATAGTCTAACGGTCAAATCGCACGACCGAGGCGGCCAAGCGACTGGACCATTTCGTGAAATAACACGTTCTTCAAACTTGGTTTCCAATAAATTGATTGTGACATTCGCTGTGTGGTTTGTGGCGCCGTCCTGTTCCAACCACATGTCCTCCAAGTCTACACCATCAAATTAGGGCCACAAATATTCGGTTATCATTGAACGGTAGCGATCCCCATTCACAGTAACGTGCCGGTGTTGATCATCACGGAAGAAGTACGGCCCTATGAAGCCGCCGGCCTATAAACCACACCAAACCGTAATTTTTTCGGGATGCAATGATGACTCATAGAGTACGTGTGGATTGCTGCCTGACCAATACCGCATATTTTGTTTATTGACGAAGCCATTCAGCCAGAAATGAGCCTCATCGCTGAAGATGATTTTTTGATGAAAATCCGAATCATTTTCAAGTTATTGCTCAGCCCAATTCACGAACATACGACAACGACGTCACAGAGATGCCCAACGCTTGAGAACGACGTGTGAGACACACATTTGGGCTTTCTGCAACTGAAGCCTCAGCGGCAGCAATATTCTCGACACTAGGGGCACTTATTTGTCTCACTGGCACGGGAACATTTTGTACTATGCCTGTGGATTCAAATTTTTCCACTAGACGCTCAATTGTTGATCTGCTAGGACGTAGCGGTCTTAACGTTAAGGCCATTGATTCCGAATTTCGGTAGTAAATTTTATTAATTTCGACTCGTTGTTGGCTCGTATATCTTTCCATCATGAAATGGCAAATCTTACTCAAGAGAAATATCAAAAGAGCGTCAAGAAATATGATGTCGTTTGCTGTGTCTGTCGCTCTACTTTTGTTATGTGTATCTGGGTGCTTATGCAATCTAAAACAGCGTGACTGATTTTGATGAATTATCAGTACATTTTCAAACTATCCATTGTGCAGTTCGTTGCGCAGAACAAACATTTAGAAAACATCTTACCTACCGAAAAACTTTAAAAACCTTGTATTGACTTTTCATTACTAAAAGAATGTTTAACATTCGAATTTCGTCTTGAAGTTCAAAACATTGAAATCTGAAATCTTAGAATCTGACACAGGTAGGATTTCAAATAAATTCAACGAGTATTTCACTGAAATATCAGAAAAGTTGAAGCCGATGTTTGAACCATATATAAACTGTAATTGCTACATTGATTCAGATTTTAGTTTAAATGGCAATAAATCAACCATAGGTTTGTTTGTTGACATAACGAAAGCTTTTGATATGGTAAACCACGACCTTTTACTTGACAAACTTTATAATGCTGGTTTTCGAGGTAATTTTTTTAAATTGTTAAAATCGTATCCACTTTTCCCATCGCTTTGGTGAAAGTAAGATTATTGCTCTTGATATCTCCAAGCCATTTGATAGAGTTTGGCATGAAGCTCTCTTATCGAAAATGCGTGCTTTTGGGATCGAAAATACTCTTGTTCGTTGGATTAGAAGCTATCTTCTGGACCGATCAATACAAGTTGTATTGGACGGATTCAAGTCTGATTCCGATAAAATAAATGCTGGTGTGCCCCAGGGCTCTGTTCTGTCTCCGACTCTTTTCTTCATTTTTATAAATGATCTTCTGTCTGTTACTTCTAATCCACTTAACTGTTTTGCTGACGACTCTACCCTTAGCTTTTCATATTCGTGCGATAATTCACGTTCTTTGCCTTTTGACGTACAATTGCAACGGTACCGTATGTCAAGCTCATTAAACTCCGATTTATACAGCATTGTCAAATGGGGTAATAGGAATCGTGTGGAGTTTAATGCTTCGAAAACTCAATGCTGTCTTCTGCCGTTAAAGCTAAACATACCCCCAATGTCATTGTCCATGAATGGCACTTACATCGAAGAAACCGAAAAGCTCTCAGTATTCGGTATGTGTGTCAACGACAACCTCCGTTGGAACGACCATATATTTGAGATCGCTAAGAATGCTGCTAGGTGCTTAGGTTTTCTGTATCGGTGTAAGAAGCATTTTTCCCCCATCTGATCTGGCTACGCTCTAAACTCGAGTATAACTCCCACCTCTGGGCAGATGCTTCACAAACATCGCTTCACCTGCTTCATAGAATACAAAATCGAGCGTTAAGATTGATAGGAAATAGAACTGCCGCTGAAACAATTGCCTCTCTCGAACACCGACGCAATGTTTCATGTCTTTCCTTATTTGTATCGTTTCTTTTACAAAAAATGTTCACTCAAAGTAGCCAGTTGCATTCCTCCCCTTAAAAGTTTCTCCCGTAATACTCGTCTCGCAAGGAATGCCCATCAATTCACCCTTGCGCCCAATTTCGGACGTACCGTGAAATATAGGGATTCTTTTTTTAGCCGAACAACACGAATTTGGAATAGTTTACCCGGTGAGATTTTCCCTTGCCATTTTGATCTGCAAGCATTCAAAACCAATGTTAATCGACACCTCCTATCTGTCCCCCCTATCTTCCCAATGACCGCGCAGTGTGTTCTACGTTAAACGGGAAACAAATAGTCTCTTGTGCGCGCGTTAATTATAAAAAGAACAAAACATATTGTTAATATAAATGGATATTTAAGTGTACCTAGGGTTTTAAGAAATGGTGTTCCTCAGGGTTCTGTACTTGGCCCATTGTTTTTTTTGTCTATATAAACTCTATTTTCAAACTTAAGCTAAATGTTAACTCAACAGCATTTGCCGATGATATAGTTTTTACGTATGAACTTGGAACGGTATTTGAATGTATCGCCAAGATTCACCATGCATAAGTTAATTATCAGTGAAAAAATTAAATTAATGTATTTGAAGATATCTGCCAACATTCTACATGATTTTAACCTATGGTTTCACACCCACGATTGTAAAAAGTTTCCTTTGCCTATTCATAAGTGAGGTAGAAGAAATTTTTCATCGGAATTACAATGTTCTGAAAATTGTGCCAAAATTGAGTCGGTGCCACATTTTAAGTATTTATGGAATTGGAAATATCATATTCAAACGATTAAATCTTATATGTTGTTGGTCACAAAAAAACTGTACCTCATTAAGCCTTTTTGTTCGCAAAAAGTTTTAGCTACTATTTGCAACGGCCTTGCACATTCAAAGCTGCAATGCGGTATAACAAGCTGGGGTGGTTCGTATGCTAATTCTTTCGGACCTTTATTGGTAGGGCAAAAGCATTTAATCCGAATAATTTGCAATAAACATCGGTATTCTGAAACTTTCCCTTAATTTAGAAGATTGCGAATTTTACCAATGAGACATTTGCATGTATTTAAAGTATGAAAAAAAAGTAACAAAGTGGAAACATCCCGAGTTCAAACTCTCAATTTGTCTGTCATCATCCATGTTGAATGGTTCATTCTGCCTGACAGCGGGATTTTGGCCTTCATCGCCGTTTAATAAAAGATTTCCTCTTTACCTATTTTGGCATTAAAATCACCTAGTACGATCTTAACGTCGTATTTAGGGCATTGCTCATAGGTTTTGTCGAGGAGCTCATAGAAGTCATCCTTGCTGGCGTCATCTTTGTCCTCTGTGGGGGAATGAGCGCATATTAGGCTAATGTTGGCGAATTTAGCCTTGATACGGATTGTCACAAGTCGCTCACTTACGTGTCGAAAGCCCAAGACTTCTTGCCTAAGTCTACCGCTTATGACGAATCCGCACCCAAATGAACGCTGTGGTCTTCTTGCGCAATCACCGTAATACACGTCACAGTTTTTCATCATCCTTTTGCCCGGCCCATCCCATCGCACTTCCTGGATGGCATTAATTCCTGCTCTGTAGCAGTCTAGGCCTCCGCTAGTTGTTTGGATGCACGTGGTCTGTTAAGAGTTCTAACATTCCACGTGCAGATCCGAAGGTCGTTGTCCTTGATTCGTTTTTCCGGGTGGTCAACAGTAAATCCGTCCTTTTCCGAGGCTATTGGTGGAATCGCAACTTTTTCTTTTTTCCGTGGCAGGGTTGTTAACCCCACGCACAACCCCCACCTGGAGGGCCAGGTGCTTTGTTGGATTCCTTGGACAAAAGGAACCGGAGAATCCGGAGTCAGTAACCCACTTCGGGGATATGAGCGCTGCCGTTGGCCCATTAAGGGTTCATCCGCCACCATCTCTATTTCAATGCCCTGACTTGCATTGAATTGTCCTAATGACCTTATCTCCAAATACGTCGAAGTAGCTCATTAGGGCGTCTGCTTCGTTGACTGTTGACGCCACCGTTGGTCCAATTGGTTGGGCTCATCCGCCGTACGTCCTCTTTCTGAGGGGCTCGTGCAAGACTTCTGCGAATCGATCAGAACAGTCATTAAAGCAGAGCATTATAGTGTTGCTATTTTTTTGTGTTCAACACTCGCGCTTATAAGTTTAGAAGGAATGTCCGGATGGACAGACTAGTACCCGGTGGTTACCGCAGGGAGACAAAATAAGCACAATTGATGTGTACGATATAGTTGCAGCGACTGTGCATCACCAGTTTGATGCCTTTCAGTGCCTACCCTATTTATACAGCACCCAACCACCCAATTGTTTAATCCACACTAAGAGCTTAACTAAAAAATAAAAACCCTAACTGCTGCTCTTAAAAAGAATATGGTCTCATTTAGATACATCTTTCGCTCCCGTTTAACTGCCAGATAATCAAATTTGTCCACATAAACTGCTAATGAACGAGCAATTGGTAATGTTCTGCGTCACGTCTGCTAGCTGAGGGTCGTTGTTCTGCTAACGATAATTATCATCAATTCCAAGGGGAGGAACTCCTTTGTTACAGTCGCCAGGGACTCTGAGTAGTATGGTAATGGATTTGATTTTTATGGTGCAACTGAAGCTGCTGCAACAATAGTGTAAGGAGACACGGGTACATAATAGTTTGTCACTAATTTGAAAGCGAAATTATAGTTAACCGCTACCATACACAGAATACAAATTATATTTGCTACAGATATGCAGCTGATACGTTTGTGTCGAAGAGGGTTTCTTTTGGAAAAGAGTTATAATAAGTTTTTTCCAATTAAATGGATGTATTAGTGAAATATTTAGGATGACATTTTGGAAAACCATTAGGGTACTCTTAACAGTTTGAGTATCAGTGTCGTTATTTTAACACTCTCTCCCTTTTTAGAATTTGTTTGTAACGGGTTTTCCAATAAAGACTTTACAACTTTGAATTTAATTTGTGAACGCACCCTTTCACTAATCATCGAACTGTCATTGTCAATTTATTCAGTAAGCTCAACATTTTCATCTTGGTAAGGTACACGAGCGAGCAACGTTATTTTCTACCGAAATTCGGAGTCGGTGACGGCAACTTTAAGAGCGTTTAATTGAATTTCATCGCAAAATCATCTTCAGTGACGAAGCTCATTTTTGGCTCAATTTGTTCGTCAATAAGCAAAATATGCGTTATTGGTCAGGTGAAAATCCACATTTGCTTCATGAATTACCACTCCATCTATAAAAAATAACTGTTTGGTGCGGTTTGCATGCCGGCGGCGTTATTGGGCCATATTTTTTCGTCGATGATAACGATCTTTGATTTAGCAGAAAATTATTGTTCGTACTTATTTTTTATAACAGATAAAAAAAACTTCCTACTTCCTGTCAGCCATGAGAAACAAAAAACATATTTAAGCAGCACAAACTTAACACTACTTAATTTATTTCTAATTACCGGTATAAATCGTTTACTTTTTAAACTTAGCCCTGATCTAAATACCTCAAAAACTTGGAAGAAGATGAAGATTTATCGTCTTATAGGGATTCTGCCTTTTGTCTCTTGCTTATCAGCAAACATATGTAATCCTCAATGAGTTTAACATTTTATCAACAAGGCAATTCGGTTTTTAAACCAAAGTTCTACTATTGTGCTCTTTAACTTAGTAGATGATGCTATTAGAATGGATTTAAACGATGATCACGTAATGCTACTTTTGTTGCTTGTTCTCACAAAAGCCTTCGTTACAGTACCTCACAAAAACTATTTCACTATTGACTCAACAACATTAAAACTAGTAGATAATAATCCACTAAAGAAGCCGGGAAAAAAACGAAAAAACATCGGACAAAAGAAAGTTGTTTTTAATATAATTCCTCAATCTCTGCAGATCATTAAGACCAAATTTTCCATCATAAAATACAACAAAATCTATATTATATTACTATTACACATAACTAATGGAAAGTTACTTGGTAAATTGTTCACGAACTAGAAGTAAAAAATATCTAATTTCTTTTAAACTAAAGCTGGTGTCCCACAAGGGTCGACCTTAGGTCCACTATCTTGTACTCTATTCAATAACGACTTTCTCTGTCTTAAAATTCTCTACGGTCAAAATTAATGCTGATGATGAACTTTAGCTATCCTGTAGGCCTAGTTGAAGATAGCCTATTGGCCGAGTAAGAATAAGCTTATTTTGAATTCCAATAAAAATCAGGCCATATTAATTAGTCGCTCGAACATTGATATTCAAGGCTTAACATAACTTTATTTTGAAGGACTAGTACTATCCCACGTCACTAGTAGACAAAATCTCGGTATTACAACTGAATTATAAAATTGTTCAAAAAAATACTTGAAATTTACAAACGGTATTTTAAGTAATTAATAAATAAATAATTAGTACATTATTAAATAAATTACTTTAATTTAAAAATTAAACTTATCTTAATTTAACTTTGTTCCTATTGTTTCACAACCAAAAAAAAAAAACAGAAACAGGGAGAGACTAAAAAAGTTAATGACAACAAATACCTGTCCGTCTGCATATATAACGAACTGCAGTCTAAACGGCTCAAGCGATTCCTTTAAAATTTGGTATGTGTGATTCTTTTGGCATTCCTCAGAGGAGTTTTTAGAATTTTACTTTTAAGGCTAAAAATAATTGTACCTATTGTAAATTTCGCGAAAACGGCTCCAACGAATTTGACGAAAATTGTTGAGAGTATTTTTGTACGTAGAAATAAACTATCATTTAATTAAGACCAAATTTACCCCGAAAAGTCTTAAAAAGGTAACTTACTTTCATAACGGTTTCTTTAATTTTCAATTTTCTCGGTAACGCCTCATTGGATTTCTGTAATTCATTTTAGAAGATATGAGTAGCCAAATCAATTCTGCATACTAAAATTTTTAATAATTATTTTTTATATTTATAATTAATTTTTGAATATTTTTTTTGAAAATTCAATATTTTTAAAACTTATTAAAAAAATGTTTTAATTTGTACGATTAGCTAAAAAACTGCATACCAAAATCTGAAAACGATATGTGACTAGGCACATAAGAGCAAATACGTGCGACCAAGTCGTGCCCATTTTTACTTGCGTTTATAGGGACTGTCTGTACGGATGTATTTTGGACTGCCAATCGCCTTCAAATTTAGAACTTAAGGTTACTTTGACATTCTACAGAGGAGTTTTCTTTAATTTTTATTTTAGCTCAAAAATTAACGGTACCTGTCATATAACATTTATGTAAAAGCTAATTTTTTTAGAAAACGGTTCCAAGAATTTGTATGAAAAAAATTAGTGTATTATTGTAGGTAAGCATTATATTTGGGCGAAAAAAAAAACTTAATATGGTGGGCTAAAAACGATACCATCTATTGGACCGTTTTTTTTTTCTTCGACTTTCTCGATCCGATTACTATCAAAATTGATATTCAAGAAGATGTAGGTAGACTAAGTAATTTCGTATTAAATTTTTTTCAAAAACTTTTTTTGTTTTTAATAATTTTTTTTTTCAAAAATCAATATTTTGAAAACGGGTAGGTGAATTTTTTTTAAATTTCGTTTTTAAATGTGTTTTTTTTTGTGCTTAAGTTTATATTATTGATTTTTTTTTTTTTTATTTAAAAAAAAATTGTTAAAAAACCGTTTTATTTAAAAAAAAGTTCCTACGGTTTTGAAAAAAAATCACACTTAAGTTTCTTAAAAAAATAAAATGACGTTTAAATTATTTCACTCAATACAATTTAACGTACTTTACTCAAACAATTAAAAATCAAAAAAAAATCGAATAAATGCTGATGATGTTCACTTCAATTTTCTTAAATTTTATTATACAATGTGACCGCACATATGAGCAAGTTATGTTTAAAAGGTGTTGTTTTCTTAATTATTGTTTTGTCATTGTCATTGTCATTGATTGCTTTCCATTTTTACAATGACAGTGATTTCTCCATCTTTTATCTCAAAATTCCTCTATATTTTGCTACAATTTTTGTTAAATTTATTTTTGCAGTTTAAATTTAAGAAAACTCCTAAAAATATTTATATTTTACATAGAATCAACTCCAAAGGATATCTAACAACCAACATTTTATTTGTATTTCCAAAAGTGTGGTTTCTTTTTAAATAAATCCACACACATTCTTCAATCAATCTTATTTACGAAAAACTTGCATCTTTCAGCATGGAAATCCCTTTCAACAAAGTTGCAACCCTGCACTCCGGGGACGCTTTAATTCCTCCGCAATATTTATTCGATTACTTTGCAGAGAAGACCGTTGAAATCATTTTTCTTACCCAAACCGGAACTGAAACGCCAAAAACCTATGCAGATGTTTTCGAATTGAAAAACTTTAAATGCAAATAACGCCAACAGAGATAAGATACTCCCATACGTCGTCGTCGTAGTTTTCCTTTTCGTCCCCGTCAGGCGTCTCCAGAAGCAATTTAAAATTTGAAATAGGTACTTCACCCCAGCACCAGGACGCGCAAGTTAAACTAACTCTTGAATTTTATCCTCAACCATATCGTTCTCCTTTCAAACTCCCGGTATATACATATGTGTGTTTATAGTTCCATTTTTTAGTGCTAGGGGTAATATAAACAACAACAACAACAACAATCATCAGCAATTCGCACAGAACTTATGCACACAAATATATCTGCTTTTCATTTCCGTAAATCCTTTCATCATATGCGACAGCAACTTTTTAGCCAATTTGAATTTTGCGCGCCCCCATTGGTAATATCACGAGCTCTCTTATTGCTTCGTGGCCTCCGTAACGAGGTAAAAAGGATATAAATACGACTTTGTTCTTTGTTGCTTCCATGATGCCAACTATATTTAGCATTGAGTTGAGTTAACGTCTTCATCGCAGAGTAACGAGTAAGTAACGCAAAAAGGATGTTCCATTGCGAACTTGTTCTTTGTCAGATCCTCTCAAACGTATTTAACAAATTGAGTTTCTAGTAAATCTTTATAGAAGTTATTATTTTCTGAGAATTTTTTTTGGGTTAAAAGCCTTTTCAGAGCATTAGGTATATTGTATGAGAAGTCATTAATTTTTTTTATATAATCCCCAATTTTAATTCCTTAATTGCATCTTTTCCTTTTCTCGTTTCATCACATAATTAAGATAGAAATAATTTTGTTGGAATGTGTGTCTGTTAAATGATAAGAAATAAACATAAATAAGTATTTAATTATGAGTCTTTAAACAATTTATTTTAAATAAATATCTTTCCCGTACGAGTTTTAACAGATCACTATTCCTTTGTTCTTAAAAAACACGGTAACATTTCTTAATTTTCTTAAACACGAAGTAATATTCAACGAAAAAAAAACAAACATTTTATAATATTGCTTTGCCTGGCGGAATGTACAAGTTAAGTGTTTTTTCTCCTAATTTGTCTTTTTAATGAATTTGATTAAACATTTAAAAAAATTATATTTTATTTTGTTTGCAAGAATATTTTTTTTAGAACGAATATAACCCGAAATTCCAATGCATGAAAGTAGTAGAAGGCTTAAATTTAAGTAGGTGGTTGATAAGAATATGAATTTACTTTTCGAAATTTAATTTTTATTTATTATTATAAGTAATTAAACAAATTTTATTTAAGTCTTAGAAATCTGAGTTCTTATTTGATTGCTTTATAGTAAAACAGTTCTTAACACGAAAAATAAAGGTAAGGAAAACTTAAAATAGTGTGGGAAGTGAGAACACTAGAACTACATAAAAGATTTTATGCATAAATTAACTGTTTAATGAGAAGTTAATTATTATTTAAAAGAGAATAATTTATGGTAGTGGCTTCCTAAGCGAGCGATGTGATCTATGTGACGGTCTGAGCTAAACTAACTTGCAATTCCAATACCAAACCACCTCTGTACATTTTCCGAATGAACATCGAATGATGTAATGCAAAGTCGCATGTTGTTTTGTTAAGTTTGTTCGTCGTGCGTCCTGCTTAGTGAAATGTGTTTATCTCGTAAAGTATATAAGTTATTCGTCGCCGTTTGTGTTGGTGTATGGTTTTAAACATCACTCCATGTTTCTAAGACAGGCACGTGTCGAAAACTATTTAAAAATAACTGAAACACTGAAGTGGGAATTTTGATACCAGTCGAGATCATATGTATCATCAATTTAAAGAAGATTCTTATTCTGCAGATCTTTGGATCGGAATGTCATTCGTTTACGAAATGAAATGCAGAAATATTAAACAAAATATTCGTTTTATAATAATATCTAAAGAATCTAGGAAAAATCACCCTAATTGAGTCGACATTTCCAGGAATATTGCAATCAAATAGGAATTTCGGTTTTTTATATTTAATTTCTTAAACTTATAATTTTTAATTTCATTTTATTATTCTTTTATTTAAAAAAAAATAATTCTTCTACTAATTAATATTTTTCAATTGAAATTTCCCATTTAAAAGGTAATCGACGAACAGCCAGTGTACGCTCTGTTGGATACAGTGACTTATTTGTTCTCAGCAAAACAGACATGTGGGATGTCCTCAAAGAATATCCTGCGGCGCGGGTACGTCTAGAATCGATAGCTGTTAAACGTTTGGAGAAATACAAGAAAGCTCCATTAGAGAAAGGTATTTAATGTGTGGATGTCGTGCTTTCTAACTTGTGGCCCCAAACACACATACACACACACCACCTATCCCTCCTTAAACCAGAAATAAATCAAACATTTTTAAGTTAGTATGTTAAATTTTATTCTTAACGAACAAAAAAAATTAAATTAAATTAAGATATTTTTAAAAAGAAATTTTAAACACTTATGCACTTTCTCGAAAAATCCTCAAAAAACATGAAATTTTCTAATTACGATACAGTAATATATTTTAATGCAGTTGCAATGGGACGGTGCCAGTCTACACCAGGACTTGTGGAAAGCGAAGGTCGAACGACACTGGAGGATATGTGGTTGCCCCCAGGCCCATCTGTAGCATATACTCAACCATTAGTTTATAGGTAATTAGTAATGCATTTGAATGAAATAAGTCATTACATTATTTGATTATAGCCGTGCCCCTAGCCCTAGATCAACCCAAATAGCAACCGAACGTCTTGCAAGGACGTCAGATTCACCAGGCTCTATGAGTCCAAGTGTACATAGCTCAGATGATCGGCCACGTAGTCGAGCCACATCCCATCAATCACGTCCTCAATCGCAGCCTAGTAGGACTGGTAAAATTTAATAAAAAAGAACAAAATCCATGAACCTCCTGTAAATACCTCTTTTTCCCTTAAGGTCATATTTGTGGATCAATATCACATATTGAATGTTATGGTGGTGCCGGTGGAGGTGCAACACCCCTGCTAGGATCTCACGAAGCCTTAGAAGATGAAATCAAGCGCTTGAGAGAACGTCTTCACACAGTCGAGTCTGAGAATCAGGCTCTGAACACGAAGCTATCCCAGCAACAATGGGATCTGGAAAATCGTCTGGCCGAAATTGAAATGCAAATATGTGGTGCATCATCCACATCGAGTCTAGATCCTGAAAACGAAACTGAGGAATTGGAGAGAAATCGAGAGTCTATCATATAACACGGGAGCGAGCTGCCCCAGCCGATTGGTGTGATGTACGTATCGTGCATATCATGACACAATTACCAGTCCAAAGGTCATTTTGCGCAGGTCATCCTAATTGGCATCGAAATCGGGCAGCTGTTGAATAATTTTAGCACCTTATCCTCGTTGATCATAAAACAATTTGTATTCTTTTAAAAGGACTGTCAGAATTTTGAGGTTTTTTTGGTATTAAAGATACTTCTCTTAAATCAGTAGTAATAGAATGGTAAAATGTCCTTGAAAAAAGGGACCAGGGAAAAACGATATATAGAGCCAAATAAAGATAACCGTCGACGGAAATTAAATAATATGTATCTCATAGATACATTGTATCTAAGATAGAATTTAAGCCAAATCACGACTTCTCGGATATTTAATGTTAATGCTAATGAGGCGCGGAAAACTAACCCCATTTGGAGAAAATTAAAATATTTACTCAGCATAAAAGAAATTTTTAAATTAACTGGTTTCCTGGGAACTATTTTCTTGATGCGAAAGTAACATTTTCCCGTCGTTTCCACCCCCACAAACCATATCCAACCGCGCTGGGGAAAACAATTCAGTCATGAAGTCCTCTTAAAAATATCCTTCCCATTGTACATTTGAGGAATATTAACCATGGAAAAGGTGCAAGTAAATATGGCTTCGCGAACTAATTAAACATTTACTACAGTATCTTGCACGGTGTTTTTTCCTTCTTAGATTAATTAATCCGAAAGAACATTCTGGTTCAGAATGACAGGCAGTGGGAAGGACGTGGACGTTAATAAAAGCTTTGGGCACGGTTTTGGCAATGAGGGAGTAGGTGTCAGGAGATTAAATACACCTGCAGCATACGAATATTTTAATTGGATTTTTTATTACTTTTTCCCTCGCCTGATGGGTTGCATCGAGCGATAGTACTGCAGAAATTTGTTGAGGAATTGTTGTCCTGAAAATTGGTGTTTTTTTACTTTTGTTAGATTTCGCAAAATCGCATTTTGACTGAATGTTCAAAAGAATATTATTATTTGTCAATTTTCAAATTGCTAAAAAAATATTTTTTTTTACTCTTAAATTATATTGCTTTTTCATAAGCCTTTGCATAACTCGGCCAAGGGAATCAGCCTTGGATAGGTTCCCTTACTTTATAGAGCAGTATTCTTATTTTGTGTTCCCGTCTTATGGAATATTTTACATGGAATCATCTAAACACAAACATAATCAGGATCTCTAGCTCCAAAATAGCCGGAGAAGGAGTCGAACGGGTACTCTTAAGTTTTTCTCATAAATTATTTAAAAAATAAAAAAATGATATTGAGTTACATTAAATTTATTTTGCATGTGCAAACATAAGAACCTCAACCTCAAAATTTTGATGGACCATTGCTGCTTTCCGTATTAACACAATATTACCCTTAAGTTCTTAATATTATTCGACATCTAAACTCTAACACCTTTCGCAAAATTTCATAACTCACAATGAAACTGATTTCGATTAAAACAAAACAAAAAATTAGAATCTTTGAATTCATCTCAAAGCAAACGATTTAAATGATCGATAGGTTCAAAGGGACCACTGTATATATAAAACAAAATTTTGACCCGAAATACAAAATAAATTTAATTGTGTAAAAAGTACTATTTCATTAAATGAAATTTACTCACTAACTAAAAATAGATTTAAAAATTCGTGTAAGTTTAATTTCCGTTTTAAAATATAACTAGTGTAATAAAATTAATTAAAAAAAATTGTTGTAAATACTAATTACTTTAAAAATATAGCAAAGACGAGAAAAAAAACATAAAACTTAAAAATAAAATAAAAAAAATTCCCAAAAAAATAGGATTTGTCATTAAAATAAAAAAAAATTGTTTAATAATATTAAAATTATCAAAAAAAAAAAAATCACAAAAAAACTGCCAAAATACTTGCAAAAAATTAAGTAGGTTATTGAATTATCTGTGTAAAAAAAAACAAACATAATTAAGTTAAACAAATTGAAAAAAAACCTAATTCATATAATATAAATTAAAAAATAAATTTTGTAACTAAAATAATAAAATTAAAAAAATGTAAAATACACAATACCTATTTCAAAAAAGCTCAAATAAATGTAATCTTATACTAGATAAGCATTTGATGGATCAATATTTTAATTTAACATTAATAGTTAATGTTTAAAATCTAACGAAATGGATTGCATTGAATCAGAGAAATAATACAAAAAGTGTGGAAATGATGATATTTGTAGATTACTTAATGTTATTTTTTGTTTTAAGAAAAAAAATTCAATTTTATTCAAATTATTAATAAATTTAAACATATTTTATTACCAACAATATAAGAAGTGTTAAAACAATTTAATAAGGTAATTTTTTTTTTTTACTTTGAAGTTAATAATAACTTGCAAAACTTATGAAAATTTTAATGCATAGCTTTTTGATATAATTTGTGTTTTTTTTTTATTTCATTTATTTAAATATTTTAATTAACAAAATAAAACAAAACGTAAGATGCTTTAATATTACGCAAAAAATTAGCGCATATTCATGGGGTTTCAGAAAAAAATTACAACAAAAACGAATATAAAACATTCAAAATTATTAAATACAATAACAAAAAAATTCACACAAAAAAGTATATAAGGGCACATTATGTAAATAAAACTCATTCATGTATTAGAAATCAAAATCTTGTATCTTCATCTCTCGGAATCTCCATGAATTCACATAAATATTTGTTAATATTTTTTTAATCAAACAAAAAATTATGCTTAAAAATTTTAAACTTTAACTTTAAAATGCTTTAAGAATTTTTAAACTCAACAAAAATATATATATATATATAATATTAATATAATTTGCAAAATTGTTATTAAATCTATTTAAAAGAAAATTATTTATATTGTTCTTTTTAAAATTATTGTTTTCAATGTGAACATCGATTTGGTTGTGTTGTTGTAAAATAAATTGCAAGTAAAATATTAGAATGTTGGAAAAAAAGATAAATACAAAACAAACTCATCAAATATATTTACATTTGCTTTAATCAGAAATCATGTAAAAGATATAAATGGATATTAAATATATATTATATATGTACATGTCAGCCGGAAAAAAAAGGTTTTTTTTATCACTTTTCGTGTGCATGTCTTATTGTTAGCCTTGCGTAAAGAACAAAAAAAAAATTAGTTTAAATTATTTAAAACCAACAAAATTATTAAACAAAAATATACTAGAAAGACGTGGAAAAGGTGTAATGTTTTATTATTACAATTAAGTTATATATATTTAATATATAGTAAAATTAAAACCAAATGGAAAAAATTGAATCTCCCAAATGAAAAAAAAAATATAAAATATCTTATTTTCAAGAACCACGAAAAAAAAACAAATAAAATTCATTGTAATTTCTATGAAATAAAATGAAAATGGACATATTTAAGGTGTTTTTTTTTGTCTAGTCAAGTTGGTTAAACTCGATAAGAACTCAAGAAAATTATAGTTAAAAAAAAAGAACAGTTTCAGGCATTAAAGAAGTAATTATTAAAACGTTGATGTTTAAAACTGTCTAAACTAAACAACCAGGAGGTTTAGTTGTAGAAAAATGAAAATAAAGTTTTCAGATTTATCCCCGTAAAGATTGAGTAACTTCAGAGTCGATGTTCTTCTTAAATTTTGAACCCTTTTATCCCGGGAAGTCTTGCAGACCTGAAACGATTTTATAAAATATTATATTATAAAAAAAATTATGGTTTTTGAGTCAAGGTAAATTTAACACACAGAGTGGCTTTGTTCGCCGTAAAGGGGATTTCGGCAGAACTCACACCTTCATTCTTTCTGGATAAATGCCATATCTTTTCTTCGTAACAGCAGTAATTGGCGCGTTCAATGATCGTTTCTTCTTCAAAATATATCCAGATTAGACGCCAAATTTGACCAAGTGGCCTACTCTTCCAGTCAAGGTTTGATGAGGTCCAATGAGGACGCTCGACTTCTAAATGGACATGGTTTGCGTGCAAAAACAAAGTCCTTAAGTATTGGGAAACTATCCTAGAACGTTAATTTGGTTAAAAAAAATTTTGAATTGAAAATCACTCCACCATCGGATATTCTTCCATTTGTTCCGACTTCCACCTTTATAAATTGATAGTCTGCATAAACTACCGGCAAAAATGTATAATGCTTAAAGTTTTTTTTTAATTAAAATAGTAGTACCCAATATTTCTTGCCTACGTGATGTTGATATGTTTGCCGTCCATGGCTCCATGCCCGGCAATTGATCTCTATCTATAGATTTTGGAACATATAAAAAATAAGAGTGAAAACGTTGAAAAGAAGAATCAGTTCTTGAACCATAACACTAAAACTTTTTGGGTGAAATTAATGTCAGGTATATGAGATCTTCATACCTTTGACCAGATTGCGCAAACAAGTACCTACTTTGATTAAATAAGTATCATTTTTTCCAATAAATAATTATAATAAAGTATCCATTCGCTTAAATTTTTTTATAGTCATCAGGAGCCGAGCATTGCATTTCTTTTAATACCTGAGTATAGGTATGCTATTGTCTAAATACGTCTCCTGTTTTAAATGCTCTAGTTCTTCTTTCAAATCGAATTCAAACAGCTGCGAATATTTTCTTACCTTTCAATCGAAATCCAATTTGAATAAATGTCAAAACAAGAAAGAAAAAAAATCACTTTCAAAACAAAACTCTTATTTTGAGTGAAGTCAAAAAACTCACCAAACACTCATGGTGGAAATAATTCAACTGGCTTAGCCACAATAATCTTTTTCCAACAACAAAAGATCTTTACGTCATTATATTTCCACTGGAATAAGAAAAAAGCTTACCTCGATGACTTGAGTCTTATCCACTTGTTAGTTTCAGTTGTATCCAACTTGAGTTCCGAAACAGACGCGAAACTACCTCATATCAAACGAGCAAAGAAAATATAAAACAAAAAGGTGTGAAAAGTCAAGTGTAAAAAAGTATATAATATACAAATTTGTATCGGTCGGAACAAACAGCGGTTTATTTGATTGCATTGTTCTTTGTGCAATTTTTCATTAGCACCACAACAAAACTGCTAGAAATTACAGTAATTACTTGTTGAGATATAATTTTCTGTTCATTATTACGTCAACAATGGTTACGCTTTAGTGAATTACAAAATTAAAACCAATCTTTTTTTTTTTTTATTCATTACTTTGTGTATTTTCTGAGTAAAAGTGGATGAGCAGGTTCTGCAGAAGAACAAGAATAATAATAATAAAAACAGCTGGCTGCACAAAATAGACTTTTTGTTAACTTGCTCAAGACATCAACGTCACTTTGAAGTCTATCTGCATACCATTCCGTAATTTAACTGTTGATGTCAAAGGTGCAACCTCATTTCCACGATAGTTTTCTGCTACATGTTCTAGTTGCTTGCCTTCGTTGCACTCCTATTTATGCACCATTATAGATAAACAGTAATTTGCTAAGCATGGCGCAAGAAAATCGCCAAACCAGCACCCCCCGCATACATAATAGGTAGCAGTATATATGCGAATTGCGAATATAATAGTTTGAAGGTAAAACTGTGTTATGTAACACTACGTCGCGACAACAACACTATACGTTTAGCTTAGTGTCCGGACAGCGCAAAATACCGGTTTTTTTATTATTTTAAGTCTCCATCATGTGCATAAAGTAACTTTAAATCTCACAGATACTCAGCAAAATAAAAGAATAAATGTAAGATTCGTTTAAAACGAAAGAGCTGAAGCACGAACTTGCCAAACAAAATATTGTGTTTTGCATACCATTTAATCCGATTGATTCTCGCACCTACGAATTTGTATCTCTAATAGATTTGCGCGGGATTATTAAGATCATTTTATGTTAAAAAAAAAAGAATGAACAAAGAATTATAATGGGCGATGTTAAGAGTAGAGTAGGCATGTGTACCTGAACTCCCACACTCTACTCTACAATTGTGTAGATATCACGATTTTTGTCAATGTTCCTCACAGACAAGTTTTTTTTTGAATTAAGAAAATCAGATATCTTGTGCTGACCGAAATTGAATTTGTGGAATGTTTTTTCTTCGGTTTGTTTAACTATCTTGCCACATTTGAATTGCTTCACTAGAGTGGGTGGGTCCCCGGTATATAGGTTGTAAATTGTGTTTTTTCAAGTCGATGCTGTTCCCATAAACTATGTTTTGTGATTTGTATCTTTTGGAGTTGTAAGTGGTTAAGATTTCGATGGAATTTTTAAGTGTTTTGTGGCTGTCGGTTATTATTTTTGGATATTAGCTCAGTGGAAAAATATTTGAGTGACATAATGAGTGTTTAAGTGTTATTGTCAATAGTTAAACTGTTCGTTGACACAGTGAAATAATTAGCAGATTTTTAAAGAACTGTTCAATAAACTGAAGGATTTCTTACAAATCAAACAATTTTATTGCTGATTAAATGTTTCTAGCTAAGTAGGTTTTTTTTTTTTAACTTTCAGAAGTTGGTCAGCAATTAGCATTTTATCTAGTTTAACAATGTAATTACCTCGATTATTTATAAAACTACAATTTTAACCCACATAATGAATGCTTTTGGTGTGCTTTTTGCAACTGTCTCATTCAAAAGTTATTAAACAAAATCTCAGTTAATTGAAAAAATAATTTCTCGGTTTTCAGATCCCATTGACTTGATCTTGTGAAGGTATGCATGAATAATTCATTCCATGATACATATCTCCACATTACTGACCGTCAGTCAGTTCTATTACCTCACCATAGAGTATGCAATGACTAAGCACAACATTTGTGTCAATTATATCACTTTGACTACAATTGATCTAAAACGATTGTCACAGGAATAGAAAAATTCATCAAACTTTACCCATATTCATCGATGCGTAAAATATAATTTAACAGTTCCATGTGTGTGTTTACTATACTAACTCTATTTAGTTAATATACATACTAAAGTTTATGTGCTTCAGAGCTTTTTTAAGTCAGCTCAATGAGACTAATTGTCACACGAAATTGTTTTACTGTGATCACTCAAGTGGAAATTAAATTCTGTTTTAACACAACACATAAATCCATGGATACTGAACTAAATTTTTTAATTAGATTTTCGTCGGGGATTAGTTTTTCCGCCAGAATAGGAATTGCATGCGTTTGACATTGGATACTTAAATAAAAAAAGAAATACATGTATACAAATACATCTAACTGTTTTTTTTTTCATCCGTGAAACCCAATTTATGTGGGAAAACTGTTCATCAATGGTATTAAAAATGCAGACTTTTGTAAAAGTATTTATCACCTGAATGCCTTAAAGCGGATAAATGCCGGCCGGTGAAAAGTGGTTCAAAAGATTTTTTTTGGCCTCCTGACAACCTGAGGCGCGAAATAGGCTTTCATATATTTTTTTTTTTTTTTGGCTTGAGTTGTTGAAGGTAGACCAAACAATAAACAGAACTCAGTGTTTGTTTGGTAGACACACGTCTACAATGTCCAATGTTCATTGTCCGCAGATCCAAGCCAGTAGTAATTTCTATGTGTCGCCATGCATGCAAATGGCCTTCTGGACAGAGTTGTATTATGTGACGGATGGTCATTTTCAATTATTGTTCTTTTGTGTGATTTTTGTTGATTTGTTTCTGAAAACAAAACGTTTAAAGGTGCTTAAAGGCAGAACAAAGGTTGACAATTTGTAAAATAAATAATTGCACCATTCTGGCTTTTTCGATGTATTCGTAGTTTTATTTCTCAGCCTTGATGGAATGACGTCATATGTTTTATGAAAAATTTGGTGGAGAAGTTAAATTTTAATTATAATTCCCTGAACGATATTATATTAGAGAATGAATTGATGCTTAAAGACTTCAACATTTTTTTTCACACGGTCCTTAGTTCGTCAAAAACTATTGTTTCGTCCCTCAAGCTCATTTGGATTCATCAGCCGAAAGTGAATTCCTTGTCAATACGCAATTTTTGTACGGTTCAGTTCAAGTTTTTGACAAAATCTCTTATTGGGAATTATATCCAAGAAGATTAATATTTTAACATTCAAGCTGGAAAAAAGGTTAGACCGTGGCCAGACTTCGTTAATAATTTGAAAGTTGTAATAGAAATCCTTACCTTACCTTAGATAGGGCTACAGTGGGCCTCGACCAACATGCTTCTCCAGCCATCTGGGTTCATAGCTAGTTGCCACCATTTTAGCGCGTGTAGTTGGTCGAAGTCCTCTTTCATTTGCGGGTACCACCTTAGTTTCGGTCTTTTTCTGCGCACCGTCCCTCTGGAGTGGCTGTACATCATAGTTCTTTTTCTATCCACTTAATACACCCGGAACAAAAAATATCCCACAGCATTTTTCTCTCGAAGCAAATTAAAAGTGTCCCCATCCACTTTTGACAATGTTCATGCTTTTGTGTCATACAACAGGACTGGGATCATGAGGGTCTTTTAAAGGGACACTTTAGTTGCCCGAGAGAGGCTTTGCTTATCAATTGCCCCTTTAGCCCAAAGAAACAGCGATTGCCAAAATGTATTCTTCTTTGTTGACTTTTTTTACGTTTTCCGTCGTCATTTAACACAGGTGCACGATTTTGGCAGAGATACCAAAATTGATCCACTGCGATTCTACTACGAAGGTTCCTTGATTGTCTTTGTAAGCTTTAGTTCGAGCTCTGTAGCGTTGATAGTTTTTTTTTACCTTTTGGTAAAATTCATTTCTAGACTTACAGCTCTCCATTTCCTCAATCGCACCCTTCTCATGATCTCTTTTCATTGTACTACGTTAAAATTAAAAATTAAAACAACTAAGTACAAGACTGAACATTAGTTATGGACTTGTTAAAATATTAATTAAAAAAAGCTCTTTACGCCCTTTAGTCCCTTAAAAATGGTTGACGAACCTTATATGTAGCCAGATTATTGCTTTCTGGTATAAATCTACTATTTGTGTGCCTTACAGAAACTCACTTTATAACGGGTGATTTTTTAAGAGCTTGAGAACTTTTTTTTTTAAAAAAACGCATAAAATTTGCAAAATCTCATCGGTTCTTTATTTGAAACGTTAGATTGGTCCATGACATTTACTTTTTGAAGATAATTTCATTTAAATGTTGACCGCGGCTGCGTCTTAGGTGGTCCATTCGGAAAGTCCAATTTTGGGCAACTTTTTCGAGCATTTCGGCCGGAATAGCCCGAATTTCTTCGGAAATGTTGTCTTCCAAAGCTGGAATAGTTGCTGGCTTATTTCTGTAGACTTTAAACTTGACGTAGCCCCACAAAAAATAGTCTTAAGGCGTCAAATCGCATGATCTTGGTGGCCAACTTACCGGTCCATTTCTTGAGATGAATTGTTCTCAGAAGTTTTCCCTCAAAATGGCCATAGAATCGCGAGCTGTGTGGCATGTAGCGCCATCTTGTTGAAACCACATGTCAACCAAGTTCAGTTCTTCCATTTTTGGCAACAAAAAGTTTGTTAGCATCGAACGATAGCGATCGCCATTCACCGTAATTGCTGCGAACGGCGACGAATCGACATTTCACGGTCTTCAGCAACACTCTCAGAAACAGACGCAATATTCTCTTCTGTACGCACTGTACGCATTCGTGTGGTTGGTTTAATGTCCAATAAAGTAAACTGAGTGCGAAACTTGGTCACAATCGCATTAATTGTTTGCTCACTTGGTCGATTATGTAGACCATAAATCGGACGTAAAGCGCGAAACACATTTCGAACCGAACACTGATTTTGGTAATAAAATTCAATGATTTGCAAGCGTTGCTCGTTAGTAAGTCTATTCATGATGAAATGTCAAAGCATACTGAGCATCTTTCTCTTTGACACCATGTCTGAAATCCCGCGTGATCTGTCAAATACTAATGCATGAAAATCCTAACCTCAAAAAAATCACCCGTTACAATCATGATGGTGATTTGTGGATCACAGAATTGTGTTGGTGACAGTTTTTATGATCCACTAAGTCTTATTTAGCCGTATCACATAAATGTAGAAAGCTTTGTTTTTTCTCTTTTCTTTCTTATTTCAATTCACGGAAACTGAAAATAGCGTATGGATATCTACCATCCCATCCTTGCCTAATTCTCTAATGCTAGTTCTTTGAACCCTTGTAAAGTTTCTTGCCTTTTAAGCGAAATAGCCAACAAATTCCCTTACTGAAACAATTCAACCCTAAAAATCTTATAAGTTAACCCTTGAGTCCAACTTCCCACGCATAGTCAATTGCAAGTACTCTTTCTTTAGGCGTACCACACGAATGTGGAATGCCTTGCCGGAATCTGAACTTCGAATTAGTGTGCATTGGTACGCATTGGTACTTCCTCTCATATCTCCCTTATTTTCCTAACGCACCCACCGTAATCTGCATTATAAGGGTAGCCAAAACCCCTTTAATGCTGGCTAGTTAAAAAGAAAGAAAAAACAGGATTCTAGTGATTTTTACTGGGACCACTGGGACTCCCACTCCTCATCGTTTCACCTTAAACCTTACACTGTGTAATTAAAACAATTATATTGGAGATACTTAACGCAGTCTTACTCCAATTAAAAATAAATATATTGCACGCACATGACTGTTTCAATTCAAGGCTCATAACTGGGCTGTACGTCGTGAAAATATCAAAATCCATCACGCGAAATATTTATTTTCCGATTTCTTCTTCCAAATGAATCAAATAACCTGTCATTCATAGTAAAGCAGCAAAAGACTTAAACCTAACTTTCTACAAACCCAATTAAGGAAACCGTCTTTGGACTATTTGTGCAAAGAAAGTCATTGAATCAAACGTTTCACCAACTCGAAGGTTTTTATAATTTTATTTCAATCCAGATTAAAGTTATAAGATTCATTTATGGTATACAAGTATGCCGGTGGCTTCGGAATTTATCTTAAACTGTTTAGTAAGCTGGGTATGCTTTGAAGTTGCATAAGCTGTGAGTCTGGTGCCGGCCGAATGTTAATGAAACGTCAGCAAAGTGAATAAATGTCAATAGTGCTTTTCAAATAGTCAATCGGAATTCCCTAACATGGGGGTTAGGGTTATGTTATAGAGACATTTATTCCTAAGGATAAAGGGAAGACGAAATGGTGCATAACTTTATTGGCCAGCATTTACAAACAGATACTGAAAAGCTGAAGCATTAAATTATGCCTTCTAGTGCTTTTAATTGTTATTGAAGGACCCTTAATGGCCATTAAACTTGAAAGTTCAATATCATTATATTCGTTATCATGTAGAAGTGGCAAAGTCATTGCAACGTGGCATTAGGAAGGGTGGAAAGTTGTTAAGAAAGAAACTGTTTTATGTTTAACTTCATTCTGTTGGAAGAGGGTACAGGCGTCGAGAAATCGAAAACAATGAATTTCCAAGTAATTTAATATTCGGGACTGCTTTTAATAGAAATTATTTGTATAAGAAATTCAACTTATTGTAAACCGTAGACAAAACTTCTAGGTTAAGAATTTTATATGCAGTTGATACTTGGTGGGAGCTTTGGCTAGTCCAGTCGATTTAACAACAAGACGAATTTAAGACAACATTTTCAGAAAATCTGAGAAAATTCAAGACGTTTTCGTAAGGTGGGAGATGTTGCTTTAGAGCCCACGGAGGATTCGCTACTTGTCAAATATGTCATCATGTTACACTTCTTTCTGTTGAGTTCCATACCATTTGAGCTACACCACGCAAAAACTTAGTCATTGTCATGTTACAAGAATAAATATCCATACGGCTTCATATTGCCATAGAACAGAGTTTGAAGGCGTCATCATTTTAAATGATAGTTCCTCCTATTAAGTAAATTCATAAATATCATCTTCATCAGTTTTTAAAGTGCAACACATTCATAGGTTTTTACCTAAAATACGGAAGAAACTGTTTTTAATTGAACGAAAAAGAATTTATTTCTTTAGTTTTTCTTTTTTTAAGAGAGTTGGTTGTTAACTCACACCACATACAATTCAACTTATCACGTAAAAAAAATCTAGTACTAAATCTACTACTTAGTACTAAATGCAGTACCAACGCCAGTACCAAAAATACAATAGTACTAAATACTTGTACTAAGTACTAAAAAGCTAGTACCAAAAACACTATTGTACCAACAACTAAGTACCAATCGGCACCAGTTTTAGATTTAACTAGCGACACTAGGCGCGCGTTACTACGCCCTAGAAAAATCATGTTTTATTGTGAAATGCAAAAATAATGGGGGCCAAACATTCACAGGAACGATCCCTGGACAAAACTATATTTGCCCCTCTAAATTTCATTAAAATCTGTTGGGCGGTTAAGGAGTACATACTCGACATACATACATACATCTGATGTTCACCTGGTGCTCAGAATACATATGTGATCGATTTTTATCACAATTCAGGTCAGGTTTTGACTCAGCGACGCCGCAGCGCTGACGCTTTTACGTCTTACAGTACTCACACATAAATAGAGTGGTGCACACACTCGTCAGATGCCGTCGCGTCATTTGTGAGTAATGTAAGACTCAAAAGCGCCGCGTCAAAATGACGCAAGTGTGCACCGAGCCTCAGAGTCACCAAAAAAATTACCCACAAACCCTCCGTTAGATCTACACACACACACACCCCAATATTTACAGCAACTTTCTAAATTAACAAAACTCCGCCTATTTTGTATTTATTTTTCTCTTCTTGTTCTTTTTGAATTATATTGGGAATTTGCGCCTGATCTTTTTAATGTTCGCCTGGTGTTTAGAAAACGTTTGAGATCGATTTTGGTTGAAACAAAATGATCCATAAAAACTCTCGTTAAATCCACCTACTTTCTACGTTAACAAAACTCCGCCTATTTTGTATTTATTTTTCTCTTCTTGTTTTTTTTTAATTATTTTGGGAATTTGCGCGTGTTCTTTCTAATGTTCGCCTGGTGTTTAGAAAACGTTTGAGATCGATTTTGGTTGAAAAAAAAAATGATCCATAAAAACTCTCGTTAAATCCACCTACTTTCTACGTTAACAAAACTCCGCCTATTTTGTATTTATTTTTCTCTTCTTGTTTTTTTTTAATTATTTTGGGAATTTGCGCCTGTTCTTTCTAATGTTCGCCTGGTGTTTAGAAAACGTTTGAGATCGATTTTGGTTGAAAAAAAATGATCCATAAAAACTCTCGTTAAATCCATCTACTTTCTACGTTAACAAAACTCCGCCTATTTTGTATTTATTTTTCTCTTGTTTTTTTTTTAATTATTTTGGGAATTTGCGCCTGTTCTTTTTAATGTTCGCCTGGTGTTTAGAAAACGTTTGAGATCGATTTTGGTTGAAAAAAAAAATGATCCATAAAAACTCTCGTTAAATCCACCTACTTTCTACGTTAACAAAACTCCGCCTATTTTGTATTTATTTTTCTCTTCTTGTTTTTTTTAATTATTTTGGGAATTTGCGCCTGTTCTTTCTAATGTTCGCCTGGTGTTTAGAAAACGTTTGAGATCGA
The DNA here is from genome assembly GCA_963971375.1 of Platycheirus rosarum. NCBI lineage: Eukaryota > Metazoa > Arthropoda > Insecta > Diptera > Syrphidae > Platycheirus > Platycheirus rosarum. Next base: position 1,886,259 of record OZ020510.1, on the reverse strand, counting down.
TTTTGGTTGAAAAAAAAAATGATCCATAAAAACTCTCGTTAAATCCACCTACTTTCTACGTTAACAAAACTCCGCCTATTTTGTATTTCTTTTTCTCTTCTTGTTCTTTTTGAATTATACTGGGAATTTGCGCCTGATCTTTTTAATGTTCGCCTGGTGTTTAGAAAACGTTTGAGATCGATTTTGGTTGAAAAAAAATGATCCATAAAATAGATAATTATCGCAAGTGTTAAAGCTATGCTCAAATCATTAGTCTCATAGTTCCCTATGATTAACGCCTTAAAGCTTCTTAAGTAAACAATTAATCAAATTTAGATTTATTCAATTTATCTCTGTTTAACTCGGGTAGCCATTTCTGACGTTAGTTTAACTTTTCAAGGTTATTAGATATCTAAATGTATCTGAAATAAAAACTGTAGTTCAAATTGAATAACAACTTGAGTCTTAAAAAAAAAAAAAAAAATAAAAACATCCGCATTGAATAGAAATCATCATTCCAGCTCAACTCAGCACTTGTTATAAGCTCTCTCAATTTCCGGACTTATTTAAGCTCTGATGCTCTAAAAGTCAAACCAAAATTGAGAAAAGCTGTAATGATGATGTTGTCAATTGAATTCCTGGAAGCTGATGAGGAACTTCAACCAAAATAAAGGCGAAGATTGAAAAAAATAGATAGAAAAACCGGTCCCAAAATCTACCACTTAGACCTCGGAACCGACCACATGATTGTTTTGTTACTTCCAGTCCAGAGTCTTCATTTGAGTTTGGTTTTTGTTTTAGTTTAGATTATTTCTACCGTCATTCCCGACACAAAACAACACCCAAGTGAGGAGAGTATCTACAACAAACAAAGCTTGAAAGATACAAAAAACCTGCTCAAAATTCCATTCCAATAGCTTTTAGTTTTTTTTTTTTAGTTGTTTGACGGAAAAAATGACGTCATCGATTGTAGGTTGGGAATTGGCGCGGCAGACAGATACACTTGAATGAATGATTTTCAATCGAAACTCAGTTCGATTTTAACTTTGTAACCTGTTGCACGAAATACGAAAAGAAAATTCTCAATACGATCTAATTTTAATCTGATTAAAAAAAAAGTAACAATTCATTAAAGATACTTTTACGAATAGGTGTTTTGAAAAAATCGACAAAAATGAAATTCAAAAAATCGAAAAAGAAAACTCTGTTGTGAGTTCTGACGCCAGCAGTGCAAGTGAACTAAAACTTAATCGAAAGTGAATGTTAAGTATAAAAAAGATACAAAAATAAAACGGAGAAAATAACTAGTGAAACCGAAATTAAAAAAAAAAAAAAACTAACATAGTGTGTGCATGTAAAAGCACTTAAAAATGGATTTAAAGGATATTAAAGGAGCGAAGGTCACCCACGCTGGCTTATTGAAGCATAATGCTGATGGGACAACAGACACGCAAAAGATCACACACGCCGGGCTGGTGGCCCGCAGTCCTGAGGGCACAGCCGCCAAGGGCATGAACATACGCGGCAATGAGGATCTTTGGGTGGAGATTCAAGCGAATACATTTAGGAATTGGGTTAATGAGCACTTAAGGGGAACTGGAATGCAGGTGAGTTGATAACATATTGGATATAATTTGTTGGTTTTCGCCGATAATAATTTCAAAAATATCTCTAAGATCCGCATTTGAAGGATGCTTAGGTTATTGTCTGCTGTTGCACCTTCGAAATTGTTTTTTTTTTTCTTAATTTGGCTCTATTCTTGTTGTTCCAATATCTAGTCGAGGAAATCTTACCTTTTACGTATTTAAAGTTATGCATTCCATTGTCTTAAAGATATCTAACTACCAATTAAAAAGGCATTATTGCCATAAACACTTTCTGATGGATAAGAGATCAATTGATTTATTTTGCTCATTGCTTATTTAAGCTTTAAATGTAAATTTAAGATTCAAAGCAATAAGGGTGTTTTATTTAACCAGGTCAGTACAATTTTAAACGGCAAACAACAACAAACCAAAAGTGTCGATAATTAAGATAGAGATAAAGTCTGGAATGCTTGGAAGGAAATGTCAACCACCTGGAATCTAGAACCAACTCAGTCTGGAGGTTTTATTAAAAGTGAATTATGGAGTGAGTTTAGCGTTTGATTGGGACTTCAATTACTGCGCTACCTATAGATTACCAATAAAACAAGACTAATCTAAAAACGGAAGAGTATGAGCTGTCTCATACTATGGTTTGACTACTTTTTTTGGAGTCTTTTCAAACTTTCTCAAAGGGATAATGAATGTTTCCATTGTGATGTTTGATTTGAGATATAACTCAGAAAAATGTAGACGCTCAAACTTGGGGTTCTAACGCCCCATAGTTACTTATGTATTTGTCCAAAAGTTTTTGTTAACAGGAATTTGTTCTCGAACGGAAGGAAATTCGAACAAGCGAATGTGTTTCAATATTTCACTTTCTTCTGAGTTTTATAAAATCGGATATCGAACCTCCAAAGGAGTCCTTTATCGCCAGCATCAAGTATTGAAAACCAGTGACAACATTGCCAAAACGCCATCAGAGAAGCCGCGACTGAAGTGCTGGGTTTTACACGGCCACCACATCGAAACCTCTGGTTTGATGATGATAGTCGGCAAGCACACGCATCTAAACAAGAAGCATACAAGGCGGCTCTGCAAAGAAGGACCAGAACTACCCATGCACTCTACGAGCAGAAGCGGAAAGAGGAACACCGCCTTCTCAGAAAGAAAAAAAGGGAGCATGAGAAGCGCGCGAACGAGGAAATGGAGAGCTGTTATTGCAGGAATGAAGTTCGAAAGTTTTACCAGAAGGTACAAAGAAACTGTCAAAAGTACAGAACTCTAACTGAAGCTTGCAAAAACGATCAAGGGAACATCGTAGTGGAATCGCAGTCGATGCTGAGAATATGGAAAAACTATTTCTGCAGACTGTATGACGAAACGAATTCCGCTGTCAGGCAGAATGGTCCACTTTATCTGGGCGGATTAGACCAACAATTCTGACCACCACATCTGGATGAAATAAAGCTGGCTATATCTAAACTTAAGAGCAACAAAGCCGCCGGAGCCGATGGCCTAGCTGCCGAGCTCTTCAAAGCTGCAGGCGATGACTTGGCTATAAGTATGCACCAACTCATAAGCAAGATATGGTGAGAAGAAAGCATGCCCGATGAATGGAATCTCAGCATAATTTGCCCGATCCTTAAAAAAGGAGACCCTCTGAGCTGCACCAACTATAGGTGTATCAGTCTCCTCAACATCGCCTACAAGGTCTTTTCTGCTGTATTGTGTGAACGCCTAAAGCCATTCGTCAACAACCTGATAGGTTTTAGGCCAGGAAAGTCCACTATCGATCAAATATTCACATTACGGCAGATCTTGGAAGAAACTCAAGAACTTCAAATCGATACCCACCACCTTTTCATCGATATCAAAGAAGCGTACGACAACATTTATAGAGACGAATTATATAGAGCGATGTGCAGTTTTAACTTCCCTGCCAAACTCGTCCGCCTGTGTTAAATGACGATGGAAAACGCAAGCTGTTCCGTCAAGGTCAGTAAAGACCGCACCAACACCAGAGGCACGATCTTTCAAAAGTCCGTCCAATCACTCGCATACGCCGACGATATTGACATAATCGGAAGAACGCAGCGTGATGTCAGTAGCGCTTTTGTGAGTATTGAGACGGAAGCGGCGAAGATGGGTTTAGCAGTCAATGAGGGCAAAACCAAGTATATCCTGTCATCAAGAAGAGACACCCAACATCGACGTCTTGGACAAAACATCACCATATACAGCTATAACTTGGAGGTAGTTAGGGACTTTGTCCACCTGGGCTCGGCTATTAACTCAGACAACAACACCAGCGCTGAAATCAAACGAAGAATAACTCTTGCCATTCGTTGCTTCTTCGGGCTTAGAAGGCAATTGAGTAGCAAAGCCCTCTCTCGGGCAACTAAGGGTCCCTTCATCCCAGTCCTGATCTATGGTGCAGACGCATGGACGCTGTCAAAAGCGGATGAGGACACTTAAGGCTGTCGAGAGAAAGATTCTCCGGGTGATTTTTGGTCCGGTATGCATAAACGGAGAGTGGAGAAGAAGATACAATGAAGAACTTTACCGGCTGTACAGCGACACAGACCTAGCCAAAAGAGTACAAATTCAACGTCTCAGATGGCTGGGTCATATAGAGCGGATGGACATCAATGCTCCGGCCCGGAAAATCTTCGAATCCACCCCAGAGGGACGGCGCAGAAGAGGAAGACCGAGACTCAGGTGGCGCACACAAGTGGAAGAGAGCCTCAACCGACTCCACGTGCGAAACTGGAGACAGCTAGCTATGGACTGAGCTGGCTGGAGTAGCTTGTTGGTTGAGGCCCAGGTCCACCCCGGACGGTAGCGCCACCTAAGAGAAGAGAAGCTTTATTTAAAGATCGTCGTACCGTAAGTCAGAATGTAGCAGGATCAATATTAAAGGTGGTATATTTAGGTAGACCTTTCCTCCTCTAGTATCACGGTTAAATACGGCGATTAGAAAAAAATTCATTACGAAATCAAAGACACAACTGAGTAAAATCACCTAATTTGCTGGGTAATACTATAACACCGTTATACTTGATTTTAAGCCAGGGTCAGCATCGCTCGTAGCTGAAAGAAAGAAATAAACTTGTGGGTTGCGCTCATAAAGTCATTGATGGCCCACAAGCCATATTAAAGAACAACGGTTCCAGTATTTTCAAGAAAATCCGTGATACTAGAAAAACTTCCCTATTTGCTGTCCCAAACAGGGGAAGGTGCTTTAAAAGCCTCTTTTTCAGACCATCCGAACCATATGCCTCTCCTGCCTATTCGTACCTTTAGGGGAAAGTGTTTTAAGTCTTTTTTCTGACGCAATGTGCAAACCAAAAAGTGCATGAGAACCCACTTACTTTAGTCGCACAACCATATGCAAATCCTGCAACATGTGGTGCATTGCATACCGCTGTATACCACAATATTATAAAAGAGCGCAGTAAAGGTTAAAAATGAAGAGAGGGTGAATAAATGCCGAAAAACTCATTGGAATTCTAAACTCGAAATTAAAGGAGATTTTATAGGTAGAAGTTTTTTTGAAAGATTCAGCCACAAACTATTTTTAAATTGGATGCTTCGAAGTTTTGAAAAAATTCATAAGAACTTCATTATTAAACCGAGTTAACAGCTTAAAATTCAATAATAAATTTTAGATCGAATTCTAATAAATAATTTCAAGTGATTTAAGAACTATGTGGGAATATTGTGCCTTAGATGATTTAAAATTGAAAGGTTAAAACCATACTATTTAAGATTCAAAGCGATGTAGCTATGCAAGTTGTTCTTGTTAAACTTCTTTTTTACATCGGAAACAAATCAAAAGTCTTTTTTTTCTACTTTCCATTTCAATTCTTATCTCTGATATTGCTTTGATTAAAAAGTTCAGCTTCAGCTAAATTCTCATCCTCCACCCATCCAGTTAAAGAAAAACTTCCACCAGGACCGTTTGGCAGTACGAGAAAGCCAACTGGGACGGCCTGAATATTCTTTTCCGAAACTTTAACTGGTCACTATGCTTCCTCGATAGTGACATTGATGCCAGTGCTGAAATGATCACAAATGTGATTCTTCTAGGGATGCGTGCTTTTATTCCTAACATAGTAAAAAGCATCAAGCCTAAAGAAAAGTCCTCGTTTAATTCTGAGTGTAAAGAAGCTATCAGGCTCAAATAAGTAAGTTTCCGATCCTAAAAAGCCAACCCTACAGAGGAAAATCGGAAAAAGCACAAACAAACAAGGAACTCATGCAACTCCCTTATTGAAAGAACCAAATTTTTACATGACCAAAAATTACGGCAAAAAATTCTGCAGTGTCCCGGCAGTACAAATTTTTGGTCATTTGTAAAAAATATTAAAAACTCCTCAACATCTTCGGTTCCAACGCTCATCGACAGTAACAAAACAATTGTTTACTCTTCAGAGAAGGCAAACTTGCAAGCCGCCCATTTCGCTGCCAGCTCCGTGCTGCCGCATAGCAACGTTGCCCCTCCTGTACTTGAGAATGTAAATTTTTCCATGGGACAGATTTGTTTCCGCACTCGTACAGTAGCAAGAGTTCTCAAAGATCTCGATATACACAAATCCGCTGGCCCGGATGGTATACCCCCGATTCTTCTGAAGAGGTGTTCTTCCACACTGCGTAAGCTTTTCCATCGCTCCTACTCTTCTGGAATCTTTCCTAGAAGATGGATAACAGCATTTGTCCAGCCTGTCCCTAAGAAAGGTGACCCATCCTCCCCCTCCTCCTACCGACCCATAGCACTGACATCCCTTCTTTCTAAGGTCATGGAAACACTGATTAACCGTCAGCTTAAGGAATATCTCGAAGATCGAAAGCTTCTCAATGACCATAAGTATGGCTTCCGCAGCAACCGTTCCACTGGTGATTTGATGGCATATCTCACCGAACAGTGGAACAAATCTTTACATCGCTTTGGTGAAAGTAAGATTATTGCTCTTGATATCTCCAAGGCATTTGATAGAGTTTGGCATGAAGCTCTCTTATCGAAAATGCGTGCTTTTGGGATCGATGATACTCTTGTTCGTTGGATTAGAAGCTATCTTCTGGACCGTTCAATACAAGTTGTATTGGATGGATACAAGTCTGATTCCCACAAAATAAATGCTGGTGTGCCCCAGGGCTCTGTTCTGTCTCCGACTCTTTTCCTCATTTTTATAAATGATCTTCTGTATGTTACTTCTAATCCACTTAACTGTTTTGCTGACGACTCTACCCTCAGCTTTTCATATTCGTTCGATAATTCACGTCCTTCGCCTTCGGACGTACAATTGCAACGGTTCCGTATGTCAAGCTCATTAAACTCCAATTTATACAGCATTGTCAAATGGGGTAATAGGAATCGTGTGGAGTTTAATGCTTCGAAAACTCAATGCTGCGTCTTCTGTCCACTTACATCGAAGAAACCGAAAAGCTCTCAGTACTCGGCATGTGTGTCAACGACGACCTCCTTTGGAACGACCATATATTTGAAATCGCTAAGAATGCTGCTAAGTGCTTAGGTTTTCTGAATCGGTGTAAGAAGTATTTTTCTCCATCTGATCTCGCTACAATCTATAAAGCGTTTATACGCCCTAAACTCGAGTATAACTCCCACCTCTGGGGAGGTGCTTCGCAAACATCGCTTCACCTGCTTGATAGAATACAAAATCGAGCGTTAAGATTGATAGGAAATAGAACTGCCTCTGAAACAATTGCCCCTCTCGAACACCGACGCAATGTTTCATGTCTTTCCTTATTTTATCGTTCATTTTACAAAAAATGTTCACTCGAAGTAGCCAGTTGCATTCCTCCCCTTAAAAGTTTCTCCCGTAATACTCGTCTCGCAAGGAATGCTCATCAGTTCACCCTTGAGCCCTATTTCGAAATATAGGGATTCTTTTTTTAGCCGAACAACACGAATTTGGATAGATTACCCGGCGAGATTTTCCCTTGCCTTAATCGACACCTCCTATCTCTCCCCTCCCTATCTTCCTAATGCCCGCGCAGTGTGTTACATTAAAAGAGAAAAAAATAGTCCCTTGTGCGCGCGTTAATTATAAAAAAAAAAAAAAAAAAGTTGCATAGAGAATCTTGTAAATGATTTCAATCGCTGAGCTCTTTAGAAGCTTTTATTATTAAGACTTCAAATTAACTAGTTGATCTGGCCTTATTTATTAATAAATAAATTTATTGGCATGACAGCCCCTTAATGAGCCAAGGCGTAGTGATTTATACTCTCAACCATTCCTGTGTGTGTGTGTTGTTAATCTGCAAGAATGGAAGGGACCTACAGTTTACCGCCGAGTCCGTCTCCGGACGGCTACATGAGATGCACTTTTTCGAGACAAATTTTACTCTTGTCAGTTCCTCGCAAGAGGCAGTACCTCGGAAAAGAAGATGGCTATGAGCTATATTCGAACCCCGGCTCATTCGCTTAGCAGTCCGACACACTAACCACAAAGCCATTCATAAATAAAACTACCTTCTAACAACTTGTGATTTTAGTTTCAATCTTTAAAGAACATATTACTGAAAACTTATTTTATTTTATTTTTTTTTTAATAAATAAACCTTAAAAATTTAGATGGCCAAATTGGACCTCAGAAAAGTTAAATTATAAGTTGTTACTTGTTATTAAAAACTCCATTTTTATTTTAAGAAGACTATTACCCACAAATTGATTATGATCATTCCATATATAAACCTTTGTTTTCAATTTTATAGTAACAGAAATTCATTTCATTTCAGCAATAAAAATAAAAGATTATTTTCCTACAAAGAATCAAGTCGAGTTTTTTTTTTTTTAATTATTTAAAAAATAAATTAAACTTGTTTATACAAATATTGCTCATCAATTCACAACATTTTATTCTCCCTCGTAGTAAAGTTAGTTGTTTGGGAAACACACCATGAAATCATATTTAAATCTACCCATATGACAGACCCACCTCTGCATACCTGGCTTACAGTCTGGCAATCACAGCAAAACAAACAAAAATATTTTTAGCAATGATCATCTAATTCAAACTCCAAATTGAGCCAAATACCATATTAAAGAATTTAAATTGAATGGATATATTCATAACCATAAAACTGCCTTAACCATGTCACACATTTCGAAAATAAACCAAAATGAATCTCACACCCGTTTCAATACAGATTTATAACTCATAAAATAAACAAGCATCTCGAAGCATCTGGGGGATTTGAAGGTTTGAGAAGTTATCTCGTTTCTCCAGTCAACTTTCATGTCAACGATCCACGCAATCTCAAAACCAGTCATAATGGCTAGAGCCAGATATACTTAGACAAACTATTTCCGATTCAATAAAAAAAAACACCCAAACTACCATTCGAAATGTGACTCCAATGATTTATCACACATCCCACGCGAAATTAATTAAGATACGCATCATAAGATCTGGTCTAAGCTGGCCAGATTTGAAAAATGGCCAGCGAGCTGTGGAAATGGAAATCCGACTTTTGAATGCGTGCGTTGGCTCAAGCAGTTCCATTCACCCGCAGCTCAGCCCGTTCGATAGCCTCAATTAAAATTCATTTCACTCTCGCTCAGACTGAAATATGCGAAATAAAATTGCGAGGGTTTTTCGCAACATCCAGCGTTACATGGTTGTAGATACATAGGTACGCCCATTAACCCACCGCTTCGGTTGTGGCGCTGCTGTTAAATGGCAGAGTTAATGAACCGCTTAGCAGCCATTGAATTGCCATTTTAGCACACCGAAGGATCGAGAGGAAGTGACGAAATCGAAACTGCTTACTGACGTCATCGCCCACAAAAACAAACAATTCCACTCCAACGCTGTATCTTTGAGATACGTTTTAAGGATAAAAATAAATTTAATCTAAACTTAACATAACAATAATGATTGACAAGTTCATTTGTTTTAACTTGGCGGAGGGTTCACCTTCGTTGGCCTGGCAATCGAGCCTTTTATGGAATCTTGTTCAATGTAATTGAATGACAATGAACGTTTAATTACGCGCAAAGTTGGCAGTGGCAGTTCGGTTCGGATAGAGAAGCATTGACTGATGGGAGTTTATTAGATGACACATTGCATTGTAATTGCTGAAAGGTTACACGTGACATGAAACAATCTTACAAATTGGTTAATGTTTTGATGACTGCTAGAATTGACTGAACAATTTATAGATTGTTGAATTGCTCGATGTAAAATGGAGTGTTGCACTTAGAATTTGTGGATTTTAGCAAAAGGTGTGGGAGTTTGCAAAAATGTTCATTGCATCTGGCGTCAGATGACGTAATTTTTGTGAATAAATTGTTGGAAAGATTGTGGGTTGGCTGCCGCTGGGATCAAGACAATATACAACTCGTGGTGGCGTCATTGGTATATATATGGTTGTTTGACCTTGAAAGTGTGTTTCCTTTTTCGGAAGTCTAAATATAACAATGAAAAGGGAAAGCCAGGTTATCACAAGGCTGATCGCAATGAGTTTTTTGGCCTGGTTTTGGTTGGATATACAAAGCAGTTCTTAAAAAAATAATTTGCACGACTGGATCGCACGTACTTGCTCATATGTGCGGTCACATCGTCGAATAAAATTTTAATAAAATGCACGACTCATACATACACATGAACTAGTTCTTATGCTAGATAATTGCTTAGTGGCTGCATATGTATGTACACAGCTGGTCAAAAAAATAGGTGTGACTATTTATTTTTTTATTAGTTAATTTTTTTTTACATTTTTTCAGTTGCATTATAATTTTTTATGTTTTTAATAAAACTTCAATAACAAAGAAAATAAAAGACTTTAATAGGATCTTGAATTAATAGAACATTTTCATAATAAGTGGCCGAAACTGTCGATTGACGCATTTTAGCCTGGTCAATAAAATAGGCGCGTCTTCCTAAAGTATTAAAAATATTGATTTTATTAACATTTAATGTTGGTTACCTAAATTTTCGATTACCTAACTGTAATAACCAGAGTATCCTCCATTGTTAGCTTGAACTTTTTGGAGTCGGCGTGGCATTGATTCCAGCAATTTTTGGCATGTCTGGTTGGGTATAGAATACCATTCTCTTTGAACGGCTTCCCACAATTGGTTTCCATTTGTGAAATATTGCCCGCCTAACTTTCGCTTGAGTGCATTCCACAAGTTCTCAATGGGATTGAGGTCAGGGGATTGACTTGGCCACGGGATAAGAAATACTTCCTTCTCTTGGAACCAATCTTTTACGAGACCCGCCGTGTGTTTAATGTTATAGCCAAGAATTTAGCTTGATTATGAAGATAAGGGTTTGCGTTATGTTTTAAAAATGATTTCGGGGAAGTGGCCGCCGTGGTTGGCTCGAATAAATTCCAGCCGAAGCCCAATTTTCCCAATTTTGTGAAAATCGGGATCGGTGGCCATTTCGTTTTTGGCCCATTTACCGAACGTGTGACGCGCTTAATGGGCGTTCGGCTTTAATTCTTGAACGAGTTGGATTTTGTAAGCTTGCAAACCAAGATCCTTCCGCACGCGATGGCGGATGGACTCATTTGGTCGATACTCTCCACCAAAACGAAACATTATTTTGGTAATAAATTTGCACAATTTGCAAACTTTGTTCAGGAGTAAGTCTATTCATTATGAAATGGCAAACCAAACTGAGCATAAATCAAGTGACAGCTGTCAAAAAGACCAACTCCGAAAGAAGTATTGCCAGATTGAAAACCACACGTCTATTAAAATAAAAAATATATATTTTTTTAGAAAATTCTTTATTTTTCTTAATTAGTTTCAGTTTTCTTGGAAAAACTAAGTATGCAATAAAATTTGAAAACTAAATTTATATCGAAGAAAAAAAAATTTGAAATTCGTTCGACCAGTTTTTTTTAAAAAGTCGTTTTTTTGAAAAACTTTTCGAAAAATATTTTAAATTTTTGTCTAGTATGTCATTATGAGGCAATTTGTAGTTTCCATCTGGGAAAATTATTTAAAAAAATTCAATCCACCCATTTTCAAAATATTTCGAAAACCAATTTTTTTTTTAATTTTAAAAAATCGAAAAAAAAAAAATGAAATGCGATATTAATTGAATTATAAATGACTTGCTGTGTTTTTAAAATTTCGAAAAAATTTGTTCTAACTGAAAGATGTAGTATTGTAAAAAATTAGCACCCTGAAAGTTTAATCAAAATCGTTGGAGCCGTTTTCGAGAAAATCTAACTTTTTGTTCAAAATTGTACGGCAGGTACCGTTATTTTTCGACCTAGAGCAAAAATGAAAAATACTCCCCCGAGAAACTACCTAATAAATACTAAATACCAAGTTTGAAGCAAATCGGCCTATCCGTTTAGGCTGTAGAGGCGCGAACAGACAGACAGACGGACGAAATTTCCGGACCCACTTTTTTAACTTCTCTATTATCGTAATATCATGTTTGATTGTTATTTTTTTTTGCACGAATCCATAACTTGTATTTTAGTAAAAATAAGCAAGTAAAAATACTAAGTGTTTTTAATAACAAGAGTTCAAATAGTGGTCAGATAATTGTCATTTCCTACCAACGGCTGAAAGAAATCCTTATATCGTTTTAAAGAAAGTCATATAATTTCTCTGGACATTTCAAACGAGGTCAACTGTTACTAAAATATACCATCCAACCTTGTTAATACATATGAAATTTGTCTTCAAAATCGGCCAAGCCATTCAAGTTTAATATTGTTGTTGATAAGGAAAATACATACAGGGAATACTACATTTTCGTAATTATCTCCACAATAGCGTCACCTATCGGGTAAGAACCTTACAAGATTACTGGCTGAGCTAATTACTAACATAAGGATTGTCAACAAAATCCGTCACGCCGACGTCACAGATGGTTTGAAAACAGTCTTCACAGTTGTGTGGATAAGGAATTTTGTATTGAGTGTGGTTCAGGATTTCAAGATCTTTGTCTGCTTTAGTCATTCTTCTCTAAGTTCCATGTCTACATATATACTTCAACTACAATGCTCAGGAATACAGGATCACAAATTCCGTGAGCTCGGTTCACAAGAGCTGATGTGGGGCATATGTCGATTTACAATTAAGAATTGTTGTCTGAATCTGACATGACTCCAAAAATGTTATTAAAAAAACAAACAATGAATTTGGATCAAGTTTTGGTGAAAAGAAATTAAGGATGGTGGGCTTAAATAGGTTACAACAATAACAGTTCGAAAAAATTAGGTACGTAGAACAGTTTTCAGCGAAATAATTTAAAAGCTATTTTATTTTTTTTTGAGTAATGTAAAAAAGTGTTTTTTTTTTCAAAATCGTATGAACGTTTTTTTTTAAATAAAATGGGTTTATTTTACAACTTTAAAAAAATAAATAAAAAAATATTCAACATTGTTGAATAAAAAATTAAAAACAAAATTTAAAAAAAATGTACCCAAACATTTTTAAAATATTGATTTTTCAAAAAATTAAATTACTTATTTAAAATAAAAAAAAAGTGTTCAAAAATATTTAAATGTAAAATTAATTAAGCTGCCTACATCTAGCTGAATATCAATTGTGATTGTAATGGGATAACCAGTATTTGATAAAGTCGAAGAAAAATAAACTGGTCCTATGGGAGGTACCGTTCTTAGCCCACCATATTACATTTTTTTTCACCATAATATAATGCATACCTACAGTAGTACACTGATTTTTTTTTCATAAAAATTCTTCGAGCCGTTTTTGAGAAAAAATAACCTTTTACATAACGTTTATATGACAGCTACAGTTAATTTTTGAGCTAAGAAAAATGAATAAAACTCCTCTGTGGAATGTCAAAATAACCATAAGTTCAAAATTTGAAGACGATTGGCCCAACCGTTTAGGCTGAATTCCAAAATACATCCGTACAGACAGACAGACAGACGAACAGAATTTGTCCAGTAACTCAAATATGTTTCTTTATCATCGTAATGTCATGTTTGATCGTTATCTCAAATTTTTTTTGCACTAATGCATAACTTGCATTATAGTACCTATGTGGTTTTTAATATCAGATGGAACTACTCAATGAATTTGATGAGAATCAACAAGAACTAAGTTTCTTACTATCTTCATTTTAGAACACAGCGGCCAATGCTGTACCTCCTGATTTTCTTAATTTTGGTCACATTATTGTATGGGAAACTTAAATCGTCGCCAAGTGGAAGTATTAAAGGTCTTGTTTTCTTTCGATTAATTAGGGCATTTGCTTGCGAAAATTCATGAAAGGTATATAACGGGTCCGCCAAATAACTTCAACTTTTTTTTTTTTTGAAAATGCTAAAAAAAAACTACTGAATATTTTCTCAAATTTCTTTTTTTATTTGAAAGTACAATCCTTCCGGTTAATATTGGAAAATAATTTCATTCAAATGGCTGCCTCGGCTGGCCATGCAGTAAACCTACAAGATCGGTCCAATTTTTAAGCACATTATCGATTGTGTGCAGCTGTATTTTATCAATGGCTTCACGAATATTGTCCTTTAAAGCGTCAATTGTCTCTGGCTTGTCGGCGTAACACTTATCTCTTACGGCACCCCACAAATGATAGTCCAACGGTGTTAAATCGCAGCTCCGAGGTGGCCAAACGACATCAGCTCTGCGGCTGATAATGCGATCTTCAAAAACAGGGCGCAAAACATCGAGTGTAGCTTCGGCTGTGTGGCATGTTCAAGCGTATACATAACCATATTCGTTCAGCGGAATTATTATTGTAGGTAAAAAACCTTTTGTTGCACTAAATGTTTGAGAAAGAACAAAAATCGGCGCTGAAGAGTTACACGGGAAACATTGTCGGGAAAAAGTGATGCTCCCATTATGTTTAATATTTAAAAAATATTCTTTACCAAATAGGGTTTTTTCCAGAAGATGCAATAAAAGTAAATAAAATTGCATCAATTTTGTTGGCTGAAAACTATTTAACGTAATTTTTTAAATCGAAATATTCTACTACATACTAAGTTTTATGTACATATTTATTTATTTTCTAAAGACTAGCCATAAATATAATAAGTTTTTTCTCCCGATATAACTGAGAAAAAGTACGGTCGACATACAACATTTTATTCGCCAGCCTTATTACGAAAAATCGTGATTTGACTAACCCAACTTAACGTCGAAAGATTATCGTTCGTTTACATACAAAAATTAAAGCACAAATTCCTTACCAAAGTTGACACTCCAAAATTTTTCTTCAAACTGTCAGTCAAGCACATTCTTTATTACCTAAGGTCTTCTGCCACTTCTCTGAGTTATCCTCATTTATTATAACCTTATTCTCTGGAGCAGATCGAAAACACATTACGAATCGAATTATTATTTCCATCCGCCTTACAAGAACCCCATCGAAACAGTTGGCTTACACACCCGCAGATCTTTTTCCATTGATTTCCATACTCAATTGCAGCTTCACGCCAAAAAAGTTCACATACGTGTATCTTTTGAATAAAACATTAACATCTAAGGAAGCTTATTGAACCTTCCCACAGTCACAGTCACAATCACTTAAATTATAACACCCATGGCGGTAGCTCACCCAAATTGCTTTTAAGTCAAAGACGTTTGCCTCGCATCTGGATGTTGGCTGGCTTGAGGTTTCCTCAATCATGTGTTAACTTTTTCACACCATAAACTGATTATCACAAAAGGCGGATACAAGCTCGAACAATTGAATTCCGCTCCACACGCGTCCGTGAAAAAAAATATGTCGACGACGCATTTATGGAGTTCCCGCTTAAAAAAAAAAAAAATTGTATGTTTGAGTTTTTTGTTCATGAGATTTATCTTACTTCACAGGTACACGACTGGGCGACAGATTTTTGCGATGGCACCCACCTGTGTGCTCTGGTGGAAAACTTACAAACGCGACCTTTGAAACCCTCGTGGAACCGCAGACCGGCAAATCAGCATCATTACCTCGAAAATGCATCGACCGCCTTGAATGCTGTCGAAGCGGATCATATAAAGCTGGTGAACATAGGCAATGTCGACATTGTCAATGGCAATGTCAAACTGATTTTGGGACTCATTTGGTCCTTGATTGTTAGATATCAAATTGGACGTAGTAAGTTTCCGCCAAGGAAGCTGATGCTGGCATGGCTGCAAGCTGCTCTGCCGGAGTGCAAAATTTCAAATCTCACCACCGACTGGAATAGTGGGGTTAATTTGTCAGCCCTGCTGGATTACTGTGAACCCGGACTGTTTCCACATTGGCGTGGGATTGATCCTAGTCAGAGTGTTCGTAATTGTACGACCGCCATGAACATTGCCCAAAGAGAGTTTGGAATTCCAAAGGTTTTGGAGCCGGAGTACCTGGCTTCACCATGGTTGGATGAGTTATCGGGAATGACGTATCTCTCTTACTTTATGAAACCCGGAGCTCCTGGGTACAATGCAACCCTCAGATGGGTGAATACGCAAACCAAGGAAAAAGTTAATAATTTCACGGTAAGTAGTCTTGATGGTTTTCATTTTGTCCAATTTTTGATTTATCTTCTTTGCAGACGGATTGGAATGATGGTCGGGTTTTCTGTCAAATCATTAAAAATCTTGGTGGACCAGCACCAGCTCCGGAGAAACTCAGTACTGATCCTTTTCATTATGAGAATAACATCCGGAAGGCCGTGGAAGCTGGGAGTAAGTTGGGTGTCAAACCCTTCCTTTCACCCAAGGATATGGCGAGTCCTGATGTCGAACATCTGGGAATCATGGCCTATGCTGCAAATTTACAATGGGTTACGCCAAGAGCTCCTCTGTCAGACATGATAAATGTTTATTTAGAAAGTACTTCGGGGAGGGTTGGTGAACAGGTAAGGAGCTTTAAGCAATGTTGTTTAGCAATCGTTGGATGAACAATCTTTTCAGACCCACTTCCGAGTAGATGTCATGTCACGGGAAATCGATATAAGCTCTGTTCGAGCAGTTATCGTTCCACCAACAGGAAGCGCTCATGTTGTGCGTCTCAATAACCATGGAGAGGGTATTTTTATTCCTGAAAAGTATGGAATGCACGAGATCGTAGTCGAAGTTGGCGATGACAGCATTGGTGGCCACTTCTTCCGTGTCTTACCAAGATTCATACAAGTTGCCCCTCCGGGAATGGCACCCTGTGCACTTGGAAGCCTCGTTGAAGTTCTGGTCAATGCAACTGGGGCCCCTAAAACAGAAGACATTTTGGTGACTGCTGTCAGCCCATCGGGTATCTCTCACAAGTGTCCCCTGAAAAAGGTCGAAGAAGGACACAGTGCCATATTTAAGCCTGATGAAGCAGGTATCTGGGAGATCGCCATCACTTATCAAGGAAGACATATCCAAGGTGGACCATTCACTTGTGCAGTTTTTGATCCCACTGGTGTGTCTGTCCATGGATTGGATGGCGCCATGCCACTCCGAGCCCACTCCTTTGAGGTTGATGCCCGTGGGGTTGGGGTCTCAGGTGAGCTGCATGTAGATATCGTCCATGATAAACGGTCGCTGGTCTGCTCGGTGGAGAAAATAGTGGACAACAAATACAGAGTGACATTTATGCCACGACAGAACGGCAAATATAGGGTTTATGTGTATTTCAATGGTTACGACGTAAAGGGGTCACCATTCATTATGAGAGTTGGAACTAAGGGTCGATCTGGAAAGACCCGCAGTAGCCCACAGCACGAAAGCAAACACCGTTCAGAAAGTCCCTCATTGCATTACACCACCACCACCTCAACCAGACACAAGGACTACAGAACTGCTAAGAATGAACTCTTGAATCAGGAACGTCAGCGATCTTATTCGCCGCAATACTCGCCAAAGAACGAAACTGACTATCGATCCAGCAGCTATTACAAGCGTGAAAGTGAGGTTAGTTTTCTAAATTCTATATCCTTTCTTCTATATGTCTTGTAACTAAATCCTTGCAAAACCAAAAACTCCTACATACACAAACAAAAAATTTAACTAACACACAGGGTTCTTCACCACAATTGGCTTCACCCTCTCGAGACACAGTCGATGCCTCCCTAGTCCATAAATACAACGTTGGCTCCACAAACGACGATCATTTGTACTCAGCAAGTCGAAAGGATTCGAAATTTGTAAACTCATCTTCTTCGAAGACCGATTATTACTACGACAAGGAGAATGAGTTGTATGCGCGAAAAAGAGAGCGCGATCATAGCCTAACGCTGAGTCCGCCTCGAGAAGATCGTTATGTTTCGAAGTCGAAAATCTCTGAAAGTCCCGTTGCGAGCCCCTTACACGTAAATCACACCTTTTTTACACTTTCTTTCCTAAACCTTTTATTTGAAATCAATGAGAAGAAATTTTTTAAATCCTATCTTTTTATGTGTAGATTCGATCCAGTGAAGTAACCAGGAACAGCCCATTGACAATCAAAACTTCCAATCATTTCGAGCAAACTACCAGGAACTCGACTTCAAGTCCTAGGACTTTGTCAGCTTCACCAATACCTCCAAGACAGTACAGCAACTCGCCGAATCATTATGTAACAACAGCATCACATAGAATCGGGAGTCCCGTAACAGTTAGCAAGGTATAACGCCGAAGAGTCTCTTATTCGCTTTTCTTAACGAAATTTCCATTCCAGGGTCCTGGTTATGAAAGTGTCCGACATGTTGAAAAGTCATCGACCTACAAGTCCAGTTCGAATTACGTAACCGATTCGAATGTTCGAGCAAGTCCCCTGTTTACGGCCGGACTTACCCGCCGAACAGTATCTCCCGAACCAGCAATCGATCATTCGTCAAATGTCCGGGTATCATCGATGAAGCCAGCTGCAGCTCGACGCGATAGCTGGGATGTAATCAACAAGACCAAACATATGCTCTCACATAACTCATTGGAATCTTTGGCAAACATGACGGAGAAGCAATTGAATACTGATCTATCGTATCACCGACCAGATATTGACCATGAGACCCATCGAAACACGCAGTATAACAAATTCGCCCTGGCGGAACAAAAACTTCATTCAGACCGCCATGGATCCGATGATTCTGACCAATACAGGTGATTTTCGACGTTTTTCATTTGCATCCGATATGATATTTTAAGTTTGAATTTTTTTTCTAGGCCAAGCTCCATAACTGTCAAACAAAATGACAATGTTTACAACACCAAGTCAGGATATACGACCACCATTAAGGAAACTTCAGAGCGGCATGTTACCGAAAGAACCAGTGATGCAGGAAATTACGGGTACTCCTCTTTGTCGAGATTTCGACCAATAGATAGTAATGCAACTGGATCACAAGCCATAAGGGTTCAGGATATCCCGAACGGAGCAATCGGAAGACCAGTTGAATTCGAAATAGATGGATCTAAAGCAGGATCGGGGAATTTAGAAATTCTTGTTAATGGAGGAAGAGTTACGTCATCGGTGAGATCATTGGGGGGTCAGAGATTTATAGCTTCTTTCACTCCACACGAGCCGGGAACACACACTGTGCAGATAACATTCAACGGAGAAACGGTTCCAGGTAGGTTTTTTTTAAAGCAGATCTGTTTGTGGACTACGCTACGCAAAACTGACTTTTTTTTTAGTTTAAGGAATGTTTTGCAAAAATGGGTTGATTTTTTTTTATTAATTTCGTCGATTTTGAGAAGAGGTTGTACGGGAGTAAAATGTTTGGCTTTCTTGAAAATTTCACTCAATTGATTTTCTTTGTGTTTGAGTTTCGTCTTCTGATCTTACGGTGCTATTATTTTATATATAAAAATGCAAGTACGTTATGTTTCAAAAGGCCAAACGTCTATATTTACTTAAAATGTTCCATAACCATATCTTCATAACCAACTTTAAACAATTGCATAAGAAATGTAGATACCTACACATGTATTTCAGTTTTCTTTAAAAAAAAACTATTTTTTAATAATTTAATTCAATTTCCAAAGATAAATGAAACATATTTGCCGAAATAATGTTTAATTAAAAATGATCGATTAAGTACTTAAACTTTTGAAAAATGGAGGAAAGATTTATTTTTAAATAATTTTAAATACAAAACCAATATTTTTCTCAAAAAAACTATATTTTTAAATAAAACTTAATAGAAATCAAAGAATTTTTTTGTATTCGTTATGCAGTTTTTAGTAGGAGTAGTAATATTTTTATTTGCAATAAATCAGTACAAAAGGTGTTGTAACCGCACATTTTACAATACAGTGATTTGACATGTAAAGTCTTACATCTGAAACATTATTTTCATTATTATGAAGAATATATTTGGGAAAGATTTTTTTTTTGAAAAAACCTCCAATTTAAATTAAGTTATGTAAAAAATAAAGAAATATATATATCAAAAATCAATGAAACAACAATAATAAATAAAAAAATAAACAATTAAATACATAAATAAATTAATTAATTACATAGTAAAGTAATAAATACAAATAAACATAAAGATTAACAATGAAAACAACAATAATAAATAAATAAATAAACACATGAATAAATAATTAAATAAATAAATAAATAAATAAATAAATAAATAAATAAATAAATATATAATAAATAATAATAAAACGAGAGGGTTGTCAGTGTTATTACATCTGTAAATAAAGTTTGCTTCGAGCTTATTTATTCGTTCAAAAATCAATTCAACATTAGTTTCTCTCTTGCATTGAAGAAACAGAACACCTCTCAGTTCTCGGTATGTGCATTACAGACCACCTTCTGTGGAATGACCACAAATTTGACATCGCCAAGAATGGTGCGAGGTTTTTAGCTTTCCTTCGAAGATGCAAGAAGTTCTTCACCCCGTCTGATCTGGCTACAGTATATAAAGCATATATTCGACCGAAACTTGAGTATAATTCCCATATTTGGGTAGGTGTTCCTATAACCCACTTGAGTTTTCTAGATAGAATTCAAAAAAGTGCTTTGAAAATGATAGGCGACCGAACAATAACAGAAACGTTTACATCTCTTGGGCACCGCCGTAATGTTTCGTGCCTTTCTATACTTTATCGTTATTTTTACAAACATTGCTCTAGGGAAATAGCCGGCTGCATTCATCCCCTGAAACGGTTCAACCGTAATACTCGAACTGCTAGGAATGCCCATCAGTTTACCCTTGAGCCCAACTTCGGACGTACTGTTAAGTATAGAGATTCTTTCTTTAGTCGCACAACATGAATGTGGAATGCTTTGCCAGGCTCTGTTTTTCCCTCTCATTTTGATATGCAGAACTTTAAAACTAATGTGCATCGGTATCTCCTCTTTTATCCCTCCTCATTTCCCTAATGCTCGTGCGGTGTTTGAACATTTTAAGGGTACAAACAAACCCCTTTCGCGCGTGTAAATTATTAAAAAAAAAAAAAAAAGTTTCTCGGTGAAGATCACTAGTCGAGTAAGGAAGTGGGAGGCTTAGCATCATTTTTAATAATTTGTTTTGTGACACCTGAAGTTCTTTAATGTGAGACAAAGCAGCCCTTCCCCAAACAGGGCTTCCATTTTTTTTTTTTTTTTATAATTAACGCGTGCACAAGGAATTATGTGTTTCCCTTTTAATTTAGAACACACTGCTCGGGCATTACGAAAATAGGGAGGGGAGAGGTAGGAGGTGCCGATTAACATTGGTTTTGAATGTTATCAGATCAAAATGGCAAGGGAAAATCCCGCCGGGTAAACTATTCCAAATTCGTGTTGTTCGGCTAAAAAAAGAATCCCTATATTTCCGTACAGCAATATTGCCTGAAATATAACCTTTAGAATAATTACTTTATTTTCAATTGTCAGTAAAGATCTTCGGTTTATAAAAGGGTAAAGCAGTTTAATAGCTTTATTAATTTTCTTTATAGTATTATTAATATGATGGTTGAATGTAAGTTTTATGTCAAGATGTATCCCAAGATACTATACAGAATTTTCCCAAGCTATGTTTTTACCATTTATTATAATGGTTTTGTTGCTGGGAAGATAACAAGACTTTCTTTTTCTTGAAAAAAAGATAGCCTGGAATTTGTCAGCGTTTAACTTTATTTTCCATTTATTGAAATAATTTTGTAATATTTCAACAGATTGCACTAAACTCCTCTCAATGTTGAGAGCAAGTTCATCTGAAGAGTATATTGCTGTGTCATCAGCGAAAATATCAAATTCACAGTGAGGGATGGTTGGGAAATCTGAAGTGTACAAATTGTATAAAATAGGTCTAAGTACAGAGCCTTGAGGGACACCAAAATTCAACCTAACTATTGACGAAACACTGTTATTGACATGAACACTAAAACATCTGTTGGAAAGAAAACTCTGGACAATTTTGCACAAATACAACGGAATTTTAAATTTAATCATTTTATAAATTATTCCCATCAGTTTTTTTAACTTTTAGATCTGTAATAACCATTTTTATATCTTTTACCGAAACAAATGTATAAGAAGTTGTAAAAGTATTTAAAGAATCAAAATTTTCGATTTCTGTATTAACAGTTGTGTTTGTTTCTCTGTCACCTAAATGTTACGAAACCCTATGATTTGTTAAAAAGTTGCTAGCAAATAAATTGGCCTTTTCCTCATTTGTACATATGATTTCATTATTTTGTCTCAAAAAAAGAATTTTTCTGTTTTTATTTTTTGTAAGTTTGACAATATTCCAGAAGGGCTTTTTGTTCTTATCAAGCATACTCAATTTGCTGTTCCACTGTTTGTTTCGAAGAAGTACAATTTCTCTTAAAATTAGTTGGTTATAATATGAAACCATGTTTTTCGAAAAAGGCTGGCGGTATCTTTGCCAATTCCTTCGATGAATATTTCTCAGTTTTATAAGATCCAAGACAAGTTACAAAAAGCATCTCGTTTTAATTTTTTTGGGGACGCTCTTTTCTGCGGAGGATAAAATACTTTTGGTGAAGCTTTCTACAATGCAGTCAACATCATCAAAGGAGAGATATTATTCAGATCCATGGATACATTTCGAAGATCAGCATTAATGGAAGTTTTTATGAAATTGTTGAATATATTGCAGTTTTTAGAATTTATCAATTTACATCTGATTTTAAAATTTTAAACATTTTTGTCTGATAAGTTTTAAAAATATTGGCGCAAAATTATAGACAACCTATTTTTAATACGCTAACTTCACACTACTTAAAATGTTTAGTTCTGTACTAAGTTTTTCTCAATTATAAACAAAATAACCTCTTCACTAGTTAAAATCAAATTTGAAAGTTTGAGCACCTTAGGGAATTTTGTTGTTATTGGATTTAGGCTGGGTTTGTGTGTATTTTTATTTTCAAAATGGAGCTTTGTGAGAGCGAGCCGTCATTCTCTCTGAAAGTTATTAGCTTCACACTAAAAATATAATGCAGGGCATTCCTGTTATTAAAAATCTAGTTTCACACTAAGAAAAATTCAAATTTTGAGTCGTCTATAATTGAAGAACTACACTTTTAATGTTAGTGCCAAATTTTTTTTGCTTTAGTTTAAAGCGTCTATAATTTTGCGCCATTGAATTTTCAAAAAAAAAATCAAAAACTAAGAATAGAAAAAAAATAATTATTCAAATTTTTTTATGTAGAATTAATTTGGATACTTAGATCTTTTTAAATATAAAATCTATTGAAATCTATTGAGCCGTTACCGAGAAAATCGAAAATTAAAAAACCGTTACATGAAAGGTACTGTTAATAGACTTTCCCGGTAAATTTGGTTGTAATAAGCTGATAGCTACTACCAACAAAAAAAAATCCCAAAAATGTTCATCAAAATCGTTGGAGCCGTGTTCGAGAAAAATAAGCTTTTCCTTAATCGCTATATGGCAGGCACCGTTATTTTTAGCCCTAAAAATAAAATTTCAATTTCCCCTCTGACGAATGCCAAGAGATACACTCATACTAAATTTGAACGCAATTATTTTACCCGCTTAGGCTGCAGATCGATATACACCCGAATAGACAGACAGACAGACAGACAGACGGACTTTTTTTGTCAATGACTTTTTAAGACTTCTCTATGATCATAATGTCCTATTTAATTGTTATCCTAATTTTTTCTATATTCAGGAATCCTAAACTTGCCTTATAGTCCCTATAATCGCAAGTATGTCATTCTAATTTCAAATTTTGGGATAGAGTAGCCCATATTTCAATCCAGCACCACATCCATTTGTCTGAAAAATTTCATCCAAATCCATTGGGCCGTTAAGGCGTAATTGCGAAACAACTACCGAAACATTTACATTCATAATATTATAGGGTTTCCAAAATAATTACGAATTGAAAATTAGGCAGAATAACATCGAATTTGCAATGAAACGTTAAGAACTTGCAATAATTAGATATGCGATCACTAAATCGGCAAAAAACCTAGAATCTTCAAGATTTTACCGACAAAGATTTTGATGTCAAAATGTTCACAATAGCTGGTACCACCCCAAAAATTCATATTAGTCTGGATTTATAGATTTAAACACCATAAACATAAAAAACAACGGTTCTTTGAATTTTGAAGTTTGAAATGTCGATATGCATTTTTACAATAAAATATCAAACCTACAATCCTAAGGAATTCACACATACCGCCGCTTCGACGCTTTTTCTGAGTTGCTTGTATTCAATTTTGAAAGACTTCAAATTGAAATTTTAAACTCCCCTTCCTTATTTGTAGTTGAATTTAATAACCGTACTAGAATTTCTTGACAAGCTACAGAACATTACTGATTTTTTACTTGCGATTATAGGGACTATAAGGCAAGTTATGCATTCGTAAAAAAAAAAAAAAATTCTAACAATCAAACATGACCTTACGATGATAGAGAAGTCAAAAAAAGTGGGTCCGGAAATTCCGTCCGTCTGTCAGTCTGTCTGTCTGTCTGTCTGTCTGTCTGTCTGTCCGTATCGATATCTACAGCCTAAACGGTTGGGCCGATTTGATTCAAACTTGGTATATAGTATTTTTAGAGTTTTTTTCGAATTGACATTCTAGCTCCAAAACTAACGGTACCTCCCATATAACTTTTAATGAAAAACTTATTTTTCTCGAAAACGGCTCCTACGATTTTGATAAAACTTTCAGAATGATGTTTTCTATGCAAAATCTATCTTTTAGTTTTAATGGATTTTTCAGAAAAAGTTTTGTAACGGTACCTCCCATATGACCGGTTTTTTAAAATCAGACTTTCTCGTTAACTAATTGACGGATTTTGATGAAATTTTCAAGATATGTAGTGTTTTAATATTAAAATAATATTGTATATTAATATTTTCAAAAAAATTTTTTTTAAATTTTTAATAATTTTTTTAAAAAATTATTTTGTTTTTTTAATATTATGAAAACGGATCTGTAGATTTTTTTTTTAATTTTTCTCCTACTATAAACTATAGATTTCTTTAAATTGACAAACTCGAAAAAAATTTAAAATATGTTTTCGAAAAGTTTTTCAAAAACTGGTCGAACGATTTTGAAATGAAAAATTCATAAAATAGAAAACAGCAAAAGAAATAAGATGGCTTACAACATTTTTTCCAAAAAAACGTTATGAGTAGTGTTTTTTTGAATTCATAAATTTTTTTCCCCATTTTTTTCATATTGCTCGGCTAAGCCCTAGCCATTAGTCAAATAAGAGAAGGTGACAACCTACATACATACCTACGTATTTTAAAGAATTTTATTATCATAAGAGCACACAATATAAATAAGGAAGCCTATTTTTAACACACAAAAACAACTAACAAATAAAAAAAAACTATTCGATTACTACTGAATGCAATTTGGTCCCATATTGGGACGTATAAAGGTCCCTTTACCTAGCATTATTGCCCTACTGCTGATTCCCACGAATCTTTATGCCAGTTGCTCAAATTTTTCCATACCGAAATGAAAATTGAACTGAAAAAAGTCTTTCTATTAGCAAATTATATTATAATCAGTAAACAACAAGTGGAAAGATGATACACTAAAAAAGTGCAAAAGCTAACAATCCTATATATTTATGTGTCTATCCCTTTGTCGTGACGCATGTTCGTTCGAGCTTTTAACCACAAAGTTTCTGAAGAAAATGCAACTCAAAAAAAAAAACATTAAAATAAAATCTTTGTCAAAAAGACGCCTGCACTTAAAAAGGATTAGCACATAGGAGCAAGTACGTGCGACCCAGTCGTGCCTTTTATTTTTTATCGCAGATATTTGACACCAATAACTGTCACAACCGTCAAGTAAAAACCTATTTTTTTTTCGACAAAAAAAGTTATTCAAAAATCAATGGTAAGAATCGGCACTTGTAGAACGGTTTTTGTTGGCTTTGAAAACAGCTTAAGCGATTTTAACGAAATTGTATGCGTAAAATAAGTATTCTGCTGTAGCGTAGCCACAGCAAATTTGACAAAAATTGAAATTGCTTAGTTTTTTTTTTGTTAATAATAACCTTATAGCTTATAAAAAAAATATTTTTTAAGGGTAAATTATTAACGAAATATGCTGCCGCAATGAAGCTATAGAAAGAATATTAAAATTAAAACGAAAAATCGTAATTGCTTTAAAAATAACTACAGTAAATACTTATTAATAACAAAGCAAATGTAAAAACGATAGTATTGACTCTATCAAGGTCTAAGGATTTTTTAATTATTATTAATTATAAAATTCGTATAACTAATGTTTTTTTACAAATTTGTATGCACATATGAATTGCAAGTATGTATTTTAAAGTTTTAAAGTTTTTATTCGATTTTTTTTGAGTTTTAATTGTTCGAAAAATAGTACATCAAACAGTTTTCAACGGAGAAAACTATTTCTTTCAGAAATCTGAAAAAGAATGTTTTTTTTTATTGAAAGCACAGTTTAAAAACAAAACTATTTTTTAATATTTTATTCAATCAAGCACATCAATGAACTTCATTTAAAAACTAAATTAAAAAAAAACAAATTCATATAACCATTTCCAAAATGTTTATATTAAAAACAGTTATTTAAAAAAAAAAATTATTATAAATCTTAACAACGGCAAATCGAAAATAATTAAATATCTACTAATTTTTGAATATTAATTTTTATTGAAATCGGTCACTGAAAAAGTAAATCAATCTGCACGAATGCAGAATTCTCTTCTACTCGGCGTTTAAAATTGAAAAAAGTTAGTTAACGGCTCTCAATTGAAAGCCGATATTATTTAGATTTGCAAATTATTTAATATTTACGTCAATATTTTTCACTTCCTTTTTACTTGTGATTATAGGGACTATAAGGCTATAATTGAGATAATAATGAAACATGACATAACGATCATAGAGAAGTCTTTAAAAGTGATAGACAAAAAACGTCTGTCTGTCTGTCTGTCATTATGTATAAGCGATTATCTTCAAATTTGGTGTGTGTGATTCTTTTGGCATACCCAGAGGGTAAATTGAAATTTTATTTGTACGCCTAAAAATAACGGTACCTGCCATATGACCGTTAAGGAAAAGCTTATTTTTTCTTGTGAACGGCTCCAACGATTTTGAAGAAAATCTTTGAGATTTTTTTTTTGTTAGTATTGGCTATGATCTGATTACAACCAAATTTACGGGAAAAGTCTATTTACGGTACCGTACATATAACGGTTTTTTTTAAATTTTTGGCTTTCTCGGTAACAGCTCTTTGGATTTCTGTCAAATTTTATATTTGAGAAGATCTAAGTAGCCAAATCAATTCTGCATATCAACATTTTTTATAACTTTTTTTCTGATTAAAATTAATTTATTATTTTTTTTTCAAAAATCAATATTTTTTAAAACGGATTACAAAACTTTTTTTTTTAATTTTATAGTCACATGTATATTAATTAACTCTAAGAAACTGCATACCAAAATAAAAAAAAAAATAAAAAAACTAAAAATAATAATAGGATTTTATCAAAACCGGTCCTACAATTTTCGAAATACTTTTTTCATAAATTCTTTGTTATTTAAGACGTGTGATGGCGTACTTCATTTTGCACTAAGGACCGTTAAGTATTGCGGTTTTGATACTTTTTATCAGTTCAAACTGTATTATTTTCAACGTAAATGTTATTTGTTTCTGTCAAAGATCTTGCTTTCCAAATTCCAATGTAACTATGCACATAAGGGCAAGTACGTGCGACCCAGTTGCACCCATTTTTTCTCTAATATTTTAATATGCATTAACAGTTTTTCTAAAGAAACGTGTTTTTTTAAAAAAGCCACATTTTAAAAATTAAAATCTTCTGAAGGATATTAAATGAAAGTAAAAAGTTGCCTAAACTGAATATAGCATTGATGTAAACATCGATTAAACATCTCAACTTTCAGCTGTTATAAGATCAAGAACTTGAGATTAAATTAATTTATTTTATCTTTCGCTGCGGCGATATTCAATGAACTGCATCAAAACGTGGTACGATTATAGATCCAATTTCATAACCTTTAACTGGTGCTCAAAATAAATAAATTGCACGACTGCATCGCACGTACTTGCTCATATGTGTATGTATTATATAAAGGGTGTTTTTTTTAGAAGTGTGGTTTTCAAGAAGAAATAAAACGCATATAGTTTAATGTTATGGCTAAGAATTCAGCTTGAATATAAAGATAAGGATTTGCATTATGTTTTAAAAATGATTTCGGGGAAGTTGCCGCCGCGGCTGGCTCGAATAAATTCCAGCCGAGGCCTAATTTTGTGAAAATCGGGATCGCGCTTGATAGTCGTTCAGTTACAATTCTTGCACGAGTTGGATTTTTTGTAAGCCTGCAAACCAAGATCCTTCCGCAAAATCTTCCATAAAGTGGATGGGCACATCTCCAATTGTTGCGCGCGATGGCGGATGGACTCTTCGATGCTCTGCTCCAACGAAACGGACCATTATTTTGGTAATAAATTTGCACAATTTGCAAACTTTGTTCAGGAGTAAGTCTATTCATTATGAAATGGCAAACCAAACTGAGCATAAATCAAGTGACAGCTGTCAAAAAGACCAACTCCGTAAGAAGTATTGCGAGATTGAAAACCACACGTCTATTAAAATAAAAATTTTTTTTTTTTTAGAAAATTCTTTATTTTTTTTAATTAGTTTCAGAGTTTTCTCGGAAAAACTAAGTATGCAATGAAATTTGAAAACTAAATGTCTATCGAGGAAAAAAATATTGAAAATCGTTTGACCAGTCTTTTTAAAAAGTCGTTTTTTTTTTAAAAAAAACTTTTCGAAAAAATATTAAATTTTTTTTCTAGTATGTCATTATAAGGAAATCTGTAGTTTTCATCTGGGAAAATTATTTAAAAAAATTCAATTAACCCATTTTCAAAATATTTTTAAAATTAAACGTTAAAATTTAAAATTTTAAAAAATCGAAGAAAAAAGTTTTTTTTTGAAAATTTTTAAATGCAATATTAATTGAAATATAAATGACTATTTATTTTATTGAAATCGGGATATTAGTTTACGATAAAACCGCATTTGAAAAAATCGGTTATATGAGAGGTACCGTTATAGAACAAATTTCGAAAAATGTATTCTAACTGAAACGTGTATTGTTGTAAGAAAAAATAGCACCCTGAAAGTTTTATCAAAATCGTTTGAGAAAATCAAACTTTTTGTTAAAAATTGTATCGCCGGTACCGTTATTTTTCGACCTAGAGCAAAAATGAAAAACACCCCCCGAGGTACTACCTAATAAATACTAAATACCAAGTTTGAAGCAAGGCGGCCCATCCGCTTAGGCTGTAGAGGCTCGAACAGACAGACAGACAGACGGACGGAATTTCCGGACCCACTTTTTTCAACTTCTCTATTATCGTAATGTCATGTTAGATTGTTATATTTTTTTTTGCACGAATCCATAACTTGCATTTTAGTACCTAAATCGCAAGCAAAAACTGCTCTACAAGATTCATCTATTTTTTGAAATAAATTTAAACTTAACTTCATAAGTCACAACACAAATTTCATCAACAAAAATTAAATCCCATAAAGAGCAACATTTTTTTAAAGTCATTTTCAGTTATCAAAACAATGAAATTCTTTTTTTAATACAAACTATTATTTTACTATAATATTTTTATTTTACTTATAATTCCTGCAAATATTTGTTTCAACAAACAATTCTTTAACTCACTGTACATTGCACAGCCACCTTCATATATGAATTATTGTTATTATTCTTTTCTCAGCACACCTTAACAATAATTATTTTTGTATTATTATAACTGTGTGTATGTGTAGGTGTTAAGTGGTGAGCAACAGGTTCTGTGAGAATGAACCAAGATTCACTCAAGAAGCAAGATACAGATACAGCAAACAGCAGTTCATTTCCAAGCTCTAAACATGGTTTGGCAGTTGTCTTACCTGTTAAGCCCCAGTTGGGTTTGTAAATACACCGGTATCTGCAGAGGTAGAGATATAGAGACAGAGCAACGCTATTAAGCTGAGTATCTTATGAATAAAGAAATTCCCAAGAGAGCAGAGCAAAGCCAAAGACTATTGTTTGGTGAACAAGAGACCATTTAACAGGTATCTCATAGATACAAATAAAAGATCGTCGATGGTTCATCGGGATTTCTGCAACTAACTTATAGACAGTATCTACTTAACTCTCGCTTTGTTCAAGTCTGGCTTCGCGTAAGGCCACGGGAAAAACACAAAAAAATATCCAAAGAAACTACTTTGGCTATTTCCCAAAAGACTGATTTTCTTTTACAAATCATTTGAAAAGATTAACAACAACAACAATTTACTTAAGAACACTGTTGATCTTACTACCAGAAATAAAGGGCCTAAAGTAAAAGTTTCCCTGCAATTTTAACTGAAAAGTACACTGTTAAGTTGCAACGTCGCCATTTTGTATGTTGGGTGTTAATTTGTCTGCAATTTTTTTTTCTGTGACCGATTAAAACTTATGATTCAATCTCAAAGTGTCAAAGTACAACCAAAATTGTTTAAATTTCTAGTAGCGACACATTCGCAAATTGAATCATCAGCAAAATAGAATCTTTCGAAAGAAAAAAAAAATAAGCAAAATCTGAATTTGATTTTCGTGCAAAAATCGAACGCAACTCATAGATACAATTCCACATTCCGATACATTTTTGCGAGATGACGTGACGGTTTTTTTTTTTTTTGCTGTTTGTCGTCGAATTACCTGTGATCACAACGATTTTTTTTTTATTTAGATTTTTTCCCGCTGCCATACGATTCGGTGACAATAGATACGTTTTCTCGGATTTCTACAGATCGTTTGCGATCGGTGAAATTGAGATACTTAGGTATACCCACCTGAAAGAGGGGGAGCGGCTGCGGCAAAGGAATTTTTGAAAAACAAGTTTTTTTTTCGTTTTCGGTGTGGTTTTGCTTAAGTGTTTTATGTGTCGAAGTAACTCGAAAGATTCATCGGGAAAAAAGTGGAAAGTGTGATTAATTTCGGGAGATATATCCTAATTGTTTTGTTTTTTTTGTTTTGTTTATTATTTTTTTAGTTTTTTTTTTGTTTGTTTTATGAGTATCTTCTACTTGATACCGCTGGAGTGTGATTGATTTCAAAGAATTCTTCGTTATCTTCTTTGCCAACCAATTATTGGTTCCTCGTTATCAAACACCTGCTTGCATTTGGATTACCTGCCAATCCGGAAGTTTCTTGTATCCTAATATAACTGTGTATGCGCATAGATACTTGTTGATAGGTACAAGAAAACGGAGTGTACCTTCATCATTTAAACAGGTAAAAGATACGAAATTATATTTTAAAGAGAAAAACAATCTATTCTAGAAGATACGAAGAGGGAATAGAAGATTATGTAAATGCTTTTACCACTGATACCTGTTTCACCTGGTAGTGCAGTTGGTTATGTAATGTGTTGCTTGAAATATTTTTATTATTATACTGAGCCAGCTTTTGATGGCTTGAATAACGGGTATGGCCACTAACATTCCCGAAGAATGCCTCTGACTTTGATAATGGCTTTTATAAATTAATTTTCAGATATTGTTTATGAATATTGATTTGGATTTCGACTTTTGATTTATCGAGTTAGTGATTCGTTTCGTTCGATGACCGGGACTATTAGATAATGGGCTTTGGAGGCTTTTGTAAGGCTTGATTGGTTTGAAAGAAGGTAGCTATTTAAAATGGAGTACCATAACGTGCCAAGGTGAACAATTTTAGGTGTGCAATATTTAAATTGAGCAGACAATTAGCTAATCAAAATATGTTTTGAAACTGGGTTTAATTAAAAGATAATTCATACTTTTTCATTTAAAACTTTTTTGAACTTAAACTTTCGATTTGAACTTTTTATTAATGACCTTCCTTAAGTTTGCACAAATGTATCTGTTCATCTTTATGCTGATGATGCGCAGATATATATATCTCGGCCCATTGGGATTATTGAGATTATCTGATAGCCAGAATAAATGAAGATTTGTCAAATATTTACAAATGGTCGATCTGCAATGGACTCAGTCTTAATCCAACCAAATCCCAGCTAATGCTTATTTCGAAGAGGCCTTACGACACCGATGATTTTCCACCAACAACATGCAACTGAAGTTTGTGAACGTTGTAACCAATCTCGGTTTTAAGCTTACCCGTTCATTGTCATCTGATGCACACATAAATTATGTTGTTGGGAGAATATACGCAGGATTGTGAAAACTTCGGCTATCTTCTGCCTTTAAGCCAACTGAACTAACTAAACTACGGCTTGTTAAGACCTTGTTTATGCCCCCGCTTCCAATCCAATAAGCACGCTTCATTTATGCTTAAAAGAGCCAACTTCTCCCTACATCTGGTCCACCCGCTTCTTAGAAGAAGAAACGGACTAAACACTAATACCAAACTCCTCATCTATAAGCAGCTGATCCGTCCAGTTATGACGTACGCTTGTCCTATTTGGTTCACCATATCACCAACGTATATGAAGAAGATCGAAGTTTTTGAAAGGAAGATACTCCGTAGCTGTACAGGCCTACACCAAAACCCCATTACAAGGAAATATGTCCCAAACAAGAAGCTATATGAAGACAGCAAAGTGATCCCAATAAATCAGTTCATGACACAGCTCTCCAAAAATATTTTGAGCAACTTGGAGGACCAACCCAACTTGGAAATCCAGCAACAACTAGAGCCCAGCCATCGCTACCTCAACATTCGAGCCATCACAGACGATCGATTCGAGGATATAATGAACAATGACGGAGCCCCGTTCTACGAGAGAACCAGCAGCGGACACAACAGAGGATAAGCAACACCGCATCCTAACCCCAATTTTTTAAAACCAAAGACAGTAAATTATAATTAAAAGATTATGCAAACAACAATATGATATAAGTAAAAATATAGCATTGTATAGAGTCAGCTGAAGTAAGTCGGGCCCCTGTTGTTGAGCCGACATGATTTATTTTAGTTATAAGTTAGTTTAAGACCAATTGTACATAAATTCTAACGAATATAATAAAAATAAATAAAATAAATAAAAAAATCTCGTTAAAGCCCATTATTGATTTTGCCACAGTTGTCTACTGCTAACTTGACTCTAACTCTCTGCATAAGCTACTAGTTGCATTTAATGACTCGATAAGCATATATCGCAATATCACAAATTAGTTCTCGGTTGCACATTTCAGCGGTTTCTTGACGTAGGTGCTGTATTTTCATGAATAAAAAGTCTGTTCTAATCTGCGAATTCGTACGAATTTTCACGAATTTCTGCTAATTCCTGTTCCTCTTCCCGTACACGTGTGAGTTGAGTCTTCTGAAGCCAGCTGTTTGCAAGAAGGAGTAGAGAAGAATTGTTGCTGGAATCGTGGAAGCACCTACAAAATTACTAATTGTTTTGTTGGTGAAGCTGATGCAACAAATAGGCAAAACATTTCCCTTGAAATAATAAACAAAACATTTTAAAAATCGTTTCGCAATAATTAGTTTCCACCAATCTTTTGACATTTAAGTAGTGATGCTCGAACTTTCGACAGTTTATCGATAGTATAGATAGTGAAAAATATCGGCTACATCGATAGTTTAAAAAACAATCGAACGACTATCGATAGTTTAAATAATTCAAACTTACCTTCACATTTCGAGCTTCAGCTTATTCAATAGATGGAAACCTGTTGGAAAAGCTCATACTCTATGCTTAAACGATTATCAGATTTTCGATGAG
The DNA here is from genome assembly GCA_963971375.1 of Platycheirus rosarum. Lineage (NCBI taxonomy): Eukaryota > Metazoa > Arthropoda > Insecta > Diptera > Syrphidae > Platycheirus > Platycheirus rosarum. The sequence continues at coordinate 1,852,595 of OZ020510.1, read as the reverse complement.
AGCTTGAGCTATGTGAGCTATGAGAGAGTGTCAAAAAGGTCTTGCTGCACTGACATCCAAAAACATTTTCATGCAATAGATAAAATCTTGCAGCTTCCTGAGTGCTTTGAAATTTTGAACACAACAATATTCAGCCAAAAATACATAACAATTTCCTCTTACACAGGAATTTTCGCAGTTAATAAGCGAATAAAACCTATATCAGAAGAACGCCACTCGTGCTGTCTAAAACCTTTTCCATAACTTTTTACAATTTCATTGAAAGACATTATGGTTAAAACACAATCACGCTTTTGCTTCGGTTTCGCCTGACATTTACAAGGAAATCAATACATCTTATCACAATGTCGGCTTTGACGTTACGTTTGGTTCGTGTACAATATAAGGTAACGTGACTCAAACGTAAATCTTAAGTAGAAACTGGTTGAACTTTTGCTCGCTTTGACAGAAAAAAGCAAAAACAAAATCCGAAATTTATAAAATGTCCTTCAAAGCGGACACAAAGCGTGTGAAATGTAACGTGACGCAGTCAAAGCTGAAGCGTGATTGTGTTTTACCCATAAGGGTACTTATAAATGGTGGTAAGCTTCACTTTTGTTTTATGGATAGGCAGTCATAAATCTAAAAATTTGAACAAGCTTATCGAATTTGATGACTTATAATTTGCGCCTATTCAATTGATAAATGTATCGTTAGTATCAGTACTATCGATATTTTTTTCAAAACTATCGATGATATCGGAAATAATAAAAAAATACTATCGATACTTAAGCAACACTAGGAAAGAATGCTGCAATTTTTTTGGTTTAAAGTGTTCCCGTACTTTTTTCTCTACTCTAAAATCTGACTGCTGCGAATTTTCTGCGAATAATTATCGGGAACAAACCTAAAATCATAACAAATAAAACACCTGAGTACCTTTTCGACAAACTGCAATTTACTCAATCGTCCAGAACTTTGAATCTAATCCCTCCTAGTTTCTCTTATCTGATCACTTCGCGTCTCTTTTTTATTCATGTCACAAGGCTTTGGAACTCCCTTCCCACATCAATTAAGCAAATTATTGGAGCTACTAAATTTAAAAATGCTATTTTCAGGCAGCACCCGTTTCTGTAACCTCCTCCCTTGCCACATTTTTGTTTTGTTTTCTCTCTTCACTCATTTTCACATCCCTTCAATTCCTTTTCTTCATTTCTCTCCTTTTGCTCTTATTCCTCTCTTTATTAATATTCTCTATCAGATGTTTTTTTCTCATATAAATTTAGATACTTTTTCTAAATATTTTATGTGTTATAACTTGAAATGGTTAAATTAGTTGTCTACTTTTTTGTATTTTTCTTTATTATAATATTAAGTCTTATTTGTACAACCGTTATTTTAAATAAATTGAATTGAATTGAATTGAATTGAACTTAGTTTAAACACATCCATCCCAAATCAAAGAGTTAAATGAATTTGGTACATGATGCTGAATTGTTCTCTGTTATTTGGTTCTATCCAAAAAGACGTATCTTCTTTTTGTCACCCCTTATGTGAATCACCCTGTATACTATCAGACCGTTGCAAATAAGTTAAATGTTTCTCAATTTCTATTTAAATTAGTGTTTACATCTTCCAAGACTATATTTAAGGCACAATATCCGAGAAAACTCTCTCTTTTAGTAAATCCAAACTTGATAAAGTAAGTTTACCTTCGCCAATTTTGTTCATCACTTTTTGTCACGAGTGACATTAGTGGACGGATGATGCGCGGATAGCTTAAGTGCATCTTCAATATCTTCCTACCGATCCGGTAAATCATTGCAATCAAGTCCAGCATGAGTGAATGGGATTTTTAATTGACTGACAAATAATAATTTTCCCTAAATGGATGTGTTGGAAGCTGGAACTATTATAAGTGCAGCATTGGTGGCGTCCATCGAATGCTCGTTACCATCACCAACTCACGACCACCAATGTGAAAGTCAAAGTCAAGGTGTTTTCGTGATGAAAGCATCTCGCGTGTGTTGATGCAAACGCGATTTACAATAAAAAAATAACGTGAGCAGGAAATGGCTAACTATCTGCACTCCACTTAGCAATTACACGAAAAAAAAATTGAACAATGAACCAGAAATAGCGAAGAGAAAACTCCAACGACAAAACTGAAAAAAAGTAATAAATCTTTATATTTAATGCATCAATTAAAATAGTCGGATGGCATGTTGTTCTGTAAGTCGGCGGAACAGTGTTGTTGGTGCAGTTTCACTTTAGTGTTTTTTTTAACAATCACTGCCGTGAAATTTTAAAAATAATTGTTCAACAGAAGTTGAACGAAGAAGCACTTTTAAATTGCTATGGAATGGTCACTGGAAAAACGTGATTTATTGATTGATGACAGCTGCTTACTACTATATCTCACCAGCTTTTGGAATCCTTATTGAAATAGTTACTAAATACGGTGTCAAAAATTTTGATGGACTGTCAAAGATTTATTTAAGCAGAAGTAACGGGTGATTTTTTTGAGGTTAGGATTTTCATGCATTAGTATTTGACAGATCACGCGGGATTTCAGACATGGTGTCAAAGAGAAAGATGCTCAGTATGCTTTGACATTTCATCATGAATAGACTTACTAACGAGCAACGCTTGCAAATCATTGAATTTTATTACCAAAATCAGTGTTCGGTTCATTCACCGTAACGTTACGTCCAACAGCATCTTTGAAAAAATACGGTCCAATGATTTGAACATTTTAAGCTTTCCATGCTGATAGCACAAAATCAGATATCAAAATAAAATCTTTGATGAATAAGTGGGATGTGTTTTAATGTTTTAATGAATTCCGGAGGTACTCGCCATTATTAGACCAAAAGTAAAAAAAAAATACTTAGTAGATGTTTTTGGCTCTATTTCTATGCTATTTCAAAGAAGCCGAAAATTTAATCCAATACTCCTTTAGCTTTTTCATAAAAAGTGTTGGTTGTCTCTGAAGTCGGCTTACGACGATAATCTTACATGATAACGTCTTAAGAAAACATTGATGGCAGCAACATCAAAACATACAGCCCGTTAATTCTGTGAAGTTTTGGCCTGGGGTTCGACAAATAAAACTCAATCGAAATTCCAAAATAATAAAACAAATCTCTTTATTTTATGAAACACAGCCTTTCAGTTTAAATAACACCAAATTTAACTTTAACAGTTGTTTAACAGTCCACTTTCGAAAATAAACTAACTCTCAATGCCATCTACTCTTGTATTTATACAAATTTACAAGCTTCTCGAAGCTTCTGTCTGGTTCTGGTACAATCAAAGCTTTCGGTCTCGAATTAGTACTTCAAGTTCGATTTAGTACACAGTCAAAACATATTGCAAATATGTGGCATACTCTTAGGGGCATGGTTGTTGTACACAATGAATCCAACAGATGTCGATAATTTACAAAGATGTGTCCTCCGAATATCTAATAATTTTGTTGCCACATCACAACCACAAAGCCTCTCGTTAAATCCACAAACATACCCCAATATCTACATCTACCTTCTATTTTAACAAAACTCCGCCTACTTTGTATTTCTTTTTCTTTTCTTGTTCTTTTTGAATTTGAGTGAAATTATTTTGGGAATTTGGGCCTGTTCTATATCATGTTTAAAGAACCACAGCCTATTATCTATTTATAAGAGCTTATCACGTCAAAAGGAAAATGAAGATCAGTTTGAATAGAGCCTTGTTTCTTTAGGTTACCAACTTCTACAGTAAAACTGATTTATAGTATAATAATTTTTGCAACTGTTTGCGAGAAATATATTTGTTTTATTAAACCATTAAACGCTTGTATGGCTGCTATCGTTTTTACCATACCATAAAGATTGATTTTCGAATAGGAAAACATCGAAGTAGCAATTATTAAACTTGGCATTATGCGATAAAAAAATTCTACAATAGTTAATCACAAAATATTTCTCTGCCTGTCTGTCTATACATGGCTTATTGGCCTAAACAGCTGGACCGATTTCGTTCAAAGCTTGCTTTCTCTAGAGATGCTTTTATATAGTTTGTAAAGCTTAAAATAAATTACGGTGCCTGGCAGCTGCCATATAACGGTTTAGGAATTGCTTATTTTTCTGGAAACGACCCCTAAGAGTTGATGATTATTTTTTTAAGTGTAGGTACGGTCCATCGTTTTTTTGTTTATGAGATATTCGACTTTCTCAGTATTGGCTTATTAGATTTATAGAAAATTTTATATTTCAAACTTACCACAATCATTTTTCAAAAAAATAAAAATAAAAAACATGATTCTATCAAGTTCATAATTTTCAAAAAAACTTTTTTTGATAATTTAATTATTAATTAAGAAGTTAAAGCATAAAAACGGTTATGTGTTGAAGTTTTGACATTTTTTATAAGTTATAATCAAGTTATTCTTCTATACACATATAACTTGTTTCGATCAAAAATCTCGTTACGCAAGAGCAAGTACGTGGAGGCGTTACCTAGTAATCAAAATAGCCTAAGTTACTTCTTAAATCATCAGCTACATGCCTGTGGCACAACTTAAACGGCACCAAAGAGTGATTAAAATAGTCTCTCCGGCTGTAAGAGTCCCGTCAAAATAGGGGATACATTTGAATAAAAAAAAAACGAATCCAGCGCCACCTAGTGGTTATTAAAATAGCTTACTGCTCTTATTTACTTACTCCTTACAATATTAACTATCTGCCTGTGAAAGTGCCGTCCAAATCGTTCGATTGGTCGAACATAAAGCGACCCCAGCGCCATCTAGTGGGTAATATTTAAATAGCCTAAGTTACTTCTAGAAAATCAACAATCTGCCAGTGAAAGTTACGTCAAAATCGGTGCAGCCGTTTTCGAGATTAGCCGGGACAAACAGACAGAAAGACAGAAATTTTTAAAATTGAGTTTTTGTTATAAGTACTAGTATACTTTCATATGCATCTTGTAAAAAGCCGTTATTTTAATATTAAAAACAGACACTTCATTTTTATTTACATATGTGTATAGATTGTGATATTTTGTTTTATATACCAAAAAGTCTGCGTATAATTTCGTAGCTCTTTATTTTTGAACAAAGAACTATGTGTAACTCCAAATTTTGAACCTTATGAAATCTGTTAGTCAAATCTCTTAGAGATGTTTTCGCCTAACCAAAACAACCAAAGAACTAGTAATAATCGTAATGATTCGTGCAAAAAAATCTTACAATCATACATGACATTACAATGATAAGAAGTCGAAACAATGGGTCCGGAAATTCCGTCCGACTGTCTGTCTGTTCGCACCTCTACAGCCTAAACGGATGGCCCGATTTGCTTCAAACTTGGTATTTAGTATTTATTTTGTAGTATCTCGGGGGTGTTTTTCATTTTTGCTCTAGGTCGAAAAATAACGCTACCTGCCAAATAATCTTTAACAAAAAGTTTGATTTTCCCCAAAACGGCTCTAATGATGTCGATAAAATTTTCAGGGTGCTATCTGGTACCTCTCATAGAACCGTTTTTTTGTTTTTTTTTTTTTAAATGGGTTATATCGTAAACCATTATTCCGATTTCAATAAAATTGGGCACACATGAATTAATTTATAATCAATTAATATTGAATTTGAAAAACTTTTTTTTTGATTTTTTAATATTTTTTGAACGCGTAAGTGATTTTTAATTTTTTTTTTTAAATTAAGGTTATTTTTTTGTGCTAAAGTTTGCATTCTTTAATTATTTTTTTTGAATTTTTAACAAAAGTTGTTAAATAACCGTTCCTACGATTTAAAAAAAATATCAGACGGTTCTACATTTTTTATAAAAATAAAATGGCGTTTAAATTTTTCCACTGAAAACTCTTACGTACTTTTTTCCAACAATCAGAAGTCACAAAAATCCAATAAAAACTTTAAAGTTCTTCTTATATTTAACAAATTTTATTCGACGCGATGACCGCACATAAGAGCAAGTACGTGCGATCCAGTCGGGCAATTTATTTAATGATGACAACGATTGATTGCTCTTCTTTAATATTTGGAAGTTGGAATATTTTGAAATAGTGAAGCCTTGAGGGCAGGGATCTAAGATTAAGATAAAGATTTTATTTCTTCAAATGTTTTTGTTGACATAAAGTTAATGAAAATGTTTTATAATTCCTTGTTTTTCCACGTTAAGTTCTAGTGCTTTGATGGATAATTAAGTTAAGATGTGCATGAAGTTTTGCCTGTATTTTAAGAAGATCGTACCATATAACATTACATTACATTTTGATCTACTCCGTAGATAAATCTACGAAGTAGACACATTTACGAGCACTGGCTACTGAGGCCATCGGCTCAGACAATTACAAAGACAACACACAAGACGACATTGATACAGGACAGAAGAGAAGACAGAAGGAGAACGGAAAACAGAGAACACATAACACATGTCAACAGCAGTTGGTTTTCAGACAGTCCTCCATCTTTCTACTAACCACGGACAATGATGCTTGATTTCGCTGATATCACGAGAAGCGATGCTTTATCGGAGCCAAGGTCGTTGACATACTCATCAATTCACCCTTGAGCCCAATTTCGGACGTACCGTGAAATATAGGGATTCTTTTTTTAGCCGAACAACACGAATTTGGAATGGTTGACCCGGCGAGATTTTCCCTTGCCATTTTGATCTGCTAACATTCAAAACCAATGTTAATCGGCACCTCCTATCTCTCCCCTCCCTATCTTCGTAATGCCCGCGCAGTGTGTTCTACATTAAAAAGGAAACACATAATCCCTTGTGCGTTAATTATAAAAAAAAAAATAAAAAAAAAAACAATTTAACAGAACATATAAATTTCAATATTTAGACTGATTTAAGACTTTTCCAGGGCTTCCACCCTTACAAAGAGACTTAACCCTGTGGGTTCGGGGATGTAATAATAGGCCCACGGTACGGATGTGCCTGCAGTAAGAGTCTGCTAAAACATCCTCCCAGAATTGGCCTATGGTCAGGTTGCCGGAAGTACGAGCCTTCCAATACCTAGTCTAGTTAAGCAATCACCACTTATTCCGTAAGGAAAAGTGGTAGTAACCATGCTTCTAGGCGGGTATTCAGGGAGTGTCCTAGTCTTCACCTTGGTTGACTGGATTACTGAACTGTTGCCTTACTGTATGGTGGGCTAGCGACTTCATGGAGTCGAACCACAAGTGCGTCTCATGAGAGATGGGCGAGGCCTCACCTAGGGTCTAAAAGTAGGTACCATGGGTTAACAGGAGCCCCGGCTGATTACGTGAGCTTGGCTCGGTAGCAGTTGCCTGTTTAAATTGAGGTAGGCCCCCTTGTGGACGCTTCATGGGGGCCGTTGGATACTCCAAATGCGGAAGCGAAAAGGTATTTTTGGTTTCTGGGAGGATGGCACGGTTTCGTAAGAAGCGTCTGTTCATTGTCTTATTTAACCTTGATACTAGGGGTGCATGATAGGCCCTGCTTCTTAGCAAGGAGGATGAACTTACCATGAGAAATTCATCATTTGCTACTGGAGTGGTATAGCGGACCACTCTAGTTGATAGTGTGGTCTGGTAAAACACTTTAGGGGTCTTGTCCGCCCCAAGGAAACTCCATAAGTGGGTAGGTCCACCGTGGAATTAAGCCTTAATAGGCAGGTGTCCACGTAAAGCCTCTTCACGATCTTACAAGGAGACTGTCCATTAAAGTTCTTCAAGTTAGGTCGCTGAAGATTAATATCTCAATTTCGATGCCCTTCTTGGTTATACTCTCAAAAACGATCAAAATGATAACAATCATCTCTTAATTGTTCAATTTAAGTGGCACATATTTCAAAGTGTTTCAATTCTAATATTGAATGATTCGATGAGGTATTAAAAATGTTCCTAAAGAAGGCAGCAGTTTACCAACACATTGTTTTCGCTAACCACAAAATGGTAGACTGAAAACTAATTAGCAAGGGAAATACGAATCTTGTATCTGCTTACAAAACGATTCATTTCGCATTCTGTAATCTGGCTAGAACGTAAAAACAAAAAAAAATGGAAATACACGTTTCATTAGAATTCAGAACTCTTAGTCTTTCATGTTTATGGGAGCCCAAATTTTCGATGATCTTGAAATTCATTAATCTTTTTATTAATATTTTTTTCTGCTAAGCTAACTGTCGTCTACATTGTTCAAATCTCAGATTATATTACATTGGGCCAGCTTATGAGTGTTATAAAGTAAACTTCCAATTTCCAACAGAGGTACTTACAACGTTTATTTTGTATCTTGCAGATACTTTCCTTTTATTTTATTTTTTTTGTTTTTATTACGAAGACGTTATGTTGTATGTTATCGCAAATTAGATTTCTTCAAATGCATAACTTGCCCTATAATAACTCATTTTAGCTGAAGAAGAAGTACCTATCTAAAGGTCTAATCTTACAATTACACTGAAAACCGACAACCAAAATTCACATATCGTGCAAATTTCTTTCTCAATACTCAATACTTTCTCCGCACTTTCATCGTAAAATCTTACACTAAACTGTAACTTCTTATAGAAATCGTCATTACAGCACCCTTCGAGACCTTACATCTCACATCAAGCCAGACATTTTCTAATTACGTCAACAGAAAAAGTTCAAACATCAAAGTTACACTCCAAAGAGAAACCACCTCATCTCAGTAAACACAAATCGCTTGTAATCGCAGCCTTAATTTCTAAAAATATCATAAAATAATCTAATTGCTCACTTAATGACCTGGATGGGGAAATGTGCATTAAACTGGTGACACAAGCTGGAGTTAGGTTATGTAATGCGAGCTGTCACCTCCACCGCAGCTCTACTGGTGTGTAACTCGTTACGAACTAATAAATTGCTTGTAAATGTTGAATTGAATTTCAAAACTGCATGCAGTTCGAAAAGAATTTTTATATTTCAGATCAAATTAATTACAAAATCGTTTTGATTTACTTCTGTCAGAACTTATGCAAGCAGCCAAAAGAAAAAACATGTGCCAATTACTTTCCTTGGAATATTCTGCTATTTCGTAATTTCAAGACTGATTCATCCAATTCTAATCAAATGTGTAGATACATTTCACACGATTAATTCTCCTGCGAAATTGTTTGAAAAGCATTTATCATGCAATGCAAATTTTCTGTTATGCTAGTGATTTTGAAGAAAATAAAAGAGATTCTCTCGGGCAATAGAAGAAAGTGAAATTCACTCATTAAATTAATTAACTGAGTTAAATAAATCTTTAAAAAAAAGTGAAATAATATGAATCTTCAAAAATGCAAATGAGAAAGTGAGTTAATAAGTAAACTCACTTTTATTTTCTGTTAATGTCTTCACCTTTGCCACATTAATTGGTGGCAGTGCCGAATTCTTTTTTTACTTTTTCGATGACTGCCTAATGTTGAGTTCTTGTGGAAATTGTTCTTTCAAAATAATTCTGATATGTCTGGCTTTTAAAAGTGGGAAATTTAGTTCACATGAGATAGATACTACCTACACTTGTTTAGAACTATTTTGATTACAACCTGTGTCTTAAGGCTTATAGGGTGGGTCAAAAGAAGTCATCAATTCCGGTGTTGTTTTTCTTTTCTTTTTTTTTCTAAATGAAAAACTTCGATTCTGTTTTCTGTTCTGTCAACAAAAGTACAGAACTCGAACTGAAGCTTGCAAAGACGATCAAGGGAACATCGTAGTGGAATCGCAGTCGATGCTGAGAATATGGAAAAACCATTTCTGCAGACTGTATAACGGCGATGACGAAACGAATTCCGCTGTCAGGTAGAATGGTCGACCTTATCTGGGCGGAGTAGACCAACAATTCCGACCACCACATCTGGATGAAATAAAGCTGGCTATATCTAAACTTAAGAGCAACAAAGCCGCCAGAGCCGATGGCCTTGCTGCCGAGCTGCAGGCAAGGACTTGGCTATAAGTATGCACCAACTCATAAGCAAGATATGGTTAGAAGAAAGCATGCCCGATGAATGGAACCTCAGCATAATTTGCCCGATCCTTAAAAAGGAGACCCCCTGAGCTGCACCAACTGTATGGGTATCAGTCTCCTCAACATCGCCTACAAGATCTTTTCTGCTGTATTGTGTGAACGCCTAAAGTCATTCGTCAACAAACTGATAGATTTTAGGCCAGGAAAGTCCACTATCGACCAAATATTCATATTACGGCAGATCTTGGAAGAAACTCAAGAACTTCAAATCGATACCCACCACCTTTTCATCGATTTCAAAGCCGCGTACGACAGCATTTATAGACACGAATGGTATAGAGCAATGTGCAGTCCTGCCAAGCTCTTCCGCCTGTTTAAAATGAAGATGGAAAGCGTACGCTGTTCCGTCAAGGTCGGTAAAGACCTCACCGACACCTTTGAAGTCAAAAAAGGATTTAGACAAGGCGATGCGCTGTCATGCGACTTTTTCAACATCATACTTGAAAGAATAGTGCAGAACTCTCACACCAACACCAGAGGCACGATCTTTCAAAAGTCCGTCCAATCACTCGCATACGCCGACGATATTGACATAATCGGAAGAACGCAGCGTGATGTCAGTAGCGCTTTTGTGAGTATTGAGACGGAAGCGGCGAAGATGGGTTTAGCAGTCAATGAGGGCAAAACCAAGTATATCGTGCCATCAAGAAGAGACACCCAACATCGACGTCTTGGACAAAACATCACCATAGACAGCTATAACTTGGAGGTAGTTAGGGACTTTGTCTACCTGGGCTCCGCTATTAAGTCAGACAATAACACCAGCGCTGAAATCAATCGAAGAATAACTCTTGCCAATCGCTGCTTCTTCGGGCTTAGAAGGCAATTGAGTAGCAAAGCCCTCTCTCGGGCAACTGTCCCTTTATAAGACCCTCATCATCCCAGTCCTGCTCTATGGTGCAGACGCATGGACGCTGTCAAAAGCGGATGAGGACACTTTAGGCTGTTTCGAGAGAAAGATTCTCCGGTGGATTTTTGGTCCCATATGCATAAACGGAGAATGGAGAAGAAGATACAATGAAGAACTTTACCGGTTGTACAGCGACACAGACCTAGCCCAAAGAGTAAAACGTCTCAGATGGCTGGGTCATATAGAGCGGATGGACATCAATGCTCCGGGCCGGAAAATATTCGAATCCACCCCAGAGGGACGGCGCAGTAAAGGAAGACCCAGACTCAGGTGGCGCACACAAGTGGAAGAGGACCTCAACCGACTCCACGTGCGAAACTGGAGACAGCTAGCTAGGGACCGAACTGGCTGGAGAAGTTTGTTGGTTGAGGCCCAGATCCACCCCGTACTGTAGCGCCACCTAAGAAAAGAGAAGAGAGAGTCGGTTCATGTATCGCTCCATGGCTTGTTCACTTGTATTCTGCATCTGTCTAGTCCACAAATGTCAAATTAGATTTAATATTGGCGGCCATTTGCAAAAATGAGAGCATCTTCCAATAGGGCGATTTCTTTTTGCCCACCTTGTATGAACTCTATATAGTTCTAAATTCGCCAAGAAAGTAGCTAACGTTTTAACGTAACGTTTTATTGAACTACTAATTTTCTACAATAATAATAATAATATTTTTAACTATGTGTCTGTAAGACACAATGTCTTTTAGAATGCAGCTGGATGTTGCACGACACCAGTTAGAAGAATTAGAGGGATAGGAAAGAATTTTTTTTCGGGCAGTAGATCGAGAATTAGGTGACTATTTCCTCACTTAAAACCCACGGACGGCTCCAGCTGGCGCTAGGAGTTACACAAATTGCTTCCCAAAATGAGAGTCCAACTTAGGATTCCTCGCTGAACAAGCAAACATCTTATGTACTGCACTACTGTCGCCCACACGTGAAATGATTGTTAAACCTCTCAATGGGCACGACTGGGTCGCATTTACTTGCACTAATGCGTATAACAATTCTAAATGGAATGATAGATCTTTGACAGAGAAACAAGTAACATTTACGTAGAAATATAACGAAAAACTAGAAATTTAAAAAAAACCGTTATATGAAAGATACCGTTAATAGAGTTTTCCTCTGTGTTTGTTTTTGATAAAATGATAGCCAATACCTACAAGAATACTCTTAACATTTTCTATCAAAATCTTTTCCTAAACGGTTATATGGCAGGTAATGTTATTTTTGAACCCTAAAATAAAAAATTAAAAACCTTTCCGAGGAATGCCAAAAGAACCACAAATACCGAATTTGAAGGTAATCACTTAAACCGTTTAGGCTTACTGTTTAGGTTGCCGTTTTAATACACACAGATGGACAGACAGACAGACAGACATTTTTTGTCATTAACTTTTTTAGTCTTCTTTATGATCGTAATGTGATGTTTGACTGTTATCTCAATCTTTTTTACTTGCGATTATATAAGGCAATTTATGCATTCGTAAAAAAATATTCGAACAATCAAACATGACATTACGATCATAGAGAAGCCTAAAAAGTGATCTACAAATAATGTCTGTATGTCTGTCCGTCTGTATGTAACGGGTGATTTTTGAGGTTAGGATTTTCATGCATTAGTATTTGACAGATCACGCGGGATTTCAGACATGGTGTCAAAGAGAAAGATGCTCAGTATGCTTTGACATTTCATCATGAATAGACTTACTAACGAGCAACGCTTGCAAATCATTGAATTTTATTACCAAAATCAGTGTTCGGTTCGAAATGTGTTTCGCGCTTTACGTCCGATTTATGGTCTACATAATCGACCAAGTGAGCAAACAATTAATGCGATTGTGACCAAGTTTCGCACTCAGTTTACTTTATTGGACATTAAACCAACCACACGAATGCGTACAGTGCGTACAGAAGAGAATATTGCGTCTGTTTCTGAGAGTGTTGCTGAAGACCGTGAAATGTCGATTCGTCGCCGTTCGCAGCAATTACGGTGAATGGCGATCGCTATCGTTCGATGCTAACAAACTTTTTGTTGCCAAAAATGGAAGAACTGAACTTGGTTGACATGTGGTTTCAACAAGATGGCGCTACATGCCACACAGCTCGCGATTCTATGGCCATTTTGAGGGAAAACTTCGGAGAAAAATTCATCTCAAGAAATGGACCGGTAAGTTGGCCACCAAGATCATGCGATTTGACTCCTTTAGATTATTTTTTGTGGGGCTACGTCAAGTCTAAAGTCTACAGAAATAAGCCAGCAACTATTCCAGCTTTGGAAGACAACATTTCCGAAGAAATTCGGGCTATTCCGGCCGAAATGCTCGAAAAAGTTGCCCAAAATTGGACTTTCCGAATGGACCACCTAAGACGCAGCCGCGGTCAACATTTAAATGAAATTATCTTCAAAAAGTAAATGTCATGGACCAATCTAACGTTTCAAATAAAGAACCGATTTTGCAAATTTTATGCGTTTTTTTTTAAAAAAAAGTTCTCAAGCTCTTAAAAATACACCCGTTATAACGAGCTGCAGCCTAAAAGGCGATTACCTTCAAGTTCAATATGTGTGATTATTTTGGCATTCCTCATAGGGGTTTTTGAAATTTTATTTTAAGGGCTAAAAATTATGGTACCGGCCATATAACCGTTAAGGAAAGGCTTATTTTTCTCGACAACGGCTCCAACGATTTTGATGAAAATTTTTGAGAATCTCTTTTTTGGTACTGGCTATCATTTAATCAGGACCAAATTTACGGCAAAGTATCTTTACGGTATCTTTCATATAATGTTTTGTTTTATTTTTGGATTTCCCGGTAACGGTTCTTTGGATTTCTGCCAAATTTTATATTAGAGAAGATCCAGGTAGCCAAATTAAGTCTGCATATCAAAATTTTGAATAACTTTTTTCTTCTAATTAAATTAATTTTTGAATTATTTTTTATTGAAAATCAATATTTTTAAAACTGATAAAAAAAAATCTTTTAAATTTCATAATCACATGTATATCAAGAAACTCTTAAAAAGTGCATACCAAAACTTCAGTTTTTTTTTTCAAAAAACTTAAAAAAAAAACAGGATTTTATCAAAACCCGTCTTACAATTTTGGAAATACTTTTTCCATAAATTTGTTATTATACAAGACGTGTAATGGCGTACTCCATTTTTACTACAAACCGGTAAGTGTTGTGGTTTTGACACTTCTTTTAAGTTCAGATAGTGTTTTTCGAAAACGTATGGTATACCCGATGATTACCTTACCCGCCGGGTGGGGAATCTAGTAAATCTTAATATCTTAAGGCGCATGTACATACATATATATCGGATTGTCCCTTTTCTGTGTGTACCTTACATATTTTTATAGAGAACTCTTAAGTCTGCGTCAATATTATTTACTTTACTCACAACTAATTCTTTTTCTATTCATCTAACATAAACGTGACAAAATAAAAATTTTAAAATTACCATTCAAACAAAAGTTCCCAAGTTCGGACCCTCAGTAGCTCGTTATTTAGAAAATCAATTAGTATTCAGCGCGGAGACATTCATGCCTAACACAAGAATACAAAAAAAAAAAAAAACTTTTCCCAAGTCACCGGGATGCCTGACGCCCGTCGTCGTGCATATGTTTATAGATACTTGCAGCAGGCGGACATTCGGGGCCCGCAAAAGAAAATCTCCAAGCCTTGTATCATATTTTTCTTTATCTGAAACTTAAGAAAACCCAATGCAAACCATCCAAGAGGCGCAGCCAACCGAATCCCAAGACCCAATGTTGAAAGAAACAGAAGCAAAAAAGAAAATTCTGCACAATTCCATGACGAAAGATACTTTTCTTTTACCACTCCATCTCCATGTCATGTCTTAAACAATTTACGAGTATCTTATCTACGTATCTTTATCCACCTGTCCCGCTGCAGTTTCTGCTTACAGAGTCTCGGCTATGAAACTAAATATTCACCTCATGCATGAGTAACTAGGTTCGTTAGACCGAAGAATAATAATTTATTTATCTGTGATTGATTTACTTGTATCTAAATACATTGCCGTAACGTGACTTTATACGGATTCTTTTCTTTTTATTCCAGGATCACCGTGGCACGTTGAAATTATGTCTTCACCCGGATTAACAGCATTAGGCGAGTCCACCCGCCTCGTACCAGCCAATACGCCGGCGGTTTTTGAGATTCTGCCGCCTCCTGGAGCAAGCCTTTCCAAAGGCGAATGCGTGGCCACAGTTTTAACGCCAAACAAATCGAAACTGAATGCCCGCGTTACCCATGAGGCGGCAAACGGTGCGGTGCGCATCGAATTTGTACCAACAGAAGTCGGAACGCACATCATCGAAGCTGCAATTAGCGGAACTAAAATATCTGGCGGTCCTCTGGTCGCTAAAGTCTATGACGCCAGCTTGATTCAAGTGACAGACGTCAACGGTGGAGTTGTCGGTCAGCCATGTCAGTTCCGTGTTGACGCCAGCGCTGCTGGAGAAGGTCAACTAGAAATATCGATAAATGAGGGAGAAGTCCCAAATCATGTCCAAGTGGTCGGTGGTGGTCGTTGTCTAGTTTCGTTCACTCCCGAGCAAGCTAAGCCACATCTGATTGACATAAAGTTTAATGGAGAAACAGTCAGGGGCTGTCCGTTTGTATGCTCGGTGGCTGACACAAGTCGTGTCATGCTGAATCTCACAAATCTGGAACTGATTCCAGTCAATCGACCGGCTTCTTTTCACATAACCGTTAGCGGTGGAGGAGCAGCTGAATTGGCAGTCAGTGTTCGAGGACCACATGGTGAGTTACCAGTCCGAGTAACTGGAGATATCCATGCTGGCTTCACAGCCGAATTTACTCCGAACACTGTCGGTGGACATTCGATTAATGTCGAGTATAATGGCTTCCCTGTGCAGGGAACACCGTTCCTTGCTAAGGCCTATGACGCCACTAAAGTTGTTGTCGGAAGTGTGTCCAGAGGAACGGTGGGTCGCTCCGTCCAGTTCACAGTTGATGCTGGAGATGCGGGCGAAGGAAATCTTGAGATAACAATTTCCGCTAAAGGCCTGAATATACCGACTCAAGTTCACCCTCAGGGTAATGCAAGGTGAGTTTGCCTTTAAACCTTCATTTTTTTTTTCAAAAATTCTAACTTTGGTTTTTCCTTTCAGATTCTCCGTTTCGTTCGTCCCGGCTGAGGCTTGCGAGCACACAATCAACGTTTCATTCAACAAAATGCCCGTCCCCGGATGTCCCATTACCGTGAACATAAGCGGTGGAATGTCAGGGCCGCAGGTGTCGTTAGGTGGGCCCGGCCCAGTACATCAGCCAAATTCTTTCGTAATCAATCATACCGGCGGTCGCTTAGAAGATATCGAAGTGAATGTCGAAGGTAAGTCTTGGAACTTCATCTAAAGTATTTGGATCATTAATGGTGGACATGAATTCCGTGTTAATAAACGTCAAGTGTATCCACAAATACAATCGCACACATCATGATGCATTAAGGCATTTTCCTGTACAGCATAAATAATAAAATTTAAAAAAATACATTTTTCGGTTATCATTGGAATGTGTGCATTTGTATCTTTCCTGAGAATTTGTTTCTTACCTTTCCTCCTCATAAGTTCCTTTTCATTTTCCTTTCTTTCATATGAGTTGAAGTCCTGAATTTTTCTAATTATTCCTTAGTACACACTTTTTTGTGCTGAGCATTGTGTATGAATTCTTTTCACTTGTAATAATAATTTGCACGATTTTCTTCAATGTATCTACGTTTTTTGGTTGGTTAATGAAGAAGAATGATTCTCGCGAAAAAAATAGGGTTAATAACACAATTTCCTTCTCAGTTGATGTATAAATTATACAAAAATATAAAACCGTCAAATTCGAAAAAATTTAATGCAACACTGCATTTAATTGAACAACAATAAAGTTGAAATTTGTTGAAGAAGTTTTCGAGGAAGTTAAAAAGGGAAACATTAAAAGTTTTTGCAGAATTAACATTCTTTATCTTCGAAATTTATTTCCAGGTCCTTATAAATTTGTTAACAAAATCAATAAAATAAACGAAGCTTCTGTGAATTATTAAAATGTTCATGAGGCACACCAAATCAGGAAAACACTTTTATTATAACTTTTCTTGCTACAGTTTAGACTGTCTAATATCATCTAGTGGATATTACTCAATGTATTTTGTAAGATAATCCGTTACCAGGACCAGAACCAATTTTTTGCCCTTTTTGGTCGACGGTAATCAACCAAAAATATATCCACTGCTAAGCTTCAACTCAGCTTTAGTTTTGCTTTTCAGGCAAATTTTTACAATTTAAGGCCACGGGTTGCATTCGCTGATCAATTAAAAGACTTTTCTTCGTAGTTTTCTTAGATCCGAAATGCACTTCATAAGGTGCATCATGAAACAATCCAATCACGGTAGCTATTTCGCGTTTGGTAGCAATATAAATAATAAAGAGTGACCAAACCTGCAAACTGCACCTTTTAAAAGGTTGTTCTCACTAACACGAGCCTTTAAACATCATAATGCGATGGAAAAATAGAACTAGGCAAAACAATCAACATTCAAGTTGTACGTCTGAAGAACAAATCTCTGTGCTTAAAGGTACGACCAAAATTCTGATCGATAGTAAATTTGTAGGTATTCCTGGGAGCGCGAGTTTTACGGTGAAATTGTTTAAGACGAGGAATACAACTGGCTATTTCTATAGACGTTGACCGTATAAATAACGGTAGAAAAAAGAGAAACATTAAACATGATGTGAAGGTTCTAATACTTCTTATGATGTGATTTTGTCCAATCATTTTGAATGCTCTTTTTCGAATATCATCAGGACTCCAATAATTTGAAGGAGCATCCACCCAGATATGGGTGTTATATCCTTGCTTTGGATGGCTATACGATTTGTAGATAGTAGCCAGATCAGAATGGGATTCCAGGATGCAAGTGCCATGGATAGTGACAAAAAGTGTATATTCCGCTGCCATTGCAGGCATCATTATCGATACAAATAAGAAATTCAAGCCCATAAAGGCACACATGGAAATATTTTATTGCCTTGATCATGGAAAGTAGCTCTTTCGTGTATTGAAATTTTATTTTTAGGCCTAAAAATATCAGTACCTGCCATATGACCGTTAAGGAAAGGCTTATTTTTCTCGAAAACGGCTCCAACGATTTTGATGAATATTTTTTAAAAATGTTTTTGTTGGTATTGGCTATCATATGATTTGAACTAAATTAACGGGAAATGTCTATTAACGGGACCTTTCATATAACGTTTTTTTTAATTTTTGGCTTTTTCGGTAACGGTTCTTTGGACTTCTGTCAAATTTTATATTTAAGAAGACCTATCAAATTTTTGAATAACTTTTTTTCTAATTAAAATTAATTTTTGATTTTTTTTTTGAACAATCAAAATTTTTAAAACTAATCAAAAAAAAATTATTTTAAATTTTATAATTACATGTAATTACATGTACATTAATAAATTCTAGAAAACTGCATACCAAAATTAAAAAAAAAAAAATTAACTAAAAATCAAAAACAGGATTTTATCAAAACCGGTCGTACAATTTTCGAAACCATGAAACAAAAACTGTCCTTGGTTTACATTTGATGCTTAAAGGCCCATTTCAAATCGAAAATTGTCTACCGTTCGCAAAAGAACGGAACTCGGAGACTCGGAGAGCCAAAAAAAAAAAGTTTTTTTTATCTTCAAGTTGGATGCAAACCAGTCACTCGAAAACTTTGGATCGATAGGACTTGGGAAAAAGGAGATTATTCCATTTTTGTCTGATACCAATGAACGAGACCTTCGTTTTGAAAAACGTTAACAAGTTTTTTTTTTTTTTTTTCTTAAAGGTGAAATCCTCAGTGAACCATTAAGACCCAATGCACACTGAGCAACTCGAAAAAAACTGATCACCGATGATGCGAATTTTCAACCAGTTTGATTTGAGTCATATCCTGGGTAATCAAATGGGACGATGCACACGATGGTACTGGTTGAAAACTCATTTGCAATTTAAAAAAATCAGTTTGTAACCAGTCGTTTCCTAGTATTTCGGTTGTCGGGTTGCCTAGTGATTTCAGTTTCTAGTTTGCCAAAGATGAGCGAAGTGTTGGGGGAGTTTGAAAAACATCGTGAAACACTGAAACACTTAACGAACTAGAGATTTTGATTGTTAAAGAGTTTTCTCTGTGGAGTCGAGTCACCGCTGAGAACGTAACTGGTCTGTAACCCTAGTTTAGTTTTTTTCTAGTTGCTCCGTGTGCATTTTTCTTGACGGTGTTCGAGTTCAAAGTTCAGCTTTCTAAAAATGATTTTTCCGGATGTTTCCAGTGCTTGGAATTTCGCCCCATAAGTGTTCTTCTTCTAGTTTCAAAGAGAACTTATTATCTTCGTAAGTGCCCCGTGGCTTAGTGGTTAGTGTGTCGGACTGCTAAGCGAAAGAGCCTGGGTTCAAATCCCGCTCATAGCCACCTTTTTTTCTGGGGTACTGCCTCTTGCGAGGAATTGACAAAACCTCCAAGAGTAAAATATGTCTCGAAAAAGTGCATCTCATGTAGCCGTCCGGAGACGGAATCGGCGGTAAACTGTAGGTCCCTTCCATTCTTGCAGATTAACAACACACACACAGGAATGGTTGAGAGAATAAGTCACTAGGCCTTGGCTCCTTAAGGAGCTGTCGCGCCAATAAATTTATTTATTTATTTAAATTTATTTATGCTATCGCCATTACGGACTGGGCTTGCGGACATCCTGCACAACTGCTATGATTAAGGTCCTTTGTGACATTAGATTGAATATAAGCGAGACAATGTAAACATTCTCTGTTTACTAGATTTCTCGTGCAAAAATCAGAAGTACTAGTACTTCTGGGGATCCGACAATAGAACCATAAGTCTCATTAAAAATTATATCTGTAACCGTAGTCAAGGAGTATATTTTGGTCAGTTACAGTGCGGGCCCTTGCAGTTGCGAATGGCTGTACCGCAAGGTTCTATTTTAGGACCTACATATATAGTTTTTTATTTACATAAATGACTTCCTAAAAGAGCATATTTCAGTGTGTTGATACGTTTTTAAATAGATGGCCAATAAATGAACATTTCCCGTCCGCTTGGTTTGGAGGAAGATTTGGTAGAAAAATTAAATGAGGATCTCTTAGCTACATATACCCAATTGGTCACTCCAAAATGATCTTAGTCCAAGGGTAACAAAGTCACAACTTATCGCCATCAAAAAAACAGGTTTATACGTCAATTCTGCCTCCAATTATTCTACTACAATATCAATACGACATTTGGTTGCTAAACAACAGAAAAATTTAAATTTTTTTCAAAATTCCTTGTACTCGTCAAATTAGCCAGTGTGAATTAAAAATTCTAAATCTTAAGCTTAATAGCTATATGCGACACTTCCTCAGAACAACCAACCAAAACGTAACAATCTAGTATCTTCCACTTCCTTCTTTCATTCCTTCCATCACCCTTTGTGTTTCATGTTTCTTTGTTTACATTTTTTTTTATTTTTTATTATGTTTGTAATTTTTTTATAAGAAAATAATTTATTGCTGTTTTATTTTTTTTTATTTCTCACTTTTATATCTGTATATTATTTCAGGGCGCCGAAGACTATTGTACTAGACTTTTATAAATACTTTATTGTTTAATTTGATTTTATAAACAAATGAATCTTATAACACCTACTTTTGCAATAACCTTAGATATAGAATTGAGAGAATTTGTAATATTTTACCACACAATTAACATTGAAGAAAAAAATGAATAAAATAATTAATTAACTAATTTGTATTTTATTTTGTAGATTTTTTTTTTTAATTTTGTTATTTTGTTCACAATTTTACTAACAAAGTCAATTCTTTTGTTTTATTTCTTGACATCTTTTTGGTGTGGATTTCCGTAGATAACATTGAATCCTTAAATCTACTGATCACTTGGTTTGAAACTTTCCTTTCTCTGAGCATGAGTAATAATTTATTACTTTCCACCTAAACCCCCACCCCCATCCCAACCATATTTGTAATTGCTTAAATAAATATGTTGACTACATTGTCTTCTCCTTATTGCTACCACAAAACTACTACCAACAAAAAAAAAACAACAAAACTTATTAATAAAAATGCAATTTGGTAAAAATAAAAAAAAAAAAAAACAAAATAAATTTAAAAACGCAAAAATCATTTGCGTAAACAATACTTGGACCATCTGTCCGAAAATCAGGACCTGCCGGGCAGTCTGTGCCAGCACAAGTCCACCAGACCGCTGAGGGTGTCTTCAAGGCTGATTTTGTGCCACGTTCTGTCGGCGAACACCGTGTCAATGTTACGGTCAATGGGTTGCCAACAGCTGGGAGTCCTTATGCAGCAAAAGTGAGTTTGAATTCGTCATCCTTTTGTCAACTAATAGAAATCGTCTATTTTGCAGGTTTATGATGTCAATGCAATCAAAGTTAAAAATGTGAGCACCGGAACAGTTGGGAAACCGGTCACATTCCTTGTTGAGACTTCTCAAGCCGGACCGGGGAATCTGGAGGTTACGGTGAATGGAGGTCGAGTCCCTACCTCGGCTCAAGGTCAAGGCCAACACACTTACGCCATAAGTTTTACTCCACGGGATGCCCAAAATCACACTGTGGAGCTCCGGTTTAATGGACAAGATGTTCCAGGAAGTCCGTTTACATGCAGGGTATCTGCAGCGGCCCGCATTGTCTCACCTGAGTCCATGGATAAGGTGAGTGTCGGTCGAATGTTCGACTTCGTTGTGGAGTCAGAAACGATGCCTTTGGTGGAGGTGCTTGGTCCTGCACGTCGAAGTGTTGCAACTAAAATCGAACGCGCAGATGTTGGATACAGTGTCAAGTTCGAGCCGATTGATGTTGGTGATCACTCTGTGGAAGTTCGTCTTCCTGGAGGAGGGCACGTAGAAGGAAGCCCATTCCTATTGAAAGCCTACTCTGCTGAAAAAGTGGTGGTAACCGATATTCGTCCTGGGACCGTTGGGAAGAGTGTCAGCTTTGGAATTAACGCAAGCCAGGCTGGAGCTGGAAATCTGGAAATAATTGTCGCAGTTAACGGGAAAAATGTTCCGAACTTCGTTCAATCTGAGGGAAATGCCAGATTCAAGGTGAACTTTAAGCCAACCGAAGCTGCAGCTCATTCGCTTTCGGTGAGATTCAATGGGCATCCAGTTCCTGGGTCGCCATTTACGTGTCATATTGCTGCAGCTCCAGTTTCTCTTCCTCGAGCTATGGCCTCAGGAGAGGGTCTCAAACAAGCTGCGGTTAAAATGGAGAACGTTTTCGAACTGGACGGTTTCGACGGTGTTGAACCGCAAATTTTTGTCACATCTCCATCTGGAGACAATATCGCCTGTCAGATCAGCCATCGTGGAGATACCTACAAGGCTTCATTCCGTCCATTGGTAGTTGGACGACATTTGATCAGTGTCACTGCAAACGATCAACACATTAATGGTTCTCCGTTCTCGTGTAATGTTTTCGACGTATCACGTGTAAGCATCAGCGGACTAGAACAACATGAAGGACCATCTCCACTTGGAATTCCAGTTACATTCAGTGTTGACGCCGCTGGAGCTGGAGAGGGTACCTTGGAACTGGTTGTATCCACCGATACCAGCACTGTGAAAGCAGAGGTGGTTGCTTGTGCACGAGGACTCTATGATGTGACATTTGTACCACAGAGCAGCGAGCCTCACTACGTTAACATAACCTTCAATGATGTCCCGGTAGATGGCAGCCCATTCCATGTGGAAATTCAACAGACCACTCAACAGATTCAGATTGGAAGTCTAGCCACCATTGACTTCCCTACTGACGACCAGATTGCAGAAGTTTCAGGACCCGATCACAAGCCAGTGGCGTACACCATCACCAGACACAGCGCTGAGTTCCGCACGAATATGATTGGCAGCTACATGATCCGCTTCATTGACCGCGATACCAGACAACACGTTGCCACTCGTACTTTGACCGTTTTCGATCCATCTCTGGTTAAGATTACAGAAGTTGGAGAAGCTCTTTGCCATAGGCCATCTTGCATATCGGTTTCCTTGAATGAAGCTGGACAAGGAACTCTTACAGCAATGGTACGTTGTGGTTCAGCGGAGGTGCCTCATTCGATCAGAGGACCATCGAAGGGTGGAATATGGGAGATTGTGTATCATCCGACAAGAGTTGCGCCACACAAGATAACCATTTTGTACAATGGAGTTCCGGTGTCTTTGAAGCCTCTAGAGATAAATGTATTGCCACCAGGAGCGGGCAAAGAGATTAGTGTCAGCGGATTGGGTCTCTATCAGGCACGAGTTGGCAAAACAACATCATTTGCTATCGATACTGTGGGAAGACCTGCGAGGGAGTTTGATGTCGTAGTTTCGGGGCCTGGTGGACAAGCCTTACCGGTGCGCTGCTATCAAACAAAAGGTGGACATCTCCAGGCTGAATTCACAATCTCAAAAGTTGGACAATGCGTGCTTGGTAAGGTTTTACTTAAAAAAAAATCAAGGAGTGGTTTTTCAAATTAATTTTCTGAACTTACAGAGGTGCTTCATCAATCGAAACCTCTTCCAGGAAGTCCTTTCACTTGTGAATCCTTTGATCCATCTAAAGTGGCCATTCAAGGCGTCCCAAAAGCACAAATATCTCTTCATAGTCCAGTATCGTTCAGCAGTAAGTTTAATTGTATTTTCTCTAAGAATAGCTTCCATAACTCTTTTTTTCTTTAGTGAGAACTGATCAAGCCGGGGTGGCAGAAGTTGAGGCATATGCAGTTTCCCCAAGCAATCAGAACATCCCCGTTCGAGTAACAGAACAAAGTGACGGAATCTATTCTGTGGATTTCCTTCCATCAGTTCCAGGAAACCACAGATTGACGGTTCTATTTGGCGGAGAGACTGTTCAAGGATCACCCTTCAACTTTACAGTATCAGCTACTGGAAACAAAGGCGACACCAGAGCTGCCGGGACTGGTCTCGAAGTGTGCCACAGGAACAAAGAAGCTTCCTTTGTCATTTACTGCCCTGTTACACCAAACGTTCAAATCGAGCGTATTGATGAGTTTGGCGAGAGAATTGAACCGAAAATCAAGGTTGGTATGGTAAACTTGGGTTTACTTGGTTGTTTAACCATGAACTTTTTCACAGGCCCTTGGGAATAACGAGTGGAGAATTTCGTACACTATTTTGTCAGTGGGAAGATATGAAATCCGGGCAAGTTGCCCCAACAGAGGTTCATTGCCTGGCTCGCCATGGAACGTGTCATGTGTGGAGGCATCGAAAGTAGCACCAGTTGGAGGATGGGGAACTCTTCTGGATCATGAAGGTCGCCTGATACTACCAAGTCGAATAGTTTTTGATGTGGATCAAGCCGGTCCTGGAGAACTTGTATGTACAATCGATGGCATCGAGATTCCAGTTGATAAGTTGAGTGATGGTAAAACGAGACTTTTTATTTCTGCCGATAATCTTGCTCCTGGTGAACACGATCTCGATCTGACATGGAGTGGTATGTCGATTGTGCAATGTCCTAGGAGTGCGTATGTCACAGGTCAACAGGCAGCTGATAAAGTGGTTCTAACTGGACGAGGTCTGGCAGCTTCTCAAGCTGGGGAGGCAGCACACTTTACCATAGATGCAACAAATGCTCCAATGGGCAGGCCTGAGGTTATTCTTGTTCATCAGGACAACACATCGGTCCCTGTGAGTCTTGCACAACCCAGACCAAGCGAAAACATATGGCTGGCATCATATACTCCACAAAAGTCGTCTTCCGGATCGTTGACATTGTCAGTAAAATGGAACGGAAGGCTTGTTAAGGGATGTCCTCTTACTGTGGCAGTTGGGTCATCTATGGATGCCTCGAAGGTCATAGCTTCAGGTGAAGGTCTTCGCCATGGAGTTGTAGGAAAGGAGATTAAGTCGTGGATTGACACCAGGCGAGCAGGTCCTGGAGAGCTAACGGCTCATTGTGCTGGTCCGAGAAAAGTGGCCTATTGTGAGCTCTATGATCACGGAGATGCAACGTTCACACTGAATATCAAGCCGCAGGAGCCCGGTAGGCATTTACTCACCATCAAGTACGGTGGGCAACATGTTCCTGGCTCACCTTTTGGCTTGAAAGTTGCTGGAGCTCCTGATGCGAGCAAGGTAAATAAAAGATATTAATTGTCTTTTGACGTCAAACATCTTTCATTGAAAATTATTTCACAGGTTCGAGTATATGGTCCGGGAATTGAACATGGGGTGCTGGCCACTTTCCAGTCACGTTTCATTTGTGACACCAGGGGTGCTGGAGCTGGACAACTGACGGTGAGAGTGCGAGGTCCGAAGGGTGCGTTCCGAGTTGAGATGCAACGTGAAAGCCAGAAAGATAGGACGATACTCTGCAAGGTAATTGTTGTTGGTTCTTATCTAATTATAAATATACTTAAAAATATGTTTTTTTTTTAAGTATGATCCAACGGAACCTGGTGACTATAGAGTGGAAGTTAAGTGGGCCGGTGAGTTTGTTCCGGGCTCACCATTCCCCGTTATGATATACGACACGGAGGAAGAACTGCGACGCTATATACAAGGATTGTAGATTTCTTAAGCATTCGACTCACAAACGGAAATATTTTCTTTAACTGGCCTTAGAAAAGGAAAAAAGTGCGAAAATCTATTTTCTTTTTTATTCAATAGTTTTCTTTACAAAATTGTTTTTATTATTTTATTTCATAAAATTATTGAAAAATAGGTTATAAGACTGTTTACTGTGCAAGTAAATAATTTTAATTATTTTATTTATTAATAAACGAAGAAAATGTTAAAAAAAAACAACGAATACTGTTAGGTAGATACTTATACATATACAAACATTATAATTTTAAAATTAGTGTTGTGTAGATTAAAAAAAAAAAAAAAAAAATGTGACTAACTCAAAACACTGGAAATATTTTGGTCTGAAAACTTTCTAAGTGTTGAAAATCTGTTTTAAGTGATGTTTTAAAATGTTTGACAATAAATCAGAATTTAATAAACATTATCTCAACAAAAAATTGATATTTATATTTTAATTTATTTTAATTCAGTAAAATTCGAAAAATGTGGTGCCCCGTGGCCATGGCTTAGATGTTAGTGTGTCGGACTGCTAAGCGAATGAGCATGGGTTCGAATCCCGCTCATAGCCACCTTCTTTTACGGGGAACTGCCTCTTGCGAGGAACTGACAAAACCTCCAAGAGTAAAATTTATCTCGAAAAAGTGCATCTCATGTAGCAGTTCGGACTCGGCGATAAACTGTAGGTCCCTTCCATTCTTGCAGATTAACAACACAACACAGAAATGGTTGAGAGTATAAGTGAATAGGGCTTGGCTCCTTAGGGAGCTGTCGCGCCAGTAAATTTATTTATTTTATTTATTTAAAATACGAAAAGTTTCCTATTTTAATTTTTTTTATTATAAATTCAAAAATTTGATTTTACAATTTCTTGCCTCTGGTGTCATTTTTCGCTCGCTGTCGCTGCAGTTCCTTTTCAAGATTACAGAGATAAAGGTAGGCTGTCGGCAATGATGGTTACAGACTTCTACCGCTACAATCTGCACCGCATTTTATACAAAAAAAAAATAAAAAAAACTTCAGCGAAAGAGGCGAATGGTTTTAAATTTCTAGAAGGTGCTCGCTCCAATTGTCTAAATACAAAATGTTATCAAAATCGTTAGAGGAATTTTTGAAGTTAAAAAAAAAAACATTATTTTTATACTTGTATGGCAGAAACTGTTATTCTTTGAGTTTAATTCTAGGAATCTTAAATTGCTTTTAAATAAAGTTTTCGAATCAATTACGTTTTTCAAAACTTGCACCAGGTAAAGCTTTCAGTTCCCACACCTCAACATTCACGAAAAATTTGAAGATCTCTTGATCATCAGTAAACTGTCAACCAGATTGACCACATTGCGATCGACGCAATCGATGTCCGAACTTTCCGAACTTTTGTCAGCAGAGCTCTGCAATTAAATTTATCAACTATTAGTAAGGTTTTAATTGCATCTTCTTAATACTATTGCACTTTTTGACCTCTTAATTCAGTCATTAAAAATATTTATTGTTTGAACTCTACCAAAATCCTTTTAACAACATCTTTATGATGTACATCACAAATATCCTCTTCAAAAAGAGGATTTGACTGTGCTTTAAGTCAAATCCTCTTTTTAAAGAGTATTTCATTTTATTACAACCTCTTAATGAATACTTAACATTTTATGTTAAAGAAGTTTTTGTGTTCGCTTTGGATAGGTAAGACATCTACTGTCACTTTGACGTTTCTCTTTTATTTAATTTTATTTTTATCTTGCACGTTTCCTTTTCGAAAATGGAGAAACATTTTTTTTGAAGCTTGGAAATCAAATATAATGCACGACTGGATCGCACGTACTTGCTCATATGTGCGGTCACATTGTAGAATACAATTTAAGAACATTAAAGGGAGCATCAAAGCATTCATTCGATTTTTGTGACTTGTAATTGTTCTAATCGTAAAATTGTATTGATTGTAATAATTTAAACGCCATTTCATTTTTTTTAAGAAATTTAAAAAAAGTGATTTTTTTTTTTCAGAATCGTAGAAACAGTTTTTTTAACAACTTTAAAAAAATTAAATAAAAAAAATAATTTAAGAATGAAAACATAAGCATAAAATTAACATACATTTATAAAAACAATTAAACAAAAAAATCAACCACCCATTTTCAAAACATTGATTAAAAAAAATTATTAAAATACAAACAAAAAGTTTTCCAAAAAAAGTTAATGCGAAATTACTTAGGCTACATACATATTCTTGAATATCAATTTTGATAGTAATCGGATTACCAATTTTCGAGAAAGTGAATGAAAAAAAAACGGTCCTATGGGAGGTACCGTTTTTAGCCCACCATATTAAATCTTTTGTTCACCAAAATATAATGCTTACCTACAGAAGTACATTCATTTTTTTTTCATAAAAATTCTTGGAGCCGTTTTCGAGAAAAATAAGCTTTTACAAAACGGTTATGTGACAGGTACCGTTAATTTTTGAGCCATAAGAAAATGGAAAAAAAATCCTCTGTAGAATGTCAAAATTACCTTAAATTCTAAATTTGAAGACGATTGGCCCAACCGTTTAGGCTGCAGTCGAAACTACATCTGTACAGACAGACAGACAGACAGACAGACAGACGAACAGACAGACGAATAGAATTTTGCCAGGAACTCAAAACTTTTTCTCTATCATCGTAATGTCATGTTTGATTGTTATCTCAAATTTTTTAATCTGCACAAATGCATAACTTGCATTATAGTACCTTCATCGCAAGGTAATATAAAATATAAAAAAAAAAAATCATCTTGGTTTGAAATTTTATTTAAATTCATTTTTTTCGTTGCAATTGTATTAAATTTGCTTTTGTGTGAAAGAGATAGAGATTTTTATTTATTACGGATGAACAGAAACAATTTCGTTTTTCACAAATTTCAAAACAACTGCTGCAAGCCTATCCTTAGTTTTTTCTTGCAGTTTCAAACTATCAATATGTACAACGTCTGCAACAAAATTCAGGTAGTAACACAAACTTATCTTAGATAAGAACCTAAAATTATTTGAAATTCCTAATACTTTTCTAGGCGTATAGATGGCCAAAGAGCAGTGACACCAACCATTGGCTTTAAAAGTCAGAAAATCTATTTCTAATAGAGATGGCACTTTGTACTGATAAGATATCGATATAATTTTATCGCAATCGAATTTTGGGCTCCGGGATTACCTTGCGTTCGAAAAATGTTCACAACTGGGAAAGTTGTATTAAGATGTATGTACTGTAATAATAATTTTTCCTATTCACCATGCTCCACTTGTACTTAAGTACCATATTTTGATTTAGAATCATAATCGAAATTTAATGTCTTTTACATAGTATTATCTTTGTATGTACTCTGCATATAGTACTATCATGGAGCATCATATTTACTTGCGATTACAGGGACTATACGGCAAGTTTAGGATTCGTGAATATTAAAAAAATTGAGATAACAATCAAACATGACATTACGATCATACAGAAGTCTAAAAAAGTGATCGAAAAAAATGTCTGTTTGTCTGTCTGTCTGTCTGTCAGTATGTATAACGAGCTGCACCCTAAACGGCTTAAGCGATTATTTTCAATCTTGGTGTGTGTGATTATTTTGGCATTCCCCAAAGGGCAAATTCAAATTTTATTTAAGCCCTAAGAATAACGGTACCTGCCATCTGACGGTTTAGGAAAATCTTATTTTTCTCGAAAACGGCTCCAACGATTTTAATCAAATTTTTTTTGTTGGTATTGTCTATCATTTGATTAGAACCACATATACGGGAAAAGTCTATTAACGGGACCTTTCATATAAATGTTTTTTTTTTTTTTAATTTTGGGCTTTCTCGGTTACGGCTCTTTGGAATTCTATTAAATTTTATATTTTTTTCGAAATACATTTTTCATAAATTCCTTGTTATTTGAGACGTGTGATGGCATACTTCATTTTAACTAAAAAAACTATTAATTATTGTGGTTTTTAATACTTTTTATAAGTTCAAACTGTGTTATTTTCAACGCAAATGTTACTTGTTTCTGCAAAGATCTTGCTTTCCAATGTAATTATGCACATAAGAGCAAGTACGTGCGACCCAGTCGTGCCCATTTCTTAGTTGTGAATCAAGTCGCCATGAGGCGCGCTGAAATTGCCAATTGGCGTGGATATAGAATAAGAACAAATAACAAAAGTGTGTGAAATACCGGTAAAATATTGGGAAATGTTCTCGTCTCCACTATTTAGAGTTAGTAACGAATCAACCAGGAAGATGGCCAGACGAAAAATGACACCATAAGAGAATGTATATACCATGGTATTATGTATCTTCTAAATTTATATAATTTTCACAAAAAAAAAATAAAAACAAAGTACGCTTTAAAATACTTTAAAATTTGTTTTATTATTTTTTATTATTATTGTTAACGTACCTTTCGATAATTGATATATCTCTATATATATAAAAATAGATGTATACGCATGTATATAAGTATGTATGTCCGGTATGGACTCCTTCCTGTGAAGGTTTGGCTGACCCACCCAGCGTTGCTCGAGTATAACATATATATATCCTCCTAAGCGGCGCAACAGATTTTCATGAAATTTTCAGAGTAAATATAGTTTTGTCCAGGGATGGTTTCTGTGAAATTTTGTTGCCGATAGCATTAAGACAAAATAAAGAAATTTTGTTTCATATTTAACATTAAATATGTTTTTTTCATGGGCGTAGTAACGGGTGCCGCTATAATATATTTTTTTTTGAATTTTCGAAAAAAACGTGTCTATAATGCCCAGTTTCACAGTGGAAGTTTTAACTCCATTTTTAGATTAAACTTCAGTTGGGGGTGGTTTTCATTTTTGCTCTAGGTCGAAAAATAATGGTACCTGCCATACAATTTTGAACAAAAAGTTAGATTTTCTCGAAAACGGCTCTAACGATTTTGATAAAACTTTCAGGGTGTTAATTTTTTTACAATAATACATTTTTCAGTTAGAATATATTTTTCGAAATTTGTTCTATAACGGTACCTCTCATATAACCAGTTTTTTCAAATGGAATTTTGCCGTAAACTATTATCCCGATTTCAATAAAATTTTACACACAGGAAGTCATTTATAATTCAATTAATATCGCATTTCAAAATTTTCAAAAATTTTTTTTTCGTATTTTTAAATTTTTGAAAAAAAAATTGGTTTTCGCAATATTTTAAAAATGGGTGGATTGAATTTTTTTAAATAATTTTCCCAGATGAAAACTACAGATTGCCTTATAATGACATACTAGAAAAAAATTTCTAATGTTTTTTCGAATAGTTTTTGAAAAAAAACTGGTCGAACGATTTTCAAATTTTTTTTTCCTTGATAGATAGTTTTTAAATTTTATTGCATACTTAGTTTTTCCAAGAAAACTCTTAAGCTAATTAAAAAAAATAAAGAATTTTCTAAAAAAAATATGTTTTTATTTAAATAGACGTGGGGTTTTCAATCTGGCAGTACTTTTTTCGGAGTTGGTCTTTTTGACAGCTGTCACTTGATTTATGCTCAGTTTGGTTTGCGATTTCATAATGAAAAGACTTACTCCTGAACAAATTGTGAAGGCTTACAAAATCCAACTCGTTCAAGAATTGAAGCCAAAAGCCCATCAAGCGCGTCACACGTTCGGTGAATGGGCCCAAAACGAAATGGCCACCGATCCCGATTTTCACAAAATTGGGAAAATTGGGTATCGGCTGGAATTTATTCGAGCCAACCACGGCGGCCACTTCCCCGAAATCATTTGTAAAACATAATGCAAACCCTTATCTTTATAATCAAGCTAAATTCTTGGCCATAACATTAAACTTTATGCGTTTTATTTCTTCTTGAAAACCACACGTCTAGAAAAAAACACCCTTTATATACATACATAAGCAGCCACTAAGCAATTATCTAATGTGTATGTATGAGTCGTGCATTTTATTAAAATTTTATTCGACGATGTGACCGCACATATGAGCAAGTACGTGCGATCCAGTCGTGCAATTTATTTTTTATATAATCTAGTAAAACAATGTTCAGCTAAATTGTAATTGAGATAAATTCGGAAAAATTAGACAATAGCCTGTTTCACAGTCAGGGTTCAAACCAAAGTTTTACTAAACCTGAAGGAGAGTTCAAACTTTTGGTTGAACCCAAACGCAGTTGCGAAACTTGAACACCATTTCTCAGACAAAAATCTCAACTTTGCTGTCAAAGAATAAATCCTAATAATTTGCGAATTTGCCTGCTTAATTTTAGTTTGTCAAAGGGAACTCTGTTAGAAGGAAAGAGATGCAGTATTTTTTCACGTTTGCTGGGAAATTCTGTTCGGATAAATTTTGCGGCTCCATCAAAGTTGAATGAGGAAATTTCTTGAAATCTTAGAAATCTTCAGAAAATAGAACTGGCAAATTTTTTGTTTACATAAATATTTATGGAAAATTCGTGTCTTTGATTTTCCAGAAACAATTTTATTTAATTTAATTTAAAACAATTGAATCAGAATGCTTTGACACTCGCAGCTATCAAAAAAAATATTTTAAAAAATCCCTCGTTATCATCCGAATCATATTCAGAACTCCGAAAGGCACTATGAAATGACAGCTGTCAAAATATATATACCTCAAAATTCAGAATGACTTTGTTTCTATGCTCAATGAGTTAAACGAAATCTTAAACGCTGCACCTTGAAACCGAAAAATTGTTAAACAACATTTTAAACAGAAACCAGAGTTTAAACTCCTACTGTGAAACTGGTAAATGATAAATCCTCTCCAGAACTGCTCAGGCGATTTTGTCCAGATTTTGATATTCCTCCAATAACTTTGGATTATGAAAATGCAGTAGTTATTGTTTTTTCGGAATAGGTTTAAAAGTTTAGAGCAAAGGTTTAAGAAACACCTCCGGTGTTTTTCTTCCTTCATTAGAGTAGATGTAAGAATTTCCACAGTTATTTATAGAGCACTTTAAGAAAAAAAAATCCCAAACAAATTCAAGGTTCTCATATAAATTACCAACCCATTCAAGGTAAAATATAAAAATATCAAAATATTTTCATTTCCGTACATGGATAATATGTTTTTCTTCTCTGATGGGGTCTACACCCCCAATCCAAGATGAAAATGCATTCCATGTATCCAAATACCTAAAACGTGACAAGGCACACAAGTTTCGGATAAGCCTTGGCATAACAACAACATGTTCGATTTAATTTACGGTGATAAATTGAGTGTGAATGAAGGCAGAGCTGCAGTATTGTTTTATAAGCAAAAGGAGGACTTCTTTTGTCTTAAGACCATTAAATGTGACAGGAATCCTGGAACACTAAAAGAAACTATTTTCATTAAGTTCAATCGACTTGAAAGCGTTGCAGGTTACCGATAAGTCAAATCAATATTCTAATCATTGAAGCGGCAAAGATCCTTTTCCTTGTATGTTTTTTTTTTTTTTTTTTTTTTTTTTAGATAGAATGTGTGTGTGTGCCACTTCTTGGTTAGAGAAAGAAAACGCTTCAATTAAGGGCTGCCATTCCTTCCACTTGACATTTTGGAAAATAGTTTTATTTTCCATCTCCATCTTCGCTGCACTAAACACTCCATCGATGAGCGTACGTGTGCTGTACATGTTGATGGAGGCGGTGAGGACGATAGTGGAATTTCAAGCACCAGATGGACGCCATTAACACACTTGGGATGCACTAGCAGCTCTATTGAGCTCCGTATCAATCCTGCAGCACTTATCAAAACATTCCCCGCAACGCGATAGATGAGAATACTTTGAAACTATATAGGCACGCTATAAGGCTGTGTGGAGCGTAACGTGTTGCACCCTATGTTCGGCATGTGATGTGATTTATTTGATAGTAAACCGAATAAATATGAAGGAAATGCATTATTTATAACCGGTGCTTCCATAATTAAATTAAAATTGTTCATTTTAAGTAAGATGTTTGGAAATGCAATGAAATCCTAGAAACGTGGAACATGAAAAAACGCAAACGCCGCAAACC
This sequence comes from Platycheirus rosarum, assembly GCA_963971375.1. Classification (NCBI taxonomy): domain Eukaryota; kingdom Metazoa; phylum Arthropoda; class Insecta; order Diptera; family Syrphidae; genus Platycheirus; species Platycheirus rosarum. The sequence goes on along the minus strand of OZ020510.1, from coordinate 1,819,045 downwards.
CGAATCCCAATCGATCCATCCTTCAAATCTTCGCAAAAAATTAAGTAATTATACACTTTCGCGGTCACTTGGTTTTTGGCGGTGAAAATTTCAAACCGGACCGATTTTCATGTTTTTTTTTGTTATGTTCATTTTGTTGTTTAGATTACGATAAAAAATTGTAAATTCAATTGGATGAGGAAATAAAAAGTTATGAAGAATTGTTTATAAAAAAAATTGATTTTTTTTCAGCATTTAAAGCTAAAAAAATTATCTGACATGGGGATAATTTAAACATTTTTAACTAAAATCCGGCGTAAATACGAACATTTGAAAAAAAAAATCATGAAAATCGGTTCAGTTCCTGATAAATGCACAGTTCGTGTATTATCGCCTCTAGGCACATCTGACCATTGTGTCATCTCTGCAAATTTTTCGTGCCAACTCAATTCAGTTAAAGAAAATAACCCCAAGAGAACCGTTTGGCAATACGAGAAAGCCAACTGGGACGGTCTCAATAACTTTTTCAGGACCTTTAACTGGTCACTATGCTTCCTCGATAGTGACATTAATTCCAGCGCAGACATGGTCTCAAATTTAATTCTTTTAGGAATGAGAAATTTTATCCCAAATAGGTCGAAGAGTATCAAACCTAAGGAAAACTCATGGTTTGATTCGAGCTGTAGAGAGGCTATCAGGTTAAGAAATGTAAGTTTCCGTTGTTACAAAGCCAACATCACTGAGGAAAGGAAAGCTAGAAAAGCCTGCAATATTCATATTCGAGAAACCAAATTTTTACATGAGCAACAAATTCGTCAAAAAATACTGCAATGTCCCAAAGGCAGTACAAATTTTTGGTCATTTATAACAAAAGTAGAGAATTCTTCGTCATCATCAGTTTCTACGCTCGCCTTCAATGATACTCCTGCTGTCAAGTCTCAAGAAAAAAGCAGATGTGCTGCCCAAATCGCGGCAAACTCAACACTGGCCGCAGGTGTCAGAACTCCTCCTGTACTCGAGAGCGTAAATGATTTTATGGGACCAATCTTCTTTCGCACTCGTTCAGTCGCAAGAGTATTGAAAGATCTCAACATAAATAAATCCACTGGCCCGGATGGTATCCCCGCTATTGTTCTGAAGAGGTGTTCTTCAAAGCTGGAAAAACCTTTGCGTAAGCTTTTCCATCGGTCCTATTCCTCTGGATTCTTTCCGAGTGCATGGAAAACAGCATTTGTCCAGCCTATCCCCAAAAAAGGCGAATCTTCTGCACCCTCAAACTACCGACCAATTGCACTAACGTCCCTTCTTTCTAAGGTCATGGAAACGCTGATTAATTTTCAGCTTAAGAAATATCTCGAAGAACGAAAGCTTCTTAATGACCGGCAGTACGGCTTTCGTAGCAACAGGTCCACTGGTGATTTGATGGTATATATCTCACCGAAAAGTGGAACCAATCTCTCCATCGTTTTGGGGAAAGCAAAATTATTGCACTTGATATTTCTAAGGCATTTGATAGAGTTTGGCATCAAGCCCTTTTATCGAAAATGCGTGCATTACCTCTACCTAACTACCGCTCAATTCAAGTTGTTTTGGACGGTTTCCCCCAGGGCTCTGTTTTGTCTCCGACTCTTTTCCTTATATTTATCAATGACTTATTATCTGAAACAACTAATCCAATCAATTGTTTTGCGGACGACATTACTCTCAGCTTTTCATATTCGTTTCTAGATTCACATCCATGTTCTTCGGATGTGGGACTGCAACGGCAGCGTATGATAAGTTCATTAAATTCTGATCTTGACAGCATTGTACAATGGGGAATAAGAAATCGCGTAGAATTTAATGCTTCTAAAACTCAATGTTGTCTTTTGTCGTTAAAACAAAACATACCTCCAATGCCACTATCCATAAGCGGCACTTGCATTGAAGAAACAGAACACCTCCCAGTTCTCGGTATGTGCATTACAGGCCACCTTCTGTGGAATGACCACATATTTGACATCGCCAAGAATGCTGCGAGGTGTTTAGGTTTCCTTCGAAGATGCAAGAAGTTCTTCACCCCGTCTTGTCTGGCTACAGTATATAAAGCATATATTCGAGTACAGTTCTCATATACTTGAGTTTTCTAGATAGAATTCAAAAAAGAGCTTTGAAAATGATAGGCGATCGAACAATAACAGAAACATTTACATCTCTTGAGCACCGCCGTAATGTTTCGTGCCTTTCGTTATCTTATCGTTATTTTTACAAACATGGCTCTAGCGAAATAGCCAGCTGCATTCCTCCCCTGAAACGATTCAACCGTAATAGTCGAGAGCCGTAGAGCCTAACTTCGGAGGTACTGTTAAGTATAGAAATTCTTTCTTAAGTCGCACCACACGAATGTGGAATGCTTTGCCAGGCTCTGTTTTTCCCTCCCATTTTGATATGAAGAACTTTAAAACTAATGTGCATCGGTTATCCCTCCTTATTTCCCTAATGCTCGTGCGGTGTTTAAACATTTTAAGGGTACATGCAAACCCCTTTCGCGCCTGTAAATTATAAAAAAAAAGTTTCGAATTTTGTACAGCCAAAAAACCAGGTGACCGCGAAAGTGTATAATTACTAAAAGTTAAAATTACTTCTTCAGATATATTAATAAAATGACACGACAGAAACTGTATGCCAACCATTCTTCCCCACTATATTCTTTTATTTGGTGGAAAGACGCCACAAACCAAATTTACCCTACAGACCTGAATACCATAAAATCGAAAATAATTCGGTTACACCCTCTCCACTGTTCTAATACAACACTAACCCCGAATGGATATAACATCGAAGCGTTAATCGTGAAATCTGAAACATTTTCCTTCTGGCCTAACCTTTTCAGTTCTCCTTAAGGCGGCTAGCCGCCATTAAAACATCATCGTCATGATCTTCTTGTGTCCTCATGGCCTTTAGAAAAGGAATTAAAATCAAAAGAAAATATGTTCCTAAGTGGACGAGGGCGTCACTCAGAACTGATTACAGCGAAACAACGTTTGATCTCTCGGATGGAGTTGGAAGGTTCCTCTTTTATTTTCACTGTTTATTGTTTGGTGTTTGGTCTCTGGATGAATATTATGAATTCTAATCTCGTAAACGCAAGCAGATGTTTTTAAAATCTAATTTGAGTCTTTGTTAATGTGGATTGTGCTGGCTGGTGGGCTGGTAACCGACACAAGACGGGATCTATGTGTGTGAGGTCCTGAATTTGGTTTGTCGAAGGATGTTTGAAAAAAAGTAACTGACGTTGGAAGGCGGTCGAAGCGGGATTAATAGAATTTTCTTAGCATTTAATTATCACGTCTTCTTAGCAACTGTTGTATTTCCTCTTCTGGATAATATTAAGAAGAAACCCAAGAACCAAGGGCCACGTCATTATCAAATGAACTATATAATTATTATTTACCTTAATTGGTAATGCGTCAATGAAAAGAAAGACTTAAACGCTTTTTTTTACTAAAAACTATTGTATTTTTCAACTATGCGTATGCATGTAAAGAGTTTTTCAATAAGAGCGCTATAAAAGTTTTTTTAAATAAAACAAAAACGGTTTTGGATATCAATGAAATTCTTTATTCTTGTGAAAGTACGTTTGATGCCATTATGTATGAATCTCGACTTCTTTTGCATGTCCACCACGGGCACGCTTGCAGAAGTCCAGACGTAGAACCCAATTTTCGACGGTTTTCAAACATAAATCGGCCGATACTGCTGCAATTTCACGTTCGATATTCGTACGAAGTTCATCAATCGTCGCTGGCCTGTTAGCATAGACCATAGACTTGACGTAGCCCCACAGGAAATAGTCTAACAGCGTCAAATCGCAAGTTGTTGCTCAGCCCAATTCACGAACATACGACGCACGCTTCTGGTGGTCAAGCGGCTTCAGTTCTTGCGTCAATTTAATCTTGTAAGGATGTAGGCCAAGATCTTTTCCGCAAAATTCGCCACAACGACGTCACAGAGATGCCCAACGCTTGAGAACGACGTGTGAGACACACATTTGGGCTTTCTGCAACTGAAGCCTCAGCGGCAGCAATATTCTCGACACTAGGGGCACTTCTTTGTCTCACTGGCACGCGAACATTTTGTACTGTGCCTGTGGATTCAAATTTTTCCACTAGACACCCAATTGTTGATCTGCTAGGACGATTATGACGACCATTAACTGGACGTAGCGCTCTTAACGTTGAGGCAACTGACTCCAAATTTCGGTAGTAAATTTTGATAAATTTTACTCGTTGTTGGCTCGTATATCTTTCCATCATGAAATGGCAAACCTCACTGAAGAGAAATGTCAAAAGAGCGGCAAGAAATATGGCGTCGTTTGCTGTCCCTGTTGCTCTACTTTTGTAGCGTTCTTGTTGAAAAACCCGATACATACGCATCGTTAATATACCCACCAACCGCTTAATAGGCTTGTATTACTGAATTTTGAATTGAGGATCTTACAATTAGAGTCCCTTAATTTAAAAAAAGTATCAAAATAATTATTAACACAACGGAATTGAAATCTTTTTTTCAGGTTTAAATTTAAATAAATTTGCAACGTAATATTTTGTAAGATTCCACCAGAGTTTGGCATCTTATGGTGAGGAGATTTCAGGTCTTATTTATTTCACACTCATTGTCACATTCAAATGATTTTGGAATAAAGGCCAACATGCCTTTGTGCAAATTCATTTAAGGACTATTGTTGTAGTTAGCCCCTTTCATATTCGTGCCGTACGGCTGCAAAATCAATGTTCTCTACTATATAGAAATATTTATGAAAATTAATGGCACTTCAATTCACGATTCATTTATTAGTATCTAGAATTTTGTTGATGATTTTCCCAATATAAACAAATTCAAATTCAATTCAATTCCAATTTCAAATCTTAAAATCCAAAAAAAAACTTAGTAGGTACATACCCAACCTTGCATAATCTTTAAATACGAAAGTGAAAGTGACCCCAAGTATGCCTGTTGCTAACCTAAACAAAACAAAGCCCGGCAAGGCATTCCACATTCGTGTGGTGCGACTAAATAAAGAATCTCTATAATTAAGAGTACGGCCGAAGTTGGGCTCAAGGGTAAACTGATGGGCATTCCTTGCAGTGCGAGTATTACGGTTGAATTGTTTCAGGGGAGGAATGCAACTGGCTATTTCGCTAGAGCATTCTTTATAAAATTAAAGATAAAATAACGAAAGGCAAGAAACGTTACGTCTTTGTTCAAGAGATGTAAATGTTTCTGTTATTGTTCGTTGGCCTATCATTTTCAAAGCTCTTTTTTATTATATTTTTATTTTTTATATTTTTTTTATTTATATTTTATTTATATTATTCTTCATTGTACAATTCTGTCAAGATCAGAATTTAATGAACTTATCATACGCTGCCGTTGCAGTTTCACATCCGAAGAACATGGATGTAGACCTGGAAACGAATATGAAAAGCTGAGAGTACTGTCGTCAGCAAAACAATTTATTGGATTAGTTGTTCTTCTTTCTTATGATCTAGATTGGGAACACAACTCTACTATTTTTCTTCTTCGCCTCGAATGTTCATTTCCTTAGATGTGATTTTGCCTTTAGTCGCCACTTGTGATATGCGTGGAGGCGCTGTGGGAGGATTGATTCTACAATGTCCCTACACTGGAATCTCATAATAAAATATTATACCAACATTTAAACACTTTTCCAGTTCAGCTCACCGATGTCTTCTAAATATCGAAAAAGTATGAATATTTGTTCCTGTTGATTCTCATTAGTTAGTATAACGAAATTCATTCAAAATAGAAAACAATTGAAAGGATTTTGTTAATCGGGATCCCGTGAAAAGTTTTGTTGCTAACTGGGATTTTTATAGGCGGGATTTCGTGAAACTTGAAAACATAGCCAACCCGTTGTTTATAAGGTTTTTCCATAAGAACCGGTAGATGTTGAAATAGAATAAAACAAGCTGTGCTTAAGATATTAACAAAATTCTTTTTTTTTACGTTATTTGTGGAATTGGAACTCGTTCCGACTTGGCTTCTAACGGTGGCACGGATTCAAATGGTTCAATTTTAAACAAATCTTGCGCATACATCCAGGTGAATTTGAGCCATGGTCTGTTTTATGTTCATCTTAAGAGCATCAAACGATTTTGGCTTATGTGCATAGCCCTGCGGCTAAAGGAAAAAGTCCAGCGGCGTCAAAACGTATATGACCTTGGAGGCCAATTTACATGGCTGCGAGAAATAACATTAACCTCACATCGTTAATGCAGAATGTCAATTGTTTTCTGGTCAAAGTATTTCATACATATTAAAGTATGAACCATTATAATGGTTGCACGTGAAGCTATCAAAAAAAAAAATTACTGTTATACAGTCAACAGTTTATGGCATGTTGAACTAAAAAAATCTGTTTTCCGTAAGTAATCACCTGCAGCATTTAATTCAAAGTTGAAAGGAAATCGCTCGGTATCTTCTAACTCGAGGTATAGACAGATGTTTAATATCGTGTTTGATTGTTATCAAATTTTTGACGTGATAACGCCTTATAAATCGATGACAGGCTACACATACAAAATAGCATGACTCGTGCTGATAATGCTGATACTGTGGTTCTTTCAACCAAAACCGATCGCAAGCACCAGGCGAACATGAAAAAAAACAGGCGCAAATTTCCAAAATAACTCTACTCAAATTCAAAAAGTACAAGAAGATAAAAATAAATACAAAATAGGCGGAGTTTTGTTAAAGTAACAAGTAGATGTAGATATTGGGGTGTGTGTGTGGTGGGTGTGAGTTAACGGGCTGAATGTTGGTGTTGCTTCCACGTAAATTAATCGTCCATAAACCGACTTTACAGACAACCAAATCTTTTTACGTTCTTCATATAATATTGTTTTCGAAATAGAATATTCGGCCAATGAAGTACCTATTAATTTTCTTAGAAAAGTTTCATAATATCAAATTCAATGAAATGCACGAACAAATGAAAGTTTTTTTTTTTTTTTCAAATCAAAGTAAGAAAACTTTAAATTTATTATTAAACCACCTTCTTCATTTCTAACCAGAATCTCATCAGAAACATGACAGCCAAAAGTCCTTCCACCTATAGTCAACTTAAAGACATTCAACAAACAGGTGGAGTTTTTGGAAGAGTTATTCCTTGGAACTGATTCTCTGTTGTATATGCATGAGATGGGTCACCACATGACATGAAACTTTTCTCATTATGATAAAAGCCTTGCATAAACTTATCTGCATAATAACCAAACCAAACCATATGTGAGAAGTTCATGCTATCTGTACGGATGTCTATCCATCTCTTGGCCACACAGTCAGTTCTTCTTATAGAAATTCAATCTGCGTGTCTGTCCCTTTCGCATTCAAATTTTCACAGAATTTCAACAGAAAACCAAAACAAAATTTTGAAAAAAGTATCTTTAGAAGATTCGGATAGGTATAAGTAAATATGGCAAGAAGTTCATGTGGTAGGTATCGAAAGATTTCAAATTATCGATTCATGAAACCTCAAAAGGCAAAGAGCAACTTTATATTTAGTTAGACGTTAGATTTTTTTTTTTTTATAATTAACGCGCGCACAAGGGACTATTTGTTTCCCTTTTAATGTAGAACACACTGCGCGGGCATTAGGAAGATAGGAGGTGTCGATTAACATTGGTTTTGAATGTTTGCAGATCAAAATGGCAAAGGAAAATCTCGCCGGGTAAACTATTCCAAATTCGTGTTGTTCGGCTAAAAAAAGAATCCCTATATTTTACGATACGTCAGAAGTATGGCTCAACGGTGAACTGATGAGCATTCCTTGCAAGACGAGTATTTCGGGACCTTTAAACGGAGTAGTGCAGCTGGCTACTTCGAGTGAACACTTTTTGTAAAAGAAACGATAAAATAAGGAAAGACATGAAACATTGCGTCGGTGTTCGAGAGGGGCAATTGTTTCAGCGGCAGTTCTATTTCCTATCAATCTTAACGCTCGATTTTGTATTCTATCAAGCAGGTGAAGCGATGTTTGCGAATCACCTACCCAGAGATGGGAGTTAAACTCGAGTTTAGGGCGTATAAACGCTTTAAAAATTGTAGCCAGATCAGATGGGGAAAAATACTTCTTACACCGATACAGAAAACCTAAGCACCTAGCAGCATTCTTAGAGATCTCAAATATATGGTCGTTCCAACGGAGGTCGTCGTTGACACACATACCGAGTACTGAGAGCTTTTCGGTTTCTTCGATGTAAGTGCCATTCATAGACAATGGCATTGGGGGTATGTTTAGCTTTAACGACAGAAGACAGCATTGAGTTTTCGAAGCATTAAACTCCACACGATTTCTATTACCCCATTTGACAATGCTGTATAAATCGGAGTTTAATGAGCTTGACATACGGTACCGTTGCAATTGTACGTCAAAAGGCAAAGAACGTGAATTATCGCACAAATATGAAAAGCTAAGGGTAGAGTCGTCAGCAAAACAGTTAAGTGGATTAGAAGTAACAGACAGAAGATCATTTATAAAAATGAGGAAAAGAGTCGGAGACAGAACAGAGCCCTGGGGCACACCAGCATTTATTTTATGGGAATCAGACTTGAATCCTTCCAATACAACTTGTATTAAACGGTCCAGAAGATAGCTTGTAATCCAACGAACAAGAGTATAATCGATCCCAAAAGCACGCATTTTCGATAAGAGAGCTTCATGCCAAACTCTATCAAATGCCCTGGAGATATCAAGAGCAATAATCTTACTTTCATCAAAGCGATGTAAAGTTCCACTGTTCGGTGAGATATGCCATCAGATCACCATTGGAACGGTTGCTGCGGAAGCCATACTGACGGTCATGGAGAAGCTTTCGATCTTCGAGATATTCCTTAAGCTGACGGTTAATCAGTGTTTTCATGACCTTAGAAAGAAGGGATGTCAGTGCTATGGGTCGGTAGGAGGAGGGGGAGGATGGGTCACCTTTCTTAAAAATGTTGTTTTCCATCTTCTAGGAAAGATTCCAGAGTAGGAGCGACGGAAAAGCTTACGCAGTGGTTTTGCCGTAATTTTTGGTCATGCAAAAATTTGGTTCTTTCAATAACGGAGTTGCATGAGTTCCTTGCTTGTTTGTGCTTTTTCCGATTTTCCTCTGTAGGGTTGGCTATGTAAGATTCGTTAGTCTGACAAAAAGAAGGATATGTTGTTAGAAAAATAAGAAATCAGATTTTTTTTTGATTTTTCAAATATATTTTTTCGAGAACGGATTATCAAATGTTTATTAGATAATTTAAATCTCAAATTAATAAACGATTTGTATCAATTTACCAAAGTTCTATATTACATTGATCACAAATTATCAAAAACGATATCCGATCGAGCTATTTGGTTTAACCATGACTAATGCGGTGAAACCCTAACCAACAAAAAAAGATATAGAATCCCTATTATATGAGCCAATTTTAAGACAGAAAATACTATTGTTTATGTCATAATAATAGGCTGTAGAAATGCTAGTCTAGCTGAATGAGTTTTTTTCGAAATAAAAATGATGCAATATCTCAGTATCCGCTAGTAGTTCAAGAAACCAATAATTTCATCCCATAAATCTAAAATGTCGACTTGTTACTTTAATTGGTTTTAATTCAACCCGCCTTCATATAGTCCGACAGAACAAATTCCTATCGCTTGTAAATAAATTGATCCTTTGGAAAATTGCAGTTTCCAACATCGAGACATTATTCGTTTCGTTTCGATTCGCTTCGCCCTGCAACAAAAGATTTAATTTGAAAATTTTAATGGCATCAAAAAAAAAATCGTTAAATATACCCTCGATATCCTGCGCGCAACGTAAATTATGACCACATCCTTTGTTGGGTAAAATTGGGATGTTTCATGTTATACATTTCTGCTGCCCGATGATAGAGGACTAATTCCCAAGCTCGGAGGATGTAGCGGTTCCATCGTTTTTTTTTTTGATTCTTTATGTTTCAAACCGGGCTAATACTCTCCCATTGTCCTCCGTTTGTATAGACACAAGGATGTAATGACATATATCATAGGAACACCAATTTGCTTTCTCATACAAGGAAGACTAAGAGGTGTAATCCAACATATCTTACAAAAATATTTTCACATGGTCACCACATTGATGCAAAATTAATTGTAATCGTCCTTAAAAAATATCAACATGAATGTCCTTTTGTCACACCTTTCGCCGATTACAATTGAAATGTGTTTTCCATCAATTCTGATCCTGATAATAGTGCACTGACACAAAACATCTGCACATCCTATTTCTGGAGAACAAAGTGGATAAGTCACTTTGGATGATGTCCAGGACAGGGTAAGCATATGGATTCTGTTGGTTACCCAGGTGCATTTTTGTATCAACCCGAAGGACAATAAAAATCTATTTCATACGTCTGTATTGCTACGTCAAACAATTCAATGGAAATCGGTTTAGTTTTTTCCCATTTTTTTGGTGATTCTTATCGGAAATATTTAAAATTCAATGCAGGCCAAGAAAGGTGAAGAACAAGGACTAAGAATGAGAAATCCTTTTGATATCTACCGTGATTTATATACATTGTTAAAAAAGGATCTACAAAGTGTGTGTATTTTTTCTTTTAAAGATCTTCTGAGATATGACTATCCAAAAAGGGATTCTTGGCAATTAACATATGCATTAGGATCAGTCAATGTTTGCTCTTCATTCGTCCTGGAAAAAAACTGCTTTTAACACATTTTTTTCATAATCTTTTCCAATTACCATCATCATCATTCTTAAGTGCTTCCTTCATCTGTACGCTGTCTGGATCAAACAATTTTTATAAAGGCACAAACTTTATCCTTTTAAATGGTCTGTTGGTTCAGTCGAGAATCATTTATTACAATCCATGTATCATATATCCACATCCAGACTGAATGGAATTTTATAAGTATCCTTTTCAAATAAATTGCAAACTAATGCAGCTGCATGGATTTTAAGTCCTCCAAAGAGTTGAAATACAAACACGTCGAATGCAAAAAAAAAATTCGATCTCAATATAACGATATGTCCTTGAGCATATAACTTTGTCTATTCATAAGATCCCTAATAATAATGGACACTTTCGGAACCACTTTATTGCCGCCCTCTCCATATATGTTTCTATAGATTTATGTGGTATATGTACATAAGGATTCATCCACTCTTCTACGTACTACAGAAAATAAATTGATTGCTTTAATAGAGATTACATACTCCAGACTCACCCGATTGAGCTCTCCCCGAGTTCCGAATATCCTTGTGGCTTGGATTTTGCTAAATTATCTTCGTCTCTTTTGTTTCGCTTGGACGAGTTTCGTTGATTAATTTTATTTAAGCGGACATAAAAAAGTACAGCAAAACAAAAACAACACAATTGGATTAAACGCTATAACGGAGGTTTACAATAATGTCGAGTGGCATTTGGAAAGCTGAAGGATTATGTCTGTTTTTCGTGTAATTTTTCAAGATGGAAGATTATGATTCACTGCGACTAATGGTAAGTAAAAGTGAAGATGTTAAGGGTTTTTGAAGGACAAAAAAAAAAAAGGTTTGAATATTTTTAAAATTAGTGTCAATATGGGGTTTACCTACTCCGTTACGCCTATCGTTAAATGGGTGCAACGCCCGCAACACTAACTAAAACTCATTTTGATAATAAAATCCTATCATTTGGACGTGATTTTCTACCACGTATCTTGCCATGGTGTTTTGGATTTGGCATCATTATCGAAATAATTAACATCATTCTTTTAGCTGAAAAAATAACGGTACCTGTCATATAACCGTTATTTAAAAGCTTATTTTTCTCGAAAACGGCTCTTACGATTTTGATAAAACTTTCAGGGTGTTAATTTTCTTCCAATAATACATTTTTCAGTTAGAATAAATTTTTCGAAATTTGTTCTATAACGGTACCTCTCATATAACCGGTTTTTTCAAATGCGGTTTTATCGTAAACTATTATCCCGATTTCAATAAAATTTTGCACACAGGAATTCATTTATAATTCAATTAATATCGCATTTCAAAATTTTCAAAAAAAAAATTTTTCGATTTTTTAAATTAATTTAAAAAAAAATTGGTTTTCGAAATATTTTGAAAATGGGTGGATTGATTTTTTTTTAAATAATTTTCCCAGATGAAAACTACAGATTGCCTTATAATGACATACTAGACAAAAACTTCTAATATTTCTTCGAAAAGTTTTTCAAAAAAAAAAACGACTTTTTAAAAAAACTGGTCGAACGATTTTCAAAATTTTACTTTTTCTTCGATAGACATTTAGTTTTCAATTTTTATTGCATTCTTAGTTTTTTCCAAGAAAACTCTGAAACTAATTAAAAAAAATAAAGAATTTTCAAAAAAAAAAAATATTTTTTTATTTAAATAGACGTGTGGTTTTCAATCTGGCAATACTTTTTTTGGAGTTGGTCGTTTTGACAGCTGTCACTTGATTTATGCTCAGTTTGGTTTGCGATTTCATAATTAATAGACCTACTCCTGAACAAAATTTGCAAATTGTGCAAATTTATTACCAAAATAATGGTTCGTTTCGGTGGAGCAGAGTATCGAAGGATATCCGCCATCGCGCGCGGAAGGAGGCTTACAAAATCCAACTCGTTCAAGAATTGAAGCCGAACGCCCATCAAGCTCGTCACACGTTCAGTGAATGGGCCCAAAACGAAATGACCACCGATCCCGATTTTCACAAAATTGGAAAAATTGGGCCTCGGCTGGAATTTATTCGAGCCAGCCACGGCGGCCACTTCCCCGAAATAATTTTTAGAACATAATGCAAACCCTTATCTTTATAATAAAGCTAGATTCTTGGTACCTCTAAACACGTTTGCAACAGCTGAACTCAGCAATGTATTCCAAACACTGAAAAGTAGAAATGTTTGTTCTTGTTGATTCTCATTGTTTAGTGTAGCCAAATTTATAAAAATACTCTCTATTGCGACAACAATGTTTATTTTCTGTAGGCCTCCATAACCCACAAGAAATTGATTGGAAATATCTTCACAAAACAAAAAAAAATAAAATAATATAAAAATAAAACAAAATAAGAACAAAATAACTACGATCGTATAATGTTCGATCATTCTTACTCGAAATGGTCTTATAATACTGGGAAACTCTCCTCTCATTATCTTGGCATGCAATGTACATATTTATCGGTAAAAAAAATATCTATTTTCTTTTCAATTTGGTATAATTGTTTCTTATTTCCGGGATTGCAAACAAATTCATAAGGACGACAGTCTTTTCTAAAGATAAAGTAATATCAGTAGGTAACTAACAATTTGAACCCAAAATAACGATACCGCATTCACTTAGCTAAGTAAATGCAACGGTACAATAGAATGTTGCTTTTTCTTTGTTACTTATCAGACAAACTAAAAATGTACACAAACAGAAATTCAATAAAATAAATCAACCCAGTCCTTTCTTGGAGAAATCCCATTCAATTGACAATCGATCCAAAGAAGAGTCCTTTTTCTGTACATAAGTCTCTGAGAAGCAGGACAGCTCAACTAAAAATATTATACCCACTTAAGGATTATAGTTTCCTTTTCACCAACTATACCTGAAGCTGGCGTAGGTTTATAGGTACCACATTATTATGGATGATCATAACGAGGATGATGATGATGACTGGGATTCAAATCCTCTGGTCCTTTTGGCTCATTTCCATTTGAAAACTTCTAAAGATTATCCCAATAAAGCCCTCGTCTAAAGGTAGGTATACATAGAAATAATGTAAGAGGTTCGATGTATTGGTAATCCTGCGATTGGAACAATGAATTTGGGAATTGGCAAAAGTTTGGTTCTTATTTCAATGAAATTATGATATAATCATATAAGGATTTAGGATTAATTTGTTTGTGATAGTATGTTATAGGAAAAGGAAGCTTTTGTTATGCTAGGTGACCATAGACAAGACCATTTGTTCGCTACCTGGTATCCAGTTTCATGACATGTAAAGGGAGGTAATATTATGTATGTTGATCTATTTGACACTGGAAACCGGTGTTTTTCAAACAAATAATTGGGTTGATGAGATTTTAGGATTTTAAAGAGTAGGATCACTGCACGAAATTTGATGAAATTATTGGAGGCTCTGCTGCAAATTCGAAACAAGATCATACCTTCTTAAGCCATGAATATAGTGTATAGTGCTGTTAAAAGCCACATATAATTTATTTTTACTGTTTACATCGCAGTTATAAAATATTTCGCACCCATAAGTTAGAAGTGGTATCACCATGGTGGACCCACAAGGGTCAGAATTTAGAAATTGTTCGAGAGTATAATTATCTCGGTGTATTGATCTGTGCTAACCTTAACTTCAAAAAAACATTTCGAGGCTAAATTAGCAGAGGCAAAGAGAGCTATTTCTTCAATCTGGGGACGTTGTATAGAGGAGTAGGTTTGTGGACCATAGCGCAAAGATCCAGATATTGCGTGCCACTGCTTCTTCCATCATGTTGTATGGAGCTCAAGTGTGGGGTTGCTGGCAGTTCGATGTTGTTGAAAAGTTTCAAAGATATTTTCTTAAACGCATTTTTAGGTTGCCGGCCTGTACTCCAAATTACATGGTCCACCTTGAAACTACAATGCCACCGTTATTCTTAAATACGCTAAAACTACACTCCGTTTATATAATCAAGCTGCTGGAGATGGATGAGACAAGACTACCCAAATTGATCCTCAAGTCGATAATTACTTTGAGAGGCAACCTCGTCAAAAAATGGGAAGAAATAGGGGTTAATTGTTGAGAAAGATTGCAGATTCAACCAGGTATTTGACCCGCTAATCTTAGAAACATGTTTCAAAATTTACTGGAAGGTGTAGCGCGCTCAGCTTATAGTGGTTATATCTTGGAAGCTAAATCATCTCAGTATAGGATGATTTATAGCCAGCTCGACTACAACTTACAAGGAAGCTCCTACTTCTTAAACAGATTACCTGATGTCATTCTGGTAGACGGCTTTAAGCCAAACCATATTAAACTATGAAATTTATTGTAGATATATGTACAATGAAATATTATAAATAAAGTTTCTATAACTAAACTCACCATGGTCTTCGCGAGTTCTTGTTCTATTCTTGTTTGACGTGGCGTAAATTCCTGAGCAGTCCATAAAGTTCTTAGCGTCCCATAAGCTTTACCCACTAAAGAATTAATATGATCACTCCAAGTCAAGGTTCTGTCGAATACTACTCCAAGGTTTCTACATGTGTTGACAAATTCTAGCGTGTTAGATAAAGTTTTGTATTTTCGGAACTTACCGCGTTATAAGAAATATTTTCTTATTTCTTTCTACCCGCGTTTCGAAGAAGTTTCATACTTCGTCTAGAGCTGTGTCAATCGTGATTGATTCGGTCTTTATGACCTGTTCACTGAAAAGTATTGATGATTGCAATCACACTTCCATGTGTCGGTCGTTCACAATTTCAATACTTTTCAAATGAACGAGGACGATACGATGCGGAAAACGAATTTGAAATTCAATCAATCATTGAATGCAATACAGAATACAAAATACACAATACACAAAGAACCAAACTAGAGATAGAGAATGATTGAAATAAATGAACGAAACAAAGTGAAACTGAACTGAAATTTAAGTATTTATTTAACAAAGAGAGTGAGACTAGAGAGCGAGACATACACATACATACACTCAACCTAATGATTTACTGACGAAACACGGATGTCGATGTTGGTTGTTGGTGTCGGAAAAGAAACCATGCAACATGTTTTATTCACAATCACATGGTATGGCATGGGTATAAATTGAAACAAGAGAAAGAGGGTAGATATGGGATTGATTGGTAAAATGATTGATTGAAAAGACCGAATCTTTGAAATGACCGAATCATGAACGATTGAATCTTTGAAAATAAACGATTGACACAGCTCTAACTTCGTGGTCACGGGATAAGACTGACGTTTGATTGATGTTGTTTAAGTTATTGGTTTTTAGCTCTCGCTCTCAAGTAGTACCGGTGCGTAGATGTTGATGCACTTGGATTGCTTGTGGCTGGTGGTGGTCTATTCGTTCTAGATTGTTGTTGCGTTGAGTCGATGTATTTTTGGACACATGCAAAGCTCACGACATCGGCTATAGGTTTTTTGATTTGCTTTACTATGGTTTTGCTTATGAGAGGATCCCACGTTGGCGATAATTTAAAGCTAGAATCTCTATTGAAATTTGTATGTTTCTTAATTTCAATTGCTTCTCTGACGATTCTTGGTACATAAAATCTTTCATTTGCGATTGATCTAGCTTGTTCAAAACGTATAAAGTGATCTTCGTTGTAGGCCAGATGTTCACATATTGCCGATTTTGTGACAGCGTTGTTTTGGATAGCTTTGATATTTTCGTTTAAACGCTTTTTAATACCTCTTTTCGTTTCACCAATATAAAAAGACCCACAGCTACAGAGAACAGAGTATACACCAGGATTTTGGAGTTGGAGAATTTTGTCCTTGGGCGATCTTAAAAATTGACGAACCTTAGTTGGCGGTTTAAAGATGGTTTTAACATCATATTTTTGTAGGATTCGCCCAATTCCATCCGTTATGCCTTTGATATAGGGCAAAAAGGCCCTTTTTTCCAATGCTGGTGGTAGCGAATGTTTCTGTGAGCTGGGTTTGGGTTTTCAGGTTCTCTGTTTGGAATTGTTGCCATTCTTTTTAAGTGCAATGTCTATATCCATCAACTCTTGCTTGAGGTTTTCGGGGTCACAAATTTTGTGAGCACGGTTCACGAGAGCCGAAACAACCGATGGCAAGTTGGCTGTGTGATGATGTGATGTAGCATGTAAATATCTATCCGTATGAGTGTCTTTCCGTCAATCAGATTGAGTGTCGATCTTAAGCTCATAGCGGCCGGACGTCGGGTCGAGGTGCGCGCATATCAATTAAACAAAAGTCAAAAAAAAAAAATTATTGCGCATTGTTATCGCGAGTGTTAAAAAAAAAATTATATTACACACTCGTTTGAGAAATTGGCAAAACCCCCTCGCGTGTGCTGTAAAGATAATAACAATATCCACTTGCGTCGTTGGAAGACGATAAGATGCCCATTCGCGCTGTGAAAGAAAAAAAAAAAAAAAAATAATTCACACTTGCATAACAAATTAAATTATCCTCCTATCTGTCCCAACCCTTTGTGCTTAGCTTAACTGCCTCTTTCTTATCTACTGTAGGCATCGTATGCTTGCGGTAAATAGATAAGGGCATCTGAGTTTGTCCTATTGTGCTGAATATTTAAATTGATTTTTTGTATGCAAGCTGTCTTATGGGCATAACACCTAAGACAGTTTGATTATTACAGAGATTAATTTTGATTTTCACTGCATGGTTCGACTTATTCAGAATTGTGTTTTGTGTGTAAGTATTTTTAAATGGTAAGTGATTTTTGTGTCGTGTATTCCAATGTTCGTGGTATTAGAAAGAATTTCTTTCACCTGTACGTCTACACTGTTCAATACAGGCCAGCTGTTTTGGCATTAAGTGAAACCCAGGTTGGAGTAAATACTGATTTATCAGAATTTACTCTACATGGGTATAGCTTGGTGCCATTACTCTTTTCCCATCATGGTCTCGTGGTCTATGTTAGAAATGATATTGCTTGCCAGAGCCTTCCCCAATATGGGCAATGTTCCAACACGGACTTTAACTTCTTGTGGCTCAAATTCACTGTCCGCAAGCATGTCATTCATTATTGTTTTATTTACAGGAGTCCAAATCTCGACAGCAATTCGACTTGTAACGAATTTGATGCGCTGTCAGATTCTATCTCGAAAATTGTTTCCCTTTGTCCTCGCACTGAAATCGTTATTGCGGGCGATTTCAATGTACACAATTCCAATTGGCTCCGCTATTCTGGTCAGACAACACCCGAAGGAAGGTATGTCGAGCTCTTTGCCGGGTTACATCACCTTACCCAGCTGATCGATGTGCCAACGCGTATACCGGATGTTGCTGGGCAAGCCGCCCATACTCTTGACTTGTTTCTTACTTCTCACCCTGATAAATATACCATTAGTGTAACTTCTCCATTTGGCACTTCAGACCATTGTGTCATTTCAGCTAATTTCTCATCCTCCACCCATCCAGTTAAAGAAAAACTTCCCACCAGGACCGTTTGGCAATACGAGAAAGCCAACTGGGACGGCCTGAATATTTTTTTCCGAAACTTTAACTGGTCACTATGCTTCCTCGATAGTGACATTGATGCCAGTGCTGAAATGATCACAAATGTGATTCTTCTAGGGATGCGTGCTTTTATTCCCAACAGAGTAAAAAGCATCAAACCTAAAGAAAAGTCTTGGTTTAATTCTGAGTGTAAAGAAGCTATCAGGCTCAAAGAAGTAAGTTTCCGTTCCTACAAAGCCAACCCTACAGAGGAAAATCGGAAAAAGCACAAACAAGCAAGAAACTCATGCAACTCCGTTATTGAAAGAACCAAATTTTTGCATGACCAAAAATTACGGCAAAAAATTCTGCAGTGTCCCAAAGGCAGTAAAAATTTTTGGTCATTTGTAAAAAATATTAAAAACTCCTCAACATCTTCGGTTCCAACGCTCATCGACAATAACAAACCAATTGTTTACTCTTCAGAGAAGGCAAACTTGCTCGCCGCCCATTTCGCTGCCAGCTCCACGCTGCCGCATAGCAACGTTGCCCCTCCTGTACTTGAGAATGTAAATTTTTCCATGGGACAGATTTTTTTCCGCACTCGTACAGTAGCAAGAGTTCTCAAAGATCTCGATATACACAAATCCGCTGGCCCGGATGGTATACCCCCGATTATTCTGAAGAGGTGTTCTTCCACACTGGCAAAGCCACTGCGTAAGCTTTTCCATCGCTCCTACTGTTCTGGAATCTTTCCTAGAAGATGGAAAACAGCATTTGTCCAGCCTGTCCCTAAGAAAGGTGACCCATCCTCCCCCTCCTCCTACCGACCCATAGCACTGACATCCCTTCTTTCTAAGGTCATGGAAACACTGATTAACCGTCAGCTTAAGGAATATCTCGAAGATCGTAAGCTTCTCCATGACCGTCAGTATGGCTTCCGCAGCAACCGTTCCACTGGTGATCTGATGGCATATCTCACCGAACAGTGGAACAAATCTTTACATCGCTTTGGTGAAAGTAAGATTATTGCTCTTGATATCTCCAAGGCATTTGATAGAGTTTGGCATGAAGCTCTCTTATCGAAAATGCGTGCTTTTGGGATCGATAATACTCTTGTTCGTTGGATTAGAAGCTATCTTCTGGACCGTTCAATACAAGTTGTATTGGACGGATTCAAGTCTGATTCCCATAAAATAAATGCTGGTGTGCCCCAGGGCTCTGTTCTGTCTCCGACTCTTTTCCTCATTTTTATAAATGATCTTCTGTCTGTTACTTCTAATCCACTTAACTGTTTTGCTGACGACTCTACCCTCAGCTTTTCATATTCGTTCGATAATTCACGTCCTTCGCCTTCGGACGTACAATTGCAACGGTGCCGTATGTCAAGCTCATTAAACTCCGATTTATACAGCATTGTCAAATGGGGTAATAGAAATCGTGTGGAGTTTAATGCTTCGAAAACTCAATGCTGTCTTCTGTCGTTAAAGCTAAACATTCCCCCAATGCTATTGTCCATGAATGGCACTTACATCGAAGAAACCGAAAAGCTCTCAGTACTCGGTATGTGTGTCAACGACGACCTCCGTTGGAACGACCATATATTTGAGATCGCTAAGAATGCTGCAA
This sequence comes from Platycheirus rosarum, assembly GCA_963971375.1. NCBI lineage: Eukaryota > Metazoa > Arthropoda > Insecta > Diptera > Syrphidae > Platycheirus > Platycheirus rosarum. The sequence goes on along the minus strand of OZ020510.1, from coordinate 1,799,251 downwards.
AGTGCTTAGGTTTTCTGTATCGGTGTAAGAAGTATTTTTCCCCATCTGATCTGGCTACAATTTATAAAGCGTTTATACGCCCTAAACTCGAGTACAACTCCCACCTGTGGGCAGGTGCTTCACAATCATCGCTTCACCTGCTTGATAGAATACAAAATCGAGCGTTAAGATTGATAGGAAATAGAACTGCCGCTGAAACATTTGCCCCTCTCGAACACCGACGCAATGTTTCATGTCTTTCCTTATTTTATCGGTTCTTTTATAAAAAATGTTCACTCGAGGTAGCCAGCTGCATTCCTCCCGTTAAAAGTTTCGCCCGTAATACTCGTCTTGCTAGGAATGCCCATCAGTTCACCCTTGAGCCCAATTTCGGACGTACCGTGAAATATAGAGATTCTTTTTTTAGCCGTACAACACGACTTTGGAATGGTTTACCCGGCGAGATTTTCCCTTGCCATTTCAACATGCAAACATTCAAAACCAATGTTAATCGACACCTCCTATCTCTCCCCTCCCTATCTTCCTAATGCCCGCGCAGTGTGTTACATTAAAAGGGAAACAAATAGTCCCTTGTGCGCGCGTTAATTATAAAAAAAAAAAAAAAAAAAAAAATCACGTTGCGATCGATGCAAGACACGCCTCCAGTATCTTGGATGTTCGCACCTTCCGAGCAGCTAACATTGACTCGGATCACTACCTTGTTGCAGCAAAGGTAAGAATGCGAATAACCCGAACTCCACAACAACGGAGTAATACTGTGAGGAAGTATGACGTCGGAAAGCTGCAATCGCAAGAAACCGCCAGAACCTATGCCGATCGAATATCCCGTAACCTCTCAAGAAATCCAGTACCGCCAGCATCAAGTGCCGAAGATCAGTGGCAACACTGCCAACAAGCCATCAGAGATGCCGCAACTGATGTGCTAGGTTTCACCAGACCACCACCACGAAACCTTTGGTTTGATGACGAATGCAGGCAGGCCCATGCAGCCAAACAAGAGGCATATAAAGCGACGCTTCAAAGAAAGACGAGAGCTGCTCGCGAGCTTTACGAGCAGAAAAGACGGGAAGAACACCGGCTTCTCCAAAAGAAAAAGAGAGAGCATGAGAAGCGCGCGATCGAAGATATTGAGAGATGCTACTCCAGGAACAACGTGCGGAAGTTTTACCAACAGGTAAAAAGAACATGCCAAGGAAAAAAATCCCGCAATATCTAAACTAAAAAACAACAAAGCTGCTGGACCCGACGGATTACCCGCCGAACTTTTTAAAGCGGCCGGAGATGACCTGGTGGAGTGCATACACCAACTCATCTCTAAAGTTTGGTCAGAAGAAAGTATGCCTGATGAATGGAACCTCAGCATCGTTTGCCCGATTCACAAGAAAGGAGACCCTCTAAACTGCGCCAACTATAGAGGAATAAGTCTCCTGAATATCGCCTACAAGATCCTCTCTGCCGTACTATGTGAACGCCTGAAACCTTTCGTCAGCAAGCTGATTGGCCCCTATCAGTGTGGTTTCAGACCAGGAAAGTCCACAATCGATCAAATGTTCACGCTACGGCAGATCCTGGAAACCACCCAAGAATTCCAAATCGATACCCACCACCTCTTTATCGATTTTAAGGCCGCGTACGATAGCATTTATAGAGACGAGCTATACAGAGCCATGTCAGGTTTTGGCATTCCCACAAAACTCGTCCGACTGTGCAGGATGACGATGGAGAACTCTCGCTGCTCCGTCAAGGTTGGTTCTGACCTCACAGAAGCTTTTGACGTCAAAAAAGGATTCCGACAAGGTGATGCGCTATCGTGCGATTTCTTCAACTTAATACTTGAAAAAATTATAAGAAACTCGCATATCAATTGTAGTGGGACAATTTTTTTCAAGTCTGTGCAATTGCTAGCATACGCTGACGACATAGACATCATTGGCAGAACTCGGCGAGCTGTCACTGGAACGTTTGCTAGCATTGAAGCTGAAGCGGCTAAGATGGGACTAGCAGTCAATGAGGCCAAAACGAAGTACCTGCTGTCCACAAAAAGGGACACACAACACCGGCGGATTGGACAAAACATCATAATAGACAGGTAGTTAGGGACTTTGTGTACCTCGGATCCGCTATAACATCTGACAACAACATCTCGTCAGAAATAAAGCGAAGAATTACTCTTGCCAATCGCTGTTTCTATGGGCTAGGAAGGCAATTGAGTAGCGGATGTAGATATCCTTAGTCGTTTCGAGCGTAAGATTCTTCGGTAGATTTTTGGCCCTATCTGCGTTAACGGGCTTTGGAGGAGAAGGTTCAACCAAGAACTATAGGAGCTGTACAGCGACATTGACCTGGTCAAAAAAATACGCATATCACGTTTAAGATGGCTAGGTCATGTAGAGCGAATGGACAACAATGCTCTGGCTCGCAGGATCTTCGATTCCATCCCAGAGGGTAGACGCAGTCAAGGAAGACCTCGCCTTAGGTGGCGCGCTCAAGTGGAGGACGACCTCAACCAACTTGGAGCGCGAAACTGGAGGCAGCTAGCCAAAGACCGGGCTGGCTGAAGAGGCATGTTGGTTGAGGCCCGGGTTCGTCCCGAACTGTAGCGCCACCTAAGTAAGTAAGTAAGTATAAGTGTCTTTCCGGAACACCGTGTGGCCGATCGCGCCATCTTGCTTTCTTATGACTTTAACGTCTAGGAAAGCCAAAGAGTTTTCTTGTTCTCTTTTCATTGTAAATTTAACTTTTTCGTGGATGAAATTAAGATGAATCCGTTCCGAATATGTTCCGAGTTTCTTACTATTGCTCAAACTCAATAGTAAGAAACTCGGAATTTCAATAAGTGGCTCAAGCTTAAAGGTTAATTCTTTAGGTAACAAGTATGTTGGTGAATCTATTTGGCTGACGATGGGTCTTAACGGTACATTTTCTTTATGTACCTTAGGAGGGCCGTAAACTCTTGGTGCTTGCGGACATGACGGTATTAAATTCTGATTTTGTAAAACAGATTTACTGTCATTTACAATCTGTCGAACTTTTTTAAGCACTCTTGATGTTGGAACATACGTTAATTCTTTGTAAGTAAGTTCATCACTTAGCAGAGAAAGGATTTTAGCATCATATTCTTTGGAGTTAAGAATAACTGTACAGTTTCCTTTATCTGCAGGTAAAACAATAATTTCTTTGTCCTTTCTAAGTTTTTCAAGGGCTTTTCTTTCAAGGAGAGTAATGTTTTGTTCAATCTTTTTGCCTTTCATCAATCAAACGTCAGTCTCATCCCGTGACCACGAAGTATGAAACTTCTTCGAAACGTCGGGTAGAAAGAAATAAGAAAATATTTCTTATAACGCGGTAAGTTCCGAAAATACAAAACTTTATCTAATATGAATATCGTCCGCGAAAATAAAAACCTAAAATTCTAGCGTAGTTCCGTTTAGTATTATGGAGGGAAAATATGACAAATCTAGCTCTTTTCTAGAAATAACTAGACATTTACATTTGTTCGGATTGAGAACCAACCCGTTACTCAAAGCCCAATTGGATATCTTATTTTAATTCTTGATTAAGAATGGAAGCGCAGTTTTTTATTAGTCCTAAAGGACAACTTCTCTAGATTTGAATATCGTCGGCCTGGGTTATGATGAACGCTACTTCATTTATGTACAACGAGAAAAGAAGTGGGGACAAAATTGATCCTTGGGGAACTCCTTGTTGTATAGGTAGGAACTGTGATAAACTATTATTCAAACATACGGCCTGCTTTCTATGGCTAAGAAACGATGAAATGAGTTTAATAGCGACAGAGGATAAATTAAATTTTTGACGTAATTTATGTAAAAGAACAAATTGATTTACCATGTCAAACGTTTTAGAGAAATCTAAAAGGATTAGATTTGTCGAGATCAACCCTTATGTCTTCAATTACCTTTATAAGGGCGGAGGTGCAGCTATGGTGTGAACGAAAACCTGACTGAATTGAGATGGGTCTGAATTCATCACATAACGAGTTTTTAGGAATTGGAATTATTTTAGCCGTTTTCCACTGTTGGGGAAAGATTTCCGGGGGTGAGGACAGAATTAAATACATGGCTAAAATAAGGAAGAAGGAATGGTAACACAGCCTTTAAAAAGATTGGATTTAACTCATCAACTCCTACCGCAGTGGATTTCAGGGCAATAAAACTTTCTACCACATCCATGCAGCTCACACAGGAAAAGCTGAATTGCACATCTGTGGGTTGAGTGGGTAAGCTATTGAGAGGTTCGTATTCTCTTGGAGCTATCGAAGAAGGTGCAGCTGCAAATTTCAGATTGAGTTCGTCCTTATTTAAATCATTTGGAAAATTCGATCTTTGCTTCCCTATTCCTAGTTTTCGCAGATTATCCCAGAGTTTGCGACCTTTAGATTTGGTGTTTAGATGATTGGAGTAAAATTAACCTTGGCACGTCTTATCTCTTGGACGACCTTGTTTCGTACGCTGTATGAAGTTCTTCAACACGAAAATGTATCCATCGTCGATAAGATAGATCTCGCTGCTTCATCAGTTCTTTGATTCTACCTGTGAACCATGGTTTAAAATCACTAGTTTTATTTTTTGTTTTTAAAGGAACATATAGATTGAATAAAAGATTTAGTTTAGTGTTTAAAAATTCAACTTGATCGTCAGGCAAAGGCAGAAGATAGATGTCACTCCATGCTATCGAATTAATATGGTTTACGAGGGATGGGGTGTGAATATTTTTGAAGTCCCTAAACTAGATTCTGGAACTATGGGGGCTGATATTTGTGTTGAAGTCATAAGTCAAGAATAAAAGATCGTGTCTTGAAAACGCAGGAGCTATAAGTTGGTCATAGAGAAGAACTCCATCGGTTTCACTTACATAGAAATGGTCTAATAACGTGCTGGAAGACTGGGTAAAATGTGTTGGGGTTGATAAATTAACTGAGTATAAGTCAAAGGAATTCATATTTTCACACAGCCTTCTATCAGTTAAAAGATCACTATTGAAGTCACCGGTTATTATAATGTTTGGAGAAATGACTGTGATTTCGCCTATAACTGCATAAAGGATTTGAATAAGAAACTTCCTTGTAATGTTTTTTCGGGTATGTCTCATAAAATCGGAAAAAAACGTAAAATATAAAATAATGTCTTACAACCGCGAAAGCCTTGAAACAAGCCTAAATAAAGTTATAAAAAACTTTCTGTTCTGCAGATTTTATGACAGAAATATGAAAAAAAATGTATTCTTAAATGTACCTTCTGCCTCTCATTGTCGACGACAACCCGCATCCTTGCAACATTTTGCTTCATTCGTTCAATTAAACGCCATTATATTTCAAGACTTTCTTCCCCCATTCCAGAGCGAAATCTCGCTCCAGTTAACGTTTCGGTAAATGGACACGAATTCTTTGAATGCATGCATTCCAGATTCCACCCAACCGTCCATCTTCATCCATCCATCCGACCGTTGAAGGCCACAAGTGCACATTGTGTGTGCCAAAGTTGGTATGCAATTCTCGCATAAAGTGAACATTCGCATATGACGTGACGAGGAGGAACGTGTTGAATGCACTCATTTGTTTACGCAATTCACTTTGCCCTTCTCGAGAAACTCTCAACTGAATCCACCAACAAATAATATATTCGCACGGAATGTCTACAGACAGGTGGTTCCGTATAAAACGAGCACTTTTAACCTTATTGCACATCGTAGCTCCCATTTTGATGTCCTGTATGGCCCACTATTGTAAAATAAGCTTCCGGCATTCTTTTTGAAATTGATTTTTCATCCAAACAATATTTTTTTAATTAAAAAAATTGAAAAAAATAAATAAAAATGAAGGAAGCATAAAAAACATTTATTTTTCCAAGGAATAAATTAAAAACAATGCCTGAAACGAAAACTCAAATGGATGGGGATGTCAACCCTTCACATAAGAAAAGTTATAGAATTTGCTTTGATTAGAACACACGAACCGCGATATATACATTTCCGCTCAGCACGTTCTTTTTAATTACAAACCAAACTTCCGACTGCCAACTTAACCACAATCAAAATTCACATCCCCAAATGAGCCCTAACTCACATACATTTATTCATTAACCAAATCCTCCTCCATAGCTAGTACTTACATATTCATTTCATTTCATTGAATGAGCTTAATAGCTGCTCCTCCAGAGAGAGAGCTCTTCAAATCCATTATTTAAGTCCTAAATCACCACAAGCCGCAGCCCTTCATCATTACAACCACCACACGGTGTGTCAACGTCAGTCAAACCAGCCGATACACACTAGAGCTTACCCTTGCTCCTGGATGGCTTCCGAGCCGAAGTTCCAATCGAAATAATATCCTTTGCACCGGAAAAGCAGCTCTCCGTGGCGTGTGGTGGTGTATATACGACACAATGACGGCAGATAATTACGAAAATGTTGCAGTAAGCCACAATATCGCGAGTCCCATGTGGGATTGGAATCCACTTCCACTTCCACTTCTACTTCCACTTCCTACCCGTGGCATCGCATCGTTTGAATAACTCTTTGAATCTGCACAATCAGGTCCTCCCTTATTCACAATGCAACTGATAAATAATTTCAACGCAGCATATCCTTGAATCGCGTACATTTATTTACGTATGTATTGTATATGTATGAAAAACTTTCAAACGTAATTCATCAATTGATGACCATGGTAATGGCGTTGCTACAGAAAATGAAAATTAAAAGAAAATTTTCTAAAAGCCAGAATTCAGTCGCACAGAGTTGTTTAAGTGAATGACCTTGAAATATTGTTTTTGGAAGCAGTTGATGGAGTTACCTATTAGATTAGCATCTATACACATAAATAAATATCAAAATAACATCTTTTACAAAATGCATTTGAAAGTATATACATATACAGTACTTATAATGAAAACACAATTTTTAAAATTTTTGTCTGTTTGTTCCGGGTAATCTCAGGAACGGCTGCACCGATTTTGACACGACTTTCACTGGCAGATTGCTGATGTTCTAGGGAGTAACATAGGCTATTTAAATTATTCACTAGGTGGCGCCGGGTGTTTTTTTTTTTTTTTTTGGAAAATTCTTATTTATGGACCGATTTTGACGGGATTTTCACAGGCAGAATGCTGATATTGTAAGGATTAAATTAAGGCTATTTCATTTAAACTTAGCTGGCGGTAGGGTTTTTTTTCGAATATTCTTATTTATGCCTCGATTTTGACGGGACTTTCACAAGCATATAGCTGATGCTGTGAGGTGTAACTTAAGCTATTTTAATCACCAGTTGGTGCCGCTAGAAGTAGATGGTTCGTTTTTTTGAAAATATATGGTATACCCGAGCCACGCCGGGTGGGTAAGCTAGTCAAAAATAATTATAAAATTTTAAACATGCGTTAAGGGCCAACTATGCATAAACAATATATTAATACTATGTATAGATATGTGGTTTCATTCATTTCATTTCATTGAAAACTCTATTTGAAAAACCCTTAACACCGAGAAATGAAATGGTCCTATCAATAAGCCGCCTAGATCGTGTGGCTTAATACTTGTTTTTGTATTTATATCATATGAATCTTGTTTACGCGTAGATAAAATAATATATTTTAGTTGTGAAACAATATAAACAAGGTTAAATTTAAATTAAATTCAGATTTAAATAGTAGTAGACATTTACTTATTTACTTATTATTTACTTGAAACATAATTATGATCTTGAGTACTATTTTATTAATTTTAGAATTCAATTATTTAGTTGTGCTTAACAGCACTTGTGTGCAATAATGTTGTTTAAGTTTATCCTGAAAATCTGTAATTGCTTGAAGATCTTCTGATATAAACAGGCAGGGAATTCCAAAGTCTTATGGCGCGTATACAAAGAACTGTTTTTGAGTAACAGTGTAGTTCGAGGTCGGTGTAACAAAACTTCTGCTTCTAACTATTAGAAGATGAAAATTGAATTTTTTGAAAAAGGTATTCAGGTACTTTATTGTCTTATTTTTAAAATTCCATTCCAAGGAAGGCTATAACATAGCCAGAAATGTAAAGCGAACCTTACTGTGCTATTGATAGCAACTTTCAGCTTACGTAAGGAGTAACTATCTAAGTCACAAAAAACAGGGTAGGCATACAAAATAATTGGCAACAAAAGTGACTTAACCAGCATTACTTTAGTCTTAAAAGGAAGACAGTTTCGAATTTGATACAAAGCTCGAAGGGATCCGTAGATCTGGGAAACTGTTTTAACAATATCATTTCCCCAGGTAAGATTTTGGTTAAATGGAATACCGAGATTTTGTACACTAGTGACGTAGGGTAGCACTAATCCTTCTAAGAAAAGCAATGTTCGAGCGAACAATTAATATGGCTTGACTTTTATTGGAGTTTAACATGAGCTTATTCTTTTTTTGACCAAGAGGCTATCAAGGTAAGGTCTTCATTAATTCGCTCCGTGGCATCTTCGACTTGACCTGTGCATGTGAACGTCATCAATTTACTTTTGGACCTTACAGCATTTTAAGACTGAGGGAATGTCATTATTGAAGAGGATAAATAATAGCGGGCCCAAAATTGATCCTTGTGGCACACCGGCTTTAGTTTCAAGGAAATTAGACATTTTTTGGTTGCAGTAAACAGCTTGTGACCGACCTACCAAGTAACTTTCCATTAGTTTTATTGCTGTGTGGAGTCAAAACCGAAAAGTAGTTTTTCAGCAAGAATGAGAATTTCATGAAGGTTTTTGTGAAATCAAGCAAAACAAGTGATGTTACATGATTTTCATTAATTTCCATTCGAATGTCATCTGCCAAGCTTAAGAGCGCCGTAGTACAACTGTGCTTTGGTCTGAAACCAGATTGCCATGGTGATAAAAGGTTAAACTCATTGAGGTATGCATCAACTTGTTTGCTTATAAGTTTTTCAAAAACCTTTGAGAGAAAAGGTAGAATCGATATAGGACGATAGGATTTGTTTCCAGAGACAGGAATGATTTTGGAAATCTTCCAGGAAGACGAATATGTAGAGAAGGATAAAATGTTATTAAAAATAGATGTAATTTCAGAAAGCACCATATGAATAATAATTTTCATAAACTTTGGCTGCATTCCATCTAATCCGATCGCATTTGATTTAATTCCAGTATAACTACATTGAAAACTTCATATTCAGAAACTCTTTGGAAGCTAAAATCTCTAGAGATTAATGGTATAAGTGATTCTTCGACAACGTAAGGTATTAGATTTAGATTTAGATTTAGATTTATTTCATTTCAATTTTTTTTTACAATAGTTTACAATATAATTTACAAGGCCTGAGTGGCAATACACTGATAGATTTAAACAATGGAAACGATGGTTCCCATCTTGGTTTGAAGAGCATAACTCTGACTATCTTTTTCTGGGCTGTAATGAGAGGTTGCAGATTAGTAACGTATGCATTGCCCCAGCAAGTAACGGGTGATTTTTTTGAGGTTAGGATTTTCATGCATTAGTACTTGATAGATCACGCGGGATTTCAGACATGGTGTCAAAGAGAAAGATGCTCAGTATGCTTTGACATTTCATCATAAATAGACTTACTAACGAGCAACGCTTGCAAATTATTGAATTTTATTACCAAAATCAGTGTTCGGTTCGAAATGTGTTTCGCGCTTTACGGTCTACATAATCGACCAAGTGAGCAAACAATTAATGCGATTGTGACCAGGTTTCGCACTCAGTTTACTTTATTGGACATTAAACCAACCACACGAATGCGTACAGTGCGTACAGAAGAGAATATTGCGTCTGTTTCTGAGAGTGTTGCTGAAGACCGTGAAATGTCGATTCGTCGCCGTTCGCAGCAATTGGGTTTGTGTTATTCGACCACATGGAAGATTTTACGCAAAGATCTTGGTGTAAAACCGTATAAAATACAGCTCGTGCAAGAACTGAAGCCGAACGATCTGCCACAACGTCGAATTTTCAGTGAATGGGCCCTAGAAAAGTTGGCAGAAAATCCGCTTTTTTATCGACAAATTTTGTTCAGCGATGAGGCTCATTTCTGGTTGAATGGCTACGTAAATAAGCAAAATTGCCGCATTTGGAGTGAAGAGCAACCAGAAGCCGTTCAAGAACTGCCCATGCATCCCGAAAAATGCACTGTTTGGTGTGGTTTGTACGCTGGTGGAATCATTGGACCGTATTTTTTCAAAGATGCTGTTGGACGCAACGTTACGGTGAATGGCGATCGCTATCGTTCGATGCTAACAAACTTTTTGTTGCCAAAAATGGAAGAACTGAACTTGGTTGACATGTGGTTTCAACAAGATGGCGCTACATGCCACACAGCTCGCGATTCTATGGCCATTTTGAGGGAAAACTTCGGAGAACAATTCATCTCAAGAAATGGACCGGTAAGTTGGCCACCAAGATCATGCGATTTGACGCCTTTAGATTATTTTTTGTGGGGCTACGTCAAGTCTAAAGTCTACAGAAATAAGCCAGCAACTATTCCAGCTTTGGAAGACAACATTTCCGAAGAAATTCGGGCTATTCCGGGGCGAAATGCTCGAAAAAGTTGCCCAAAATTGGACTTTCCGAATGGACCACCTAAGACGCAGCCGCGGTCAACATTTAAATGATATTATCTTCAAAAAGTAAATGTCATGGACCAATCTAACGTTTCAAATAAAGAACCGATGAGATTTTGCAAATTTTATGCGTTTTTTAAAAAAAAAATTCTCAAGCTCTTAAAAAATCACCCGTTAATACCATATTCTAGACGAGAGTTGACTAACCCATACTAAATTGAAGTAAGTAAGTTTGGTGGAACTAACTTACGCAGGTGAAATATTTTGTTTAAAGCAAAATAAATACTTTGTTTAATAGTTCCTATATGTGACTTCCAGTTAAATTTACTATCTATAGTTACTCCCATGTATTTAAATTCTGAAACAGATTCGAGTTGCATACAGGAATCATTGCAGTTTTGATCATGTAGACCCACCCCTTGTATAAAAAACTGGTTACTTAACGAGAAGCACATTACCTGGGATTTGCTACTAAGCACCAATTGGTGATACTGGAACCAGCATGTTAGGGTAGATAGGTCAGTATTCATCAAGATTTGTAAGTCCTCTTGAAGGGGAGCAGCATAGATTAGAGCCAGAAGCTTAAAAATTGAGTTTATATAAATAAGAAAGAATAATGGTCCAATAACTGACCCTTGAGGAACCCCTACATCTAAACAGAACATTGAATCACTCATTGTAGCATTAACACGAGCTAGTTGCTTTCTTTTCTGAAGATAGGATGAAAACCAGTTCAAGATGTTGTCTCTGAAGCCATATCTGTAGAGTATCTTTAATAACAATTTGTGATCAACTAGGTCAAAAGCCTTTGTTCTTAGATCTTAGGATAGAGATCACTTGAATTATTTCGGTTTCGGTCACTTCTCCAAAGAAGAACGACGACAAAGTTTCATTTACAAGAAATGATTCAAGATGTGCATTTTCAAAAGAGAAATTTGATCTCTGGCTTTCCACTACATTTTTGAAGAAGTTATTTAAATTATTTGCGATATCGACATCACTTTCTGAAACAATACTGTCAGAAAATCTAATATTTTTCACACGTTTGTCTTCGTTTTTTTTTTACCTAACAGATCATTTACAATGTTCCATTGCTGCTTGGGGTTGAACCTATTTTCATTGAATTTTTGATTAAAATAAGTTTTTTTTTGTTTGTTGATAAGCTCATGAATATCCTTTTGCATATTTTTATAAGCATTTTTATACGAGGTAAATGTAAACTTTTTTTAATCCTAGAATAGTAAGTATTTGTTGCATATATTTTATCACAGAGGGTTTTAGTCATCCATGGTTTAATCAGTTTGTGTTTAGTTTTTTGTTTTACGATCTTGCTAGCAGATACATGAGCAGATAGAATATTTATAAAATTATTATAACCATTTGACGGACAAAAACAACTATATACAGCATGCCAACTTTCCCTGGATAAGCTCTCATTCAACAAAGGGTAATTAATTTCTTGATAGGTTTGAGTACTAAAATGCTCATATCCTCGCTCAGAATTGCTAAATATATCCAAGAGGGATAAACCAGTAGCATAATGGTCTGTTATGCCCCATTCAAGTAGGATTGGGCGAATATTATTAAGGTTTTTAGTTCGAATAAAAATATGGTCAATACATGTTTTACTAACTGGTGTTACTCTCGTTGGTAAGTTTATTAAAGATTCAAAACGCAGTGAGGATAAAAGAAGAAGATAGTAATCGCAACCAGTTGGAAAACCACTAAAAAATAATATAACTCAAATTTCGTTTAAAAATTAAATATAAATTCTTTTTTGTTCGTTGATTCAATAATTTCTTGAATTTTCCGACTGGCTTCGTTGAGACATTTTTAGACCCAAACATAAAGGAGTTGAACGTTCAATTGAAATTCAACAGAATCTACGGTTCACTTACTTTTTAAAAGATTAAACCATATTTAATACAAAAATTCCAATTTTGTGTTTTTTTTTGGCTCCAATACGTACTCCTTTATTTGCAACAAATAAAAAGAAACCCCCAAGTCTAACGTCCGCCGCATATAATATTGTTGCTGCAAGCAACAGTAGCTACGAATCGACTTTGCGGAGGGCATTGGGCATACCTCGCCCGCCCCAATTCCATTCCAACTGCGGATTTGTTTTCGGACGCCTCAAAGGGTTGTTCAAATTAGTATGATATTGCCAATTATGCGTGACCACAGCGTACAATAAACAATGCTTCGTTCTCTCTGCTTGTTTGCTTGTTTATTTACCCAAGTTGCAAGGGTTTGAGGCAGGTTGGCCATGTGACGATAAAGTATAGCCTTTGCCATGCAACATGCAACAACGGTATACACACACCTATTCAATATTATATAGTGATGGCTTCCGGTGTGTTGAAATTAATATGTTGCCCTAGCGCAGAGCTATATCTTTTACATGTAGGTACCTACCTAGCTATATTAAATTCAACCTCGAAACGGCAGACTTTCGCCAATTTACGGGTTGTAAGTCGCACAGCATGTAATAATGAGATCAATAAGCGGGGTGGGTAGGTAGTCTTTGGAATTGTGTACTTCCTTATCAAGGTTTTTCATTCAAAAATAATTTGGTTTGATGTTATGTTGCATGCAACGGGTATTTAATGGAGTTTTGGTTAATTCTGAGTGTAAAGAAATTATCAGACTCAAAGAAGTAAGTTTCCGATCCTACAAAGCTAAATCTACAGGGGAAAATCGGAAAAAAGCACAAACAAGCCACATGCAACACCGTTGTTGAAAGAACCAAATTTTTACATTATCAAAATCTACGTAAAAAAATTCTGCAATGTCCCAAAGGCAGTACAAATTTTTGGTCATTTGTAAGAAATATTAAAAAACTCTTCAACATCTTCGGTTCCTCAGCTCATCGACAATAACAAACCAATTTACCAGTTTACTCTTATGAGAAGGGAAACTTGCTCGCAGCCCATTTCGCTGCCCTTCTCCTTATTTGAGAGTAACTCCATAATTTTTGATCTGGCTTCAATATACAAGGTGGGCAAAAAGAAATCACCCTATTGGAAGATGCTCTCATTTTTGCAAATGGCCGCCAATGTCAAATCTGTTTTGACATTTGTGGACTAGACAGATGCAGAATACAAGTGAATAAGCCATGGAGCGATACATGAACCGACATGAACCGATATTCTGAAAGCGGCGTTCCCGGGTCACTTCATCTCTCATTTTGGTGATTTGCACTGGCCCGAAAGATCGCCCGATTTAACCGTTTCAGACTTTATTTTGGGGTTTTTTGAAGTCCCGTGTTTACGTGAACAAGCCCGAGACTCTGGAAGCCCTCAAGGAGAACATTCGACTGGAGTGCGAGAATATGTCGCCCGAAGTTCTCGCTGAAGTGATGAAAAATACCGTATGGCAATCAATTGTGACGGCGCCCATTTGGCCGATATCATCTTCTCGACTTGACCATCACAACTCTAAGGGTTAAATAAACATAATCAAAAAACAGAACCGAAGTTTTTCATTTAGAAAAAAAGAGAGCCAAACAATATCGGATGGATGACCCACCCTGTATAAAGCGTTTATACGCCCTTAACTCAAGTATAACTCCCACCTCTAGGCAGGTCCTTCGCAAACATCGCTTCACTTGCTCGAAAGAATACACAATAGCGTCAAGATTAAGATTAATAGGAAATAGAAATGTCTCTGAAACAATTGTCTCTCTCGATCATCGACGCAATGTTTCTTATTTTATCATTTCTTTTATAAAAAATGTTTCTCGAAGTAATCAGCTGCATTCCTCCCGTAATATTCGTCTCGCAAGGAATGCTCATCAGTTCACCCTGGAGCCCAATTTCGGACGTACCGTGAAATATAGGGATTCTTTTTTTAGCCGAACAACACGAATTTGGAATAGTTTACCCGGCGAGATTTTCCCTTGCCATTTCGATTTACAATCATTTAAACCGATGTTAGTTGGCACCTCTTCCTCTTCTTTCTAATGCTCGCGTAGTCTTTCTCCTTTTAATAATGATATAATTAACGTTTCCAAAAAAGTCAGCGTGATCCTTAAATTCCAATAAAACTCTTCTTAAAGTAAAATTCAACGATTGTACCAGCTCATACAGCATAATTGCGAGGCTCTTCCTCACCTTAGCCGCACCAAACACAAATTTTCGAAGCAAATATGCTTGTTTCCTGAGCCATTTGTTCCACGTGTGGTAAATTTATTTGTAACCGTAATACATGTCCTTGTATTCTCAAGCTCTGGCAAAGAGAGTTTCATAACAAAAATCCAGCCGTGAGGAATACCATCTCCCAACGGAATTTCAATTCCGCCCCATTTACCTAAACATGGTTTCGGTGTTTGCCCGACTCGTCCTCTTTGACATTTCCAAGATGCTCCAAATGTTGTTTCATGGACTTAATGCTGCCGAAGGTGGGCGCATCTGCCCTAATTGCTTCTCCACTTTCATTTGTAGGGATTTAAAGTGCATATGGAATCCCTTATCCTAACAGTCCACCAGAGAGGACCAAAAAACACACAGGTACATTATTTTAAGACACAAACGCCCAATTACACCCTCCATATTGATCCACTTCCGTTGTGGAAGCTTTTGTCTGCCATCATTAATGGCGAGGTTAGGAACACGCACGAACATACTCACTCGGTAGTCCTGTGGGTTCAATTAAATCCTGTGATTGTTTGCCGGGCTTGGGTTTCTGGTGTAAGCAGTAAAAACACAACTCTTCTGTGCGACGCGAGTGTTTACCTTTTTACAGCACCTGCATCATCAAGGTGTTCACGGTGCTTATACGTTTGGAGGAGGGGGTGAGTGTTCTTAGAAGTAAGTTAAATAAAAACAACCCTCGAACTTCTGTTCCATTAGGGAGACATGAGTCGCTCCCCTGTGTCGATGAATAAAAGTAGGTGGGGGGAGTATATTGACGTTTAATTCTGCTCCAGCAGCGAACAAGGTTAATTCTCTATGATTTAGCATGTTCCACATTTCCGGAGATTAAGCTATCATCCGGTTGGTAACTGGATTTATCATTGCTCCCTGCATGCCTGCTGTATCCACCGGGGGTGGCAACGGTGAAAATGAAGCATTTTTTGTGTATTTCTCGGGAGAAAAATACTTTCGGGTTCATTAGAGTGTGCTTTCGTGTGATTGTTTCGTTAGATGGTGACGAAGACGCGATGCGATGGTGAGATGAAGTGTAAACGAAAAGACTTCGAGAACGTTTTTCTGGAATGCTAGAATAATTTGTAAAGTAATTGGTGATGGTTTCTTATCCAATTAAAACGAATATGAAATTGGTTGGATTACCAAAGCTTAAGCGATCAGCGTCGGAAATTGAATTTCAGGAAATTAAAGAAGTTTTTTTTTTATATCAAGCCATTAGAAGTTTGGGGAAAGTGAAATTAGGTCCTTGGGGTTTTGAAGATTTGAATGACTTAACAGATAGAAAATGAAATTAAGAAATAAAGGAAGTTATCAAAAGTGTTTTAACAGGAACTAATGAATCCATTTAGATGAAACTTCATAATATTTGGGTTTTGGAAGAAGCTCTACGCCTTAACCTGAGTCAAAAATCAAGTTAGACTCATTTTGGATGGAGCGACCAGGAAAAGGGAGATCTCCGACTGCTTAATGGTTCAAAGCGAAGGATCTTTTGAAATACCGTTGCGTCGTCTGTGATCCAAAAATGTCCCCTAAACTGAAAGGAAGGCTCAACATCTACATAACAGTTATTCGACCAGCGTTTACATTAGGGGCACAATGTTGTCCAAAGATGCTTCCACATAAAGAATACCATCTTGGATTAAATACAGAATGACCAATTTAGTAGGTACTACCATGAAGAGTGAAAATGGACAGAGTTTTCTACCTTTCAATTTTCTCAAAACCGTGCAGTTAGTCGTTGGAAGCCTGAAAACAGTAAAAACATCCTTACTCCCACATATACGATTTTCACACCCAAGTCTCCCCTAAAGAAAATGTGTTTTTTTTTTTAAGTAGAAGGAGTAACCAAAAAATTAACGGTGGAGTTGAAAAGCTTAAATTTTTGACATTCAGTAACATGGAAAAACAGAACAACATCATCAAATATTTTACCTGGTTAAATAATAAAATAAAGGGTGACGCATAAAATTTGCAAAATCTCATCGGTTCTTTATTTGAAACGTTAGATTGGTCCATGACATTTACTTTTTGAAGATAATTTCATTTAAATGTTGACCGCGGCTGCGTCTTAGGTGGTCCATTCGGAAAGTCCAATTTTGGGCAAGTTTTTCGAGCATTTCGGCCGGAATAGCCCGAATTTCTTCGGAAATGTTGTCTTCCAAAGCTGGAATAGTTGCTGGCTTATTTCTGTAGACTTTAGACTTGACGTAGCCCCACAAAAAATAATCTAAAGGCGTCAAATCGCATGATCTTGGTGGCCAACTTACCGGTCCATTTCTTGAGATGAATTGTTCTCCGAAGTTTTCCCTCAAAATGGCCATAGAATCGCGAGCTGTGTGGCATGTAGTGCCATCTTGTTGAAACCACATGTCAACCAAGTTCAGTTCTTCCATTTTTGGCAACAAAAAGTTTGTTAGCATCGAACGATAGCGATCGCCATTCACCGTAACGTTGCGTCCAACAGCATCTTTGAAAAAATACGGTCCAATGATTCCACCAGCGTACAAACCACACCAAACAGTGCATTTTTCGGGATGCATGGGCAGTTCTTGAACGGCTTCTGGTTGCTCTTCACTCCAAATGCGGCAATTTTGCTTATTTACGTAGCCATTCAACCAGAAATGAGCCTCATCGCTGAACAAAATTTGTCGATAAAAAAGCGGATTTTCTGCCAACTTTTCTAAGGCCCATTCACTGAAAATTCGACGTTGTGGCAGATCGTTCGGCTTCAGTTCTTGCACGAGCTGTATTTTATACGGTTTTACACCAAGATGTTTGCGTAAAATCTTCCATGTGGTCGAATAACACAAACCCAATTGCTGCGAACGGCGACGAATCGACATTTCACGGTCTTCAGCAACACTCTCAGAAACAGACGCAATATTCTCTTCTGTACGCACTGTACGCATTCGTGTGGTTGGTTTAATGTCCAATAGAGTAAACTGAGTGCGAAACTTGGTCACAATCGCATTAATTGTTTGCTCACTTGGTCGATTATGTAGACCATAAATCGGACGTAAAGCGCGAAACACATTTCGAACCGAACACTGATTTTGGTAATAAAATTCAATGATTTGCAAGCGTTGCTCGTTAGTAAGTCTATTCATGATGGAATGTCAAAGCATACTGAGCATCTTTCTCTTTGACTCCATGTCTGAAATCCCGCGTAATCTGTAAAATACTAATGCATAAAAATCCTAACCTCAAAAAAATCACCCGTTATCATCGACGATTTGTGCTCAGTAAACAAAACTTTTAACAAACCGAGATCCAAATTTATATCAGATATACAATTCACAAAACTATCTGAACCACAAGTGAAATTATTGCATTAAGAGTCGTTCTGTTTTCCGGGACAAAAAGTTGCTTAATTTTTAATCCAGCAACTTGTCCATCTACCTACCAATTTTTATCCAAATCCGTTAGGCTGTTGATACGTGATTGCGGAACAAACATCGAAACATCCAAACACACAAACATTCATGTTTAAAGTATTAGTAGAGTAAGTAGGATAGTGGGATTAACTTCATTTGAAATAAATTTTGCTGCAAATCCAGTGCTGTGAATTCATGTTTTGTTCTATAAGATATAAGTACGTACAGCTGCGGTCAAAATAATAAAGTGTATTTTTTAAGACGTGTGGTTTTCAATCTGGCAATACCGGTTTTTGGAGTTGGTGTTTTTGACAGCTGTCACTTTATTTATGCTCAGTTTGGTTTGCCATTTTATAATGAATAGACTTATTGCGCGCTGCGTCCAATATTCGGTCGACATAATTGCCTAGCAGAGACGGTAATTCGAGCAACCATGGATCGGTTTTGCACCACGTTTATCCTAATGGATACTGCGCTTCTTCAGAAATGCCGTACACGCTATTGATGCTGTGGAACAGAGTATCAAAGAAGACCCGAATGAGTCCATCCGCAATCGCGCGCAACAATTGGAGCTGTGCCCATCCACTCTATAGAAGATTTTGCGGAAGGATCTTGGTTACAAAATCCCTTTCGTGCAAAAATTGAAACCGAACGACCATCAAGCGCATCGCACGTTTGGTGAATGAGCCCAAGTAAATATTATTCAGCGATGAAGCTCACTTTTGGTTGAATGGGTATTGGGTACGTTAATAAGCAAAATTGTCGTATTTGGAGTGATCAAAATCCACAAGCCATTGTTGAGACGCCGTTACATTCTCAAAAAGTCACTGTTTTGTGTGCTCTATGGGCAGAGGGAATCATTGGTCCATATGTCTTCAAAAATGAAGCCGGTCATTATGTTACAGTCAATAGGGGACGCTATAGAGCCTTGATTAATGCTTCTAATACTTTCTTCAACTTCTGTAATTTTACTTATAATTTACTTAAACATAAATATTTGGTCGCGTGTTGCATGAATTTTGTTTGTTATCAGCGGTGCAGTGGCATTGCTTATAGAATCAATCAGAAACAATCAGTTTTTGGAATTTTTCTACAGATCTTGATGCCCAATCCAAGCATCCCAAAACGGTTACCCGAAGGTTCAAGTCATTTGTTGATATGGGTCGGTCAACCATTTTATTAACGTCAACCCAAAATACTCAATAGAATTAAGACCAGGTAAATGCAGAGGACATTCTAATACGCTGTAAGTTCATGAAATGACTCCAGTAGTAGAAAGAAGTTTTGAAGATGATTCTGGAAAAGTAAATATTTAGGTCATTATGTTCTGAATCTTGGCGGGCCTACAATTTTTTTCTCTATGTAATAAGAATAAGCAAAGTTCTTACCATGAGTTTGATTCAGCTGTCAATTGAAGAACTATCGTTCGTCCTACCTTATTTCACACCCATTTATGTATTACATTTCGCATTCATCGCATCCACGCGTCAAGATGTCATCATCTGTTTCATTGGCACAGCCTTATGCAGATAACAAAACCAACTTCCTACCACTTACCAACAATGCCTTGTTCCCAACCCCAAATCATATTTTCCATAACGGAAAATAGATGCATCTGCATTTTGTAATATTCACAAGCAGAGGGTGGTAATTAACTTAATGCCTCAGCTGTTTACCGACTTTTCCATGTTTACCTTCGTTTATTTCTATCATAAAGGATCAGGTTTCGTTCAGTCAAAGTTAATTAAATCAAATATCAAACGAGAAAGAGGATGATCAGTTATTTTTCCACTTTTAATGCGCACCCTTGTTGGTTTTGGACTTTTCACAGGAACCTTCAGCAAACATCCCTCCTCAAAGGCAAGCAAAACCAAATTTATGCGGGTTAGTTCCTTTTCCGCACAGGAACCATATGTCATAACTTCTCATATTCGTCAGATGACATTATCCAGAATAAAAAATCTTTACACACAACATCAGGCTGTATATCTCACCTTCTTGTAAGAAAAAAAAAAAAAAACTAAACAGGAAAACAAAAAAATGAGACTTTTTCTGGATCCTGTGTCCTACTGGTAATGAGTAAAAATTGCAACGTGACACTGGATAAAGGAGCATGAAGGCTGAGTAAATACAAATTGGTTCCACTGCGTGACCAAGTAAATGTCCTTAATCTGGTTAATTCCTTTATCAAAAAGGACACGACAAATGGCAACCCTAAGCCTAAAGAAAATGGTAGTTGACAACAAAAAAAAGAAGAAGTATTACTGTCAACCATATGACACTTGCTATGTGGTCCTTGCTGTCACCCTCACAAATGACAGATGTAAGACACCGGACCAGTGCAAAACACATGTAGTGTGTTTGACAAAGGAACAATGGCCGTATACGTCCTGCAATGAAAAGGGTCTCCTGCATCGATAGGTTGTGCAAAAATAGATCACAAAAAAAAAATGGAGAAAGATATAAAAATGCCCATCAAAGTGCAGTGCACATCCCACAATGACGGACAATTTTATTTGCTGTTGTCTGATTTTTATTTAACTGTCACTTCAGATAGGGTGGACTCATCCTGTCTGGAATAAAGAGGATAAATCCTCTGCACAGCAGGATGGCTGAATTTTACACAAAACGAAAGTGATTGGTCATCCTCAAATAATAACCAGAATACACTCATAATCCTCGCCCGAAATTGGGGTGGCTGAATTAGAGGAAACCCTCATAATTCCCCGAACTCGAAACCCCAACCCTTAACTGTGCATAGAATTTTTTGATTTCACTCTGTCAGTTGCAGTTAAATGCATAAAGGTCGTTTGTAATTAAGAGGCGGAGGAGGGAGTCTCCTTGAAAGTGGCTCTTGTCCACATGAGCGAATAATTTGGGGTGGGATTGATTTTTTTTTTTTATTTCGCCATTGAATTGGATTTGTTTTTTTTTTCTTTATTCAGCTGGATATTTTGAATTGAAATGCTTAAGCTCTTAATTCCGTTTTTTTTTTATTGAATCGCAGATCTTCAAACTCAAGGGTTCTTGAGGGTAACTAGCCTTCAATTCTAATTAAATGGATCCAATTGAACCAAATACATAAATATTCCTAGATTCGTGTATGTTCCACCCTTCTAATTCAACTAGTACCGACATAAATGTTGGCTTAATATTTAATAAAATCCAGTTTATTTCAAATTGGAATTTATTGAAAACCCAGTTAGGAAGCATTTCGTTTCGAGTATTCAAAGAACTTAACTCTGAACTATTAAAGCTAATGAAAGCTTTGAAAGCTCATGTAGCATATTTTCATACAAAAGTTAAAATAAAAGCATTACTTGTAACAACTCTTATTTATTTTTTTCTTATTCGTTTCTTTGTTACTAATTTTTATATGCATTATATGTATAAAACATGTTAAGTTATCGTTTCAAAAAAAACTAAATATTCTGCAAAATAATAAAATATAAAAAATACGTTTGTTCGTAACTAAGACCTAAAAATCCATAATTTCAGTTAATAAAATAATTAATGTGCCTTCAGAGGACATACGAATAAAACAATATTTGTACACAGTTCGTATAATCAATCTTTCACTAGCCATACACTTCAAACTTTAAAATTAATTAATAATAATGCTATAGGGCTTTTAAAAGATACATTTTTCGAAGTTCTATACTAGGCCTGCAGACAAAGGTATAAAATGGCTTGTGTAAGGCCTTCCCAAATTGTTCACTGAAAATAAAAAAAAAAAATAAAAGCTGCTATAAGGCCCTCTGCAACAAGTTAAGTGGAAAAAACTTGCGTAAGGCTTGTCTTTAAAGGTCTTATAGACAAAGTAACCTTTCGCTTGTGGGCAAAATCAAAACCTACTTCTTACTTGCGATTTATAAGGACTATAAGGCAAGTTATGCATTCGTAACAAAAAATTCTAACAATCAGACATGACATTACGATGATAGAGAAACATTTTTGAGTTACTGTCAAAATTCTGTCTGTATGTCTGTCTGTCCGTCTTTACGGATGTATATTGAACGGTTTGACCAATCGTCTTCAAATTTGGAACAGAGGACTTTTTTTTATTTTTTGTTTAGCTCAAATATTAACGGTACCTGTCATATAACCGTTAAATAAAAGCTTATTTTTATCGGAAAGAGCTCCAAGAATTTTTATGAAAAAAAATAATGTAGTTTTAGTGAAAAAAATCAAGATGGCGATCTAAAAACGGTACCTCCCATAGAACCGTTTTTTTTTTCTTCGAATTTTCCGAAAACTGGTCATCCGATTTCAATCAAAATTGATATTCAGGAAGATGTTGTGGTAGCCTAAGTAATTTTATTTTAAAATATTTTCGAAATCTTTTTTTTGTATTTTTAATAATTTTCTTAATTTTCAATATTTTGAAATCGGGTAGATGAATTTTTTTTAATTTAATTTTTAAATTTTAGTATCATTCCAATTTTAGTATATGTTCTGCCGAAGCAAGAACAGAATATTATTTTTTTTTGCTAAGTTTTCATTCTTAATTTTTTTTTTTAATTTTTGAAAAAGTTATTAAAATAAAATCTTTTTTTATTTAGAAACCGCTCTCACGTACTTGCTCTTATGTGCCTAATTACATTGGAAGGCAAGATCTTTGACAGAAACAAGTAACATTTACGTTGAAAATAACACAGTTTGAACTTATAAAAAGTATTAAAACCACAATACTTAACGGTTTTTAGTAAAAATGAAGTACGCCGAATTGCAGGCCGGATTTTTATAAAATCTTGTTTTTTATTTTTAGTTTTTTGAAAACATTTTCTTTTTTAAATTTTGGTATGCATTTTTTTAGAGTTTATTAATATACATGTAATTGTAAGATTTGAAATATTTTATTTTGATTGGTTTTAAAAATATTGACTTTTCAAAAAAAAAAAATTCAAAAATTAATTTTAATTAGTAAAAAAGTTATTCAAAATTTTGATATGCAAAATCAATTTGACTATCTAGATCTTTTCAAATATAAAATTTGACCGAAATCCATAGAACCGTTACCGAGAAAGCCCAAAATTAAAAAAAACGTTATATGAAAGGTACCGTTTATAGATTTTTCCCGTAATATACCAACAAAAAAATCTCAAAAATGTTCATCAAAGTCGTTGGATGAAAAATAAGCTTTTCCTAAACGGTCATATGGCAGGTACCATTATTTTTAGGCCTAATTCAACTTCCCCATCTGGGGAATGCCCCAATAATTACACACACTAAGATAATCGCTCCAGCCGTTTAGGCTGCAGCTCGTTATACATATTGACAGACAGACAGACAGAAAGATATTTTTTCTCGATCACTTTTTTTAAACTTATCTATGATCGTAATGTTATGTTCCATAGTTATTTCAATTCTTTTTATATTCACGAATCCTATACTTGCCTAATAGTCACTATAATCGCAAGTAAAAAAATCCACCTATTTCACATATTTTAGGGCCACAAAATGGCGTTTAAATTTTTCTCCTGAAAACTATTTAGATATAGTTTTTTTTAGTAACAATTAAAGTCAATAAAATAATTTTTATTTTCAAAGTGGTGGTCATTTTAGCAACCAATAAGCAAAAATCTAGTAAAAGCTGGCCATACTTCACGTTTACCTTCTTTTCAAATAATTTTTTTAATTCATACAACCAAATAGATTTGAAATGATTTAACACACCTAATATAAAACCCCTTTTATATAAAATAATTTTTCTGTTACACTTCAATTGTCCGCCATATATTTAAAAAAAAAAATTGAATTATTTAAATCAAAACTGGTTAAAGAAAACATTTCGATCTCTCCCGCAGGAGACTACGTCGAAATAAAATGAATCCTGCAACCTTCAATCTACCCAACTTCACAAATTCATGTATTCGTTGGGTCACGAAAGAATTACAAACAAACCTTCAGCCATACATAATTTCCCATATAAGCCTCTCCAACAGGAATCGAACACTTTTTTCGGGATAAAAAGTAGCCTATGTCTCAACTCAGCACATTATTCATCTAAATGCCAAATTTCATCCAAATCCGTTAAGCCGTTGAGGCGTGATTACGGAACAAACATCCAAACATACATTTACATTTATAATATAGGTACATAGAATATCATTGCTTACTTAGTGCAATAAAAAAATGGAACTTTGGAGAGAATGTTAAAAAACGACTTGTCCAAGTTTCCTAACATGTCTTTTTCATTCGTTGGAATTGATGAGTTTTCGAGGTGCAACACTTTTACATACGCGGCACGATCTAAAAAATCTAGGTAAGGTAGTTTCTTTCTTCACTCCACTTTTAGAATTTGCAAAACCACTGCTTTCGATTTTCTCCCGATACCTTGAATATCCCTCTCACCTGCCCTACTGTGCTACTGTGCATTTGGAGATACCACATCGAATATGGTGAGCATCCTTGCAACTGTTATTGAATATTGGAAAAAGGGAATACCCTAACTGCATCCAGATGACGCCCTGCAATTGCTTTTTGAATGCGCCTTATCTTTGGCATTGTTTAACAAAAGGTGAATGAACAAAAGGGCACACTGCCAATCCACGACCAGGATAAAAGACGACATACTGTTCATACGCCCTGCTGCTGCTGCTACCGCTGTCATCGATCCCGTGTCCTGTCCTTCTTGTTCAACATTGCATTAGCAGCGCGTAATTCGTCATGGTCATGTCCGAGGTTATGTTCCCTCTGTTTGTTAAATTGACTTCAAAATTAAATTTGCCGACAAACAAACAAGAAAATCAGCGGAATGAAGTTTGGAGAATCTTTTTCTTTTCCAGTCGACGAAATAATCGTAATTTCACGGCTGGCGGCATTTGTTCCATTCCAGTCAAGAAATACTTTATAATTAGCCATACAGCGGAGGTGAACAACAATTATTCTTAAGTTCTAACAATTTGGCGAGACTTTTGGGTTAGGGCAATCAAAATGAAGGTTCAAAGTGGACGGAAATGGATGAGAATTTTGATCATAGGCTTCTGACGGTTTCTTAAAGTGGCTGCGGTCGGGAGGTCTGGTGAATGATTTTTTTTTTTTTAATTGACCTCTTTCCTACTTTCTCTGCTTGTGTTCATGTATCTCAGTAAGAATTCCTAATGTATCTGTCTATCTGTAAATCAATCTTCGTCTAAAAAAAAAAAAGATTTTTTCCTAGATGCCCATTTAACGGCTTAACATGTCAGTTGTATGAGAAATGCAAAAGATAGATACCGGAGACTTTCCAAACTTGAAACAATAAAATCAAGCCTTTCCACTTCTTTACTTCCGACTATCACTTCGACCAAAAGATAACATCAAAGGGTCCATTCCATTATTGGAGGACGCGTTCTCGAAAGAGAATTCGGTGGAACGCTTCCCCTGTCCAGCCCCATCAAGTTTCAGTAATTTTGATCCATCATTGAATAATCGAAGATCCCCTATGGACACGATGCATGGCGTTTGGCGGAGGTCGAAGTTGTTATCCCCGTCTTAGCCATGAAATTTTTGTTGTTGGATTAGGGTTGCGTGTTTCTGATTGCATGTTGCCGTGATTGAGACCGCAATTTTGAGTTGGATATCATAGAAAATTGAAAGATATTATAAAGCATTTGACTGTATATTAGCCAGGCTGCTATGTTATTGCCAATCAAGCATCACGGATCACGGTCCATTGTTGCATATCGTGCGGCCGGTCGATGGTAATAATGAGGATGATGCTAGTCATTATACCAATCAGTCGAAGTGGTCCAATCAAAAGGGAACACAAAAAGGGAAAACGAGGAATATTAACAATATGGTACTGTTACCAATACATGTGTGTGTGAGATGATGATGATGCTGCGGTGTTATTAACATTAGAAGGAACAATAAACCCAAAAACTCATCGGATGAGAACGTCTATTGGTTGAAGAGGAGTTGCCAAGTGGAAATTTTTTTAGTTTTTTTACAAAGAATTGAGATTTTATAATTTCCATTGGGTTTGTATTTGCTATTTTGTAAAATTGTAATAAATACATAGTTTAAGTGAATAAAGATTAAAGATATGTAAGAATTCTTACAGAAGAGATTTTGTTAAAATTGGTTAATCAAATAAGCCAGAAGCATTTCGAAAAATGCTTTATTTTGTTTGTTATGTTCGGTGATTGTATCGCAGACATTTCTCTTTAAAGGAAAATTCCTCAAAAAATTCAAAAAAGTTTATATGCAAATGCTCAGTGCAAGATATACGTTGCAACAAAATTTTAATTTATTTAAAGTTTTTTTTATTCTTAAACAATTTTCTCAAAATTAACAATAATTTCAAAATTTAATTATCCGTAAAGTTTTTTCATGGAATAGGTCGAAATAAATATAATAAATCAATAAGGAATAAATTGTTATTCATTAAAAAAAGAATTTTCCATAAAAAGTGGGTAAATGTTATAGAAATAAGCCAAAATCGTTGGTAAGCGTAAGAAATAATTTGTAGGCAAACAATTTAATCAACAAAAATAAATCAATCATCAAAGACAACAAACAACAGCAATGCTAAAATATACTTTTTCAGTTACTAAATGTTTCGTTCCAAAAATGAGTTTTTTTTAAATTTTATATTTGTTATAATAATTAATAACTGTATAAGTAAAAGCGTGTTCAAAAGCTTGTTTTTCATTTCAAAACTTGAAAACACATTTTTTTGTTAATTTATTTTAATATAGAATTTTTTTGCTTAAACTTACATAGTTTTTTAAATTTTGTTTGCTTTAATTTTTAACTTTTTTATTTAATTTTTATTTTAATGCATTACTAAGCTTTATTGCAATTTAATGTTTAATTAAAATTAAATTACTTTATTATTTTTGCAATCCTGGGTTCAATTCCCTATTTCTTTTACTAATTAATGATAATCTCAACAACTTTGCCTGGCAGTTCTGTTGTTAAATTTGAAAATCTTTGAGTAAATTATTTAAGAAAAAAATATAAAAGAGCACCACGAGGTTGCATGAAGTTGCTCGTATTTTGTAATAAAAATGAAAAAAATAAAAAACTGGAATAGGTTTTTTATTTTTTTTTGAAGTGATAACGTCTTATAAATCGTACGAAACAACATGACACATGCTGATAAGACTCATCACTCTTGATAACCGAGATACTGTGGTTCTTTTAACCAAAATCAATCGCAAACGTATTCTGAGCACCAGGCGAACATCAGATGTATGCATGTGTGTATGTATGTCGAGTATGTACTTCTAAACCGCCCAACGGATTTTAATGAAATTTGCAGGGTAAATATAGTATTTTTGGTCCCGCTAGCATTATTTTCGCATTTCACATTAAAAAAAAATTCTAGGGCAAAGTAACGCGCGCCGGGTACCGCTAGTTAAATATAAAACTGGTGCCCATTGGTACTAGGTTGTTGGTACAATAATATTTTTGGTACTAGATTTTTAGTACTTAGTACTACAATTTAGTTCTATTGTATGTTTGGTACCATATTTGGTGCTAGATTTAGTACTTGATCTAGTACTTAGTAGTAGATTTAGTACTAGATTTTTTTACGTCATAAGTGGATTTGTATATGGTGTAAGTTAAAGGGCTGTATGTTGGTGTTGGTGTCATCAATGTTTTCTTAGGACATTATCACGGAAAATTATCGTCCGTAAGCCGACTTTTTTTCAAAGGTACTTTTTTCCAAAGTAAATTTTCGTTGTAGTGCCCCGTGGCTTAGTGGTTAGTGTGTCGGACTGCTAAGCGAAAGAACCTGGGTTCAAATCCAGCTCATAGCCACCTTTTTTTCTGGGGTACTGCCTCTTGCGAGGAACTGACAAAACCTCCAAGAGTAAAATTTG
Source organism: Platycheirus rosarum (assembly GCA_963971375.1). Taxonomy (NCBI): domain Eukaryota; kingdom Metazoa; phylum Arthropoda; class Insecta; order Diptera; family Syrphidae; genus Platycheirus; species Platycheirus rosarum. The sequence goes on along the minus strand of OZ020510.1, from coordinate 1,771,344 downwards.
TCTCGAAAAAGTGCATCTCATGTAGCCGTTCGGACTCGGCGGTAAACTGTAGGTCCCTTCCATTCTTCCATTCTTGCAGAGTAACAACACACACACAGAATGGTTGAGAGTATAAGTCACTAGGCCTTGGCTACTTAAGGAGCTGTCGCGCCAATAAATTTATTTATTTTTAAATTTTCGTTGATATGTAAATATATCCTTCCATATTTAATTTCAAAACATGACATTTGTTTGACAGCTTAAAAAGAATGGCGAATATAAATATTTCAGAAACATTTCAGAAACATTTCGAAACATTAAATGAAATTTTTTCTAATGAGTTGATTTCCTTAACTTTAACATTGTAGGCACGCTGAACGTCCATGGTTCTTCGAAAAAATTTATCTTCATTGACTATCAAGCACATAGAATGTGATCTGCAAAATAAGAAATGCAAAAATCCAGCCTTAGTAACAAATTAAATAAATCCTTGAAATCCTCATAGCTCGAGCTGCTAGAAACGTCTCCCAGCTTATGCTTAATCATCTTAACACGTTAATTAATTATTTAGCCGAACCACACGAATGCAAAATCCTAAACCTGTCTCTGTTTTCTTTGTCATTTCAATAAAAAGCTTCGATATTATAATTAACGCCTTCACACCAATAAATGACCCTAAGACAATCTAAATCTTAACACCAAACTACCTATTATCATAAGGGCATCATCTCCTGAATCTATAAAAAAAGATGCGTCTACCATTGATTTATTTTCATCCCAATTGCATTAGACTGTGTGCGTGTGTATCTTCCGCAGGCATAAATACCCACACTTCCACAGATTTGAACAGAAAAACAATAAAAACAAACGCACATTTTGACCCATTAGAACATCGTGGATAATAAAATAGAAAAAAAAAATCCGAAGCCATAGAAAACACAAAACTGAGGGTGAAAACTGTAAAAAAAAAAGAACAAGCAGCAGCAACCGACACACAAGGAAGACAGAGACGCAGCAATCGATTGCATTTACCACTTACCACACAATAACAGCACACAGACGACAGAACAGAAGACGGACAAAACGTCTGATCCAAACCGTCGTCGTCGTTGTCGTCGTCGTCGACCAAACTAAAGATTCCAAACAAAAATTTTCAGATTTGAATTCAGTTTTTGGCGGTCCTTCATGTTGTAAAGAATATCACATGAAAGTGCGTGCGACCTCGCTCTTCCTTCGTTCGTTTAGGATTCGTAAATAATTGTATCTTTCGGATATTATTTTAAAGCTAAATCAGTGATTTTTAAATTTATTATGTTAACAACGCCAAAGAAAAAACTCGCTGCAGCGATGAATAGCAAACTCAATCTAAAGGATACGACAGATAGTACAACGGAAAGTGCAAAGCTAAATAGTTCAGTTACAGTGTTTGAGAATGGAACCCTTGAGGGTTCCATCCAAAGTGCAACACCCTTAGGAGCTGCACGTGATAGTGTTACATCCTTGACGCGTCCTTTGTCATGCGTATCGGTGGCAGCTTCCGAAATAGTGGTTACCTCAATTAACGACAACAACTGTGATAATTCAAATGTAGAGGAAGTATTAAATGAAAACACGGCTCTGCTCGAGGAAGAGGCAGTGAGTTCCGATTCCGTCCTCAATCGTACCGGGAGTGATAGTAACATATTAGAAAGCAGCATCTATAGTGAAATCCAACTGCCAGCTCCACAATCACAAACCAATGATGTCCTTAATACAAGTACCTGTTCCAGGGAATCTCGCCAAAGCAAAAAGTCCCGCAGAAGGTCGAAGAAGTGCAATTCCCTGCGAGCTGCTGAGGCTTTCGCCAACGCATTTCCACCACAGTACACAGCCATCTTTATCGATCCAAGTGCCAATGCAGGAGGACTCCACCTCTCGAGTAGCCCCATCGAACAAATTGCCGCAGCAGCGGCGGCAAGCCCGTTTGTCGATAGACATCATCATCACCAAATGATGTCGGCAGTTCCTGCAAACGGTCACAGGTAATGATACCAATATAATAGTAATCGGTCTTCTCCCGCATACTCTTAGAAGGCTCCCCTTTTATCGACTGCAAAGTATTTGCGTCATTTTTCCTTTGAACCATAAATCGGTAATAGAATGTAAAGCGTTTTAGTTTTATGGTTTCTTTCCTTCAGTCATTTTGTATTCTTGATACAACAAGATGGGGAAGACAAGCGAATTATAATTTTCAAGGAATTCGGTTCTTTGAGGAACCCTTATGTTATTGTGGAAAGATGGATTCTTTTGATGGGGGATTTTGTTGAATGGTCACGAGGGCATTCATTTCTGTATCAGTATCTGGAATTTACTAATTGGAATTGTTTGTCTTGCTTTATAGGAATTATTGGGGGCAGTTATAATACTTCAAATTAATAAAATTGAATAACAAAACGTCATTTTAACTTTAATTTGTTCGATACAACTATTGGAGATTCAGGAAAACAATTTTAAATGAGCATTACCAATTATTGAAGGACTAACAAAAGTTTTAATCTAATGGAGTAGGAGTGCATTGCATTCTTCATGTATTGGGGTACACATTGCGCTGTCAATAATGTATTATTTCGAACTTTGACCTCAACGCCTTGTTCTTTATCCTCTTTTTGGAAGACTGCTTAGCAGTGTTATTCTTATGTCAATTTTTTTCAAAGTCTTCATAAGGTTTGGTTTAAAAGGCTGTAAGTAGCTCTAAAAATTGGTCATCTATCACAATCATCCAATATACCGATACCGATTCAGTCGTACAAATATTTCACCATTTTTTCTAAGTTAGTGGCATTTAAATTAATTTTCATATTATTCGCTAGAGCAAAGGCATCTATAGTATGTCAGTCACTTAACGGGGAATTTCCAAATCGGAGTTTGATCAAGTTATGGAAGCTACTATCAGGTCAATTGCATCAATTTTATAAGGAAATCTGCATTGGCCGACATTGGCAAGACCCGACTCAACGTTTATGGCGTAATTGGGAGTGTTGTGTTCAATTTATATTTTCAGTACAGGGAAGATAGGATATTTGCCTTTCACTCCTACTATTATGGATTTCAATAAGCTATCTCCATTTTAAAGCTCTCGCATGGTTGCCATACTGGGCATTATAAATTGGTATAATTCTCACATAAATGTAGGTATGGTTACTAACTTTTTATTCAACATAAACATGTAAAACGTAAACTAAATCTAAAAAAAATCTAATTAAATTAAATCCATCTTATTCTTTTTTGAAAGCCATTTTATTTCCTTAGGAGCAGGATTTTTTTTTCGAAATCGTAGGACCGGTTTTTAAATATTACGATTTTTTCTAACAATATGTATGATGTAAGCAAAAAAAAATAAAGCGACAACACTTTCTTCTTTAATCTTAAAATATGCTCTCATTAGCTCTAAGAAAGCTTCAACTCTGGAACTTTCATAACAATAACCAAAGAAAAAGGTATTATAATTACCATTAATGACGAATGGTAACTATGCAGTAGTGCTTTTTTACTTGCGATTTATAGGGACTATAAGGCAAGTTATGCATTCGTAAAAAAAATCTAACAATCAAACATGACATTACGATGATAGAGAAGTCAAAAAAAGTGGGTCTAGAAATTCCGTCCGTCTGTCTGTCTGTCTGTCTGTCTGTCTGTCCGATTCAAACTTGGTATATAGTATTTTTAGAGTGCTCTACCCGACCGTTTTTGGAATTGGCATTCTAGCTCCAAAACTAACGGTATCCGCCATATAACTTTTAATGAAAAACTTATTTTTCTCGAAAACGGCTCCTACGATTTTGATAAGACTTTCTGAGTGGTATTTTCTATGCAAAATCTAACTTTTCATTTTAATGGATTTTTCAGAAAAAGTTTTATAACGGTACCTCCCATATGACCGGTTTTTTTAAATCAGACTTTCTCGTTAACTTATTGAGGGATTTTGATGAAATTTTCAAAATATGTAGTGTTTTATGATTAAAATAATATTGCTTATTAAAATTTTCAAAAACATTTTTTTTTTTAATTTTTAATAATTTTTTTTTAAATATTTTGTTTTTTGAATATTTTGAAAACGGATCTATAGATTTTTTTTCAAATTTTTCTCCTGGTATAAACTATAGATTTCTTAAAATTGACATACTCAAAAAAATTTTAAAATATTTATTCGAAAAGTTTTTCAAAAAAAAAACATTTTTTTGAAATGAAAAATTCATAAAATAGAAAACAGCAAAAGAAATAAGATGGCTTACAACATTTTTTCCAAAAAAATGTTATGAATAGTGTTTTTTTGATTTCATACAATTTTTTCCCCAAAATTTTATTTCATATTGCTCGGCTAAGCCCTCGCCATTAGTCAAATAAAAGAAGGTGACAACCTACATACATACTTACGTATTTTAAAGCATTTCATCATCATAAAAGCACACAGAATAAATAAGGAAGCCTATGATAAAAACACACAAAAACAACTAACAAATAAAAAAAACTATTCGATTACTACTGAATGCAAAAATTTCAATCGAGAAAACAAAAGTTTACACCTTCCTATAAATAAACAAAACCACTGTGTTAACTTTTAATATTGTCTCTATACCTACTGGCTTAACAGTAGTTGGAACACGTATCTTAATTTTAGTACCTACCTTCCTTCCAACCTTATTATATGTAGAGGTAACTAATATCCTTAGTAAATTCCATTAATACCTACCCACAACATACGTTTATCAATCCATCAAACATAATTAAACTATTTTAATTAATTTGATTTCAAAAAGTAAATTATTGTTATAAGTCCCTATACCTAGCATTATTGCCCTACTGCTGATTCCCACGCATCTTTATGACCCAGTTGTTCAAATTTGTCCATACCAAAATGAAAATTAAACTGAAAAAAGTCTTTCTATTAGCAAATTATATTATAAACAGTAAACAACAAGTGGAAAGATGATACACTAAAAAACAGCTAATAATCCTATATATTTATGTGTTTATCCCTTTGTCGTGACGCATGTTCGTTCGTGCTTCAAACCACAACGATTCTAAAGAAGTTGCACGTCAAAAAACATTAAAATTAAATCTTTGTCAAAAAGACGCCTGTACCTAAAAAGGATTAGCACACAGGAGCAAGTACGTGCGACCCAGTCGTGCCTCTTATTTAAAAATAAACACAATAAGCGAGAGGCAAATTGATAAGCCGGGGAGCATCTCTTCTAGCATTTGGTATCCGTAAGCTTAATTTCAGTAACCGAAGGAATTCTTGTTAGTAGCATTCAAAACCTTAAATTTTGAGTGGATCTACAGTTTTTTGAAAAAAAAAATGTGATCACAGAGAGTTAATAGCTGGATTTGTTACACATAAGTAGTTTCCCTTTGTTACGGGCTTTATTGATACTCAAACTGTGAGGACTAGATACTTAAATGCACTGACTACTTGGCAATCGGAGTCATTTAATATCCAGTTTTTGGCATGGTTTTCAGCACGATTTTGAGATTATCTTAGACTTCGCAATTTTTTTTTTTTTTTTTTTAGATCTCAATTTGCAATACTGTTTCATTTTAGTTATCTGAAGCTGCAGCATCATCATTGACCAACACTTTCCAAAACAGGTATCCATTTGATACGTAATAGATAAAATAAAATTTTCAACTTTGGACCCAGAAGTGGCGCCTTAGATGTTCTACGGAAAATCGCGTGTGCACTAGTTTCTGCCTTGGTATGTTTTTTCCTGCAGATTCCGCTTTTTCCAGGGAAGAGAACTGTATACTACCACTACCACTGAAAGCAATGAGCTCTGTGTCGAATTGAAAACCAGCTTTGAAGTTGTCAGAAAGCTGTCTAAACTTCCAAAGTCCACCCCTATGTCCATCAAGATGGCTTCATAAAGTTTCGGTGCGCTTGGGGCATTTCGTCAGGTTGCGTTGGTATCATTTTACAAGCAGTTCAGTAAGAAAATGTTCTAGATAATCATACAGAAGAGCCTGTGCATTATCGTTAAGAAATTTCCTAAGGTGGAAAGAAACGTTAGTTAGTGACTTTCGCTCGTGTAAATTGTGTAAAATATTGAAATCACTTCTCGAAAAAAGTAACTTTCTAAAAAGAAGTGGATCAATGATTTCCTCTCTTTGGATGGATTTATTTTAGTCTGAGTTTCACAGCCAAGGAAAAAAGAATTCGCGAAATGTTTACCTGAATTCAAGAGTTTGTTCGTTTTTGTGGAACTGTTTGTAGATCTATAATGGATTTACATCGGATGCAATTGGTAAAAACATAGCTCATAGGAAATTGTTTGATACCATTTAAAAAAAAAAAAAAAATGTTTGGTCCTTCGTAAAAAACATACATAACTCCACTTCGTCTTCGGTTCCGACGCTTGTCCATAATGACAATTCTGTGGTCAACTCCCAAGCGAAAGCTAATTTATTTGCAACATTGTTTGCAGGTAATTCAAAGTTGCCTCAGTGTGATATGGATCCTCCTGTACTTGATAACGTAAATGGTTTTATGGGACAAATATTTTTTCGCGCTCGTTCAGTTGCAAGAGTTCTTAAAGATCTCCATATTTACAAATCCGCTGGCCCGGATAGTATTTCCCATATAGTTCTGAAGAGGTGTGCTTCCACGCTGGCAAAACCACTGTGTAGGCTTTTCCATCTGTCGTATTCAACAATCAACAGGCCTCTATCCAAGAGGATGGAAAACTGTATTTGTCCAGCCCATACCTAAAAAGGCGTATCTTCATCTCCCTTTAACTACCGACCAATTGCACTTACTTCCCTTCTTTCCAAGGTCATGGAAACGCTGATAAACTATCAGATTAAGAAATATCTTGGGACACGGAAACTTCTAAATGACCGGCAATAGGGTTTTCGTAGCAATAGGTCCACTGGTGATATGATGGTATGTCTCACCGAACAGTGGAATCAATCTTAACACCGTTTTGGAGAAAGTAATTTTGATATTTCAAAAGCATTTGATAGAGTTTGGCATTAAGCTCTTTTATCGAAAAAGCGTGCATTTGGAATCGGCGAACCTCTTATTCGATGGATTAGAAATTACCTTTGGGAACGTTCAATTCGCGTTGTTTTGGATGGCTTCCTGCCTGATAGTCACAAAATAAATGCTGGTGTGCCCCAAGGCTCCGTTCTGTCTCCGACACTCTTCCTTATTTTCATCAATGATCTCTTGTCTAAGACTTCTAATCCATTAAATTGTTTTGCTGACGACAGTACTCTGAGCTTTTCATACTCGTTTCCACATTCACTTCCCTCTTCTTCGGATGTGGAACTGCAACGGCAACGTATGGTAAGTTCATTAAATTCTGATCTGGCCAGCATTGTTCAATGGAGAAATATTAATCGTGTGGAATTTAATGCTTCAAAAGTCAATGCTACCTGCATAAACTACCCCCATGCCACTATCCATGAGTGGTACTTGCATTGAGGAAAGTGAACAGCTTTGCATTTTAGGTATGTGCATCAAAAACCACCTTCTGTGGAACGAACACATATATGACATCGCCAAAAATGCTGCGAAATTTTTAGGTTTTCTAAGACGATGCAAGAAATACTTCTCCTCGTTAGATCTGGCGTACATTCGCATGAGCACAATTCTCATATTTGGGCAGGTGCCCCTGTTACTCACTTTCGATTCCTAGATAGAATCTAGGAAAATGTATTGAAAAAGATAGGGAATAAGGATATAACAGAAACATTTGATTCACTAGAACATCGTCGAAATGTTTCCTGTCTCTCCTTATTCTATCGGTTCTTCTATAAACAATGCTCCAGCGAAATAGCCAGTTGCATTCCTCCCCTTAAAAGTTTTACCCGTAATACTCGTACTCGTAAATTTACCCTTGAGCCTAATTTCGGACGCACAGTTAAGTATAGAGACTCATTCTTTAGCCGCACTACACGAATATGGAATCCTTTACCCGACTCGATTTTTCCCTTCCATTACGATTTACAAACGTTCAAAACCAATGTGCATCGGTACCTCCTTTCATCTTCTATCCAATTTTCCTAAACGCTCGCACTGTGTTAATACATGATAAGGGTAGTAACAACCCCTTGAGGGCGTGCAGATTATATATATAAAAAAAAGGATTTTGTAATAGCGTGAAATTCCCTTATTTCCCTTTATTGTAATCCTTTCTGAGTTTTCACTTGCCAACAATTAGTTTTTATTTATTTTTGCATTTGTGACGTCCTTCTGGACTTCCAGCTCTATTTTTTCTCGGAGTTCCTACTAGGTGTGCTTCACAATTAATCAGATATTTGGCCAGTTATCAGGATGTACACAAATTATTAGTGGTCATGTTCTTCCTTTGCCTAAATACCGATCATCAAGGTCTTTAACTATTTGTGTGCTGTGTGAAGTGCTTTTCAGTTGGCCTTCTTCCCTTTCCGTTTAACACATTTGCAGCATAAATTGAGCTGGTATATGTATACTCATTTCATTAGCGTCACAAGCCTTGTACACCTTTACGGCATATTTGTGTGATTTTTAAGGGTTATACTAACGTAACTGGAGCTTTCCTAGCCAGGGAATCGGTCTCTCATCAACAGCCAGGATTTCACTTGGAATTTGAGCACTTCAGGAATTTTAGAATGCAACAGGACGTTGCACGACAATAGTTAGAAGAATTAGAAAGATACGAAAGATTTTTTATTTCGGCGCAGTAGATAGAGAATAAGATGACTATTTTCTCACTTGAAACTCACGCACGGCTCTAGTTTGCACTAGGAGTTAAATTTCTTCTCAACCTGAGTATCGAACTGACGACGTCAAAGCAAATGTACCAATGCCGCCCGCATTGGAGCGACAGCTCCTAAACGAGACAAGCCTAGTGACTTACACTCTCAACCATTCCTGTGTGTGTGTTATTAATCTGCAAGAATGAAAGGGACCTACAGTTTACCGCCGAGTCCGAACGGCTACATGAGATGCACTCTTTCGAGACAAATTTTACTCTTGGAGGTTTTGTCAGTTCCTTGTAAGAGGCAGTACGAGTACACCGGAAAAGAAGGTCCCAGGCTCATTCGCTTAGCGTTAGCAGTCCGACACAATAACCACTAAAACACAATCTCTGTTAAATTTTCTTATCCGAGATCTTCGAGTAAATGTTGATTATCTATTTGTCATATAAATGCTCAAAGCTTAACAAAACATCTTGATGAGTTCAAAAACACTTTTAATAATTCAGCAATGGACATTATTTGCGTATCAGAAACATGGTTGACAGGTAAGATAGACAGTGGGTTTCTAAGTATGGATAAATATAGAATATATCGATCTGACCGGGTATTATAAAGGGGTGGAGGCGTGGCCATATTTATAAAGACGGGTTTTAAAAGTAAAATTGTTAAGGTTTCTGAAAGAAATGAAAGTGTTCAATACTTATTCATCGAAGTTGCAAGTGCAGTTGAGAAGTGTCTGATAGGCGTAATAGACAAACCACCAAATATTATAGACTCAACTTCTATTTCAGACATTCTAGAACAATTATCACCTAACTATAATCACATTTTAATAGCAGGGGACTTAAACATAGATCTTTTAGATAGCGAAAATGGACGGGTTAAGACTTTTTGTGACAATTTGAAGTCTATTAATATATTTCCAATAAACAGTGACTCTCCTACACATTTCACGTCTTCCAGCTCTACCTTACTTGACGTTTTTCTGGTCAACCAACCCGACAATGTTAACTTCTACAGTCAACTAGATGTCCCTGGCTTCTCCAGACACGACTTGATTGTCGCCTTCTATGATTTAATATTAAATCCAACTTTAGTAGATGAAAATATTTCGTTTCGAGATTTTAAATCTATTGACATGCAATCGCTAGTAGCTGGTATTTTTGAAACTAATTTTGAAAATATCTATGATCTCACAGATATTGATGAACAGGTTGAATACTTTACCTCGAAAATTAATTCGCTTTTTGAAAGATTTGTACCAACAAAAACAATTCGAATTAAAAGTAATCTGCCGGGTTGGTTAACATCAGAAATTCAACAACTTATTGTGAAGAGAGACTACGCTTTTAGACGATGGAAAAGATTTAGATTGCTTCAAAATTTCACAATGTGTCATCAAAAAAACTAACTACTTGGTATCTCAAGGAAAATAATGAATATTGATGATGACTGCGATGTAGATGAACTCAATAAACAGTTCATAAGTTCTGCCTCCAACATAGGCACCTGTGCTATGGCAAGCATAATTTCTCAAAGTAATGATACTCGTTTTTCCCAAAGTTTCAGTTTTAATAGAGTTTTTGAAGTTGATGTTTACAAGGCAGTTTGTGCTATTAAATCGGAAGCAATAGGACTAGATAATTTGAACCCTAAATTTGTAAAAATAATCCTTCCGTTTATATCCCCCTTCTTAACGCACATTTTTAACACAATCATAACTAACTCCTGTTATCCAAAGCTCTGGAAGGCCTCAAAAATAATTCCGATTCCTAAAAAAACAGCATCTAAACAAAAAGAGTACAGACCAATATCTATTCTTCCATTTATTTCAAAAGCATTTGAGAAACTTATCAGTCGGCAAATTACATCTTATTTAGAGTCACATCAACTTATAACTGTTTCGCAGTCTGGATTTAGATCAAAACATAGTTGTACAACCGCACTTCTTAAAATAAATGAGCATATCCGTCAAGAAGTTGATAACAATCATGTAACAACTCTAGTTTTGCTTGATTTTTCAAAAGCGTTCGATACAGTTTCACACGAAATACTTTTGAAAAAACTCAAGAATTTTTTCTTTTTTGACACTTCAGCATTATCTATGGTTGAACAATATCTTAGGCACAGATCTCAGGCAGTTTTTGCAAACTCAAAACTATCGACATTTCTTCCTAATATCACTGGTGTCCCTCAAGGATCAATTCTGGGCCCTCTTCTGTTCACACTGTTCAACAATGACTTACCCTCGAAACTCAAACATAGCAACATTCATATGTACGCAGTTGATGTCCAAATTTACTTGAGCTATAGAATTGGCATGGTAAATAAATGAGGATCTAACACGTGTAGGACAGTGGGCTAGAGATAATTCCTTGAAACTCAATTCGAACAGATGCCAGGCAATTGTGATAAATAACTCTGTGCTTGATACAACTAGCTTTCCAACCGTCGAGCTCAATGGAACAACTTTAAATTATGTCAAAACAGTAAAAAATCTAGGAGTAATCTTTAACCAAACGCTAACATGGGACAATAACCTGATAAGTACTATTGGACGAGTATACACTTCATTGCGTTTTCTATACCTTTCTGGAAGTTTCCTCCCGGTCTCAACTAAATTGATAATTGCCAAAACAGTTATTCTACCAATTCTATGCTACGGTAGTCCTATTTTTTGCAGTTTAAATAGCGCCAGTAAACGCAAATTTCAAGTTGCCTTTAACAAAGTTGTCCGCTTTATCTATGGACTTCGTCGTTTCGACCATGTTTCTGCTCAGGCAAATACCGTTTTCAATATGCCTCTTGACAAGTATGTGGATTTTCTTACAAAGACATTTCTCTTTAACCTTATTCATACGAAAAATCCGAATTATCTTTTTGAAAAGCTAATTTTTCCAGTATCTCAAAGAAGTAATATTCTCATTGTTCCAACATTTAAATATAGAGCCTCCAAACAACAGTTCTTTGTGCATGCTGTGGGCCTTTGGAACTCCTTGCCTGCCAGTCTGAGAGTACAAGATAATTATAAAAAATTTGAAGGCTTGCTTAGAAATCTTTACAATTGCTGAACGTTTTTCCACTTCTATTTCTGTTTCTTTCCTCTTCTATTACTGTTTCTTTTATCTAATTTTACTTAAATATAATGTAATTATCTTTAATTTCTTTAATTTGTTTAATTTAATTTCAGGATATTTAATATATAATAATTTAAAATTAGCTTTTTTATATTATTTATGATTTAATGATTAAAATTTATTTAAAAGACATATTGTTTTAAAATACTTACGTAAATAAATAAATACAAATAAATACAAATACAAATACAATTTCCTCAAACTTCGGGCTATCGTTTTCTGGGCCGATCGTTCAACATTCAAGTTCATTGTTATGATTTTATGCACGTGCACGGTGCCGATAAACCTCTTAATGAATTGAACTTAAGTTTATAAAAAAATCATACATTTTACCATACAACCCCATGAAATCTGATCCTTTGACTCCAAAAAAAAAAAAAAAGACAATTTCCATTCATCTTTCATGAATTTTGGGAATGGTCCAGTGAATTAATTAAAACCGACCATGTCACGTCAAACACTGAACTGGAACTCATTGCCCCTTTTGGAAGACTTACGTTTACATATAGCACTACCATCAGGGCAATTTATTTGAGTGGACTTCCTTTAGGGTTTCAAGTGACTTGAGTCTGAATTTAAAAAAAAAAACCTTTGTTTGAATATTTTTTTTTTTTTTTTTTTGTTTTCTATCTTGTATCTCAAAACACAGTTTGACCAGCTTGCTTGACTTTTTGACAAGACTGGACAGTGGACACACATGATGGTCATATGTTGATGAATAACATGTGCGTCATGTGCTTGTTGAAGAAATTTGTTGTTGTTTGAATGCTGCCTGTTGTATCTTTTTATCTACTAAAATATCTTCAGAAGGAAGAAATAAAAAAACAAGGAAATATGTAGATGTTTTGAAATGAAAACACTGCTGTTGGTTTTGAACAATAAATATTTTTGTAACAGTCGGTGCTGAGTAGATGGAAGGACCATTTCTGCAGACTGTTAAACGGCGATGTCAGGCAGAATGAACCATTCAACATGGACGATGACAGATAAAACTTTCGTCCACCTGACCAAAATGAAGTAAGGATAGAAATATCTAAACTAAAAAAACAACAAAGCTGCTGGACCCGACGGACTACCCGCCGAACTTTTTGACCTGGTGGAGTGTATATACCAACTCATCTCTAAAGTTTGGTCAGAAGAAAGTATGTCTGATGAATGGAACATCAGCATCGTTTGCCCGATCCACAAGAAAGGAGACCCTCTAAAATGCGCCAACTATAGAGGAATAAGTCTCCTGAATATCGTTGTAGGCGATCCTCTCTGCCGTACTATGTGAACGCCTGAAACCTTTCGTCAGCAACCTGATTGGCCCCTATCAGTGTGGTTTCAGACCAGGAAAGTCCACAATCGATCAAATGTTCACTCTACGGCAGATCCTGGAAAACACCCAAGAATTCCAAATCGATACCCACCACCTCTTTATCGATTTTAAGGTCGCGTACGATAGCATTTATAGAGACGAGCTATACAGAGCCATGTCAGGTTTTGGCATTCCCACAAAACTCGTCCGACTGTGCTGGATGACGATGGAGAACTCTCGCTGCTCCGTCAAGGTTGGTTCTGACCTCACAGAAGCTTTTGACGTCAAAAAAGGATTCCGACAAGGTTCTTCAACTTAATACTTGAAAAAATTATAAGAAACAAGTCTTTGCAATTGCTAGCATACGCTGACGACATAGACATCATTGGCAGAACTCGGCGAGCTGTCACTGGAACGTTTGCTAGCATTGAAACTGAAGCGGCTAAGATGGGACTAGCAGTCAATGAGGCCAAAACGAAGTACCTGCTGTCCACAAAAAGGGACACACAACACCGGCGGATTGGACAAAACATCACAATAGACAGGTAGTTAGGGACTTTGTGTACCTCGGATCCGCTATAACATCTGACAACAACATCTCGTCAGAAATAAAGCGAAGAATTACTCTTGCCAATCGCTTTTTCTATGGGCTAGTAAGGCAATTGAGTAGCAAAGCCCTCTCTCGAAAGACAAAGGAGACTCTGTATAAGACCCTAATCATCCCAGTCCTGCTCTATGGTGCCGAGGCATGGTCTCTATCTAAAGCGGATGTAGATATCCTTAGTCGTTGCGAGCGTAAGATTCTTCGGAGGATTTTTGGCCCTATCTGCGTTAACGGGCTTTGGAGGAGAAGGTTCAACCAAGAACTATACGAGCTGTACAGCGACATTGACGCATATCACCTTTAAGATGGCTAGGTCATGTAGAGCGAATGGACAACAATGCTCTGGCTCGCAGGATCTTCGATTCCATCCCACAGGGTAGACGCAGTCAAGGAAGACCTCGCCTTAAGTGGCGCGCTCAAGTGGATGACGACCTCAACCAACTTGGAGCGCGAAACTGGAGGCAGCTAGCTAAAGACCGGGCTGGCTGAAGAGGCATGTTGGTTGAGGCCCAGGTTCGTCCCGAACTGTAGCGCCCCTAAGTAAGTAAGTAAGTAACCTAGATACGTGATAAGCTGGATGCTCAGAGGTTAGAGGTTTTCGAGTATGATTTTTTCAACGTCATTGCTGAAGAAAATATTCGACAGAATAAACAGATATCCATGAAAATAGAAATTCAAAATGACATGCCAAATATCTTACCAAATGTGTTTGTTATAGTGTTTAAAATTTCTTAGAAAAGACTATAAGAACACTTAATTTTATCTACTGAAGTATTGAGAACAAATAAAGAAGACGTTGATATTTTTTTGTTTAATTTGTTCTCTTTTCTTTGCTATTAATTCTTTTTTCTATTAATTTTCACACCTAAAAGCTTTTAAGACTTTCTTCTAAGCCAAAACTAGTAAGCTATAACCAAAAAAATTTGTTTGATTAATTACGAATCCACCTTCATGAATTATTCATTGACGTCGCATGCTTGTTACGGCGCTGTTCTCCACTGGCCGAAGGTGATAATCATTATAAAACAACCGGTATGCCAGTGGAACACACTTTCAGCGATAAAAGTCTCCTTCGTTACACAGTGGATGGGAAGAAAACATAGCACCTCCATCCAGATCCAGACATAATCAAAGAAAATTTACCATTAAATATACGCCGATACCTTGGCTACTACCTGCTGCCATAATGGATACGCTCGTTAATGCCCCGAATAAAATTCACTTGATTTCTTCTCTTCCAGATACGTAATCTGTGTCGGCGTCTAATGGCGAAAGTAAGATCGTAAAAATTTACTCAAGGTGTACAAAAAAAGGTAGACATTGCCCCTTCTCCGAGCAACGTTATTGAACGAACCACGTCAAAGGGAACATACCTATGCTAAAAAAAGGAACACGATGTCTCGTAAAAGTAAATGTAAATCGCATTAGCAGACACGCATTCCGCATTCGTCCTTCTTTATATGTAGGTTGATAGGTATACGGGTGATTTCAGTGGGGTACTGGGGCACGTCACGGACCATCGCATCCTGTGAAATGGATCGAATTTTCAGGTCGTCCGTCTCTGCTTTTGCTGTGTGTCTGCCTTTATACCTTTTTTCACTTAAACTGTCATTTTTTTTTTTTTTTTTTGGTGGGAAATTGAAATTTTCAATCCGACAAATTTATCACTTTGAATCCGGATGCAAGACAGATTTCAATCGGTTAAAATGTCCTTCGCACAATGGCACTTGGGTTTTGGAGGTATTATGCGTGCAACATAAAGTTGAATGGGCAATCAGGATAATGCTTTGGAGTTGTTGCGTATGCTGGTGACTCCCTTTCGTATATAATGTGGTTAGAGGGAGAAATGTTTATGGTAGTTCAGTCCTAACCGCAGGGTTTGCTTTGTACGGATAAAATATATTTCCTGTATTTTAAATGGATTAGAAAATAAATTTTTTAAGTTAAATCGATATTTAAATGAAAATCAAAATACAAAAACTCGTTATTATAGTTGGAAAGCCATTCAAGTGGTTTTCGAAAGGAAGACGATGTTTGAAGGTTTGGGTACCACGGAAGATGGAGGATCACCTTCTTGTTTAAACGATAATTGTTACAATCTCGACAGAGACCACAACTCTTGCAGTTCTCTGCATTGCGCTAAGGCTCAACCTTTGGGGTTTGCTACGTTGACAGAAGAAAACATCGGCAGGCTTCCCGATTTTGAATTGATCCATGTCTAAAGCCAACTACATGCAATTTCCTTGCAATTGTTTGATCCAGGAGTTTTTTGCGCCTGCCTCTCTTCGGCGGTGGTGTTGCATTCTGTTGCCTTATGAAAACTGGGTTTCTCTTTTCTTTAACAAACTAAGTTGGTCGTGCTTGTACAGGGTGAGGCAAAAAAACCGATCTAATTTAAATTACGAATAACTAAAAGAATAACAGTGTTACAATATGTTTTATTAGATATTACAGACTGTTATTGATTGCCATTAACAAAAACTTACATATGAGTAGCAAAATCCATCAGTTTATGTTTTGAAGTAACAGTTCGACCACCCTCTTCAAAGAAATATGGCCCGATCACACACGTTTTTGTGACACCACACCACACTGTTACCTTGGGGCTATGTAAAGGACGTTCATGTAACTGTTCGGGATTTGTAGACGAGCAATAGCGAAAGTTCTGTTTGTTAACGAATCCGTCCAGATGGAAATGCGCCTCGTCACTAAACATTAAAATTTCTTTATCGGCATTTAAATTAATCATTTGTTCAGCAAATCTCTGTCGCTTTGCGTGGTCAGTGGGCTTTAATTGTTGAACAATAGCCAACTTGTATGGGTGAAAATTTAGATTGAAGCGGTCCGACATGTTCAAAGCAGCAGCTTGTTTACGGGCGGGCCTACGAGGACTGTTTTCCATAGTAGCACGAACTCTATTGATGTTCTCTGGCGTTCGAGCTGACCTTGGACGGCCTGTCGGCTTCTTTTTCAACGCAAAACCTGTTGTTCTAAAGTTAGTAACCCACCGCATAATTGTGCTACGCGACGGAACTTCTCCATGTCGACCTAATTGAAAGAATGCACGGAACTGCCGCTGAGTAGCAATGATTGAATCACCACTTTTAAAATACGCCTCGATAACAAACGCGTGTTGCTCAGGCGACCACTGCTTCATGACTACTGACAATGGCGCCGTGTCCAACGAGTCTACCCCCACCACTCTCGGACGTCCTGTCGCTGAATGGCGTGCAGCAGAAAATAGATCGGTTTTTTTTTGCCGCACCCTGTATTTCGTCCTTTATTTCAAAGTCTTGTATTTAAAAGTCATTCACAATACTATCGCCATCTGTGAAGAAATTTCTAGTAATCTACAAAAAGTTGGAGCAATGTAAATAATTTTTTTATAAAGAATCTTAAGAGCAGTTTTCCTTCTTTGAACGGCAATTTTGAAAATAACTGCGCTCTTATTCATATGTCGGATTCCAGTTCCTAACTATAGCTTGTTTTACATCAGCAATCGGGACTGATATTACTTCCAGCTCTCGATCCATGCAATCCTTACTCTCTGCTCGAACTTTGGCCTCTATTCTTCTTTGTTTCTTTTTTTTTGCAACGTCTATTAACCACTCCGAGGCGCACGATTTTTTTCTAGTTATCACGGTGTAAATCAAGACAAAATGCATTTTTTCCGCTTTTTTCACATCCAATTTGGGGAGCATAAGCACTGAAAAATATTTCAAACCTCTTCTTGTGTCACCAAGCTACAGAGACGTCAAAAGCCAAGACGGGCATAAGAAAGTGATTCCTCCGCATCGATGATCGATGATACCGGAACACCGGTTCTATTTCTGCCTTGTTTTTCTCCATATTAAAACATCTTTTTTTTTTTTTTAAATAAAATGTTGGTTTTATTAGTTTCCGTGACTGCGCTTTATGAACGCCCTCCCGTCGGTCCGTCCAATTTTGAATATTTTGAATTGAATATTTCAAAGAGTGCTATACGCTGTTCTAAGCTGAAAGAAACTGATTCTTCTTCACTACGCTTTGTGAATTTCAAGTTGGGGATACCTGCAAGCCATTTTGATGCATCGATATGGCCTAAACATTTACAAATTAAGAATTTTCTAAATTTTCCGAAGAAGGAAGACGACAGCAAGATCATTCCAAAATAAAAAAACAAAATTATCAGAAATAAGAGTATTTTTTCATAATGCTGGTGGTTAAAACTTACCAGCTCTTCTTGTCTTCTTCTCTGCATGAGTATGATGTTATCATCATAACTGAGACATGGCTAAACTCAAATTTCATATCTTCTGAGCTATTTGATTCATCGTTCAATAAATACAGGATGGAAACGTGGAGGCGGAGTGATGATTGCCGTCCGTTTAACTTTCAACAGTTCTCAACGTAATTTATTGAATGATGCGGATGAAATTGATCAACTATGTGTTTGTGTAAGTTCTAAAGATTCTGCTGAAATTAAAAATTTATTTTTTATTGTTAGTTACATCCGACCTTTAAGGGAAATAGACCTATATTCGAATCACATTTCTAATGCTCAAGCAATAGTGAATGAATTAACGACGAACCAATCTCCATGTATACTTGGCGATTTTAACGTTGGTGACATCGACTGGTGCTACATGGAAGATGATCAAATTTTGATCCCTTTTAATGCGAAGAGTGATATTGAGATGTTAATCGTTGATTCATTTTCTGCTATGGGGCTTTTTCAAATTAATAATATCAAAAATAGTTTGGGAAGAATTTTAGATCTAGTGTTTATAAACAATGATTTCAAATACTACTTAGAAGCTTCGAATTTCCCTCTTCTAAACAATTCTATTAATCATAAAGCTGTTTGCTTATCCTTCTGTTTTACCTGTAAATTAACTTAACATTTATAATTATGCAAGGGCAGATTTTATTGCGCACAATAGTTTCTTCAATACTGTTAATTGGAAGGATTCTTTGGCAGGTAAATCCTTAGAAGATATGCATACTCTTTTTAAAAGTATTGTGTTTAAAGGAATAGAACATTTTGTGCCTACCTCAGTCAAAAAAAGGACATTTAAACTACCTTGGTTTAACTCAAGGATTAAAAATTTGGAAAATGCCAAGAATAAGGCATTTAAGCGTTATAAATCAACAAATATTTGATTTTTAAACAAATTTCTGCACAGGCAATATATAAGTAATACTGAATCAAATATAAAAAGAAAATTCCAAATCGTTTTGGGTGTTTTTAAACTCTAAAAGAAAAGTTTCATCGTTTCCCCAGAATATGGAATATGAAAGTCATAAATCAGATAATATTCAATCTTAATGTAATCTCTTTGCACAATTCTTTCAAACTTCATATAATTGAGACATAATCGCGGATACTAGTGAGCTATATCCAAATATAAATCCTTTGACTGATTTTTCATTAGTATGCTTCTTCGAACAGGATTTGATTCCTCCCATATTATTATCAAAATGTTATGTTCTATCTTGTATTTTTAATACATCTCTTTCTACTGGTATTTTCCTGGACGAATGGAAAATTTCTTTCATTGATCCCATATACAAAAGTGGTCTTAAACATCTAGTAAAAAATTATAGACCTATTTCTAAACTTTCTACGGTACCCAAGCTTTTTGAAAAAAATGATTACTCAAAGGCTCTACTTTTCTGTTAAGGAATCATTATCCTCGTTTCAGCATGGATTTTTGAAAGGAAGATCGACTTGCACAAATTTAAGCCTTTTTACAAATTTTTGTAGCAATCAAATAGAAAATGATAAGCAAGTTGATGTCATCTATACCGACTTTGTTAAAGCATTTGACCGGGTTCATCATGGTCTTCTATTACAAAAATTAACAAAGTAGGGTTTTGATAAAGATCTCACAAAATGGTTAAAATCATATCTGTCGAATAGAAAGCAGATTGTAAAGATATGGAAGATGGAAGTTTTATCGGGTCTTCCACAAGGAAGCCTTTTGGGCCCTCTGCTATTCATTATTTTCACCAATGACCTACCTGCTGTATTACTATATTGTAACAGATGATGTGAATTTTTTTTATTTCAACGTCTTCACTTGCAGATTGTCCATTTCTGGAGTTGGACATAACAAATTTTTTAAATTGGTGTAGTTACAATCGCTTGGAACTGAACTATTCAAAATGTAAAATATTTAGTCTTTCAAGATCTTCATCTCTTATAAATTTTGAATACAAATTCCAAGATTTTAGCCTTTTAAGAGTCAGTACTATAAAAGACCTGGGAGTCCATTTTGATTCAAAGTTGGACTTTAGCACACACCTTGACTATGTGGTGTCCAGAGGTAATTCTTTGTTAGGATTTTTAAAATGAAATTTAACTGATTTCAAGGATGCGTATACGCTTAAGACCTTGTTTATGTCTTTGGTTTTACCAGTTTTAGAGTATTGTTGTGTTGTTTGGTCACCATTCTATGAAAATAGTAGTATGAGAATAGAAAGGATTCAAAACAGATTTACTTATTATGTCCTGAGAAAATTTAATTGGGATGGATCCCTACCGAACTATAAGTCAAGGTGCTCTCTCATAGATTTGAAAACGCTCAAATGTCGTAGGCAAGTGCAATGTATACTATTTGTAAAAGATATTTTGTATAATCGAATATCTTCTATGGAATTGCTTTCCTTGATTCCTTTTTATGCTCCTACACGAACGCTTCGAAACAGAATTGAATTATTCCATAATTCCATATAGCTCCTCATAGGACTAACTACGGTTTAAATGAGCCGCTAACACGTTCTTTAAAACTTTTTAACGGAGTATGCAATGATATTGAGCTTTGCATGAAGAGGGATATTTTTAAGAAAATAATACTTAATCTATGTAATTAATTTCTTTTGTTCTTTTGTTCTTGATTAATTTATCTTAAACTTGCTTATCATGTTATGTATGTATATTTTGTATCTTACCCAAACTTATGATAAATCTATTTTTTGTTGGAATTTTTGTAATCAGCAGATCTTGAAATCAATTGATAAATAAATAAATAAATAAATAAATTAATTTTGCACCAAGCATACCCGGCCTAATTTCGTCGAATGTTGGCTTCTAAATGATCAATCGTTACTTGGTTTGTCAACATAGACCAGAGATTTGACGTACCCCCAAAGTAACAAGAAGTAGTCCAAAGATGTCAAAGCACACGATTTTCGCATTTAAAGACAAATTGGCCGATGACGCCTCCAAACAGTGATTTTTTCGGGATGTAATTGAGTCTCAAAAGTCTCATGAGGATTGTGCTCACTTCAAAAATGGCAATTCTGCTTGTAGCCATACCCGATAAGCCAGAAATGAGACTAACCGATGAAGATTTGACGATAAAGGTTAAACTGCTAGTTGACTTTCAGCCCATTCATTGAACAGGAACTTCCCTTCGTTGTAAACACCTCAGTCATAGACTTTAGATAGAAATAAATTAAATAGAAGATAATCGGATTTTAAGAATTTTTCTAAAAACAGTTAGCTTTGCCTCAGTATGCGGCACTTAATATAACTGTAAGTTAACAACCGTCAATGCCCAGAAGAAAGTTCATCGAAGTCCTGGAAACACCCTGTTTGAACGTTCCTCGCTGTGAAGATGTACTACAACCGTCTGAACTTTAACTTGCAGGAATAATTTCGATGACCGTGATAATACTGTCTTTAGAGGAAAAATTAAGAAAAAATTTTTCTGCTGCCGCCCTTAAGGATGACATTTCACGAAGGTAAAAAGAAGAGTACGGGATTACGGATGTGATAAAAGTAGTACAATACTCCGATAGGAGTAACTTCCGCAATGCAGAGTCAAACACACTTCATTATAGTGTGACAGCTTGACAGTTATCTCTATCGGAAATTTTTTATCTCTAAAAAAAGACACCTTTTATTAACATATAAACAACGGCCCTGATTCTAGTGATTCTAAATTGAAAGTAAGACTAATATGAATTTTTCTTTCTGACTTAATGAGACCAATTTTATTTTCTAAGCAATACATTCTACTAACCAAAGATCCAAGAAGCTTGTTAGTCTTGATAAAGGCCGAACACTAGAACGTTCCTTTTTTATATAGATAATATAAGATATTCATCTTGGGGGTAGTAAGCCCCGAAGATTTGTCCATTAGCTGAGGTCATCGCTCTTGCAATGTGTCCGCGAATGAGCTTAATTAAACAAAATTATCGATCCTGTTCGTATTGGCCCCGTTGTATAGAACCTCGTTGGAATAAGAGTGCTTGTACTGGGACTCTGGTGTTCTATAAAGTCCGAGACAAGTGCGAAGACACTGTCTCTCGAACACCCGAATCTTTTCCATTTGAGATTGTGCAACGTTGAACCACACAGGACATCCATAGGCAATCAACGGCTTGATTAGGGCCATGTAGCAAATCACTTTTACCCTGCTATCAAGGCGGCTGCTATAAAACAACCGTCTTGTCAGGGCAAAAGCTCCCCTAGCCCTGGCCAGAGCAGCTTCTATATGTCGATTGAAATATAGATACTGATCCAACCAGATGCCAAGGTACTTTACTACATCTTTACTCGCCAGTGGATGTCCATGTGGCCCAGCGATCACTAGCTTGCGCCAGTTCTTTCTCGTATCCCTAGAGGCCCCAGACAAATGGGTTCTAAACAGGATAGTTTCACCTTTCTGGAAGTTGATTTTCAGCTTCCAATCATTACAGTATTGTTGAATTTTATCGAAATCACGTTGCAAGAGAATTCTGATGGCTTCAACTTTTGGACCTGTTCTGTACGTAACTAAATCGTCGACATACGCAATTGCATGAGGTAGACTCCCAATGAGATCGCTGGGTAGATAGTAAAGAGAATCGGCAGACCGTTTTTAATATCAAACGTTGTGGCAGATGTTACATTGCCACAACAACAACAACAAACTTTCTACCATTAAGCATGTCCTAGAGCATATACAGCAGTGGTTTACTTATGCCCCATCTGGTTAGCTTCAGATACAGACCCTCTAACCATACGGTGTCGAAAGCCTTCTCCAAATCAACCAGACAGGCATCCTTGCATTGATTCTTAGCATTGTTCCATTGGACAGCAGATACTAAAATGAATTGTGTCATGTCCCGCCTTAAAGCCGAACTGGGTGTCTGGAATTATATTTTTGTCCTCGGCCCACTTGGACAGAGCTCTATTGTTATCGACCGGAGATTTGCCGTATTGGAATTGTCCTTTCCCTTTTTTCGGGAGAGGATGTACAACTGCTGTCTTCCAACTCACTGGATAATATGCATTATTCAACGCGTTGTTGACCAGAGATGTGTATATGTCTATTACATCCTCAGGGAGATGTCGTAGTTTTATATTGGGTATACCATCGACTTCTGCTGACTTCTTTTGCTTTAATGATGCGAAGATCATTTGGAGTTCGACCTTCAAAATGAGCAGGGAATTTGGCCCATTTCGCTCGGTGATGGTGGCGTTTGCCAGATTGTCTTCATTGAACCCGATAAAACCAAGATTCTCAGATCGCCATTGCGTGATGCTATTTACTCAGGTAGAATTAGAACGTTCCTTTTGAGCTAAATGTGTACTGTCGATTATTGCTGAATAATTCGTTACATTTCTGTAAAGGAATCAATGAACCAAAATATTATTGGCTTACCATTTCACTATTTTCCAGTCAGTTTCCTTGGTTACACCTTTTGGTTTCTGCCCATTGACGTCTAGAGTACAATGGCTGTTCGTTACGAACTTTGTATCGGTCTCAACCGGGGACATAAAACGACCAAAATAAAGAAGGTGAAATACACCGGAGACAAGAAAGTAAAGGGACTTCGTGGATCTCGTCTTAAGAACATCCAGACCCGTCACACCCGTTTCATGAGAGATCTCGTCCGGGAGGTGGTTGGCCATGCTCCTTATGAAAAGAGGACAATGGAATTGTTGAAGGTGTCGAAGGATAAGCGTGCATTAAACACACATTGGGAACACACATCCGCGCCAAGAGGAAGCGTGAGGAACTTTCCAACATCCTCACCCAAATGAGGAAAACTCAAGCTCATGCTAAGTAATTTGTTTTTTTATGAATAAATGTGATAGATGTGGTTTTAAACGTCCCTGTAAAAAATTGACAGTAATTTTCGTTCTATTTTCCTCTTAGGCCAATTCTCTTGCTGAAGAAAAAATAATTTTTCATTCATTTCATTTCATTTAGAAAAAAGTGAACATTTTGTTTTGCCCTATTTTTTTGGGTTAACCCATTTCACACCCATTTAATGGTAAACCCTTCAAAACATCAGTTTCGTTAACGACACATAATGTCCTCTAGTAAATCACTAAGCCCTTTACCTTCCTCCGTAAGAGCAATCTATACAAACAAAAGTGTCAAACATCACATCAGATATATATCAACACCTAGTCAGCCTAATCATCTGTCAAACCACAAAGAAAACAAATCCATTCCGACACATTTCGAGCTAACCTGGAGAAATGAAATGTCGATCTCATTAAATCTGTCATGCGAGTGTTCCATGGCAATACTTATATACATCCGTCCATTGAGGACCAAAAGAAAAGATTTCAGCTTCAGTCACCTAATGACAGAATCATTTTCCCTTGAAGCTTAAAAGTTGCACGAATAAGCTGCTTAACATTGGATTTCGAAAGCTACACAATGAGCCAGCCGTTGGTCAGCAATTAATGTTAAAGTCTTAACCCTTTGAAGGTGTAGACTTTACATATATTTCGAAAGAGGTTCTTAATTTGGAAATTAGCTCGAATCTTTTATTCTCTTTTTTTTTTTCAAGAACTTAATAGTTCCAATGTCATTAGCGAAGATTTAAAAATGGAAAAAATAGTTTTCTTGTCTTTCAGAATTCTCATTGCTTTGGAGTCGAGTCGGTCCCTGTGATGGACATTAGGAGGGTAATTATATTATTTAACAAACGTACCTACTTCCTGCCTCCACAAAGACGACCGTGTTTTTTTTCAAAATGTCTCCTTATTTTTTAAGTATGGGACTGTTTTTTTCTTTCTTTTTGTTTTTGTTAAATGAAATTGAAGTCTAATGAGCCCATCTTGGTCGTCTTGAAATGGAAATGTATCTAAGCACTTAGAGTTCGGGTATCTAAGTGTAGACGGCGACGTCATTTGCTTGACATGGGATCACAAATGTAAATAACATCGACAATTGTATTTGTCCAATTTTTGTCCCGCTGCCCTTCGAAAATTATTGTGAGTTTCTGTGATGATGGAAGCTACTTATCTTGGAATTTTGGTGGCGAAGTGTACGTGGAAATCATGCATAACAAGGTAACTCAGGTGGCATCAATGTTTTTATGTTGATTTTGATTTGAGTAAACTCACCGGAGTGGATATGTAGGTGCCTCTTGTTAATTGTTGTTGTTTATTCCATGTTTTTTCAGACCTTTTGTTGGGTAACAGTTATGGGAAGTTGTGGTTTTGATTTTACTTTGCAGTCCATTTTAAGTCGCAATGTGAACCTTAATTAGCTACTAAAGGTTACTACACTTAATTGAATAAAAAAAAAAAACAGTATCTGAGATAATAAACGTTTTATCTGGAGTTCCTCAAGGGAGCCACATTGGTCCACGTTTGGTCCTACGAATATTTCATATTTCAACTGTTCTTATGAATCTCTACGCATATATTTTCTTTCAGCAGATTGAAGCAACTCAAATAGAATGGAAATAAGAAAGAGTTCTAAGCTAAGGATGACGTCATATTTCAAGAGCAGGGAAATATGAAATATTTTCTTGAAGAAGGAACAACACAAAAAAGTTGGTCCATTTGATTTTTTTTTAGATTTCATCCACAACTCAAAAGAATTTGACGACCTCCGGGTTGGTAAGATTTAACATTGTGAACTGTTGTTTTTTTTTTTTTTTTTTTTATATATAATTTGCACACGCTAAAGGGATTTGGGCGACCCTTTTGATGTCGGTGGACACAGCGCGAGCTTAGGAAAGAAGGAGAGGGTTTAATAGGAGTTGCCGATACACATTGGTTTTAGTCTTCTGAACATCATAATAGGAGGGGAAAACAGAGTTAGGCAAGAGATTCCACATTCGAGTTGTACGGCTGAAGAACGAATCTCTGTACTTGACTGTACAACCGAAATTGTGCTCACGGGTAAATTGGTGTGCATTCCTGGAAGCGTGAATATTACGGTGAAACTGTTTAAGGGGAGGAATCCAACCGGTATTTCTCTAGAACATTGAGCGTAGAAATAACGGTAGAAAAGGGAGAGACATGAAACATTCCGTCGATGTTTAAGTGACGTGAATGTTCTAACGATGATATCATCCCCAATCAACTTGAAAGCTTTTCTTTGAATACCATCCAAAAGACTCAAGTGAGTTGATGGAGCACCCGCCCAGATATGGGAGCTATATTCTAGTTTTGGACGAATGTATGATTTGTAGGTAGTAGCCAGATCAGAAGGGGAAAATAATTTCTTACATATTCAGAGGAAGCCCAAACATCTTGCGGCATTTTTGGCAACATCATAAATATGATCATTCCACAAGAGGTAACTGGTGATGTTCATACCGAGAATTTCAAGATGATCAGCTTCCATAATGTAAGCACCACTCATGGATAATGGCAAGGGAGGTGTATTACGCTTTAGAGACAGAAGACAGCATTATGTTTTGGACGCAATAAATTCTACACGATTTCTTATTCCCCATTTGATGATGCTGTCAAGATCAGAATTTAATGAGCTTATCATACGCTTATCATACGTTCGTGGAATTTTTTGAATAGTTCCAACTTCTAATGACGTTCTATCCAAAGGGTTTTTTTTATAGGTATTGAAGTTGGCAACACTATTTTATATGGCGGCCATTTTTCAGCTGTAAAGTGATTTATTTTAAGTTTAGTTTGTCATTTTAACATGAATAGACTGACGCCTGAACAACGCTTCCAAATGGTGCAAATTTATTTTGAAAATCTTGGTTCTGTTCGAAGTACGTATCGCGCACTACGTGCATTTTACGGTCAATATAATCGTCCATCAAAGCAATTAATTCGATCAATTATGGAACGGTTTCACACCACGCTTACTCTTAATAATAATACGCATCCATAGAGACGTCGTGCAGTGCGTACAGGAAAGTCATTGTTGCTGTAGAGCGTAGCATAGAGGAAGACCCGAATCAGTCATCCGCCATCTTACACAGGAATTGGATATGTGTCCATCCACTTTATGGAAGATTTTGCAGAAAGATCGTGGTTTGCGTCCTTATAAAATCCAACTCGTGCAAGAATTCAAGCAACAGGATCACCTAGCAAGGCGTAGATTGGATGAATGGGCCCAAAACAAGATTGCCGTTGATCCCAATTTTCATAAGCGAATTTTATTTAGCGATTAAGCTCACTTTTGGTGGAATGGTTAGGTCAATAAACAAAACTGCCATATTTGGAGTGATGATAATCCTCAAGTGTATGTTTCATCATGTTCCATCCACAAAAACTGACTGTTTGTAGTGCTTTATGGGTTGGTGGAATAATTGGTCCGTACTTCTTTAAAAACGATGTTGGCCAGAACGTTACAGTCAATGGTGACCGCTAAAGAGCCATGATAACTGACTTTTTCGTTCATCAATTAAAGAACCATGATGTGAAGGAGCTGTCGTTTCAACAAGACGGCGCAACATTTCACACAGCTCGTGTTACAATAAATTGATTTTTTGAAGTAAAGGTTTGGTAACCGCATAGTTTTTGGTTACGGACTGGGGAATTGGCCTCCAAGTTCGTGCGATTTAATGCCGCTTGACTATTTTCTGCGGGGATATGTGATGTCGCTAGTCTACGCCGATAAGCCCGAAACCATTGACCACTTGGAGGACAACATTCGCCGCGTTATTGCCGATATACGGACACAAATGTTGGAAAAAGTCATCGAAAATTGGACCTCCAGATAAGACTACGTCAGAGCCAGCAGTGGCGGTCATCTTTGTTTTTTTCCATTTCAAAGTTCTATACGTCTAAAAAAACACCATAAGTCACCATAAACAAAGTTGAAAGAGTCTTGCCTCGCAAGAAGCAGTGCCAACCAAAAAATTGGTTAGGACGAAGAACCGAACCGCGACCCTTTGGCATAGCTTCCGGCACACCAACCACTATTCTGCGGGGCGCTAAAAAGGAACAATGTTAAACTAAATTCCATGGGCAATTTATTTTTGGTAAAATCTACCTCCTCGTATCCCAATAGTTGATACACCAAACACCACCAAACCATACAATCAGATCATAACCCAACGCAAGAGTGATATTTATTGCT
This sequence comes from Platycheirus rosarum, assembly GCA_963971375.1. NCBI lineage: Eukaryota > Metazoa > Arthropoda > Insecta > Diptera > Syrphidae > Platycheirus > Platycheirus rosarum. Next base: position 1,743,324 of record OZ020510.1, on the reverse strand, counting down.
CCCAGGGGTGTACCCGGCATTGATATGGGAAACCCCAATCTCAAATGAATAAATCATTTCCGAAGGTGTGAGAGAAAAATCCCTTTTCTGATTCCATTTCGCTAAAACTTCCGGTCTCCGCGTTCACATTTCCTCAGTTTTCCTATATAGTCACCCTTTTTATCCAAATTGCTGGAATGATAATTTATATTTCCTATGCCCGCAACTAACGGCATGTATGTGCAGTGCATATAGGTAGATGATGACCATTGCATAAGGGCACATTATTTCAATTCCATAATACACCGTGCGTCGTCGTCGTCGTTGTCAGTCGGACGTCCAGCATCATATCTCATCTCATCATCAGCATCGGTGACCACCAACCACGCCCTGGTTTTAAAGGAAATCATTAAAATATAAAATGCATCTCTCTGGAGCCATTCGTTGCTTGATGATGACCATCATCAGGGAAGGTTTGTGTAGTATACGTTTGGACATATCTACTTGTGGTGTTTATCTTTCAATTCACACCATGTATAGGGTGTTCCCAAATTTGATGTGAAAAATCAAATATGATGAAAAGAAAAAGAATTTAAGTCGTTTTGGCGGATAAGCTGCTTGGGAAATTACTGGATGATTCAACATTGTAAGGACATAAGATGATGAAGTTGCTTCAAGGCACAGATGTCGGTATGGCAAGAAGAATGTTATGACACAGTGGCTAATGATAGGTTTTGACTAAATTTATGAAAACCGAATCGCTTGTCAGGACCTATCACAGAATTTATTAAGTCATGTCATCATACGCCTTCTGTCTTTAAATTCGTGATTCCGTGGATATATTAAAGCTTGAACACCCTATTTTTGTTTCGTTGCCATAGAGTAAGATTAAAACTACGCTGACCCTTGCTTGTTCCAAAGAATTGTTTCAATTTCCCTTGATTTTATCGCCCGAATGAAGCCATTAAAATTATTTTAAACTTTTACAAGTGAAAGATTAAATTTTTATTCTCCGTATTTAGACGACTTTAAAGCGAACACACAAAACGAGTGTTTATTGCTGCAGGGCTCATAAAAACTTAACAAATCTAGGCTGCCACTTCGTCAAACGTGCCCTCATCGCTTCCCCAAAAAAAAAATCAGCGTCCGCTTCCATCAACACCCCGCACAATACCGCATGTCAGCATTATGTAAGCACATAAACACAAAAACACAAAAAAATATCATTCTAAATCCAAAAACAGACATTTTGTCTGAGTTCTCAAATTCAATTAAGTCTATCTGACAATCATCGATTACGCCCTAGGGTGTTGATATGAAGTGCGACCTTTTCGATGGCCTGCATCGTGTTAGATTGCCTCTAGAGTGGGAGTATAAAGCAGCGGAGCAGCTGAATTTCAATAGCCTTCAATTTCGGAGACTTCGAGCATCAATTTGTTGGCTCCTTTGGCTTCAGGGGAAAACGAATTTATTGGCCTTTGGATTTAAAGGGAAAACACTTAATCATCACTTAGGAGCAGAACGGATCTTGGGTTACAAAGACGAAAAAGACTATTTTTGAAAAAAAAAAAAAAAAATAACAAGAGTGGTGTGCTCCATCTAGTATATGGTTTGGGTTGTTTTGTTGGCTTAAATGAGTGTTCACAGCTGCTTTTTGGATTTCAAGATAAGACGAAAGTTCTTTCCTGGATATGGAAGTGTCTCTTTACAAAATAAAAATTAAAAGACATGATTTATTACCCACGGCAAAGGAAAATCATTAGCTAAGGTTTTTTTTTTTGTAACCGTAATTTATAGGTATTTCAACGACTGATGTTTCCAGAGAAACATATACTTCTACACCTGACTTTTCTTATTTTTGGACAACTTTTTGTGGCTTCGAAGATTTCGAAGAAAAATACTAGTCTTGTTTATGATAAAATCAAATTTACTCTTGCTTGAAATTTATGGTGTAAAAAATGTTCTTTCTACTGAAAAGTCCAATGATCCATATGAAACTGACAATATTATTTTATATAATTATTTTGGAAGTGCTTAATAATTTGTTTTGGGTTTGCTTACAGAATTATCATTGTTAATGGATGGAAAACCGAAATTTTATTAAATTTCCCGTCTTCTTAAGAGTTTTGTTGTTTTTCCTTATGTGGTTTATTGACTGGATCGGGGATTTGCATATTTATATGTTTTCTGGCCATTATCACTGTCCTCGAATAAATGGCCTAAACAGGACCTCGATGATTCCAATACCCTCGAATCATGAGTGGTGTCCACCATTTATAAACTATGTCAAATATTTCATAAGTGACTACTGGATGTCAATGGAAAAGTATGGCTTTCGATTTTGGAAAACATCAGCATGGGGATGTTGGTACCATCTGCCAAACCCATCTGATAAAATTCAGTTTCGGTTCTTTGTAAAAACTGTCCGATCTACCTACAAAGCCTCTCAGAAACGTTTTTGATTACATAATTGCTAGATTGACAGGCGTACACTTGAGAAAAAATCTCGATTTCAGTGATCACTATAAATTCTGCGTTTAACCTCAATTTGTGTAGTTTCTAAAAACATATAACATTAAAGTAACAGTTCACAAGATTCTAAACAAAAATAAATAGTTGACACGACTTTTCCTCCCAACAAAACCTACATATGTTTGCATTGTAAACCAGCCTTCCAATATCCTCTGAATTTAATCAGCTATATCCTATATGAAATGCAGTTTTTTTCAGGAAAAGGCACTGTAGAAAGATTTTTCAGATTTGGGGTGATCAGTTCACAAAGTTGGTTAGTCATATCACAACATTCGGATTTAAGCCAAAATTTAGCTTTCAAAATTCAGTTTTTCATAATTCAATTTAAAAAAACTGAAACCGAATGAAAACGATTTGTGGCGAACAGCACTCGGTTTTTGATGCTGCAGACTTCGAGTAGAAGTCAGACGAGTAGAAATCCAAGGAGCCGTTACCGAGAAAGTCGTAAATTAAAACTACCGTTATATGAAAGGTATCGTTAATAGGCTTTTCCAGTAAATTTGGTTCTAATCAAATGATAGCCAATACCAGTAGAAAAATTCTCAAAAATGTTCATCAAAATCGTTGGAGCCGTTTTCGAGAAAAATAAGCTTTTCCTAAACATATGGCAGGTGCCGTTATTTTTAGGCCTTAAAACAAAATTTCAATTTACCTTCTGGGAATGGCAAAAGAATCACACACACCAAATTTGCAGCCGTTTAGGCTGCAGTTCGATATACAAAGAAACAGACAGAAGGACATTTTTTGTCGATCACTTTTTTAGACTTCTCAATTTTTGTATATTCACGAATCCTAAACTTGCCTTATAGTTCATAATAATCGCAAGTAAAAAAAGCTAGAAGAATAAAGTCTATTTAACAAAACTTGTCAGTACAGAGGAGATAGGATGTTGGCCTCTCATCTGGTTGCATTGGCTTGCATATTTCTGTTTCAAGTAAAAGCTCTACAGGGTTTTCGTACGAGTCATTATAAATCATCGCAAATCGGAGAGCAATGTGCGTAGGGTTAACACTTGGTGATTATAATACACATACATAACTATTAATTTAAAAAAAAATATACATTCACTTTTAACATTAGCACTTTACAATTTAAAAACAATTTAAACCAATTTCAATTCACTTTATTTATTAATACTTTATATATTTATTTTTATTAATCACAATACCACATCAATTTTATTAAAACACGACATCACGTCAAAATAATTTTCCAAATTTATATGATTACATATTGCACTTGCAAAGTTCGAGAAAATAACTTCCTTCTACTAAAATACCAAAATACCAACTATTAGTACTATTTATACACAAACATGACAACACCTTCCCTCTCACACTACTAAATTTGTTCTCAAAAGCTCCCAAACCGAAAGCCCAAAAAGCCCAATATGATAAAAATCAATGAAAAAGCTATATAGTAGTGTTTTCAATTGACAAAGGTAACTCTGTTGGTGCAATACCTTATTTTAAATTCACACAGAAAGGGCAGGTAGAAGTGAGTAAAACGATCATTATTCATTATTCCATATCCATCAGCCTTGATGGTGATCGGTCATGGTGGAGTGTATGACTTTGATCATTGGTGACGCCGGTTTCAGGCGCAAGGGTTTTTGAACTGAAGATTTTTCAATCGGGTTGTTTGTAAACATTTTTTTTAAATATTTATGCTCTTTGACAGTAAAACAAAAATATTTTATCAACATAAACTCTTTTATTTCAATATTAATAATTAAAACAAAAATTATTTAGAGCAATAAAAATAACAATGTTTTTAGGCATACATTTTTTTTTTAAATTAAGCACGTTGCAGTTGCTTCAGAGGTATTTACCTTAAATAAAACAACCTCTTATTTATTACATAAATCCGATAAATTATATTTTTACTATGTCAATTGTATTCCTTTCTTTGAACATCCATCAATGTATCGTTATGCTCGAAATAGTGGATCAGTTCATAAATAAGCCTTCTAAGCACTGGTAGCGAGAGACCAAGCAAATCTTGTGGAATTTGGAAAAATAGCACATAATTCTCCAAATATAAATATGCTATATAATAATATTAATTTGAAATCCTTGAATTAAGTATTTTCAAAAATTATTCAATTGAACCACTGTAAAGAAATTATCAGGTTAGGAGGTTTAAATTTCCGTTGTTATAAGGCCAACTCCACCAAGGAAAATTCAGAAAAAAATTCAGCAAGCTAGAAAAACCTGGAATATACTCAATATATTCAAAGGTATATTCTAATAACCAACTTTTTACATTAACAAAAAAATTCGCAATTCTTCGTCGTCAATGGCTCTTAACCTCGTCATCAACGTTACTCCTGCTGGTGTGTTATCAGATCACTCCTCTACTCAAGGTGATTTAATGAGACCAATTTTCTTTCGCAGTCATTCAATCGGAAGAGTTTCATTTTGTAATCTCAGTTAAAAATCTAAACAAACTAAAAATAAATTGCACGACTGGATCGCACGTACTTGCACATATGTTAGATACTTGCTTAGTGGCTGCATATGTATGTATATAAAGGGTGTTTTTTTAGACCTGCGGTTTTAAAGAAGAAATAAAACGCATATAGTTTAATGTTATGGCCAAGAATTTAGCTTGACTTTAAAGATAAGGGCTTGCATTATGTATGCATAAGTCAAGTGACAGCTGTCAAAAAGACCAACTCCGAAAGAAGTATTGCCAGATTGAAAACAACACGTCTATTAAAATAAAAATATATTTATTTTAGAAAATTCTTTATTTTTTTTTTTTTAATTAGTTTCAGAGTTTTCTTGGAAAAACTAAGTATGCAATAAAATTTGAAAACTAAATGTCTATTAAAGAAAAAAAAGTATTGAAAATCGTTCGACCAGTTTTTTTAAAAAGTAGTTTTTTTTGAAAAACTTTTCGAAAAAATATTTTAAATTTTTTTCTAGTATGTCATTATAAGTAGTTTTCATCTGGGAAAATTATTTAAAAAAATTCAATCACCCCATTTTCAAAATATTTCGAAAACCATATTTTTTTTAGAAAATTTTAAAAAAATCGAAAAAAAAAGTTTCTGAAAATGTTGCAATGCAATATTAATTAAATTATAACTGACTTCATGTGTGCAAAATTTTATTGAAATCGGGATAATAGTTTACGATAAAACCGCATTTGAAAAAACCGGTTATATGAGAGGTACCGTTATAGAACAAATTTTGAAAAATTCATTCTAACTGAAATATGTATTCTTGTAAAAAAATAGCACCCTGAAAGTTCTATCAAAATCGTTACAGCCATTTTCGAGAAAATCAAACTTTTTGTTAAAAATTGTATGGCAGGTACCGTTATTTTTCGACCTAGAGTAAAAATGAAAAACACCCCTCGAGATACTACCTAATAAATACTTAATACCAAATTTGAAGCAAATTGGCCTATCCGTTTAAGCTGTAGAGGCCCAAACAGACAGACAGACAGTCAGACGGGCGGAATTTCCGGACCCACTTTTTTCAACTTCGCTATTATCGTAATGTCATGTTTGATTGTTAGATTTTTTTTTTTTGCACGAATCCATAACATGCATTCCTGCATCGCAAGTAAAAATAAATTGCACGACTGGATCGCACGTACTTGCTCTTATGTGCGGTCACAGCTTGGAATAAAATTTGAAAAATATTAAGGGAACTTCAAGATTATATTCGATTTTTCTGACTTTTGATTGTTTGAAAAAAGTACGTAAAATAGTTTTCAGCGAAAACTTTTAAACGCCATTTTATTTCTTTGAAAAAATGTGAAAAAGTATGAATTTTTTTTTTTCAAAATCGTTAGAGCCGTTTTTAAATAAAACGGGTTATTTTTACCAAACTTTTTTAAAAAAAAAAATTTTAAAAATAATTCAAGAATACAAACTTAAGCACAAAATAGCGTACATTTAAAAACAAAATTTAAAAAAAAAATCACTTACCCGTTTTCAAAATATTGATTTTTCAAAAAAAAAAATTAAAAAAAATATTAAAAATACAAAAAAAAGTTTTCGAAAAAAAATGTATGCAAAATTACTCAGGCTACCTACATCTTCTTGAATGTCAATTTTGATTGATCACCAGTTTTCGAAAAAGTCGAAGAAGAAAAAACAGGTCCTATGGGAGTACCGTCTTTAGCCCACCATATTAAATTTTTTTTCACCAAAATATAATGCATACCTACAGTAGTACACTGTTTTTTTTTTATAAAAATTCTTGGGGCCGTTTTCCAGAAAAATAAGCTGAAAAAAGGCCTTTGTAGAATGTCAAAAGAACTTTAAGTTCAAAATTTGAAAACGATTGACCCAACCGTTTAGGCTGCAGTCCAAAATACATCCGTACAGACAGACAGACAGACGGACAGAATTTTGCCAGTAACTCAAATATGTTTCTCTATCATCGAAATGTCATGTTTGATTGTTATCTCAAATTTTTTTAATCTGCACGAATAACTTGTATTAAAGTTCCTATAATCGCAATTAAAAATTAAAAATAACTTAAATTTTCTTGTGATACACATTAACATGAAGAAAGACAAATTTCATAAAATAAGAAGTTTTTTTTATTTAACAACTATTAACCATAATAAATAAATAAATATTTACTGAAATGCTGTGCGGAGTCTCAATCTTGAAAACACAAAAACATTGGCAGACTAGAAACTGCAGCGGTTCTTCTAATAGATTTTCATTTCTAAAGAAAATTTGAAAAAAATACCTGTTTTTCACTTTTTTTTTCTAAATTCTCGAAAAATAAACGAAGCCAGTTATAAAATTCATAGTTACGCCCTTGTTTATGCTAGATTTATAGGTGCAATCATGCATTTCTACCATCCAGATATTTCCCAAACAAAACACGCTATTGCACTTAATGCGTTATATAACTGCGCCTACCTGTGGCACAACAAAAGAACCCAAAGAAAAGGCAACCGAAAGATTTATTTAAAGAAGGACCTCAAGAACTAAGAGCTCTCACACTTAGTGCAATGAAGTAGAACAAAAAAAAAAAAAAAAATAAAGTAATGGGATCCTTAAAACGCCCTTTTCCTCCGCTCAACAATTTTCCTGTTCGTTTTTCGTATCTATACAGAGACACCCGCAGATAATTCAAGGAAAATAGGATCTCTGAAAGGCATTTAAACAAAGCAACAAACACACACACAGATATGCTTACCTAAAGCAACACAACACCGCCGTCTTCCTTCGATTTCCTATAAGTTATCCCAGACAATAATAGATTTGGCATTCCAATAAATTCAAAAACTACCCTCGACTCCAGAAGAATCTCAGCACCTGCTCTCTCACACACTCGTAAATGTATTCTACTCTCACATAAAGAACCCACACATGTCATTCTGGTCCTTATTTTCCTCCACTATCAATGATTTGAGAAAATTATGTTTCTTTAGAAATCTGGACAACATATGTGTTACATAGGTCCCGACAGGACAAAAGACTTTATAACATTTGTTTGAGTTGAGGTATTTTTCTAACAAAAAAAAAAAAATCTTTTTTATTCTCTTCGCATTAGATCCAGCCCCGAGGCAACTCCTGTACAGCGTGGATGTTTTCGCAAATGGTTTTCTAGGCCATCCCTTCCGTTCGTTATTGGAATTCTAGCCTTGGGTGGGGTTGCTTGCACCCTGGGTGGCATTGTTCTCGGCTCCACCGGACTAATCGAGCACTCAACACAATACTTAAGTGCAGCCCTACTCATGATTGGAATCGGTGTTTCCCTGTTGGTGATATCGGGTGCAATTTGGAGACTCAGTATACCGGACGAAGCCGACGAATGTCCTTGTTTCAGGCACATAGAAACCTGTCGCAATTGCAACAGTCCCTATTGCAATAATCGAATTCTTGCCGGAGGCTACCATATGTATCCAGAATTTCAGCACCGCCCCCCGCCCCCATCATATTTGACCAGTTTGAATGAGTGTGCCGTCGGGTAAGGACTCCATAACTTTATACACAAAAGAAACTCATTAAATTCCTGTTCTAAAAAATAATAAATTCTATTTTCTAGATTACTTTTCCATCGGGACATGAGCAATACTCTGGCCCAGCACCCTCAGTTTAGAATCAATACTCCACCACCATTGTACAGATCTACAAACTCGTTAAGGTAAGACTAACTGCATTTGAATGCTTTTGATAACATATCGAATTAACCTTTATTGTTTTGTGCTCCTTAGTGTCTTTGTGCCAGTCAACAATCAAATAGGTACAGCAACCTCTGTTAGCTTGCAACCAGATAGTTCTGTGGCTTCTGCCAATACGGCCCTGAATGTGTTCGATAGTCCTTCTGTGCCAAAGGAGATGACGTACCTGGAACTCGACTGAACTTAACCAACTTTCATTAGACTCACCACATTATTTAAGCTATTACTGTATGCACATGACTGATACCGAAATAATTGTATACATTTTATAAATAGTTTATATTGAGAGTTGTTAGTTGAAGCATATTTGGCTCAGTTAGGAAGTGTAAATTATGCCGACTCGAGAGATGAATATTGTAAATAACAGAGAAGTAGCCATACTCGGAAGTAGATTTTTATAAATAAAAGTTAAGTTTTTAATTATTATTTTCTTAGTTTGTTCTATATATTAGATTTCAATGTACAAAACACCTTAACATATTCATGAATATAAGAATAATTAAAATAATAAGATAAAATAATTAACTTGTAATGAAATTCTGTTTTGGTTTTGATAATAATTGGAAATTTATGAGATCAATAGAGTTTTTTTCTGCGTTTAAGCTTGAGGTTAGTTATTAGAAACTAAGATTTAGTATACATACAGTCATTGGCAAAATTATTTACACATTGCATTGCTCGCACCTTAATCAACCTAAATAGCTAGAGCAGTTTTGAAATCAGAACAAATCGCTTATTAACTTTTATCATCTTTGTTGTTTTCAGTTTCACTCAAACAGTAAATTAAAAAAAATTCATTCAATGCCAAAGGAATGATATTGCTTGCCAGAGCCTTCCCCAATATGGGCAATGTTCCAACACGGACTTTAACTTCTTGTGGCTCAAATTCACTGTCCGCAAGCATGTCATTCATTATTGTTTTATTTACAGGAGTCCAAATCTAGATAGTAATTCGACTTCTCGAAAATTGTTTCCCTTTGTCCTCGCACTGAAATCGTTATTGCGGGCGATTTCAATGTACACAATTCCAACTGGCTCCGCTATTCTGGTCAGACAACACCCGAAGGAAGGTATGTCGAGCTCTTTGCCGGGTTACATCACCTTACCCAACTGATCGATGTGCCAACGCGTATACCGGATGTTGCTGGGCAAGCCGCCCATACTCTTGACTTGTTTCTTACTTCTCACCCTGATAAATATACCATTAGTGTAACTTCTCCATTTGGCACTTCAGACCATTGTATCATTTCAGCTAATTTCTCATCCCCCACCCATCCAGTTAAATAAAAACTTCCCACCAGGACCGTTTGGCAATACGAGAAAGCCAACTGGGACGGCCTGAATATCTTTTTCCGAAACTTTAACTGGTCACTATGCTTCCTCGATAGTGACATTGATGGCAGTGCTGAAATGATCACAAATGTGATTCTTCTAGGGATGCGTGTTTTTATTCCTAACATAGTAAAAAGCATCAAACCTAAAGAAAAAGTCTTGGTTTAATTCTGAGTGTAAAGAAGCTATCAGGCTCAAAGAAGTAAGTTTCCGATCCTACAAAGCCAACCCTAAAGAGGAAAATCGGAAAAAGCACAAACAAGCAAGAAACTCATGCAACTCCGTTATTAAAAGAACCAAATTTTTGCATGACCAAAAATTACGGCAAAAAATTCTGCAGTGTCCCAAAGGCAGTAAAAATGTTTGGTCATTTGTAAAAAATATTAAAAACTCCTCAACATCTTCGGTTCCAACGCTCTGGACACTAACAAATCAATTGATTACTTTTCAGAGAAGGCAATTGACTTGCTCGCTGCCAATTTCGCTGCTAGCTCCACGCTGCCTCACAACAACGTTGCCCCTCCTGTACTTGAGAATGTATATTTTTTCATGGGATAGATTTTTTCCGCACTCGAACAGTAGCAAGAGTTCCCAAAGATCTCGATATACACAAATCCGCTGGCCCGGATGGTATACCCCCGATTCTTCTGAAGAGGTGTTCTTCCACACTGGCAAAGCCACTGCGGAAGCTTTTCCATCGCTCCTACTCTTCTGGAATCTTTCCTAGAAGATGGAAAACAGCATTTGTCCAGCCTGTCCCTAAGAAAGGTGACCCATCCTCCCCCTCCTCCTACCGACCCATAGCACTTACATCCCTTCTTTCTAAGGTCATGGAAACACTGATTAACCGTCAGCTTAAGGAATATCTCGAAGATCGTAAGCTTCTCCATGACCGTCAGTATGGCTTCCGCAGCAACCGTTCCACTGGTGATCTGATGGCATATCTCACCCAACAGTGGAACAAATCTTTACATTGCTTTGGTGAAAGTAAGATTATTGCTCTTGATATCTCCAAGGCATTTGATAGAGTTTGGCATGAAGCTCTTTTAACGAAAATGTGTGCTTTTGGGATCGATGATACACTTGTTCGTTGGATTAGAAGCTATCTTCTAGACCGTTCAGTACAAAATGCATTGGATGGATTCAAGTCTGATTCGCACAAAATAAATGCTGGTGTGCCTTAGGACTCTGTTCTGTCTCCGACTCTTTTCCTCATTTTTATAAATGATCTTCTGTCTGTTACTTCTAATCCACTTAACCGTTTTGCTGACGACTCTACCCTCAGCAGGACGTACAATTGCAACGGTGCCGTATGTCAAGCTCATTAAACTCCGATTTATACAGCATTGTCAATGTCGTGTGGAGTTTAATGCTTCGAAAACTCAATGCTGTCTTCTGTCGGTAAAGCTAAACATACCCCCAATGCCATTGTCCATGAATGGCACTTACATCGAAGAAACCGAAAAGCTCTCAGTATTCGCGTATGTGTGTCAACGACGACCTCCGTTGGAACGACCATATATTTGAGATCGCTAAGAATGCTGCTAAGTGCTTAGGTTTTCTGTATCGGTGTAAGAACTCGAGTATAACTCCCAACTCTGGGCAGGTGCTTCACAAACATCGCTTCACCTGCTTGAAAGAATACAAAATCCAGCGTTAAGATTGATAGGAAATAGAACTGCCGCTGAAACAATTGCCTCTCTCGAAGACCGACGCAATGTTTCATGTCTTTCCTTATTTTTATCGTTTCTTTTACAAAAAATGTTCACTCGAAGTAGCCAGTTGCATTCCTCCCCTTAAAAGTTTCTCCCGTAATACTCGTCTCGCAAGGAATGCTCATCATTTCACCCTTGAGCCAAATTTCTGACATACCGTGAAATATAGGGATTCTTTTTTTTAGCCGAACGACACGAATTTGGCATAGTTTACCCGGCGGGATTTTCCCTTGCCATTTTGATCTGCAAACATTCAAAACCAATGTTAATCGGCACCTCCTATCTCTCCCCTCCCTATCTTCGTAATGCCCGCCCAGTGTGTTCTACATTAAGAGGGAAACACATAATCCCTTGTGCGGGCGTTAATTATAAAAAAAAAAAAAGTAGGTGTCGCGCCATTATTTATTAATTGTTATCTTATTTAGTAAACAAAAATAGGCCAAAAGTTCATAATTTAAAAAAAATACCGTACATTTCACAAACTTTGGAAAGTATAGAGGCAAAGAACTATATACTTTTCTTTTAAATATTTTTCAACTTTAACTGTAAAATTTTGAAAATAATAACGAAGGTAATTTTGTTTATAAACATTGTAAATTTACAAGATTCATCATTCATTCTGTTGAAAAATGTTTGCGTTGCGATAAAAAATAAATTACACGACTGGATCACACGTACATGCTCGAATAAAATTTGAAAAATTTTAAGGGAACTTCAAAGTTTTTATTCGATTTTTTAGACTTTTGATTGATTGAAAAAAAAATTAAAATAGTTTTCAGCGACGCCATTTTCTTTCGTTAAAAATTTGAATTTTTTTTTTCAAAATCGTAGGAACAGTTCTTAAAAAACATCTTATTAAAGAAATACAAAAAAAATTGTTCAAGAATGCAAACTTAAGCACAAAAATTACCAACATTTAAAAACAAAATTAATAAAAATACACAAAAAAATTTATTTGAAAATATTTGTATGTTAAATTACTTTGGCTACCTATATCTTCCCAAATATCAAATTGGATTATTATCGGTTAACCAGTTCCCGAGAAAGTCGAAGAAAAAAAAACGGTCCTATGGGTGTACCGTTTTTGAACATACCAACTTAATTTGTTTTCACTAAAACATAAACCACACCTACAAAAGTACACTGATTATTTGTTCATAAAAATTCTTGGAGTCGTTTTCGAGAAAACTGAGCTTTTACTTAGCTTTTATATTATTTGTAAAGCTTAAAATAAATTACGGTGCCTGGCAGCTGCCATATAACGGTTTAGGAATTGCTTATTTTTTATTTTTAAGTGTAGGCACTATCCATCGTTTGGTCAAACAATTTCGGTCAAAATCGACTCTACAAGGTGTTTCTTCCATAATTGTTTTTGAGATATTCGACTTTCTCAGTATTGGCTTATTAGATTTATAGAAGATTTTATAATTAAAATTTACCACAATCATAAAGAAATACATTTTTTTTTAAATAAAAATAAAAAACATGATTCTATCAAGTTTATAATTTTCAAAAAACTTTTTTTGATAATTTAATTATTAATTAAGAAATTAAAGCATAAAAACAGTTATGTGTTGAGGTTTTGACATTTTTTATAAGTTCTAATCAAGTTAATCTTCTATACACATATAACTTGTTTCGATCAAAAATCTCGTACCCAAGAGCAAGTACGTGGAACCCAGTTGTCTCCGTGTTTAATTATAGCATTTTTAGTGTATACTATCTAACCCAACCGGCGTTGTCCGTGTATACGGACAATAAATAAAAATAAAACCTAGTAATCAAAATAACCTAAGTTACTTCTTACATCATCAGCTACATGCTTGTGAAACAACCTAAGCGGCACCAAAGAGTGATTAAAATAGCTTCTCTGCCTGTGAAAGTTTCGTCAAAATCGGTCCATTATTAAGAATTTTCGATAACGACCACAGCGCCATCTAGTGGGTAATATTTAAATAGACCAACTTACTCCCTAGAAAATCAACAATTGCCAGTGAAAGTTCCGTCAAAATCGGTGCAGCTGTTCTCGAGATTAGCAAGGACAAACCGACAGAAAGACAGACAATTTTTTTTTTAAATTGAGTTTTTGTTATAAGTACTAGTATACTTTCATATGAATCTTGTAAAAAGCCAAAAAGTGTGCGTATGTTTTCGTAGATCTTTATTTTTGAACAAACAACTATGTGTAACTCCAAATTTTGAACCTAAACGGCTTAAGCGATTATCTTCAAACTTGGTGTGTGTGATTAGTTTGGCATTCCCCAGAGGGGAAATTGAAATTTTATTTTTAGCCCTAAAAATAACGGTACCTGCCATATGACCGTTTAGGAATATCTTATTTTTCTCGAAAACGGCTCCAACGATTTTAATCAAAATTTTTGAGAATTTTTTTGGTGGTTTGGCTATTATTTGATTAGAACCACAAATACGGGCAAAGTCACATATACGGGGAATGTCTATTAACGGGACCTTTCATATAACGGTTTTTTTAATTTTTCAGTTCCGGCTCTTTGGATTTCTGTCAAATTTTATATTTGACAAGACCTAAGTAGCAAAACTAATTCTGGGTATCAAATTTTTGATTAACTTTTTTTCTTATTAAAATTAATTTTTTATTTTTTTTTTGAAAAAACAATATTTTGAAAACTAATCAAAAAAAATTCTTCTAAATTTTATTTGTGTATTTTAATAAATTCTTAAAAACTGCTTACCAAAATTTAAAAAATTAATTTTTTTTTTTCAAAAAACTAAAAATAAAAAACAGGATTTTATCAAAATAATTTTTTAATAAATTTCTTGTTATTTAAGACGTGTGATGGCATGCTTCACTTTTACTAAAAACCGTTAAGAATTGTGGATTTTAATACTTTTTATAAGTTCAAACTGTGTTATTTTCAACGCAAATGTTACTTTTTTTTCAGTAGGATTGTCAGTTTAATTAGGTTCAATTTAGCCCTTTTCTCATAAAATTTGATTTTATTAATTGCCTATAAAAAAGAGCCACGTGAAGTCAACGATGCTGACAATCCACTCCAAGGTGTATATTTTGACAGTATTGGAGATCGCTATATAAATGAAAGAAATTATGATAGAAGCAACATAATTTCCTCAAGAATGTACAAAAAAATAGAAAATTTCGATGTTCTACTAGATTACCGTTGGATACTAACATTCATTCATTTTATGTATGAAATATTCGAAATTGTGTTGGTTTTCCTTTGTGCTTCAGCGACTCAAATCATGGCGGTGGTAGAGAAAATTTGAAAAGTTACTATTAGGCCCTTTTTTTGTTGATGAAAGTTACCGTCAAGCTTAAGCCAAGGAAGAACGCTAAAGAGTCATTTTATAATTTTCTTATGTGGCTAAGTTTAATCATTGGTTAATGCCGAAAAGCCGGCGACGCAGGAGGAACTCGTTGCCAATATTGATTGAATAAGCAGCCGATTGAATCGAAATGTTTTCCCGAAACTTTGGAAATTGAGTTCAAAGAAGCAACCGCTGCAAACAGACCCTTGGTATTCCTACATTATATACATAATTCTTTGAGTCTTATTTAAAAAAAAAATAACAAGTTCTAATTATTTAAAAATACCCGATATAAACCATCGGAAGAACACTAGCTTTAGGTTGGCCAAGAACTTGCACCGTTGCACCGAAAGATCTGGCAAGGTTTTTAATTTTTTTAAGTTCTCAATTTCAAATAATTAAGGCTATACACAAAACTCTTTCCTTTTATTTCCTGAAGTGTATAAATTTGGAAATAATATACAGTTGCAAGGAATTCCTTTCAATGTTTTATCATAATCTCCAGAATAGGCCTATACATATAGAAACCATTCTCCAAAACCTTAATTTATTTAAGTGACCTAAAATTTACTGCTGAATTCGACGTTTCAATCTTGACCCCTTCTGACACAACACCTATCCGCTGGATATCCTCTTATTGCATCCCACCTACATTCATTTTACTATTAAAATCAATATCCTCTGGAACTACTTACGAGAAATGGAAATATTAATACCCTTATGATAGTAATTTATCGACAAACTCACATATTGATGTTCGCATTTATATCGAAACATTCTACCAAAAGAAATTGCCATTTTCGAACACACAGGTTTAATGAACACATAAATATATATGTATGTTGGTGAACCTGTACCCGCTCCGGGTTTGGGTAGGAACTCGGAATCGGCACTGACATAAAGAGCTTTACTACCATGTATCATGTATGCGCATTATGACATGGAAGTCAATTTGTTTTCGATCGATACCATGTTTCAGGAATAAACCACCCCACCCCCCATCAATATCGCTCGCCCTTTTCCAATGTTGTGAACCCTAAAATTATCCTGAATCTTTTGGTAGAAAACCCCAACTCATCGAGAATTCGATTTCAGAATTTTCAACCTCATCCACAATACCCTGCCACAGCAGAGCTTCCAGCTCACATATAGTTCCAATGCCTACAATCCCGAACCAAAAAAAAAAAAAGGACGAACAATTCCGGGCGAATATGAAGCAATAGAAAACAGAGCTCCTTTCAGTCATAGTCTCTCTCTGTGTGTTGACAATATACTTTTTTATGCCTTTTGCAGGACGACGGTTTGGTTAAAATGGTTGCACACTTTAGAACATCAGAGTGAATTTTAAACAATAGGACCGCAGTAACAGTGAAGGGTATACTATTTGAGCCCCGAATGCCCCTACGGCAATGTTTCAAGCCATTCAATGGAAAATATCAAACGTGTGTTGAATTTTCAAAATTTTAATTGGCAGACGATGTCATTGTTTCAATACACGAAGACGAACGCAGTGGTGAGGATTGAAATTGATTTTAAGAATCCGTGAACAAAAATAAAATGTGGGGGGGGGGAGGGAGGGGGTGGAGTCGTTATTATTTTTATTGCAAGGAATTGTAAGCAATGGGCCAGTTTTAATGGTGACGGGCTTAATTTTCCAGGAAAAACTTTTGGTCAATAATTGCAAATGAAAGCAGGGAACGGATTCAGTAAGGTTTTCGTAAATTTATCTTATTTTTAATATCTAGATGAATTATGTATGAACTCAATGCGATGAAGTTAGATAACTCTTGACTACAATGACTGGCCATAGAATGAGGTCACCCTTAGCAAATTTGGTGCCGTAGTAGCCCACTTTCGGAATATTTTGCCACCTCTTTTTATTTGGGGGTTTTAATTTTATCAATCATCACCATCAGCACGTAAAGGTGTCTGGTAACAACATTGGAGCCATCCAAAATGGGAATCCTGCATCTTTACTCCTGTTTTATGAGTAGATCTTCTAAAGCGGGATAGATACCACATAAGCTCCAAAGAGTTAAGAATCTAAACTTTAGATACCTATGCTGTTAATTTTTTGACCCACTTAGGCCCATTCCGGACAATTTTTTTAGATTGAACAGTTTTTCATCAAGTGCGTAGGTTTTGGAGTGGATGAAGTAGCAGGAAAACTCTGCCATCTTCTGTAACCGAAAAAATACCCAATAAGCTGAAGGCTCTACAAGGTGCATAGTTGTTTGTCGAGCGCTTACAATGCTGGACTGTTGTATGATGCTCATGGTCAGGCATGGATATTGTCAAAATAGATGTGGAGCACAATCGGTGAATGCTGAAGAAATTAAAACGGGGGTGCTGTCAGGCACTGTAGTGACCTGGCCAAAAGATTAAAAGACCTAGAGAAATATGGAGAATTAGGAAGTGCACGCAAATGGAAAAGGACTTTGAACAACTTCAGGTTCACTTCATTGGATGTACCTATCCATCATTAAGCCAATACTGACACAGACCGGTTCAGTGGCCAGAACTAAAGAAGGCAAACAATCTTAAGAACATGAATAAGGTTCAAAGACTAGCGTGTACTAGTCCTTAAACTGAAGTAGAATAACAACTAAATAAAGTGCAATTACGGTCATGACATTATAATGAACTTCACAGACATCGAAACTTAAACCGACTAAATATTATACCGCATACTTAGATTTTAACTTGGTGGCACTAACATATATTAGAACACGAAAATGCTGGAAGGAAAACCGTGTCATACACCAAAATCATATCTCGATCTATACGGACGCTTCCAAGAAGGAAGCAGAGGTAGGTTATGGTCGCAGATCGAGATAAGCTTTACGCCAGCACCTGCCTATTAAGGCTTAATCTGGCGTTGGGCCTACCCATCGGAGTCAAAATCAGCATTGACCAGATCCCTAGAGTGGTTACCAGTCACTCATTGAGTGGTGCCTCCAGTCCACTCTAATTACGTATCATCATATCAAATGTCACTGAATCTTCCAACCATCACCCCGCCCAGCTAAGCTGCACTTGAATGTTAGGCAAACCAAACCATGAGTTTATAAACCCAACTCATAGGGGGCATGTCGCCTTCGGCATTTCCGTCATTTCCTTTTAGTTCAACTTGTTACTGAACTCATCTATAATACCCAAAAGGTATCATAGTGAGTTCCATTTTCTCTGGTTGAAGCTTACTAAGTTAAAAGTGTGTTGGCACCTTTACTTTTCAGACTTTAACCTCTCATCAACGATTCCAACTTTTCCATCTATTTACTGGTTAGAGCTTACTAAGTCAAAGGTGTGTTGGCACCTTTTCTTTTCAGACTTTAACCTCTCAATAACGGCTCAAACTCTTCCCTGGTTAAAGCTTACTAAGATAGAGGTGTGTTAGCACCTCTTCTTTTCAGTCTTTAACCTCGCAACAACCAAGTATCATCAATTTTCGCTGGGGATTCTCTATATCAAAAGCAACCATCCCACTTCCTCAATATCGAATCCCCAACCCATTAAAAATCCTTCTCTACCCTTCTTCGCTCTCACTTCGCCAAGGTCTTACTTATAGTAACTGAATTAACAGTCACACTCTCAGATCCTTGTTTCCAGGAGCATCACGCGGAGGTGGAGAGCACAGTACACATATCTAAGCTTATATCATTAGAGGTTTAATATTTGCAATCTTCTGCGCATCTGTCAAAATCAAAGTAAAATGGCGGCCGCCAAAGACCATTAGCTTGTTTATTTGTTCTGAAAAATAAATTTCGTGGCTATATTTTAAAGTATTTGTGTTAATTAATTTTTAAAAAAAGCTTTTTAATAAACAAGAAATTAAGAAAAATATATGTAAAACAAACGCGAGGTGTGCAGTTTTGTTCATAACTTTTTTTGATGTAGGTCTCTAGCAACCACCATAGTTATGGTATCTTGTCAGTAATAAGTAAATCAATAAAATGTATAAAAAACTTACTTTACCGGGAGATTCTTTTGTCTCTTTTCACAATATTGTTTTCTTTTAAATACAGAGTTGCCACAATATTGATATTTACATAGACATCAAGGCGGCAATCAAATAAAAACCGGTTGACCGCTCTCGCAAAGATCAGGTTTGGTGGTTTGGCGATGTAGATACCCTAAAAAGGCGATATTTTAGATTTTTGGCGATTTTATTTTTTTCAATCGAAATCCTTATACTTTTTTCATCTTTCTAGTTTCTACTTCTAATGATGAATGGATCATCGAAATAGTATTATAAACGCAGACACTAAAAATCAATGCGTCCACTAAAAGTCAGTGAACGCGTCTCTGATTGGTGAACTGGCTCTAAAAGTTAGTTGACTTTTAGTTGACATTAAGTAAACAAGTTTATCAAGATTTTTTGACTAACTTTCAACTCTTTGGCTTTGTATATACACTGCCTATAGTACTATCATGAAACATCATTTTTAGGTCGAAAAATAACGGCACCTGCCATACAATATTTAACAAAAAGTTTGATTTTCTGGAAAACGGCTCTAACGATTTTGATAACATTTTCAGGGTGCTATTTTTTTTACAATAATTTTTTTCAGATATAATAAATTTTTAGAAATTTGTACTATAACGGTACCTCCCATAGAACCGGTTTTATCGTAAACCGTTATCCCGATTTCAATTAAAATTTGCACACCGAAAATCAATTATAATTCAATTAATATTGCATTTCAAAATTTTCAGAGTTTTTTTCGATTTTTTTAAATTAAAAAAAAATAAACAAATAAATAAATAAATATTTTGAAAACGGTTTGATTGAATTCTTTTTAAATAATTTTCCTAGGTGAAAACTATAGATTTTCTTATGATGACATACTATAAAAAATATTTAAAATATTTTTTCGAAAAGTTAAAAAAAAAAACGACTTTAAACAAAACTGGTCGAACGAATTTGAATATTTTTTTCCTCGAGAGACATTTAGCTTTCAAAATTTACTGTATACTTAGTTTTTCCGAGAAAACTCTTATACTAATTAAAAAACTTAAAGAATTTAATATTTTTATTTTAAAATATACATATAACGGGTGATTTTTTTAAGGTTAGGATTTTCATGCATTAGTACTTGATAGATCACGCGGGATTTCAGACATGGTGTCAAAGAGAAAGATGCTCAGTATGCTTTGACATTTCATCATGAATAGACTTACTAACGAGCAACGCTTGCAAATCATTTAATTTTTTTACCAAAATCAGTGTTCGGTTCGAAATGTGTTTCGCGCTTTACGTCCGATTTATGGTCTACATAATCGACCAAGTGAGCAAACAATTAATGCGATTGTGACCAAGTTTCGCACTCAGTTTACTTTATTGGACATTAAACCAACCACACGAATGCGTACAGTGCGTACAGAAGAGAATATTGCGTCTGTTTCTGAGAGTGTTGCTGAAGACCGTGAAATGTCGATTCGTCGCCGTTCGCAGCAATTGGGTTTGTGTTATTCGACCACATGGAAGATTTTACGCAAAGATCTTGGTGTAAAACCGTATAAAATACAGCTCGTGCAAGAACTGAAGCCGAACGATCTGCCACAACGTCGAATTTTCAGTGAATGGGCCCTAGAAAAGTTGGCAGAAAATCCGCTTTTTTATCGACAAATTTTGTTCAGCGATGAGGCTCATTTCTGGTTGAATGGCTACGTAAATAAGCAAAATTGCCGCATTTGAAGTGAAGAGCAACCAGAAGCCGTTCAAGAACTGCCCATGCATCCCGAAAAATGCACTGTTTGGTGTGGTTTGTACGCTGGTGGAATCATTGGACCGTATTTTTTCGAAGATGCTGTTGGACGCAACGTTACGGTGAATGGCGATCGCTATCGTTCGATGCTAACAAACTTTTTGTTGCCAAAAATGGAAGAACTGAACTTGGTTGACATGTGGTTTCAACAAGATGGCGCTACATGCCACACAGCTCGCGATTCTATGGCCATTTTGAGAAAAACTTCGGAGAACAATTCATCTCAAGAAATGGACCGGTAAGTTGGCCACCAAGATCATGCGATTTGACGCCTTTAGAATTTTTTTTGTGGGGCTACGTCAAGTCTAAAGTCTACAGAAATAAGCCAACAACTATTCTAGCTTTGGAAGACAACATTTCCGAAGAAATTCGGGCTATTCCGGGCGAAATGCTCGAAAAAGTTGCCCAAAATTGGACTTTCCGAATGGACCACCTAAGACGCAGCCGCGGTCAACATTTAAATGAAATGAAATTTTATGCGTTTTTTTTTAAAAAAAAGTTCTCAGGCTCTTAAAAAATCACCCGTAACATGCAGCCACTAAGCATTATCTAGCATTAGAACAAGTTCGTGCGATCCAGTCGTGCTTTTTATTTTAAGTTCAGATAGTGTTATCGATCTACGTTAATATTACTTATTTTTAAAATTTTATTCGGCGATGTGACCGCACATATGAGAAGTACGTGCAATCCAGTCGTGTAATTTGCCAATTTGGATCTAGAATAAGAACAAACAACAAAAGTGTATTAAATACTGGTAAAATATCGGTAAACGTTCTCGTCTCCACTATTAAGTGTTAGCTACGGATCAACCAGGAAAATGGCCAGAGGCAAAATGACATCCATTCCATGAGAGCACTATAGGTTGGGTATATACAAAGGTATTAGTGTCAGTTTGTCGATCACTTTGACTAAAAGTTAGTAGACTTACATTGAATTTGCCCGATTTCTCGCTCCTCCCTAAAATCATTGTATATACATGCTGGGAAGTCATACTACTTTGTTTTGCCACCATTTTGGTAAACATTAGTCTTGACTTGACAGTTCATATTTGGCAGTCGTGAAGTAGACAAGTGGCAAATTTATTATAAAAAAAAATATTTAATAAACCAACGTGTTTTGATCGTTAAAACATTTTATCAAAATCAATCATCGATTACTGTGACGATGAGAAAGTTACGTGAAATTTTTGGGAGAAACAACGAGCCAACAAAACGCACTATTTATCGTGTATGGTATGATTTCGAAGAAAGAGGGTCTGTAGGTGATAGGCCCAAGCAGCGCCGGATTTAGCCCTAGGCCTAAAAGTAAATGGTGCCCCCTATTTATATTTTCTTTTATATTGTCAGATTTATTTACATATACAAAAAGAAAAAGAAAAAAAAAACACTGTAGTGAATTCATTAAAACAAAAACAATTTTATTTATAATGATAATTACAGGCTTATTGTGAAATATTGTGAAGTAAATTACTCTCAATGCAAAGCAAAGATAGGGGCATCTTTGTTCGACAAGGACTTTTTAAACGTTTTAATTGAGAGAATGATCTTTCCGCGGAGCAAATTTGTCACCATCAAACTTAAAAATAAATGTAATGCCGTGTCTACGTTTGGAAAAGCTGATGTTATTTTGTCTTCCCACATTACTTTATATAAATAAGCTTGATTAAACAAATTAAAATTATTTCCATTTTTATGCATTTTAAAACGATGGAACTGTACAAGTCTGGAATTTAACATCGATTTTATGATTGCTTGTGCAGAGAAAATCAAATCGTCCAGAAATTTCGCTGTAGATCTTGCCTGTGGAATCCATTTGCATTTGCAATTTATCGATAATAATATAAAATTATTTATATTTATTCGAAAATATTCCTTTGGGCCCAAATGTACTTCGGGAGTATTACCATAGAGTAAATATATATATATAGTGTGGAACTTGACGCGGCGTTGAAAACGTGCTCTATGTGACTTGGGATATGTTTGTTATACTGTATATTACAACGCGGCGTCAGAACGCGCTATCACCTCTATCGCTACTTTGTATAATACAATCTTGCAAATATACATAGTAGGTGTTCTTCTGACCGAATGCTTGTTTAGATTCATTCTTAGAACAATCAATACACTATCATCAGTTTAGGAATCAGGTAAAATGGTTGAAACTCAGGCAGGGAAAAAAATAATAAAGTATAACAACTTGCATTCGAGTAACTTGCTAGTGTCTCCTCATGATACAAGAAAACAAAATAGCGACTTTCGTATTTTTACGTCATCAGTGACCCTTGTTGAAAAAATTAATTTCCGTTTTAGAAAAAAAAACGGGAAAGTAAGTTTTAATTGATGCAGGTTTGGTCCAATGTCTTATTTGATTGATTTAATATACATTTTAAGTCCACTAACACTTCGGATTCTTTCCAAAAATGGTAATTTAATTTAGTCAGTTTGAGTCACTGATGACGTCAAATTTCGGGATGGCGCTTTTTATTATCAGTATCTTCCAACACGCCTAATTTCGTGGTGAGAAACAAAAGGGAACTGAAAAGAAGAGGTCAATTATTTGACTACTACACTCTCAATCGGCGTCAATTATTTGACAGTTCAGCACTACTACACTCTCAATTGGCGTCAATTTTTTGACACTTCAGCACTACCACATTCTCAATCGGCGTCAATTTTTTGACAGTTCTACACCAATACTTATTTGACCAGCTTGTAGGCCTTGTCAGATTAAGGCAGTAGATTTCCCTCTTTATAGTATAGTTACTCTATGGTATTACCATCGTTATCCAGTTTTTTTCGAATGCGTTTTCGTGTAACCGTGTAGCTGCCATCAGGTCTTTAGAGCGTATTTCAATATTATTGAAATTATCACGCATGTTTTCCAGTTGATTAGTTAATGATTTATACAAATTCACGCACATCAGTAATGTTACGTTTTCACTTTGCAAAACTTTGTTGACTTTTTGAAAACTTTGTAAAAATATCGTCCCAAATTACAAGCAATAAAGCGAATTCTAGTTTATTCATGTTGTCCTGCAGATCACCATCTTCCTTTCGAGCATCTCTTATAAGTGTATTATCTTCAGACATATCCTTTAAAGTATCTAATAGTTTATTATATGATTTAATTATTGCACAAGTAGCTGCAGCATGAACTTCCCAACTATCTATCTGAGAGAGATTTTAAAACTTTATCATTTTGAAGAGCAGATTTTAAAGTTTCCCATCTACTACTTGATGCAGAAATCAAAAAATGTAAAGCTATTGTAGGACAGACAAAAATCAACTGCGATAAGACAGCAATTCACAGCACTGCGACCAACATGTATTTAAATCATGTGTGATGCGCAAGGTACATAGACAGCATATGGGTTTGTCAGAACGTTAAAAAAACATTCAATGGGTTGACCATATTAAACAAAGCGTAAACAATATTCAATTGATCCACAGGCAAGCTAAAATATCCAGAAATATTTAATTGTTGAATGATTTCTTCGCGAAATTTTTTGGCCATTATCTCTATCAATTCTTCATTTATAGTTTTAGACAGATACAAAGTTGCTCCTGAACCAGGATGTCCGAATTTATAAATATGAGTGGCAATGAAATTATCAAACATTATCAAACAAGTTACATTTATTTGAGTAACCAAATTTTTTCTTTAGAACCTCTAAATGCTGGACCACGTTCAGATAATTTGCAAAAAACAGCAACCGCCCTCTTAAGTATATATTGCATTTGTTTTTCCAAATCTGTCTGATTCCCGAAGCGGGATTTAAGTGTAATACAATCCATCCTCTTTATGACTGAGATTTTTCATTATTATGTATTGATCAAGAACTTTTCCAATCAGGAAAACCTTCACGATTTATAAAAGTTAAACCTGGCCTATTGTCATCACAAAATAGCTTACAATAAAACCAGAACAATGGTCCTGTTGAGAGGGAATACAAAACCCATTTACATTGATAGGTCTCACCATTTGCTTTTTACAAATAAAATAAGAAGACTGACAAACTCTAGTTTTTCCTTCTCATCGTTCATCGTTCATCGAGATTTAAAAAATGGACCATCATTAATTATTGCATTTACTAGGTCCAGAGGCGATCCAATATTCAATATCATCTGCGGAAAATTTAGTCCATAGCGCAGGATTAGGATTTTTATTTACATCATCATCTTCCACTGTTCCACTGTTCGATCCAGAAGAAACATCAACTTCATTTTCATGAGTAGCTTGATTATCGTTATTCGATTCATCACCGGAAATTAATGACTGACTTGGTATTTCTCCTACAGAATCAGAACCCTCAACATTATGTTGATTTTCTTCGTTTGAAATCTTTTGGTTTTTTGTCAAAGATTTTTGCTCCTTTTGTTCTTGTTCTTTAGCTAGCTCCCGTTTTTGAGCTCCAATTAACTGAGTTCGTTTCATTGTGCCTAGTCAAATGAATTACGAAGAAATAAGATTTGGTAGATACTCGTACATTTATTCGCATCGAATGTTTCTACTTCTTACCTTCGATCGTTAAATTTATGAAAATATACGACACAACAAACTTAAAATAATATCGAGCCAAATCACTATTCCACTACCAAAGTTAACTATTATTATTTAATAATGCGAATTAAGAGTTAATACTAGACAAGCGCATAAAATTGTGTCAGCCAAAATGTTCAAACTTTGATGTTAATTGAGATTTCCTTAATTGTTTGTTGTTTATTTTTGTGGTGCCCCCTCTGTTGTGATGCCCTAGGCCTGGACATTGTTGGCCTAAGGGTAAATTTAAGGCTGGGCCCAAGCATGGACCACAACATACTGCTGAAAACATTACTGCTGCTCAAGGAATTGTTCAAAACAATCCATCAACCTCAATTCGACGCCGTGCTCAGGAGCTTTGTCTTCAAAGAACAACTTTGGCCACAATTTTGCACAAGAATTTGCATTTGTTTCCATTTAAGATTCAGTTGACACAAGAGCTTCTTCCGCAAGACCATTTACGCCGCCGTACATATGCCAACAGGATGTTACAGCTAGCCCATGACAACCCCGATTTTCACGAAAATATCATAATGAGTGACGAGGACATTTTCATTTGTTCTGAGCAATGGAAAACCCTCAAATTATTCATCAGTCACCTTTGCATCCAATAAAAGTTACAGTGTGGTGTGCAATTTGGTCAGGAGGAATCATTGGACCTTACTTGTTTGAAAATGAAAACGGCGGAACGGTAACTGTGAATGAGGAGCGATATCGTGATAGGATTAAAAACTTTTTAACGCCACAACTGCAGGCTTTGGGCTTGATTAACATGTGGTATCAACAAAACGGTGCCATATCGCATAGAGACAGGATTACAATGGAATTACTGCGAGGCCTCTTTCCACAACAAGTTATTTCAAGAAATGGTGATGTTGATTTGCCTCCACGGTCGCCTGATTTGACTGCTCCGGACATCTTTTTATGGGTATATCTAAAAAGCAAGGTTTATGCAAACAAACCAGAAACGCTTGAGCAACTCAAACAAAATATTCGTGATGAAATTAATGAAATACCGTGAGGATAGTGTGATAATGTAATGAAAAATGTGCTCAAAAGGGCTCGCATTTGTGAGACTAACAAATGTATTCCATACGTAATTGCCGACATTAAATAAAACATTTATCAATATAATATCCATTCTCTTTAATTTAATCAAAAATTATAAACAAACAAAGTAGTATACCTTCCCGGCGGACGCCCTGAAGAACGGTCTCGGCAACAATTGTTCCTCTCGAACACCGACGCAATGTCTTTCCTAATTTTATCGTCTTTTGTTTATAAAAACAATTTTCACTCGAGGTAGCCAGTTTCATTCATCCCCTTAAAAGTTTCTCCCGCAATACCCGTCTCTCAAGAAATGCTCATCAGTATACCCTTGAGCCCAAATAAATATAGAGATTCTTTTTTTTAGCCGAACAACACGAATTTGGAATAGTTTACCCGGTAATGCCTTCAAAATCAATGTTTATCGACATCTTCTGTCCCTCTGAAAGTAACATTTCGTCTATAAATACAGAAATAACTTAAGAATTATAAAATATTCTTTGAAATATTTTATACTTCCTAATAGATATATCACACCAAATTAAAAAAAAAAAATAATATCATCCTTCTCTAGAATTAAGCTTCTGCTAACAGCTGATTTGCATTTTGACAGCTCAGAGTTCTTACCACAAGGAAAAACCTGAGGCGCATGAGAGTGCACTCAGTGCGCGCCCGGAACTTACATCGAAAGCAGTGCAAAAACACAATTTTTTTTAAATTTGGCGATTTTTGTTTTAAGTTTGGCGATTTTGCTTTTTTTAACCTGACAACCGGATCTGTGACTAATCAATGAAACAACCCTAATAATCCTTTGATGGGTCAACTTCACGAATACTGTGACATACATATATTCGGAAAGGAAACACTTCTTTAAAACCGTCAAAAATCTTAATGTTTCCATCTATTGTTAATTATTTTCAACGTCCACTTCAGACTTAGCCAATATCCATAACCAAGTCATGTGTTTCACAGACTAACACCTTGTCGGTGAAACCCTCCGATTTCCGGAAAGTGTTTTAAGCAAACCAATTTTCAAGGAAAACAAATTAAAACCCTCCAATCCGTGACAGCGACTTCCACTCCTTCTGCACACCAATCATCCCAAACATCAAATCACCATTTTCTTCCACACGGATACTCCTTTACCCTTAGGGTATGCTTAGCGATGAGGAAGGATGAACGAAATGGGCCACAGATAGAGGGTGCGGATGGGGGTTGATTATTTAAATAAACCTTTCTTCTATTGTCCGTGCGTCGCTTCGCTTCGCGGCGCGTCGTTGTGGAATCTCACTCCTCTGGAACAGAACAATATTCTTCATCTTCATCGTCCTCTTATCTCTAGCCATCTCAAGTCTCAATGCCGCCACCGAGGTTTGTGGTGGATTTAGCCGTTTCCAGTCTTATGTTAACTTCCTGCCTTCCGCCGACTTTAATGCTCTATGTTGGAACTGGAATTATATTTTCCCAGAAGCGTTTTTATTTTTTTTTTCATTCTTCTTCCTGTTCTTTTCTCATTCTTCATGATCGTCGTTATCAACGTCCTCGTCCCAAAGGCCCGGCCAGGATAAGACTACAGTACCGAATCGACTGGGTTGGGCAGGGTGAATATAATTGAATTTATCAACACGTTCCTTTGTCTTCGCAATGAATTACTCATCTTTTCACTCTTATCTCACTGCCCGACCTCTTGTTCCCATTATTTTCAAGGAAGAACTAGGACTGAGTGTATTTTTCTTGCTAGGCGTTTGCTATTTGCTTTGCCAGGAGAAGAACAAGAATAAAGACTTAAGTTTGAGTCTATTTGTATTTGTGCGCTTGAATTGAATTTTCACAAATTTCAATATTTGCACACGAAGTAGGTGATGGGCAGATTTTCCACAGAATGTTAAGATTTAATGGAGCATTGTCTTGCAGTGAAAAGCTGGTGAGGATGGAAGGGACAATGGGAATCGGGGACTCGAGAAGAAACAATTGGAGGAGAAAATTAAAAGCAATTTTGTGGCAAGGCTCTGACTCAAGCAATGCTGTAGATATTTTAGAATCGGTCGGTTCCATGTTTAGTCATTCAAATTGTGGGAATCCAATTAGTTGTTTGATGATTTTGAAATTTTGCACACAAATCCAGGAAGATACCTTGAGGTAAAGGAGGTTTGAAACCTTCAACTTGTTAGGGTAAATGATTGTGATCTGTCAAAAAATTAAAATCCACATAAATACAGAATTAGAACAAAATATTTCTGAGAATCTGAGTCGATTCTGCTGAAACTTTGTATTTGTTGTGATTGTGAAGGACTTTTACTGTTTTTTTTTTTACAATCTGCAATTAGACAGATAAGCAAGGATTTGCTTGGATGTACCGATACTGTAATTAATTCCGTTAACCCACTTCGTTTATGGTGTCTACTGCATTGCCATTTTTTAAGTTCATCCTCAGCTAAGCTATTAGTCATTCGTATACAAAAAAATCTCAAGCACTTTATGTTTTATGTTTTTATATCTTCATATCACACCAGGAGGGAAGCAAGGGAAGTGTTTACAAAAAAATTCACTTAACATTACAAAAATGCTTACTTAAGCTAATGAAAATTTGCACTCCGACAAATGGATTCGAGCTTGGCAGTCGGTAAATGGAAGGAATGAAGCAATGACTCACTTCGAAATACATGTGTGGAAGTATGTGTAATTTTTAATTAAAATTAAGTACAGGATAACAGTTTGAAAGTATTAGGTTTGTATCGGTCGCATGAACATATCGGAAGGAAAGGAAAGATTCTCATTATTTTTAATTGAATTGAATCGGGAACAAAAATGCTGCGAAATCATTGCGTTATTTCCGTTTCATTAAGTTCAAGGATTATATTAATCGTTTTACAGCTCATCGTCAGCAAAATTACTTGAGCTATAATTCCATTAGGAACACACATTTTCATTTGGTAATCCCACCATAAACATGATTCTGTTGCGCACCTTTACTTTTGGAGAGTTGATATACTTTTAAATAAAAAGACAAACACTTTACTTTTTTGAGTTTAAAGATTTATTTGTAATTCGCCTTTTTTATGTTATTCGTGGATCGAATTTCTGCATCTGCTTTTGTTGAGATCTCAATTATAACTGACTGCTTCTGTTGAGATCTGAATTATGACTGACTCTACAAATTCATTCATGCATCTAGTCTCAAAAATGTTTAGTGACAAAAAAAAAGAAAAGGATGAATGGGGTGGGATTGTATATAACATTAACACTTGTGTGTCGATCTAAAGTCCAACGATTTAGTTGACACAGCATAACTTGTTTGTGTCTCGTATCTCGTGTGCGAAGAATGTTATTGTTGACAAAAGCTGACACAGCATAACTGTGCTCTCATTTTGAATATGAATAACGATCGATTGGAATCGATCGTTGTTTATCTTTTTGAATTTGAATTCATAGCTCTTGTGAGTTTTTGCTTCACTAGCATAAAAATAAATATGATTGTTTATTCCTGAACGCTACAACGGATGTTGGATTTAGATATGTAGATGACACAGTCAAGTGGATATAGATATATGGAACAAAAGGGTGAATAAGTATGTAAAGGATTGGGATTTGGGGCATAACAGTTCCTAACTTCTTGAATCTTGAAGCTACAGTCCGCGGTGGACCTGGGCCTCAACTAAAAAGCTTTTCCAGCCAGCTCGGTCCCCAGCTAGCTGCCTCCAGTTTCGCACGTGGATTTGGTTGAGGTCCTCTTCCACTTGTGTGCGCAACCTGAGTCTCGGTCTTCCTCTACTGCTACTTATATAATATTTTGGAAAGATGTCAAGGGTAATGGAGCATGATTTAAAATGCAATTTTTTAACTATCCTGAGTCAAAAGCATATGTATCAGCCGATAATATTATGGAGGAAAAAATACGAGGGCAGGCTGCTAAGACCCAATAGAACTAACTATAGACTGTCTAGGCTCTTCAAATCGAAAAATCTTACCAATCTTTGGTATTAAGGCACTCTGATCTCTTAATCACAAGGAAAGTCTTACGCAGAGGAGATTCCGGAAATAATGAATTTTATGAAATCAACTTAGAAACAGTTGTCATGGAAAAAAAAGCTCAGGGACTTTCGTGGTGGTATAGGCAGTGGGTACATAACTCATAAAAGCGAAAAGAAATTAAAATTCGGAAAGTCTTTTTGAGGGTGCTTTGTACGGTATTAGGCAGGCCTTGCTAAGGTTGGAAGGATGACGTAGATCAAAAGGCTCGAAGCCTTGGCTGTGAAACTCGATGGCTTCATAGAAGACAACCGAGATGGATGTGGCCCGAAACCAGATCCCGGTTGTTGCGCTGACGATAAAATATGTCAAGGTGTTGAAAGTTATTCGGTATGAGGGAAAAGAAAAAAAGTTACGCAAACTACATGGCGAAAATTCTTGAACCATTGAATGCTCGTAGCGTATTTTTATATTTTTAAGGAACTTTCACAATAGGTAATTCAAATTCTCATTTTATTAATATTTATCAGGTTAGCACCTTAGGAACAGGAAGCAACTTATTAAAAACTGCTTGGATTTTTTCAAGCCTGAAATTTTGTTACTACGATCTTAAAAACGGATAATCATACTTTTTCTGTATTATAACACAATTATTATAATAGTAAAATAGTTTTCAGTGGAAAAATTTAAATGCTATTTTATTAATTTAGAAAAGGTAAAAAAATTAATTTTTTTTTAAATAGTTGGAACTTTTTTTAAATAAATCGGTTTTTATTTAACAACTTTCTTAAAAATTAAAAAAAAATAGTTCAATAATGCAAATTTAAACACAAAAATTACTTACATTTAAAAACAAAACTAAGAAAATTCAAATACCCGTTTTGAAAAATCGATTTTTCAAAAAAAAAAAAATTGGTTTCTCTAACTACATCTTCCTGAATATCAAATTTAATTGTAATCGGTAAAGCAGTTCTCAAGAAAATCGAGGAGGGTACCGTTATAGAACAAATTTGGAAAGATTCATTCTAACTGAAAGTATTTTGTTGTAAAAAATAGCACCCTGAAAGTTTTTTCAAAATCGTTAGAGCCGTTTTCGAGGAAAATCAACCTTTTTTGTTAAAAATTGTATGGCAGGTACCGTTATTTTTTGACCTAGAGCAAAAATGAAAAACAACCTCCGAGATACTTTCAAATAAATACTAAATACCAGGTTTAAAGCAAATCAGCCAATCCGTTTAGGCTGTAGAGGTGCGAACAGACAGACGGGCGGAATTTCCGGACCCACTTCTTTCGACTTCTCTATCATCGTAATGTCATGTTTGATTGTTAGAATTTTTTTCCTTATAGTAACCTATAATCGCAAGTAAAAATAAAACATTTTAATGACCAGTTAAAGTTAAACGTACAAAAAAACAATAACTGGAAGTTAGCGAACTTTTAATGTCATTCCAGAAACAACCACTCTAACAGGTGCAAATGTTTCAAAAGCAAAGCCATCAGCAGAAAATGCACAATCAACAAGATCGACTAACGGATTCCAATCCAAGCTACAGCAACCTAATTCTAAAGTTTTAACTAGCATGTTAAAAAATTTCTTTATAGGAACGCCTTTCAAAGTTGTTTGCATTGCCTTGTCGTGGAGAGCCTAATAACAGTAAACTAGTTCGGAAGCCTTATACAGGCTATTGTGAACTGTAATCTACAAAACTTGTATGGAACTTGCCGAACTTTAAAAGGCCTTATAGCAGCTGAATGTTTAATGGACAAAGGTTTTAAGGTGTGTCTTGCGAAATTTTACCTTATACAAGCTCTTTACAACCTATTAATAGCGAAATTCAAAAATTGGACCATATATAAGCTAAACTGTTAACTGGACAGCTAAATTTAAAATCGGCGGAATAGGTATTCAAACTTTTTCATACCGAATCGGTGTCCAGTTTCTACCAAAATGGGTGACTACCATAACGAAACTCTCCTTCACTTACGAGTGTAAAGAGCAAAGGCTATAAGATGCTCCCCTGGTGCACACCAGTTATGAATTGGCACTCTTCGACGACTATTCTGATTTATGAACTTGTCATCTTGAATAGGGATAGAGATATTCTAACTTCAATCAAATCCCATCTACGATCATTTTTTCCAGCAGCCGGAAGAGTGCATCCAGTTAGTTTGAAAACCATTTGTATTGTAAAATATTCAAAACAGTAAATCTATTTTATTACTCCCACGTTTGACAACAAAAATAATACATATCAACCCATTCCATTCAAGATGGAATCCCAGACTTGGCACGTGAACTGTGTACGCGATCTACATAACCTATGCAGAACAGAAGGAGCTTCATCTGAATGTTTCATACAGGTTTTCGGATGTCTAGTTATCGAATCAACATCCCTTCTCGTGTATGCAAATATTCATCTATTTTCTGGATTGATTTTTTCCAACACACTCTGAGTCTCTGGGTGGCAGTCACTCACTAAACCGCTCCATCATTGCGCTGAATTTTGCCTCCTCCAGGCACAAAACACGGAGAACATTGAATGCAGAATGAACTCTCTTCTGGTAGCATAGAAAGTAGTGCAGCACATCCTGCTGTTCGTTCCTGTTTCTAACTATTTTACATGTTGCCACGTTCGAAGGATTTTTTACTCTTTGGCTTCCTTGAATGCGATTCCACCCAGAACCGTTTACGACAGGTCCAAATGGAGGCATTCCGTAGTAGTTTTTTTTTTTTATTTTGGAATCCGAATCCTAACGCCAGCGCCAGAACCAGAAGCTGGTGTCTGGTGTTCCATATTTTTTTCCTGCTCTGGTTTTTTTTTTTCAAAGCACTGCTCCCAGCCAGGGATTCCCTCACGTACCATCGTGGAAACAACAATTGTAATGATAACTGACACAGTTGGTGAGGGAAATGATTTAAAAGGGATGTGCACGTGATGTTGAAGCATCTTGCGAATATTGATCAATTCCGGATGTGAAAATCGTACCTGATGTTGGGGATGCTAAGCTGGGTGTGTGAGGTCGGGATGATGCAGTTCAAATGTTCTATGGGGTTGTGGATCGGGTGGAAATGATGATATCGTTTCTTTCAGAGATTCAATGATTTGTTAAGTGAATTCTCCATTGTGGGTTTTAAATATGGGAAAAAACGAACATACATCCATTTCAGATTAGAGTTTTCCCAAACGGTTCTCCTTATACCCAAGTTCACTCTATTAAAGCCTTTGCTCCCTGTCTTTAAGCATTAGGTGTCGTTAAACCAAACAAACCCCTTCCCTGCATAAATGTGACATAATCATGACGATCAACATGGCCCATGTTCCCAATCCAACTTATGCTCCTCTAAACTCATTAAACTGCCTTAGCCGTCCATCATGATGCAAATTATTCAACTTCACACTCGAGTAACTGGACACACAAAAACTCATCCTGATATTATCATCTAAATGTGTGCATTGGATATCCTCAGTAGGTTTTCAGATGATATGTCCGAGCATAAGGACGATTTATCATTGCCCAGGAGATGAGGAAATTTATGACCGACCATGTTGCTTTACTATCGCAAGGACTTCTAACGGCACCGGACTCTATGTACAATTTTAATTAAATAAATTAATTCGAGATGAACAAGTCCAGTGCGGAGTGGACGGAGTTGTTTTAAACAGGTACTTGGTTATATCCCCTCCGGGCATCAACGTGTTCGGTTTGATGAATCTCTGCAGTGTCTGGGAACTGTGATAAAGGGGATCCTTATGAGCCGAGTTGAATACTTTAAGGATGTGTGCAGGTGGTTATCGTGTATGTTCACTCAATGCAACCACAATTTTAGTTTTAGAAGGGCTTAACGACGGGAATATAGGACGTCATAAAGGTCTGTGAAATGAATTAAGTTCTTAGCTTATGGCAGGGTGGGAATAGCTGGATTTATATATGACTCGATTGAAGATGGCGTCATCAAATAGTCGTATGCCTTGGGTCAACCAGGCAAAGCATTAACTTTAACGAATGCTTCAATTAAAATGGCCAATATCCTAGGAAGAGCTGATTAGTTAGAAGTTTTTTGGTTCAGACGAGAAACAAAAAAGTTTAATTTATAAATTGTCCACTCCTTTGCTTATCCCTATTGCACTCTAATTGAAATGCAAATATATTCAGCTTTTGAACGGTATTTTGCGGAACCCTGCAGAATATTTGACTCCCGACGCAGAGCTAGTCAAAGTTTGGGCATTATTTTGCAATGCTTCCAGCAAGCAAAATAACTCCCATTTAAACACCAATATGGCTCATGGCCATGGCTAAAGACTTGTTTACCTCTTTCGGGATTAGTGCAGTGGAAAATCAAATTTGAATCGAACTCCTCCAAAAGGACGACGGCTGGATATGTGCTGTCTGATGTCTGGTGCACGGAAGCACAAGCAGAAAATTGGGTGTGAGGGAGTAAATCTAGGCACTGTTGCCGTTACTGGTTTGGTGCCATGGATTTGAGGTGGATTTAGCGGTAAATTGGCTTGGCGGGCGTACCACGCTTACATGTGCAGAAAATCCTTTAGCAGAGCCATGTGAACGCCAACGTCTATCCCCAGTCGCCCAGGATCCATTAGTGCTGCATTTGCATTGGAAACCCATTTTTTGCTAGGATGCGTTCGGATGAAATCATCCGCGTGTTACTGGCACGCGCTTTGCCTTCTGACAGTTTAGACGATGATGTGCATTTGGAAAACAAATTCGACTGAGGATGACACGTTGCTGTTTGAATTGATGTGGACGTAGCGTTTTCCAATTCATTTCGCCGGACGCGCATTTTAATGGCTTACTTGTCGCAAACACCATTACCATTCCAACGTGATAGTCAGCTTGCAGTTGAGAGCCTTTAAAGAGGTTCATGTGAATTTAAAAAAAATCAATTTTCAGTCATAACAAGCTCTTCAAATTTATCCCTACCCTGACATTTGCATAGGACGGCAACCCTCGGACTCGGCCCCACAATCTAATCACAAGGAGTGCGACATGAAAACTCCATTTCCTCCCTTTTCCCCAGAGCAACAAATGAAAGTGTCAAACACGAACTTGTAAAAGCCAAAAGCACAAGAGAACATTTATTATGCCCGAGGCACACAAAAAAAGGATATCATTGAGTCCTGAGACTTGAGTCCTTTTTTTTTGGTATATGGGGATAAGAATAAGAAAATCATACCCGGTCGCAATTCAATGGAGATTCTGGGGGGAGGTATAAAGTTTGTCGCTTCCATAAGTTCTGCCAAGAAGTTAAAGCTGAACGGGCGGGTGAATCTCGAAAGTATTTATGTAAAATGCGTCCTCTTTGCCAAAACCCCTTTTGGGCGACGCGAGACGCGACGGTTAATAACAAAAGTGGAAAGTTTTATTCGGCAAGAGTTACACAAGACGATGGGGACTTGAAAAGAATCACTCAAGTGGAGGCGAGGATTAATCCTTTAGCGGTGTTAACTCCCAGAGAGATGCTCGTTTAAGGATTTTTTTCTGGGGGGTGTTCTCCTCATGTAAATTTTTTTCATTTCATTGTGTTTTTTTTTTGGTGTTCAGAAATTACCTACTTTACTTTGTTCCTTGGTTGGATTTTTTTTTTCGTTTTTTTTTTTTGAGAAAAACCATGAGATGAGTTGATTCTTGGATTTTCTACCAGGACCGAGAAATGCTTGAGGACGCTTTGGCTTTGTTTCCATGAGTAAAAGATTTTCTAAGATTCCAAATGAAAGTGGATTTTTGTTTTTTGTTCGTTAAAGTGTAGTTTTATTACAAAAGAGAATCTTAGAACGATGATGGTGATGGTACACACAAAATATAAGGATAAAGTAAATTGCTCTTAACTAGTAATGTACTTGAGAGTCCTTGTAAGGCGATATAATAAACAATCAACTTACTGGGATAGTTGAAGTTTAAAGTAATGGTTTTGTGTCAAATTGAAAGGGCTTTTTATATTGTTCGAGGGAAATTTACTGAAAGCACTTATTATGGAGAAAAATAGTGCCAATTTATTGTCACGAACTTGCACACTATGTATAGGATAACTGGGAACATGATTGTCCGCCGTGTGGCACAGAGCACGGTCCTGCTATAACGACGTTTCGTCAAGGCCCAAATGGTTCAATTTGAGCCATAAAATAATGGTTATCACAGTACTGTAGTGTTCGCCATTGATGATGACTTCTTCAACAACATCGTCGTTTAAAAAAAAAAGTACGGACTGATAACGTCGATGGGCCGAGATCCACATCAAACGTAACCTTTTGTGGATGAATTGTCACCTGGTGAAGCTCATGACAGTTAGTGTCGTCCCATACATATGGATATTGGGCTTGTTAACACACCTATTCATTCCAAAATGCGAAAATGATTTTTCGGACAAAATTTTGGTCCTCTTCCAAGCACTGTAAAGCCCATTTGGCACCAAATTCCAACTCCTTTTATAATTCGTTCACTTCTTAATTTTTCGGCGACTCATTTCCAATTTCCCTATTAAGCTCGAACGCATTTCGAAATTACAATCTCAAAAGAGCCAGTTAGCAAAAAATTAGGTAATCTGTTAGATTTATTAAATAAAATAAAAAATAAATAAATTCTGAATCTGAAAAAAATGAAAATGAACTCGAAAACTTTTTGCCTGATAATCGATTTGATTATTCCCTCATGAAAAACGAAACTTAAGATAAACACGCACCTAATATAGCAAAGCATTTAGGTTGAAACTTTTCCGGGTAAAATTCAAGTAAAATTCAAGAAATCCTTCGGGAACAACTTTATTTGTAAGGAAACAAATACGGTTTCCTTTGGTTTCCACATCGCTTCTCCCGAGCATATTACGAATACAAAAAAAATGAGTATACCATCCCACCTTGAAATAAAGTAGCGTGCCCACATTAAATCCAACGCATAGCAATCTATGAAAATATACATAGATCCTCCAAGCTTTCGCTTTTCCCCCCAAAAAAAAAGTACCAAAATATAAACCACAACAGTGTTAGGATTTATTGTTATTGATCCCTTGAGTTTCCCCCACCGATAGTGGCTGTGCTCGTAAACACATCACCCAAACGAAGGAATCCTGCAACCAGCCACCCGAGTTGCCGGATTTTTCCACTACGTTCCTCCAGCTACCCCCTGGTCTGTTTTGTTCTCCCAAAAGTCAAAGTTGGCTTATTTATTGAGATTGAAGGCTATACATCTTCTTTTTACATTTTGAAAAATGGAATAGATGCAAGGAGTCGGAGGAGATTGCCTAGTGCTAGTCTATATGTATTTTGACATGGGTCGTATTTATATCCTTTGTTTTTTCTATTTTCATTTTGGTTCGCTTGTCCAAACAGAGTCCGGTTGGATGATGAGGAATATTGTCCTTTTTTCCCCCAGTGATGTCTCTGTTATTTTTATCTTGTACTTTGTAATTGACATACTTAGAAAGAGGACATTTCGGGTTAAGTTTCTGTGATTCCGGTAAATGAAAAAAAAAAACTTTTGCGAAAATTAATTTCTTAAAAGTTATTCGTATACTTACTTTCCTCGAATTTTTTTTTTTTTTTTTTTTGAAAATATTGCTGAGACACATTGTGGTTAAATTCATTAATGAGTTTTTCTTATTCACAATTTCATTTTATTACATTTTTTTATTAATTAAAAAAATATTTATATTTTGTTTGGTTTTTATTAAATCAATATTCTTTATCATTCAGGTTTACAAAAAGAAATGTGCTTGGCTTTTGCCGTCTGCCAGATATGATAATTATAAAGAAACATTTAGTTAATCAAGTTTTTAATTTAAATTTCAGAATCCTTAACAATTTTTAACTGGCTTTGGAAAATCATCGCACTGGTCCAACACAATAATGCATTCTTCATCCGTAAAAAAACGATTCCCAAATATGTACGCCTGGGGTATAGAACATTTTTCAATAAATTTCATGTCATCTTCCCTTTCTCTTAAATTACACAATTTGCAAGAGCATGGCAGTTCCTCCCAGTGTGCTGTATAATTTCAACTCAATAGGCGTTGTTCTTTATTCCGTCAGAAAAGGTATCTGAAACTGAACAGTCTGAGCATTCTGAGCATACTCTGATAATTCTCTGAACCGAGCGTGATCTGAGCTCTCAGATATAATTTTGAAATACGTTCTAGCACTTGGCTGTCACACATCGACACTTCTCATATGGCTTGTTCACAGGCGGCAATATTATTCACAGAATACTGTTGTCTCTTTCGTTTTGGCATCTATTTTTCGAAGAGTGGTGTAGGCAATGTGCATGGGATAGAGTGAAATAGCCTACAACTCTAAAGTGACGTTAATTTCGTTCAGCATTTTCTCAGAATGCTCAGTCAATTTATTCTGAGCGCATACAGCCTTCTCAGAGCACGCTCTGATCATTCTCTGAACGAAAAAAGAAATTCAATCTTAAAGATCTGAACGCTCTGAGTGAAAAAAGAAATACAACTTCTTTTTTGACAACTCAGACTGTGCTCTGAACGAATACAGAAAAACGCCTAATAGTTCTCCTTCCTTTTGATCTTTTTTACCATGAATATTTCTTGCACACTGTTTTTGTCATTGAAGTTGGAAGTAGTTTTTCTTTGACAAATTATGATTTAAAAGATTATAACTGCACCTAAAGTTTGACGGTTCAGCTTCATATCTGTATTTTAATGTTTGAATGACTTAGTTTGGAATAACGCAATTAACCCGTCACAAAAGTTGAGTTAACCGTTTCAAAAGAAACTAGAATCAATTACACACGGAGCGCCGAGAGCAAGAACCTTCCTTGATGATTGCCAGTTAAAAACTGACTGTTCTTGTTCACTGTTTCGGTTTTCTTATTTCTTTATTCATTTCACTCCTTTTCATCTTGTCGTTATATTGTTGGTACATATGTGCGGGTGACAAGTAGTGCATATATATAAAGTTACAAGTGGGAGAGTGCAAAATGTAATGTGTCAACTGTCAACATGAACGTATAAAACATGAGAAGGAATAAAAACGAAGTATGAATAAAAAAAAATTATAAAATATAATATGGAAGAACAGGAACGGCGGGCGTTGCCATAGTACAATATTATTTTTATTACACAATATGTGGACGCGAATGCAGTATTGCCGCCTGCTCTTACAATCTATAAATATCGAAGTATACACGAAGATATTCTGGGCTTGAATTGCAATTGATGATTGGTTCCATATTCCATTTAATGAGTTTCTTCGCTAGTTTCCAAAATTGATAATGATGAATTCTTGGATTTAGCCATATTTATCTCTCTGTATCTCTTTTAAAATAACTTTCAAGGTATGTCAACGTAATATTTTGTCCTATTTATTAATATCCAGTTTTGGCAATATGTATCCCTTTAAATTGTTGATGAGGCGATCTTTTTAATTTTTGTAATTAAAAGATTATAAGTAAAATGTACATCGGGAAACTTTTTCCCCAGCTTTAGAGAAATGCCTTTTTTTGGAGAAATTTCTTCCCTCTAAACCTCAATTTGTCTTCCTTCTTTCTTTCTTTTTATTCCGTTTAAATTTACAGTAAAAAAATAAAATATTGTTCTTAGAAAATCACAAAATGTTTTCCAACAACGAAAATGTTTCTCTTAACCCTTTCGCACTCAATCAACTTCTGTCCTTGTTGTAGTCAATTTTCCACAACTGCGTCATCATCATCACATCATCAAGATGGTGGCAAGGCAGCACAATACAAGCAATCTGCTATTAAAAGTCCGTTTTCACTTCATTGAGTCCTTCCATTTGATTGGGTATCCTTGGGAAGAAATAAACTTGAAGTTTCCCAATTGCTGATTGCTTGCTGCGGGTGCGATAATAGGCGACAGCTTGTGATATTTCCTGTGATCGATTTGTCCTGATATATCCACCCGCAGTGGAATAAATAAGCTTTTTGTTTTGCAGTTGATTTTTCTTAGATTTGTATATTTTTTGCTCAATAATATTGTTTGTAAGCATCTACTTTGTGAGTCAGTTTTAAGGTCAGGTATTTTACTCACAAAAACTGTAGCTCGACAATTAATTGTAGGTACTATTTGACAACATAAACAAGTCGTCTGCCTTAAAGAGCTCTCTTAAAACAACATTTTAAATAAAAGTACCTCAAAGTGACGTAGTATTGCCATCTATCTGGAGAAATAATTTATCATAAATTACACGTAGCCTTACAAATGTAAGGGGGAGGAGGGCTATCATATGTTTTGTTATAATTTATAGAGAAACACACTCGTTTTCTCCTTTTCTTTTTATTACGTTACAACTTTATTTCCACGTCTACTTCAGTCGGCTTTACAATTATAACTGCGAACTGAGTTCATTTGCATTTCGTTCATCGCGTCTAACGATGAAAAAAAACTGTATATATATGCGGTAGATGTATTGTTGTTTTGTTTCTAAAAGCTTTAATATGTGAACGTGTGAGCAAGGACATAGGACAAAGGTGTGCGTTAACTTTTTATGAATTCTATTTATCACACATCGATTATATCCACTGACCTTAGGAATACTTTACCTTGGATTGTGTTAACAAGCCATCCATAAGCATGACCTTAGTTTGGTGAATCCTTTTTTCCCTTTCGGCCTTTGATTCATCTCTGCTTAGCAAACGTGATGGAAGAGATTAATGTGTTTCCTTACACGTAACATCGTGTGGCACTCATTAGCATTTTTATCACCACTTTATTGCATTGCCGTGTGTAATTAGTACGGTTGTATTGAATTAGCTACCCCATCTCCTCGGAATGGAAGGAGTAGAGTAAACTTTACCTTGCCAATTTTTTTTGGTCTAGTTCTTTAATGTGAGCCAAAAAAAAACTTCTCCTTGATGAAATAATATATAAGGACTCGCTCACGCTCATTATACCGACATCAGCGTTGAAATCCATTGTGAAAGTTAACAATGTTTGCAAGTAGGAGGTAGGTGCCGTGTGTGTGCATGTGGCTTTACTCTATTACATGTGTGTGTTTGGAAGGAAGCGAGCTTCCATTAGAGGATCGCATAAGCGCGTTCAACTTTTTAATAATTCCACTTCCTTCAATGTGTGTAATGAGTTTCGTCATCGTCGTCGTCGTCGTCGTCGTCGTCGTCGTCGTCGTCCTCCTCCTCATCATCGTCGTTTTCGTCATCTTCCCTTCAATGGCTGTCATTGTCGTTGTTTTTTTGTATATCTACATATATGTATGTATATTCCCAGAGAATATTCTTAAGGTTATACCTTAAGGACATCAGCTTCTAATATTAGTTAAGTTGGAATTTTAGAGTCTGCCTCTGTGTGGCATAATATCTAGAGAATACATGCTCTTGGTAATATAGGTCGTTAGCTATCTTTCTGTATAAGGACTCATATATGTGCGCGCAGTGGAGCAACCGGAGCTTTAACTTAATGGCTGAGGGCTGGTTTTTAGAATGAAATTTCATCCTTTCATTGTTGTTAGATATATTTTCCTTTTTTCCTAGGTTTGGATTTTTCCACTTCTCTGTTTTTTTTTTCTCTTTCAATTTTTGCTTCCTCTTTGCATTAAGGTTGGAATGTATACATTATGGATAGCTGGAAGTTTTAATGGTTAGTCGCAGTAGGGGGCGGATGATGAAGAAATAAAAAAAGGTTTTTTTGAAATGAGGGAATCGGGTCATGTGCATGGGAAACGGTTGGGTGGATTGTATTTTTACCCTGAAACCTGGATCCTTTTGTACAACATTGCTTCGTTGTTTCATTAAAATGGGGGGGGGGGGGGGGGGGGGGAAGTTATAACGAGTGATTAAGGTCATAGATTTAGTTACAGTAGATTATTATGTGTTTTGTTACAATAGATTGATGCAAACGGGTTGCGAATCAGCGCAAAATAATTAGGACAACCCGATTTCTGAAGGTATAAGTTTGAATTTTTTTTTTTAAATAAGAATGTTCAAACTATAAGCAATACTAACTTCAAGCATAAATCATAAAATGTCTGTGTTTGTCAGAGATTAAGAAACAACCTC
The DNA here is from genome assembly GCA_963971375.1 of Platycheirus rosarum. Lineage (NCBI taxonomy): Eukaryota > Metazoa > Arthropoda > Insecta > Diptera > Syrphidae > Platycheirus > Platycheirus rosarum. Next base: position 1,700,975 of record OZ020510.1, on the reverse strand, counting down.
ATTTTGACTACAATTTTTTGTAAATTGTTTCCGATACTTCTTCAAAGAATTTTTGAAGACAATAAAGGTGGATCGTAAATTTTCCGGGCCTTTTAATTCATCAGCAAACGGCTTAGGACGTTCAAATAAAACACTGCAGAGGATCTTATGTTATAGGTGAAGTTTAAATGGCTAATTCATCTATATAGCTGGTACAGAATAGATGATCTCCTTTTTAGTGGTTTGGGCAGATGTAACTAAGATTTCAACCATCGGGCATACTTTCCTGCGAAGTTTCGCATCTTAGGTGATGTTTTTTTTCTCCAGAGGCTGTGGTGGTTTTTTTATTTTTTGAATTTCTTCTTCATGGTTGTTGATTACATAATAGCTTCCATGAATAACCGTACACGAATTTCGGCACCAGACAGATGGTGATCCGAATCGATCCTTACTCCTCGAAGAAGGTCGTTCAGAATACTAGAGGAATATCTTCCGTCAATCCGGACATAATCGATTAAGTTGCAGGTTCGACCATCTGGTGATTGCTGTGTGCACTTGTGGATGATAAGATCAGGGAATCGCGTGCTCTTTGACAACACGATGAGCCCGAGTTCATTTCCAGAGGAAGTTTGGTGTAGCTTTCCAATTGTGTTACCAAAAATGTCCTTCCTTCCTCCCATGACGACTAAAAACCTACTTTTTCTAAACGGGAAGATATTTTTTTTACTTATCGTTTTGAGTCCTTTTCAATTCAAAAGCCAAGTGGACAATAATTTTCCTTTTTTTGATTGCCTCCTATATTGGGATGCAAAGTATGTACATATAAACGAACATGTAAACATAAATAGAAAACGTGTCCTTGCTGCACATTGTGTAACGAACATCCACTTCATATCCATTCCATGTTCTAACATTATTGGCCAATAAAACAAAGTAAGCCTCCTGAAAAAATGTTGCGCTTCTGGGTTCCAGAGTGAACGCCCCATATCGATTAACACATAATTCCACTTGACACAAAGCCTCCGTATATTACACACAGAACACAGCTCTCAATCCAATGTTTACAGTGAGTCTGGTTTATTAGGTGATACGTGCCTCTTCCCAGCATCTGTTACATTGTCATATACGTGTGCTTAAGGACACGATAAACACGAAACACAGGCGCCATTGCAGAGCAGAGAATGAAGGACCAATGCCTCGGATATGAGGTATTAAGAGTTTTGTTTTCATGGAGTGTACTTATAGCTGCAATAAGCACCTAAAAGCCTCGAGCGGAATACAGAATGGTCGTTTTCTGGTCTATTCCATGTTCAAGGACAGTTTAAGTATCTTATGACTTGACATCTTTGGTACAACAGTATCTCATGGTCAAACTCCCTCATAAAGGCGGGTAAGTCCCTAACATCAACTTCTTCAAAGTTCTCAAAATAATACAGCTTATTATTGAATCATTTACGAGTTGTTCCTCTAGGAGACAGGCAGTATTTTACAGCTTAATATCCCTCAATGAATAGGAGTCCACTGCCGATGAAAGTGTGTAAGCTTCTAACAGAACCTAAATGGTCCTGGAAACTTCTCAAGTAGTTATTTACTGCCACTGGAACATAACTAGTTGTCTGCCTCTGATGGGCCAAAGCTAATTGTTTTCTGTCGGTTCTTTTCGTCAATATTCCCCCACCCTGCTCCTAGCCCACTTCAAGTTTCTGAATGTTTTTGAAGTCAACCACTAGAACAAGAAGGAGACATCCGGCCGATGATGGTATGGTGAGCTCAGCCGTAGAAGAAAGGGGTTAAAATCATCCATTTTGCGACATAACAATATTGTTAAAATGGGTGTGATGATGATGACAATAGATGTGGACTTGAATGTTTACCAAAGAGCATTGAAAATGAGAAGTTTTTGTACACAATTTATTGTGCGTTATGAAGCTTCATCTGGGAAATTGAAAACGAAGTGAAATTCTGTCAACAGAGTTATAATGAACTTAGCTGGATTTCCATCAATTATATTTCAAATTTAAATTGGAAAAGTTCCTTATTGGATTTTCGAAAAATTAATTTCACTTTGCTTAGGAATTGCATTATTCATGTAGTTCAACAGAAATGCATTTACTGTGCTTCCCAGATGCAGAGAAATTTCAGATATTGGAACAGAGCATAAATGAATCATTTAAACCAAAGGGGGGGTTTTATTTTAATGTTTTGACACCTGCAGTGTTTTTAACATTTTTTTTAATGGATTTTACTTTTGTTAAATAATACAAACGCAAAATTTAATTTCAAAAACAAATTTGTAAAAAATAAATACCATCTCCAACACTAGAGCGTAAAATAGGCAATTTTTTCCACACTTTCGTTTCCTAGTAGACTCTGCGAATGACAGACCTTTGATGGACATTCTCCTTACAAGAAGCTAGAAGGCAGTAATCCTGAATGTTAAGTTACTTCCTTAGATACCAAATTTTGCAATTTTCTGTTTTACAAAATTCATAATAAATGTAGGTTTTTCCTTTTCTTCCTCCGTACAAAAAAAAAAACGCTACAAATTACTTCTACTTCTTTTGGACGTTTGCGGTCAATCAAAGAAAGTTAATAAAAATACGCACATAAACTTCAATGAACAATAGTTTATTTAATTGATTAATTTGAGCACTGTTATACTGTCTTAATGGACATTTGATTTTTTCTACTTTAATTTTCACAAGATCGGTTTTATAAATTGGGAATATAAGAAATAGATGCTAGTTAACTTTTCGCGTCTTCCGATTTTTACTTCTCGCGTCGGCTATTCAACTTCAACTAACTCTCGTGTTCATACGTTCTTGTCTGTCATAGTCATCGTCGTTCGTTTTAGTCCCCTTTTCGTATATTGTTTTTTATTGTCGGTGTGTAAGTATAGTATGGTCTCGTCTTCGTTCGTTAATATACTCGTGTGTATCAAAACGAGATCCTACATAAATTTGCATTCTTGATTTAAGCATTTGAAAAATAAATATAAATAAATAAATGAAAAATTAAAAAATGTTTGGTTAATTTTTTTACTTTTTATTTTTAGTTTCAAATTTATTCATAACTTATATTTTATTTTTCATTTGCAACGCGTTCGAAAACTTAGTTTTCATCATCAGGAGGGCGCGGATATAATATACTGTATTGCCACTTGTAATGGTTTCTTTGTTTTCCTTTGTTTCCATTCTTTCTCTTTGGTTATTTGTCCATGTATATGAAAAATAGTTATTTCATTAAAAAAATGTTGAACATTGAATTCAGAATGTCTACGTTAGCAAGCCAAAGCCATATTTCGGCATTTTAAGTATAGTTTTGCTGCCTTACAATTAAAAAGCAAAACTCGTTGAATATGACTCCTAGAAAACCCATGAAAACCAATTTCCCAGGTCCTGCAACATAACCATCAATGTTAACCAAGTCCAATTAAACTTAAGTAGGCACCTACTTTTAATTTTAATACGCAATTGAATTTCAATTTGCCGTATCAAAATCAAAGTGAACTCATAATGATCTGCTCTTAAAACCAATTTCAATTAATACTAATTACGGTTTCTCTGCAATGTCCATGTGCAGTTAAAAAACAAAATCTAATTAATACTCAACCATGTTGACCGCACACAGAAGCACACTCAGCAAATGCGCCATACTCTTTGCGGAGGCACATTTGCCAAAACCACAAAATTCAATGGGAATTATAACTACAAAACAGTTACCCAGGTGTACTTCTGGTTGTTATGCATATCCCAAAATGTCCAAAAACGCCAGTCGACGAATTTCCTATCTAAATCGATTATTTCCAATCGATCTCCATCGGATAATGTGCAATTTTGGTTTATAATTAAATCCAATTGCGAATTCATTCAGCCATTTGGTCAATTTCAATGTTCGCGCCAATGGTTTACTTTTTCATATATCATCGAATTCCCTCCCCCTGAGGGGAGTCATAACACACATCATGTTACACCGGAAATCGGCAGTAAAGGGGTGGCACGTGCAAAAAATATAACCGAACTTGGTAATTCGAGCCGACCACCGCCATAACCGGAAAAAGGAAAACCATTGCGTTGCGATGGATAAAAAAAACCATTTCCGCTGATGGGTTGCTGCTCCTCACACTCTCTCGCTTCAATTGCAAGGATTTAATCTAAATTGATACAGCAGCGGTCTAGAGTCACGCTGCGTGAGATTACATAATTTAATTTTATGCGTATTGTCAATTCAAAATGGGGTGGCAGGCGCAGAAGTAGTTTTACTGATTAAAACATTTGGAGTTAACCACGGAATCCCAAAAACGGAAGTTCCTATCATTGGCTTGGGTACATATATGGTTGCGGTGACATAATATTCTGAAAAATCTAGTACATTTGAAATCGAAGTTTTAAAATTACTTCGACAGACAAAGTGAGATTATGTAAAGCCAAGTTCCAAGTTCCTTTGTTGATTTTTGATGTTGGTATACAAAACAATTTTATATATGTAAATACAGTAGAATCTCGAAAAGATGAACTGATATGAAACAGGCCACGTTCATCTTTCCAAGCATTGAGAGTTATTTAAAGAAGAGTGCATATATAGCTATACATAAAAGCATTGCATCTAACAAAATAACAATTAATTTTATTTTTTAAAAAACATAAAACACAACAAAAATAAAAAAGTTGTTCATAGGAGTTAAACAAAACGGACTTATTTAGACCTTTGTCTTATAAAACTGCTCTATAGTAGTCTGTCGCCCGGAAGAAAGAAGTCTCGTTATTGTTTTGTCTCGTAAATTTCTTAAGCTTAAAAGTGTCGATATATCGGCCTCACATTGCTCTGCAAACTTCAGGCTGGTGTTGATAGCTGGAATGGCCTCTGCTGGTTTAATTGCTTCTATAACCTCGACTACACTATCTTCTGAGTAGGGCAGCTGAACTACATCTTCATTCCATTCTTTTATATCGTTAGAGGAACATGGAACCTTTATGTAAATCTAAATGTTGACAACTGTTTCAATAAATAAAAAAATTACTGACTTACGTGAGGAAAAACTTCTTGTAGCATATTCAGTGCTGTGGTCCAATTGTATTCATTGTTCATTGTATATACACTGCCTATAGTACTATCATGAAGTATCATTTCTTAGTTCTGAATCAAGTCGCAATGAGGCGTGCTGAAATTGCCAATTGGTGTGAATATAGAATAAGTACAGACACCAAAAGTGTGCTAAATACTGGTAAAATATCGATGAAGGTTCTCGTCTCCACTATTTAGAGTTAGTTTCGAATCAACCAGGAAGATAGCCAGACGAAAAATGATCACCATGAGAGTCCTATAGAACATGTATATACAATGCTTTGTTGTAGTACAGCAAGAGGGACATCTTCTTCCTCCTTACTAGAAACAGCTTCATATGCAAACAGTTCATGCCATCACTTTTCAATAACTTCAGGTGTAAGTTTTTCCCAAGCTCCTTGAAGACATGTCAGAGCGTCACGTAAATTAAATTTTTTCAACATCTCGCCCTGTAGAGATAACATCTGACAAGCCTTATTACGTTCCGATCCATTGGTTGTATAAGTGATGTTGCATTTGGAGGCATGAACGTTGTTGCGAATGCAGCCATCATCGCTTTGAAGCTCATTTTCAGGTGGATGACTTGGGGCACTATCAAGAATAAGGAATGTCTTTTCTGAAAGATTATTATTCTTCATAAACTCACATACCTTTAAAAGAGTTCTATACATATAACGCAAACTTAGTTTTTAAATCATAACTACCTGTGGAACAAATTCTGAATGAAACCAATTTTTGAAAATTTCCTTTGTCATCCATGCTGTCTTTAAGTTGGTGTATGTCATTGGAGGCCTAAGATTCTTGAAGCACCTAGGAGTTTTTGCCTTTCCAATGGTCAGAAGTTTAAACTTCTGCTCACCAGTGCTGTTTGTGCATACCAAAAATGTAAAACGACCTTTTGTAAATTTTTCTACCGGGAGCTGATCTTTCACCAGAGTGGACAAATCTTTTGCTTGGGATCATTTGCCAAAATAAGCCACTTTCATTTGCATCATACAATTGTTGTCGGCTGATACCGAAGTCTGCCATAGTCTTCTTTAATTTCTGTTTAAACGACAGGATAGCGTCTTTATTAGAGCTCAGTTTTTCTCCACTGATCGCTAGAAGCCGAACTCCAAATCTAGCCTTGAAATTATTAACCCATCCATCATTCGCGTTAAATAAATTTGTCTCCTTAAATTTAGCGTGCAATTTTTGGCCTATCTATGTATATAAAGCCGTTTTCATTGTCGGCATTTCTGATTTATGCAATGTTTTGCGTTTTTTCGACTCCGGAAACTGATGTTTTAAACACCCTTTTTTTTTATTCCAACAATCGTGGATATAGCGATTCCATATTTTGTTGCAATGCTTCGATAAGATATTCCTTTTTTTATGTCATTTAACACAGCACACTTTTGTTAACGGTTTAAAAACATAACTCTACCTTTCACGGGAGACATCTTCCCTCTTCAAAATTCACTTTTAATTGAAGAATTTACGCAAACTGTGAGTAAGCCACGCCCAAAAGAACCGTTACCAAAATTTAATACAGTTACTAAACAATGTAACGACGAAAAAAAAGGGGAGAAGTAGAAAAAATCTTATAAGAAATAAAGCGTTCATCTTTTCGAGTACCCAGATTCAACCCGTTCACCTTTTGGAACACTGTAATGGTGATAAGAAAAGCGTTCATCTTTCCGAACTGTTCATGTTTTAGAGATTCTACTGTATGTACATACTCTAAATAAATAGATACAATATCAGACGGTATGGATTAAAACAAATATTAAGTTTTTTTCCCAGGGAGACAACAGTGCAATTTTCGGATTTTGCGCTTGCAAAATCGAAATTCTTGCAACAAGTAATACAGTACAGTTAACAACCGCAATAGTAAACTTAACTCACCACACAAAAAAGAACAAACAACAAATTTAAGCTTTATTACATCCCTCGGGTGAGAAAGCTGAATTATTCCTCTGCCGAGTTCCTATTTGACGTTAGGTTCACTTTGTTCTATGTAAACAGACATTTTCCTTCCGGACAAGAACGACTTCTACGAAAGCAAATAACAATTGCAATTTATTGGTTACTCTTTGTGGTGCATTTTCATTAGCTTTGAATATAATATACACAATTTTTTTTAAGTTAAGGATACAAAACTCCATGGGGTCTATGTATTCCTTGCCAAATTGAAAAATGTAAAAAAAAAATGTAAAAATTTTTAGTCATTTGTTAAAAACGTAAAGAACACCTCGTCATCATCGGTTCCAACGCTTGTCTTCAATGATACTCCTGTTGTCAGTTCTCAAGAAAAAGCAGATCTGCTTGCAGCCCAATTCGCTGCTAACTCAACGCTGCCAGCAGGTGTTAGTACTCCTCCTGTACTCGAGAGCGTAAATGATTTCATGGGACGTATCTTCTTTCGCACTCGTACAGTCGCAAGAGTATTAAAAGATCTTAACATAAACAAATCCGCTGGCCCGGATAAAATCCCCGCTATTGTTCTGAAGAGGTGTTCTTCAACACTGGCAAAACCATTGCGTAAGCTTTTCCATCTGTCCTATTCCTCTGGTCTCTTTCCGAGTGGATGGAAAACAGCATTTGTCCAGCTTATCCCTAAAAAAGGAGAATCTTCTGCATCCTGAAACTACCGACCAATTGCACTAGCGTCCCTTCTTTCTAAGGTCATGGAAACGCTGATTTTCAGCTAAAGAAATATCTTGAGGACCGAAAGCTTCTTAATGACCGTCAGTACGGCTTTCGTAGCAACAGGTCCACTGGTGATTTGATGGTATATCTCACCGAAAACTGGAACCAATCTCTTCACCGTTTTGGTGAAAGCAAAATTATCGCACTTGATATTTCTGAGGCATTTAATAGAGTTTGGCACCGAGCCCTTTTATCGAAAATGCGTGCTATTGGACTCGACGAATTTCTTCTTCTTTGGATTAGTAATTACCTTTTGAAATGCTCAATACACGTTGTATTGGACGGTTTCAAGTCTGATTCTCACAAAATAAACGCTGGCGTGCCCCAGGGCTCTGTTTTGTCTCCGATTCTCTTCCTTATATTTATCAACGACTCATTTTCTGAAACAACTAATACTATCAATTGTTTCGCAGACGACAGTACTCTTTGCTTCTCGTATTCGTTTCCAGATTCACATCCTCGTTCTTCGGATGTGGAACTGCAAAGGCAGCGTATGATAAGTTCATTAAATTCTGATCTTGACAGCATTGTACAATGGGGAATAAGAAACCACGTAGAATTTAATGCTTCGTAAACACAATGTTGTCTTTTGTTGTTAAAGCGAAAAATACCCCTAATGCCACTATCCATGAGTGGCACTTGCATAGAGGAAATCGGTATGTGCATTACGGACCACTTTCTGTGGACTGACCACATATTTGACATCGCCAAAAATGCTGCGAGGTTTCCTTTGAAGATGCAAGAAGTTCCTCACCCCGTCTGATCTGGCTACAGTATATAAAGCATATATTCGCCCTTAACTTAAGTATAACTCCCACATTTGGGCAGGTGCTCCTGTGACCCACTTGAGTTTTCTAGATAGAATACAAAAAAGAGCTTTGAAAATGATAGGCGATCGAAGAATAACAGAAACATTTACATCTCTGGAGCACAGACGTAATGTTTCCTGCCTTTCATTATTTTATTGCTACTTCCATAAACAATGCTCTAGGGAAATAGCCAGTTGCATTCCTCCCCTGAAACGCTTTATAATACTTTATAATACTCGCACTGCAAGGAATGCCCATCATTATACCCTTGAGCCCAACTTCGGACGTACTGTCAAGTACAGGGATTCTTTCTTTAGTCGAACCACGCGAATGTGGAATGCCTTGCCAGACTCTGTTTTTCCCTCCAACTTTGAAGTTTTACAGAAATCCATAATTTATTGGAACAATTTGAGAGATATGAAACGTATGAAAGGCAAGTGCAAAATAAAAAACAGAAATGCAATTCACAAAACAACTTGTGAAGCTTTAAAACATTTGGATGAATAAAGAACAGATCATTGATGCATGGCGTTGCTCAGAGAAAAATACCTTAAAAACCATGGACTATACAATTGAAATAATTGTATTTTACAATTCATTTACCCGGGACCCGATGCCTTCAAGAAAATTAACCAGGGAAAAAGAGCTCGATGCCAGATACAATAATGCACGGACAACATTCTGCAACAACACCAACCGAAAAAGCAGAAGCCCTTGCTAAGCATTTTGAAGAGACCTTCAAAGATCGCCGGCCCAATCACCTTCCTGAATTCATCGAAGAAGTTGAAAACAAGTTTGAAGAAATTGCAGCCTCTAATACTTCAGTCACCAATTTCAATGAGGACAATCCTGCACTCGGACCAACTGGAGATGCTTTTACTTCCATTGAGGAAGTAACTGACATAATCCACGGAGGAAATTCTAAGAATTCAGCAGGAAATGATGAGATTTCTAACTTTCTGCTTAAAAAGCTACCAAATTTCGCCACTCTACTGCTGACGATCATCTTTAATAACTGCCTTAATAACAGCTACTTCCCCGAAACATGGAAAACGGCAAAAGTGGTGCCCGTTCCGAAGAAAACCTACAGGACTAGCCTCGAGGGATATCGGCCGATTTGGCTTCTATGCTGTGTCAGCAAAATCCTGGAGGGACTTATCCTGAGAAAGCTTCATCATTTCTTCAGGGAAAGGGAATTCATACCTGAATGTCACTTTGGTTTCCGAGCACGACACTCCACCATCCATCCGCTTCTTGGATTGCACTCCGATGTGACACACGGACTGGACAAGAAAGAGATGACAGTCGCCTGTTTACTGGACATCGAAAAGGCCTTCGACACAGTTTGGATAAAAGGACTAATATGCAAACTGTTAAGTCTAGGACTACCAAGTGTGTCCTAGTGTTTTCCTGCAAAGCACCTTCTATCTTTTAATCTCGAGAAAATATGCGGGAACCAAGGCCATATCCTCAATCGTCTCCAATTCCAAACTGATTAAATGCTGTTGCAACGATCTGCGGCTAATCAGTGAAATGAACCTTTTAACCCTGTGAAATTTACGGGAATGAAATGGCTGATTGACTGTCCAAAAATGATTCATCCATGGAACCAACCTAAATTGAACCGTGGGTACATGTGTCACCGGAAAACGAGAAAAACAAAATTCATGAAATATTTTTCAAAGCCGCAAATGACAGATGATCAATACTTGACAACATTGGATTTCAAGAAATATTTGACCAAATGGGAGCCCACATAAGCACACCAGGCTTATGTTGAGGGCGTCAGAACGTTGATGCAGAAGATTGCTCATATCAATCCCCCTGTGAATACCCCAGCCTAGCCCAAACCAGGAAAACAGCCCTCGGAGAAAACTTTTTCGACGAACTGGGCGATGTTTCCAAAAAGCAACTTAAAAACATCCTAAAATTCATCAATAATTCAAGATAGTTTAAGGAAGCATTCCACACCAAATTCTCTACTAAATTTTGTATCGTTCCCCACTCCTCGTTCCAACCAACTTCTGGGGAACCGCAATGGATCCTTTTAGATCCGAGTGAAATGATGCGGCTTGCCATTCATCATAACCTAAGCGTTATTTGAAAATACTCAAACCTAAGTTCTATCTACTTATCTACAAGCAAGTGCTTAATCCTGCATGGGTGTACGAAATACATTTTTGGAGTTGTATACTAAACCAAACTATAGACAAAGACTGCAATCGTTATTGCTCCATGATACAGATATAGAGACTTATATGTATACCAACGAAGAAATATAAAAATTGTCCATCAAGTTCAAAACACTTTTACAAGGCCGTTATTATAAAAGCATTCAACACGCCTTTTGAATCCGGAGAACGAGACCGTTCGATCTATCGTAATAAGACGTATATTCGTGTGATAATTCGATATCTGCAGATCACTCTTATGGAGAGCTACCTATCAAACGTGATTCATGTACTAAAAATAAACTTCTTCAGAACAATTGAAGTTGAAGTTGAAGTTGAGTAAAAATCTCACAGTACTATATAGGTACGGGCCTATTGTGCCTCTCTCTTTTCTCGCTTAGGTGGCGCTACAGTTCGGGGTGGACCTGGGCCTAAACCAACAAGCTTCTCCAGCCCGCTCGGTCCCTAGCTAGCTGTCTCCAGTTTCGCACGTGGAGTCGGTTGAGGTCCTCTTCCACTTGTGTGCGCCACCTGAGTCTCGGTCTTCCTCTACTGCGCCGTCCCTCTGGGGTGGATTCGAAGATTTTCCGGGCCGGAGCATTGATGTCCATCCGCTCTATATGACCCAGCCATCTGAGACGTTGAATTTTTACTCTTTTGGCTAGGTCTGTGTCGCTGTACAGCCGGTAAAGTTCTTCATTGTACCTTCTTCTCCACTCTCCGTTTATGCATACCGGACCAAAAATCCACCGGAGAATCTTTCTCTCGAAACAGCCTTGAGTGTCCTCATCCGCTTTTGACAGCGTCCATGCGTCTGCACCATAGAACAGGACTGGGATGAAGAGACCCTTAGTTGCCCGAGAGAGGGCTTTGCTACTCAATTGCCTTCTAAGCCCGAAGAAGCAGCGAATGGAAAGAGTTATTCTTCGTTTAATTTCAGCGCTGGTGTTGTTGTCTGAGTTAATAGCCGAGCCCAGGTGGACAAAGTCCCTAACTACCTCCAAGTTATAGCTGTCTATGGTGATGTTTTGTCCAAGACGTCGATGTTAGGTGTCTCTTTTTGATGACAGCCCTCATCGACTGCTAAACCCATCTTTGCCGCTTCCGTCTCAATACTCACAAAAGCGCTACTGGCATCACGCTGCGTTCTTCCGATTATGTCAATATCGTGCGGAGTAATTGGACGTACTTTTGAAAGATCGTGCCTCTGGTGTTGGTGTGAGAGTTCTGCACTATTCTTTCAAGTATGATGTTGAAAAAGTCGCATGACAGCGCATCGCCTTGTCTAAATCCTTTTTTGACTTCAAAGGTGTCGGTGAGGTCTTTACCGACCTTGACGGAACAGCGTGCGCTTTCCATCGTCATTTTAAACAGGCGGACGAGCTTGGCAGGACTGCACATCGCTCTATATAATTCGTCTGTCTGCTGTCGTACGCGGCTTTGAAATCGATGAAAAGGTGGTGGGTATCGATTTGAAGTTTTTGAGTTGAGTTTTTTCCAAAGTCTGACGTAATGTGAATATTTGATCAATAGTGCCTATGAAGTTTTTTTTCATCTTTCGGTGCAGAAAAAAAATTGATGATAAGGCTACCTTGTTAATTAAATTCATGACCTAGGGTCGTTTGTGATTCCCAACTCAATATTCGGGGACAACGACAACATTATTGGTAAAGCCAACTCAGGTTAAACCTTTTATGTGACTTTTGAAAGCCCACTGGAATATGCCTCACAGGTTTGGTCACCATATGAAAAATTCCACGTTAAATGAATCGATACTGCCTAGCACAGGTACTTGGGTACTTTTTTTCAAAAGTTCAGGAGTTCTTAATATCAGAATCATTTGTGAAAGTTTCTGTGAAAAAAAAACAGTTTTCCGCCATTTCGAAAATTAAGATGCACCCAGAACATGAGATTCTCTATAAAAATAATATTTGCCAATCTTAATGGACTCATAAAGGGACCCTCGTTTGTCTGGCAAGGATACTCGCACTTTTGCGTACTAGTGGTTTCACATTTCCTGCTTTTAATGCGGTTGTAAAATACCCTGCAAGAATCCTTTCAATTTGCACCAAATGAGGACATTCAACTTCAGCATCCTGGGTAATCCTAAGCATGAAAGCAACGAAGTTCAATAAATGATTGCAACATTCTTATGAAGCTTTGACGGTTTGTCCTTAAACAAACCTCATATTCTTTTTCTCCCAACAGTTTACGATGTTGGCCATGGAAGAACATATCAAAAAGGGTTTAGATGTTGCAAAAGCAAAATGCCTTAATTATCCAATTTAAGTTTAATAGAGTCACGATGTTCTAGGAAAATTACTAGGGACGCGCCCGTTCCGCGCATGTATAAGCGTTTTGTTGCCGTTTGTGTTTAACTAATTAAACTTGATGGCAGGAGATTTTACGGGGATTCCATGCTTAGCCTCAGATCAAATAATATACCCAACAAGGAGAAGGACGCAAGACAATTTGTTTGCACATCAGGGAACTCCTCCCGATCGACCATGGCTTTAATTTTCTACCCCCAGTTGTTGTTGTTGTGGAGCTAAATCACGGAATTGAATCAACAAATTTGCTTTCCATAAACAAGCCTCATTGGCTTTTGCTGGAAATGCTGTGCACAGAGATGTCTCTTTTCTGTTGTAATGATTTATTCATCAATCTCATTTGAATTTGGTACCATAAATATTAATGTCCTGCATAGAGTTAGGCTTAATACAAGTGGATATATAAGTGGAAGTTATCCTGGAACCTCTATGTACACTCATATGGAATCTGCTCAGGTGTATCTCAAAAGGTTATTCGAAAAATGTTGCTTATCACAATTTTTGTGGTGGGTGTTTGTTGATTGATATGACTCATCACATACACACTTGTTTTGATCCTTGTCAAAATTCTGGAAGGCTCTGATAGAGATATCACGAGTTCTCTTACCACTCAGGATTCAAGTCGTATAGAGTCGAGCTGGAAGTTATGGCTGCAAACAAATTTAATTTGCATAACAAACATGATACCCGCACCACAGCGACAAATGAAATCCTTTATACTTGAAAATGAATCCGGGGAGTTGATGTTTTTGGATGGAAGAGTGACAGTTGGACCGATTGTGAAGGTGCAGCTTCTTTTGGATGTCTACTCTGGTGTTTTGCTATACATAGTTCCATCTAAGGGGTAACAACTCACATTTTGTATTGTTGATAGCATGGATTGAATGTGGGAAAACGTTATGGCAAGTAATCCTACGAAGCGTAAAAGCCATAAAATCTGAATAAGGATGTTGCTAATTTTGCATATTGAAACCAAGTCCTTGGGTTTTGGACACAGATAATGGGAACACAATGATAGCTGATTGAAAATAGCTTAAGCTTATGCGAGAATGAATGATATCTAGCGTGTGGTTCGTTTCGAAAATTGTACACAACACAAAACTAGAAGGAACTGTTTTCTAGCTCAAAAAAAATATGGTATAGACAGACATTTTTTTGCCAACAAGTTTTCGTTAAGATACAATTTTACTTGCGATTTATAGGGACTATAAGGCAAGTTATGCATTCTAACAATCAAACATGACGTTACGATTATAGAGAATTAAAAAAAAGGGGGTCGGAAATTCCGTCCGTCTGTCTGTCTGTCTGTCTGTATGTCCGTATCGATATCTACAGCCTAAACGGTTGGGCCGATTTGATTCAAACTTGGTATATATTGTATTTTTAGAGTGCTCTACCCGACAGTTTTTGGAATTGGCATTCTAGCTCCAAAACTAACGGTACCTGCCATATAACTTTTAATGAAAAACTTATTTTTCTCAAAAACGGCTCCTACAATTTTGATTAAACTTTCAGAATGATGTTTTCTATGCAAAATCTATCTTTTAGTTCTAATGGATTCTTCAGAAAAAGTTTTATAACGGTACCTCCCATATGACCGGTTTTTTAAAATCAGACTCTCTCGACGGATTTTGATGAAATTTTCAAAATATGTAGTGTTTTATGATTTAAATAATATTGCTAATTAAAATTTTCAAAAACATTTTTTTTTTTAATTTTTAATAATTTTTTAAAAATAGTATATTGTTTTTTGAATATTTTGAAAACGGATCTATAGATTTTTTTTAAAATTTTTCTTCTAGTATAAACTATAGATTTCTTAAAATTGACATACTCAAAAAAATTTTAAAATATATTTTCGAAAAGTTTTTCAAAAAAAACATTTTTTTGAAAAAACTGGTCGAACGATTTTGAAATGAAAAATTCATAAAATAGAAAACAGCAAAAGAAATAAGATGGCTTACAACATTTTTTCCAAAAAACGTTATGAATAGTGTTTTTTTGATTTCATAAAAAAATTTCCCCCAAATTTTATTTCATATTGCTCGGCTAAGCCCTCGCCATTAGTCAAATAAAAGAAGGTGACAACCTACATACATACTTACGTATTTTAAAGCATTTCATCATCATAAAAGCACACAGAATAAATAAGGAAGCCTATGATAAACACGCAAAAAACAACTAACAAATAAAAAAAACTATTCGATTACTACTGAATGCAAAAATTTCAATCGAGAAAACAAAAGTTTACACCTTCCTTTAAATAAACAAAACCACTGTGTTAACTTTTAATATTGTCTCTATACCTACTCGCTTAACAGTAGTTGGAACGTGTATCTTAATTTTAGTACCTACCTTCCTTCCAACCTTATTATAGGTACATACCTAATATCCTTAATAAATTCCATTAATACCACCCCCACCATACGTTTTTCGATCCATCAAACATAATTAAGCTATTTCAATTAATTTGATTTCAAAAAGTAAATTATTGTTATAGGTCCCTATACCTAGCATTATTGCCCTACCGCTGATTCCCACGAATCTTTATGCCCCAGTTGTTCAATTTTTTCCATACCAAAATGAAAATTAAACTGAAAAAGTCTTTCTATTAGCAAATTATATTATAAACAGTAAACAACAAGTGGAAAGATGATACACTAAAAAACTGCAAAAGCTAACAATCCTATATATTTATGTGTTTATCCCTTTATCGTGACTCATGTTCGCTCGAGCTTCAAACCACAACGATTCTAAAGAAGTTGCACGTAAAAAAAACATTAAACCTACATCTTTGTCAAAAAGACGCCTGTACCTAAAAAGGATTAGCACACGGGAGCAAGTACGTGCGACCCAGTCGTGCCTTTTATTTTGTTTGCGGCAGTAAATATTTTTTTAGACACTATACGCCTCTAATTGCACACGAGCTCAAAAATGGTCGCGCGGCCTCGTATGTATTGTTTCATTGCTTCTCAGCGCGGCAAAAGGAGCTCGTGTAAGCCTAAGTGGGAACTAAATCCCTCGATGAACTTTGTTCCCGGGGACTTATTTCCCTACACCTCCCCACCATATAATCACTTACGGCGTTCACGTAAAAGTTCAAATTTGCCGGGCCCCAATTTGAAAAGCTATTTTTTTTTATTTTTGTGCCAACGCAACTTGGAGCTTTTTTTTAAATTATTAAATTTTCTGATTTCAGCTCCAGGCCAAAAAAAATGGGAATGACTGGGTCGTACATACTTTCTCCTATGTCCCTTATCATATTGGGAGGCAAGATCTTTGATAGAAACAAGTAACATTTACCTTTAAAAAGTGTCAAAACCATAACACTTAACGGTTTTTCGTTAAAATGAAGTACGCCATCACATGTCTTAAATAACAAAAAATGTATAAAAAAGTATTTCGAAAATTTTAGGACGGATTTTTATTAAATCTTGTTTTTATTTCTTATTAGGTTTAAAACTATTGAATTTTCAAAAAAATCAAAAATCTATATACATATAAATAAACATGTGTATGATGTATTCGGCTGGGCCAAATTGGCTCACATTTTTTCAGTTGTTCGTAATTGCCAGCAGAACGTTTTTACGGAAGAAAATTTTGAGAAAACCCTCCGGAAAAGTCGAGAAATTGGAAAAATCGAAAAATTGATGATGTACCCGAGCAAAGCCGGTTGGATCAGCTAGTTTATTATAAGTCGTCAACAGAATTGGAGAATTAATTTAGCTATTAGATCTTTTCAAATATAACATTTTATGGAAATCTAATGAGACGTTACTGAAAAACTTGAAAATTAAAAAAAAAATGTTTTATGAGAGGTACCTACCGTTAATATACTTTTCCGTTAAATTTGGTTTTTATAAAATGATAGCCAATACGAATACTACGAAACAAATCTCAAATTTTTTTTATCAAAATCTTTGGAGCCGTTTTCGAGAAAATTAAGCTTTCCTTAACGCGTTATTTTTAGCCCTAAAATAAAATTTCTATTTCCCTCTGAGGAAGCCAAAAGAATCACAAATACAAAAATTAGTTAATTAATAGCTTGAGCCGTTTAGGCTGCTGCTCGTTATAGTTACATAAATACGGACAGTCAGACAGACATTTTTTTGTTACTAACTTTTTTTAGGCTGCTCTATGATTGTAATGTCACGTTTGATTGTTATCTCAATTTTTTTTATATTCACGAATCCTAAACTTGTCTTATTTTACGTACTCGTATAATGGCAACTAAAAGTCATATACAAAAAAAAAAACATAAAAAAAAATAAATAATTTTAAACATAATCCCTTTTTCACTCACTACAAAATTGTTTTGTGTATTTCCTTTATTATATGAAGTAAGTTTCTTCTTGTATCAAAAATGTCATACAAAAGTCTAAAATAATGACTCTTATGAGAGATTTCGCATACTCTCGTCATACAAAATATGAACTCAACTTTGATTTCCAACTGAAACGACCAAGTTTTTTTTTTTTTAATTTTAATTTTTCCAATTAGAACTCGCATTATACACAAAAATATTTTACTATTTGTTTAATTAAGTTATTTGTTAAGGGAGCTTTCAAAAAGGTACATCTTCTTGTAAGTTTGCCTATGAAAGTTCGTCCATGAATGAAAACATTTCAATAGGTACAAAGATAAAACTCACCTTTTACAAAAAAGGTCGGAATAATTTTGTCCCTAATAAAAATTAATTTTTCAACTTTTGCAATTTGAAAACAGAACTTTCTATTTCGTGAAAATATTAATGTAAATATTAGTGATGATGTTTATTATGCGTGCCGTTTGTGCTGAATCACTGTGCTATTTAAATTTCTTAACTGCATTACACTACTGAACTAAAATGTCCAACAATCAAAGTAAAATTACATTCTAGGCCAAACATTGACACACATATCTCCGGAACCCCATTATAAACTCCTCACAGCAGTTCGCACTAACTTTTCCAATTCGCAAAATTTCTCGCATCATTCCTGATGGATTCACATCTCTTTCGGCAAGACTATTGTCTGTGTGTTGCGCAAATATTTTCCCCCATTAACCAGATTTTCGAAATTCCTTGAAAGGCATCCACAGCAGCATACACACTGGAAACAATTGCAATTGCAGCAGCAGCACCAGCATCCGCCTCTAGGATATTTTGTACAATTGGGAGATATGATTCAGATGCAAGATACAACTTCAAACACATTTGTTCTGAAGCTCGGCATGGTGTTCTGTCCTCGACAGCATATCGGTTTGGTTTGGGTGGGTGGAGGTGTATGTAGTTGAGAAGTGATGACGATGAATTATTATTGCAATGCATACATGGAAAATCCCACCTCCACCCAACGATACGCCCGGCCAAAATTTGTACCAAACTCTCGGTATAGACAAATTATCCTCCCGCAAGCAGAATTACTTCCAGGGGCTGCTTAAAAATAGTTTTGACGCGGCTTGAGGGTTCCACCTAGGATATCCTTGTCTGTGTTTTATGTGATTTATGAAAATATTATAACATGTGAAGATTCTCTCTAGTCAGGGTAACCATCTTTAATTTTTTAAAAGAAGTTCTTTGGCTCTATTTTAATTTTCCAATATTTCCTAGCATCATCATCAGTTACTGATCAAAAATAATTAACAATATTAGCCGTGTTTTATTGGTAATCTATAGCTAGCGCAGTATTGGAAGTCCCAATAAAACGCTATATTCACTCCATAATTCACTTATATTTTAACCCCCCAATTGACAACTGACGTCTTGTTGAATAAATTTAGAAGGGTGTGTTCCAAATTGCACTCAGTTCTTGGACAGAGACCATGACGTCATCAGTGACCTTTGATGACAGAATTAAATTCGGTTTTAGAAAAAAAAACTGCAGTAATATAAGTTTCAATTGATGCAGGCTTTGTCAAATGTCTTATTTGATTAATTCAATATATATTTTAAGTCAACTAACACTTCCAAAAATTTTATTTAATTTAGTCAATTTGGGTCACTGATGACGTCAAAATACAGCAAAGCGCTGTCTTGTAATCTTGTATCATGATACTCAACGAACATATCCTTTTTTTTTACATTCCAGTTGGTTGGCATTTCTTTCCAAAATTTATCTCAACTTATTATATTCACTAATTTCACGAACCTAATTATCGACACTTATTGTTTGTTGTTGTTTGCCGTATAAAATTTTACTGCCCTGGGTATACACTTACCAATAAAACACGGCAATTGAAGTTCTTGAGAAGAATCTGCTAAAAACGGTAAGACAAAAGATCTTTTAACAAACAAGTTTACTTGAGACGTACTGTTAAGTACAGAGATTCTTTCTTGATTCCCACCACACGAATGTGCAACGGTTTTCCATTTATATATGCAGAACATCAAAACTGATGTGTATCGATATCTATTTCATCCTTCCATATCTCACATCAATTTTAAAATATGCATAATTTTTTTCGAAATTGAAAACATGGTCACCGTACCTACACAGATATGAATGTGGTACGTCACTCTTATAGATGTACCACAAGGATATATATCTTTACTATGCAGTAATGTATCTATCACTTCTCTTCTAAATTAGGTTCCTCCTATATGGGCTACGGTGCTAGAGAGTCTCAGGTCTCACCCAATTTCAAGATTTTACTCTACTGGCATCAATTTAAGACGAAATGCTCCCAAATTCAATTTATTCCGTGAAATTACTAATATGCAATATTATTCATGTGTAAATTGATTAGAAATTCATTTCACTTCGTTAAACAATTATTCCTCTGCCCCGCCGCCGCCGCCGCCGCTCCAGACTTCCAGGCATAAAATGGTTCTTTTAATATATTCTTTTATCATTGGCGTCCTTATGGAAAATATTGAAGCGGCTTCCAGATACAAAAGGTAGGAAATGGAAAAATATTTTCTTTCTTTCTTCCTTTGTTCACTCATGCATGGGGTTTGTGAATTTTTTATTTTAATGGTTTTAAAAATCAAGATGAAAAGCGGAAATGCTCTTGAAAAATATTGAAAAAATTATTATTATCACTTACAGCAGTGGTTGAAACGAAACTCAAATTGACTACCATCTAGTACTAGTAGCAGTTTGATGGAGCCGCACATAAATGATTGCCATCGCCCAGCAATATCCTCTTCTGATGCTGACAGAGTTTTGTATGGTGGAGGAATGATTAAGCTAGGGCTTTAAAGTTTGGTCAACATGTCTCTCTCATAACATACTTACTTACTTAGGGGCGCTACAGTTCGGGACGAACCTTGGCCTCAACCAACATGCCTCTTCAGCCAGCTCGGTCTTTGGCTAGCTGCCTCCAGTTTCGCGCTCCAAGTTGGTTGAGGTCGTCCTCCACTTGAGCGCGCCACCCAACGCGAGGTCTTCCCTGACTGCGTCTACCCTCTGGAATGGAATCGAAGATCCTGCGAGTCGGAGCATTGTTGTCTATTCGCTCAGCATGACCTAGCCATCATAAACGTGATATGCGTATTTTTTTTACCAGGTCAATGTTGCTGTAGAGCTCGTATAGTTCTTGGTTGAACCTTCTCCTCCAAAGCCCGTTAACGCAGATAGGAAATAAAATCCTCCGAAGAATCTTACGCTCGAAACGACTAAGGATATCTCCATCCGCTTTAGATAGATACCTCGGCGCCATAGAGCATAACTGGGATGATGAGGGTCTAATACAGAGTCTGCTTTGTCTTTCGAGAGAGGGCTTTGCTACTCATTTGCCTTCCTAGCCCATAGAAACAGCGATTGGCAAGAGTAATTCTTCGCTTTATTTCTGATGAGATGTTGTTGTCAGATGTTATAGCGGATCCGAGATACACAAAGTCCCTAACTACCTGTCTATTGTGATGTTTTGTCCAATCCGCCGGTGTTGTGTGTCCCTTTTTGTGGACAGCAGGTACTTCGTTTTGGCCTCATTGACTGCTAGTCCCATCTTAACCGCTTCAACTTCAATGCTAGCACGATAGCGCATCACCTTGTCAGAATCCTTTTTTGACGTCAAAAGCTTCTGTGAGGTCATTACCAACCTTGACGGAGCAGCGAAAGTTCTCCATCGTCATCCTGCTCAATCGGACGAGTTTTGTGGGGATGCCAAAACCTGACATGGCTCTATATAGCTCATCTCTATAAATGCTATCGTACGCGGACTTAAAATCGATTAAGAGGTGGTGGGTATGGATTTGGAATTCTTGGGTAGTTTCCAGGATCTGCCGCAGTGTGAACATTTGATCGATTGTGGACTTTCCTGGTCTGAAACCACACTGATAGGGGCCAATCAGGTTGCTGAAGAAAGGTTTCAGGCGTTCACTAAGTACGGCAGAGAGGATCTTGCAAGCGATATTCAAGAGACTTACTCCTCTATAGTTGGCGCAGTTTAGAGGGTCTCCTCTCTCATAACATATGTAGATTAAAAAGCACGCCTCAGAGTGAAAACCTCCGGTGATTGGGCCAAACGAAACATCTTTAGAGCTCTGAAAAGAAGATGGAAAATGTCTGGTCTAGATAGCTCTCGATTCTCATCTTGAGAGTTATTATCGGTGTTTATCAGTGGTTGGATAGTTACCGATAGCAATAGCTACCGTTTAAGCAAGCTAATGTCCCGAAACATGTCGATTGGTTACGGCCATTTATTCCCAATCAAAGTTGTCGTGAAACAAGGAAGCGTATTTAGTCCTTTGCTCTTTATTACAGTCCTTAACTTTCTGATAGCGGTAATCGGGCCCGAAAGTCTATAAAAATTAACCTTTTTTGGTGATGTAGCCCTTATAACAGAATATTCTACATCCTTGCCACGAGCACTTGATATATGGGAAGCTGTTCTGGAAGGAAAAAGACTGAATCCCTATTTTGCCCATTTTCTGATCCATAAAGGTGTATTACCGACAGTTATTTGAATGTAACAGTTCTTCAATAATACACATAAACTGAACGGAACAATTCAAAATCGGGAGGCCTGCTGGTGTTTTCTGAGCTCAACCCGGCAATTTTCACAAAAGGAACCTCGGGGCGAAGCCCTAACCCATTCGGCGTTGCTCGAGTATATCATAAATTTTCGAAAAAAACGACCGCGGCGTGGCTCCAACTAGTAACCAAAATATCCTAAGTTACTTCTTCTAAACAAGCTATCTGCTTGTGAAACGAACCCAGCGGCACCAACGGGTGATTAAAATAGCCTTAGTTACTCCTTACAACGTCAGCTATCTGCCTGCAAATGTCCCGTCAGAATTGGGGCATAACTACGAATTTAAAAAAAAACATGACTCCAGCTTCAGCTAGGGGTAAGTCAAATAGCTTTACTTACTCCTTATAATATCAACTATCTGCCTGTGGAAGTCAATCGGTCCATAAATAAGATTTTTCAAAAAAAAAACGACCCCAGCGCTACCTAGTGGGTAATCTAAATAGCCTATGTTACACCCTAGAACATCAGCAATCTGCCAGTGAAAGTTGCGTTAAAATCTGTGCAGCCGTTTCCGAGATTAGCCGGAACAAACAGACAGAAAGACAGACAGAATGATAGATAGACATACAGACAAGGAGAACAAAGGGAATCCGAAGAGTGCTTCAATATTTTCTTTGCAGTTTTTGTTTCTAAAGAGGTCATTCAAAAAAAATACTTCTGATCCTTCCTATTATTGTTACGGTTTTGTACCAAAAATAGGTTTCACTGTCATCCTCTCTAGAAAATAATCAATCAGTCTGTGCCTGTTATTGTTTATAATTAAAACTTCGCCGTTTGTATATAAAAACGTCTGCTGTCTCATCTCTATAGAACACTCTCCCCAACTACCTCATAGCTCATAGAATATAGTAAATCAACTATACAACGCTTCCTCCTCACTTCCTGTGCCATGAGAGGCTTCCCTTCAAAGCGGCCATCCAAAAATATCATACAACAGACTAATCAAAGTTCCCCCAATCGTACAAAGCCTCTGTCTTCGCCCCAGCATCACCATGGCTATTCTTAGTTTCTGCTGCACCACAGCCCTTCATCCAACTGCGGTGCTCCTCGTTCTTCAG
Organism: Platycheirus rosarum; assembly: GCA_963971375.1. Lineage (NCBI taxonomy): Eukaryota > Metazoa > Arthropoda > Insecta > Diptera > Syrphidae > Platycheirus > Platycheirus rosarum. The sequence continues at coordinate 1,677,915 of OZ020510.1, read as the reverse complement.
AAAAAAAAATTCAAATCCAAAACGGAAAGGGAAACTGCATTGATGGTGTATAGTTCAGGAAACGAGCTCAATTACAAAAAACCCACCCAACAATTGTGTCTGGGTACCGTTATTTTGTGCTGGCGAGGGCGACGACGAAAACGCCATGGTGGCTGACTTCGGTTGAGATTTTTTCGTTTTTGGTGGTTGGCGCACGACCGCGCGTTCATCTATTTTTGAATGCGAGAAGTGTGACTCCCAATCGGCACTAAAATTAGAAACTTCTATCCCGAGCGTATTGGGGCTGGCGCTGGGAATCTTCTGGATGGCAGTTCGGGTTTTGGTGTCAGTGAGAGAACATTATAACGAGGTTGTAGGTGAACAAATTATGTTGCATTCAAGGTGGACCATATAATCGCATTTTAGTGACCCAATAAGCCGTTGAAGGTGAATTTGGCAAGGAAGACATTTTGTTTTCAATATTAAACGTCATGTTTTATTGTTAAAACGGTTTTATTTTATTTTGTATGTTTGTATGTTCTTCAATTTAAACTCTCAAGTTCCAAATCACACATTTTACAGATTGATCCTTTTCACCGTTTCTTATTAAAAGTGTTTCGCGAGTTCCCATTGGGCCAAGTTTGCTTTCAAAACCCATTTTTTTAAGCTTCATCCTCGGAATAAATGCCGCAAAGAATTAAGTAAGAAACCGAAAAATCGGTTTTACCTAGGGTTTGGCTTCCAAAGCCTGTGGATTGTTCTCAGTGATCTTCTATCACAGTCTCATCGAGGAGAGTGATTTAACACCTTAGAGTTCGACCAGTACCCGTAGAACGGCCGATTGTGTAAAATCTTTTAAATGTTTTCAAAAAATTCCCGGCTCATCTATTTATTCTAATTTAGTTTAAAAAATATACTCCAACGAATTTCGAGAAACAAACTGAAACAATTTTATCGAAACATTCATTGCCACCCCCTTTACAGAATGCCCGAGAACTCCTGGTGCCAGACTACCACTCAGCCCTTCAAGGACCCCATCCTCATCATAATAACATTTGCGGCCATAATAGGTTCATTTTCATTGCTGTGCGGTTTTGTGCTACTGTGTGTGGTTTCGAAAACCCTAAACAATGAAGTTTCCGAAGCAGTTCTTCTAGTGGGTGCGTTGCCAGTATCTCAATAACTTCATTATTGGTATTAATCAAATTATTTATTACTTACAAACAGGAATGGGATTCTTCATAACATCGGTATCCTACGTGACCTGGAAAATCACCAATAAGCGACGAATCGAACAGATGATTCTGGCCATGAAGGAAGACATCATATGAAACGCCTTCACCGCTCCGCTCCCATTAATATATTTATTGAATTTGTATATTTACTTAGCTAATATTCGAATAAAGACTGATATTCTGTTACACCACTCCATTGCTTGCTTGTGTGTGCTTGACTCAAATTAATTGACCTCTTGAAGAATGACTTCATCCCAGGATGGAAACTCAACTCCTCTTGTGTTCATCTGCTTGCTCCTACAATGTAATAATAATTCCTCTTAACTACCAGGCAAAGCTCATAACCTTACAAATACACATACATACATAATCCTAGTGAATTTGGAGTCTATCCAAGAAATACTCAAAAGATATTATCTTCCCTGCCTTCTACTAACTGTTGTCAAAATGGAGAAAGTGAATTTCGGTCCAAGAATCAACGAACCGTCAAGCTGAGACACCATTCTTTACTAAAGGACATTTTTTTTATTAGCTTGGTGGAGTGCGGAGCGTTCTGCCTGTCATAGTTGCAACAACAAAAATAAGAGGACATGATAAAAATAGGATGGGCGAGGCAGGGAAAAAGAAGACTTAAGTATCACAAGGAAACGGAAATTCCTTTTCCATGTCATATCCTTCGAAATTGATTTTTAGTTTGCATGTCCTTATGCTAGATTGGTACTCATATTTCCGTTATTTACCTAGTTGAAGACGAATATGGCAAAAATGCAGAAATCCTGGTTTAAGGTTTGTGGATCCTTTTTTTTTTGGTGAATTCAAAAAAAAAAAAAAAAAAACTACCTCAAGTTGCCATTCATGTTTGCAACGAAATATAATATTAAAAATATTTCCCATGGTTTTGGGGAGAGAGGATGACGTTGTGGAAAAGGAAATTGAAAAGCTTGCTGTGGAGAAGAAGGTAAGTTGACGTAGGTATTATGGAATTTGATTTGAATAAAGGTCGTTAAACTATATGGTGAATGAGATTGTTTTTATTTTTATTTCATTGTGGGTTTCCTAGACTGATTGGCTTGGTTTCAATAAGAAAAAGTATAAATATAAAATTATTTTTGGCTTTTATGATTTAAATTTAAAACCGAGTTGATTCAATTTAAAAATTTAATATATGAATGAAGGTTTTCAATTATAATCAAAATGTGCCCTCTGAATCGAACAAAAGGACTCTGATCGGCAAGCTTTCATTCATACGTCAATCTTGCAGTGTTTAAATAAATTTTGATTTGGATTTAAAAACTAAATTTAAGGACAATCAAATTCATTCAAAATGACTTTAATTCCAGTTAAAATTTCTTGCAACTTCTTCCTGCAATTTTCGGTTGGCCAACGCAACTCCAACACATCCACTCTAGTCATTTAAAGTTTAAATCTCGTCATCCTTCTTCCTGGGTGACCCTCAGTGAAACTTTTCCCATTATTCTATCCTTTATACTATGGGAAATAATGCATAACCTCTTTTGCAGGGCTCGACACAGAGGTCAATGCAGTGCAATGGTGCACTGCCAACCAATGAAGCCTATTGCGGTGCGCGGTATGCAAGTTCAAACTTTGTCCGGAATCAAAGTTCGTTGGGATGAAGAAGTTTCGCCTGGGTTGCTCAAACATTTCACAATAATGATTCGAAAGTTCAATGAAAGGTAAATATTATAGATGGATGTGCAAATGTCCAATGCGGCAAGAAGTCATTTCCTTCGTTATTAAGTTTGTATGAATAGGTACGTCTTTGGCTAAAAGGGTAGCCAAAGGCTAACTTTTATTGAATATTAAGGTTACTGGTTAGGTAAGAAACTTAATATGGATGTTTCGCTCCAAATATAAATATAACTAATCATAATATCACTTCTCAAGAATAGTTTTTATACAGGGTGTCTTGCATTATAACAATCCTAGGCGCGTTTTAAAGTAATTGCCTTACAAGTTCAATAGCATGTTACTATGAAGCATGTTGCTTCGTCTCAGTCGTTTTATAACCAAAATCATAAATACAAGCAAGTGACAAGACAAGTGAGATTGCCACAAAAAACAGTTATACCACTGCCAGCAAAACTGTAAGCAGCTTTGTATTCGAGTACACAATGGATTTTGTTGTACATGTTCTTTAATATCATTATAATTCACACTGGCTTACGGTTGAAACATTTATAACACACGGAATGGAATTCAGTCAAGAGAGGTCAAGGAGTACATCTTGTCTACCGGAAGTAGAAGTTTACCAAAAATCAGACCAATAAATGGTATTCCATAACTTGAAAAAGGCTTAGAAATTATAGCCCAGGGTTTACGGAGGCTTCCAGTCTTTAAAACTAGTATCTAACGCTGTCTCGTTGTGAATTTAGTGTTCAAAGCAATTTATGTTGGAATTTAGTCTCCAACGCTATCTTGTTATGAATTTAGTGTCGAACACTATCTCGCTGTGAATATAGTGCCTAACGCTATCTCGTTGTGAATTAAGCGTCAAACGCTATCTCGTTGAGGATTAAATGCCCAACGCTATCTCGTTGTGAATTTAATGTCCAAAGCAATTTCAGTGTGAATTTGGTGTTTGAATTTAGTGTCAAAGGCTATTTCGTTGTGAATTTAGTGCCTAATGCTATCTCGTTGTGAATTAAGCGTCAAACGCTATCTCGTTGTGAATTAAATGCGCAACGCTATATCGTTGTGAATTTAATGTCCAAAGCAATTTCATTGTGAATTTAGTGTCAAAGGCTATTTCGTTGTGAATTTAGTGCCCAACTCTATCTCGTTGTGAATTAAGCGTCAAACGCTATTTCGTTGTGAATTAAATGCCCAACGCTATTTCGTTGTGAATTTAATGTCCAAAGTAATTTCATTGTGAATTTATTGTTTGAATTTAGTGTCAAAGGCTATTTCGTTGTGAATTTAGTGCCTAATGCTATCTCGTTGTGAATTAAGCGTCAAACGCTATCTCGTTGAGGATTAAATGCCCAACGCTATCTCGTTGTGAATTTAATGTCCAAAGCAATTTCAGTGTGAATTTGGTGTTTGAATTTAGTGTCAAAGGCTATTTCGTGGTGAATTTAGTGTCCAACGTTATCTCGTTGTGAATTTAGTGTCCAACGCTATCTCGCTTTGAATTTGGTGAACTCTGCTACCTCAGAATCAAGACAAATTTCTTCACTTATCTAACGCTGTCTAGTTGTAAATTTAGTGTCCAAGATTATTTTATTGTGAATTTAGTGTCCAGTGCTATCTCGTTGTGAATTTAGTGTCCGAAGCAATTTCATTGTGAATTTAGTGTTTGAATTTAGTGTCAAAGGCTATTTCGTTGTGAATTTAGTGCCTAATGCTATCTCGTTGTGAATTAAGCGTCAAACGCTATCTCGTTGTGAATTAAATGCGCAACGCTATATCGTTGTGAATTTAATGTCCAAAGCAATTTCATTGTGAATTTAGTGTCAAAGGCTATTTCGTTGTGAATTTAGTGCCCAACTCTATCTCGTTGTGAATTAAGCGTCAAACGCTATCTCGTTGTGAATTAAATGCCCAACGCTATTTCGTTGTGAATTTAATGTCCAAAGCAATTTCATTGTGAATTTAGTGTCAAATGCTATTTCGTTGTGAATTTAGTGCCCAACGCTATCTCGTTGTGAATTAAGCGTCAAACGCTATCTCGTTGTGAATTAAGCGTCAAACGCTATCTCGTTGTGAATTAAATGACCAACGCTATCTCGTTGTGAATTTAATGTCCAAAGCAATTTCATTGTGAATTTAGTGTTTGAATTTAGTGTCAAAGGCTATTTCGTTGTGAATTTAGTGCCCAACTCTATCTCGTTGTGAATTAAGCGTCAAACGCTATCTCGTTGTGAATTAAATGCCCAACGCTATTTCGTTGTGAATTTAATGTCCAAAGCAATTTCATTGTGAATTTAGTGTCAAATGCTATTTCGTTGTGAATTTAGTGCCCAACGCTATCTCGTTGTGAATTAAGCGTCAAACGCTATCTCGTTGTGAATTAAGCGTCAAACGCTATCTCGTTGTGAATTAAATGACCAACGCTATCTCGTTGTGAATTTAGTGTCCAACACTATCTCGCTCTGAATTAAGTGCCTAATGCTATCTCGTTGTGAATTAAACGTCAAACGCTATCTCGTTGTGAATTAAATTCCCAACGCTATTTCGTTGTGAATTTAATGTCCAAAGCAATTTCATTGTGAATTTAGTGTTTGAATTTAGTGTCAAAGGCTATCTCGTTAGAAATTAAGTGTCTAATGTTATCTCGTTGTGAATTTAGTGTTCAACACTATCTCGCTGTGAATTTAGTGAACTCTGCTAACTCAAGACAAATTTCTTCACCAAAGTCATTAAAGTCGTTTTTGAGATATGCTTTAAAAAGAAAAAAAATATGACCAAATACGCTTCGTTCAAATTAATCCGATGTATTATGAACCTAACAGAATAAATTGATAAGGTTTCTCCAAAAGGAAACTGTTTGTTGCATCAAATCCCTATCTGCCACAACCTATTTGTAAGATATATCTGGCTGGTCACAGGCTATAGAAAACGACGTCAATAATCCTTTTTGGTGTCTATTTGAGTATGCGTTCGATTGAGTAATCACACTTGGAATAACTGGAACACAGTAAGCTTCTGAGTATATTCAATTACACAGGACTTTGTGTTGCCAGTGCGTCGTCGTCATCGGTCGTTTGATGATAAATTCAATTAAATAATTGCAGTTCAATGATTTTAATTATAAGCTCTCCGCCCTAAATCGACGACCATTGATTTCGAACACTGAAATGCACATAATACAGCTTAATCCCTTTATAGTCTCTCTCTGGGCTTTTTTGAAAATACTGATTTCGATTGGGTGGTGTGGGCATGGCCTAGGTACGTTTTGAAGAGGAGATAACTTCATCTGACTGTCTGAAGCTGTTTCAGGACAAAATGCCAATTATTGAAATTACGAACAGCTTAGGTTGTCATTTGAATGCTTTTGAATGGCATTTGCGGTTTTGCTGTAACTATTGTTAAATACTTCAAAGGATTCCAAATAAGGATCACTTTTTCTCTTGTAGGTGTAATACGCAAAGCAATTCATTAAGGATGATAGTTGGTTTTTTTCACTTAAAAAAAATACAAAAAAATTAAGGTATGGCATTTTTGAAGGATCTGCCCTGCTACAAAGAAAGGAATATAATTCGCTATTATGGGACACGTTTTTTTTTCATTTAACTAACATACATTGATTACCTTATATTACTTTAGGCGGCGCTATTTAGTCTGGGGGACCTGGGCTCAACCAGCAAGCTTGTCCAGCCAACTTGGTCTCTAGATAACTGCCTCCAGTTTTGCACGTGAAGTCCGCCGAGGTCTTCTTCCCCTTGCCATTATGAGACTTTCGACTTATTGATTATTGAACATATTGATTATTAAATGTAGTATTTAAGAAAATAAATAAATTTTAAAGGGTATACTCACCATTTTATTTGAAAGTTATTTTCACCTTGAAGTTTAAGTTCCATTATAAAATAAACTAGCTGATCTCTACCTACGTTGCTTCGAGCGTCCAACACCACCCCTTCTTATTGTGTTAAATCAGCTTTGGTGTTTTTTCCCAATTTTAGTATTTTAAGAAATTGCGACTAGCAGAGTCTTTTAAAATTAATAAATTGTTGGCTCAGAGTTCCATTAAATTACTTTGAATTATTTCCGTTATCGTCTCGTTAACTTCCAATTACACAGTCCATAGATTTGATAGTTCCTTCTCAGAAAGCCTCTAATAGTCAGAATCCCCAAGTCCGCAAACATTTTTGTTAAAAGGAAATCTTCATTTCAGCTTTTTATAGTTGTATCACTTCATGATTTGTCCAAGCGTTCTGTATTTCCTTGAAACACCACCCCTCCCACATGAAAATAGAAAAAAAAAAAACAGTAACGAACGCTCCAGCGCTTGAGACACCCTCCAGCTCTCTTTTCCTTTTGAATGTTTTAATTACTGCAAGCTTTCCTTCAGGATCTTTGGATTTATACAAGATATTTGTCTTTCGTCTCAAAAAAAAAATTAAATAAAAACATTTTCCAAATTTAAAGTAAAGTTGTGCAGAGCCATCTTTTGAGGATACAAAATTCATCAGCCCCGTGCATTTGACTTACCAACTGATGGAGACAGAGATTCTCTAAAAGTCTCGTTGAAACTTTTTATCCAGGAAGTTTAAGTATATTTCTTCTTCAGTTTTTTATTCGTTTCTTTTTTTATTTCCTTTAGTTTAACTTGTTCTGTGAACCTTTCCTCTTAGTGTTGGTCGTAGTGACAGAAGCAAAAACTTTATTCATCGTCTTCGCTTAGCCTTCACGCTACTGCTGAGCTAGAAATGGCGCCCGAGTGCGATGCTGCCGCTATCACGATTTCAATTATTCAGTAACCACTTTGGAAATTACAAGAAAAATCAATTAGTTGACAACTTGCCTCCATAGAATATTAATCAATTTAAAAGAATTTCCATTTTCCATCTCAAGAAAGAAAATACTAGAATGGCCTTGTTGTTTTCCTTTGTGTTGCCTATTTTTAGGCTGATTATGATGGAATGCATAAAACACAGGACATTCTATGAAATGCACTCGTCCTTGTGGTGATGGGAAAACATTTACTAGCTTTAATGGTGTTTTCTAACGAACAAAGGATATACCTAACTTTAGTCTAACAAAGTGCACCTGCTCTAGTCAATAATTAAGTTGAAGTTTTTGGTGCAAGAAATTGGGCGTGCCATAGAAAAGTTTTTAGCCAAAAACAATGAAAAACTTTTTAAACTCTCTTGCACTTTTGGTATCCTTTTTTGGCGTTGCCTGATATCCTTTTAACTTGAAAGTTCTTCGCTGCCTTTGTCGCTGGTTGCAGGGTGTTTAAATTGTATCTATATGGTCGTGTTTGGGGAAGTGGCTATATATATCTTAGACTATTGAATAAAGCAACTTAAATTGTGTTTTTTTTTCATCCTCATGTTAAGTCAGTGTTTTAACATGGAAAACGCTTACACCTGAGGTTTAACAACACGGCTTGTGGTATTTAAGTTGAAATCTGATGAAGTCTCATGCCAGTTAAATGAAGGTGTGATCCCGAGGAAAGCTATTAAGGCAGGGAAAAGTTTTGTTTTTTTTTTTCATCTAAGGAGGAGGGATTTTTGGGAATGCTATGAGATGACTGAGATTTATGGTGTAAAAGTAGGAGGCTAGAGTTAGACCTTGTAATATGATATCAAAATGATTGTTATAAAAAGGGTATTTGGGATGCAAGTTGACGTTTTTAGGTACAGTTGAACAAAAAAGTGGATTAAACAATTATTAAAGATATTACTGCATTTATTAAAAATATCAACAGTTAGATGGATTCGTCAAGGGCAAATCTACCATTACAAATCTGTTGGAAATTGCATCATGCATAACAAAAGGATTCATGAATGGTCATCAAACGGATGTAATATACACTGACTTCTCCAAAGCCTTCGATCAACTTAATCATCAGCTGCTTGTTAGAAAACTTTCACTTTTCGGCTGGTCCCCAAAACTTGTGCAATGGATTGCAAGTTATTTATCATCTCGTACTTAATATGTTAAGTTCAAGTCTCATTTATCCAACGCAATAGATGCCAAGTCTGGCGTGCCTCAAGGAAGCCACCTGGGACCACTGTTATTCGTAATTTTTATAAATGATTTACCCTCTGTGATAAAATACTGTGATATATATAAAATTTCATATTCATATAAAAATAATGCTGATTACCTTCAACTGCAATCTGATATTGATCATTTGCAGGAATGGTGTAATAAGAATGATCTCTAAGAAATGCAAAGTAATGACCTTCGCTAGAGTTAAAAATGTTTTCTTTAATGAATACTCTATAAATAATTCAAAACTTGAAAGAGTTAATTATTTTATAGACTTGGCAGTAATATTTGATTCAAAATTAGACTTCAGAATGCACATCGACTCTATAACTGCGAAAGCTTCTGTTCGTCTAGGAATGATTAAACGATGGTCAAAAGAACTCAACGACCCTTATGTGACAAAGAGCCTGTTTGTTGGACTGGTTCGTTCGATCTTGGAATATGGTTGCCAAGTTTGGTGCCCATATTACTCCTGTCACATTGCCCGCAGTTTCTATTATTTGCTCTCCGTCATCTTAACTGGGATAATCATCACCATCTTCCACCATATCGTTCGCGACTTTTACTGATTGGTCTTAATACGCTCAATGCTGCATTCATATTTAAACTTTTAAACGGTGATATAAATTCTCCTTATTTGCTTTCCTTAATAAAATTAAATGTGCCATTCCGTCCATTTGAGAACACATGAAACTACTTAAATAATGAACCGTTCTCTCTCTTATGTAAAGAGTTCAATAATTATAATTCCATTGAAATTTAAACAAATTATACTTTTATTCAATTTAAATCGTCACTAATTATGTAAATGTAATATTATTTGTATAATCCAAATAACTGTGATCAATTATGTATCTGTAGTTATAGTCAAATAAATAAATAAATAAAACCTGAAGTGCATTTTAGAACAACACTCAAAAGTTCTTCTGCCTAAAATTCATTTGCAATTTAATTAATTTTTTAAAAAATCACCTCCATCGCCGTCCCTTTACTAAATCAACGTCATTTCCCAGATCCGCACACATCGCCGGATATCAAAAACTAAATCCTAAACTTTACTATCCACGCCGAGTTGGAAATCCGCATGGTTTAGCTAGTAACTCCGTCAAATTCCTTGATTCTTTGTTTTTGCCATTTCCTAAAATCAACGCCAATAATACTCTGGATGTTTGCCACAATGCTACCTTCATCAGAAATTGCAAAAGTTTTAATTGAATCCATAAATTTTCTGCAATAAGCGGAAGGCATTGCCTTTCCTGCCCGCACACAAAAACGGAAGGCCACCATCACCATACATATAACCAACCGTAAGCGAGTCACTGATAAAAACACCACAAAAATGTACAAGGACCTGTGTACGTCTATACATATGTATATACAACTCCGGAATATGTTCACCAATTAGTAGTACCAAGTTGGTCTGGTGCGTGGTGCGGTGCGGTGTGGGATGAGTCGTTACGGCGACGCTGGCTGTGGCGGGGCGAACATTAATTTTCCGCGCGAAAAGCAACGAACCGCTCTGAGTTCCGTTTCAATACGACCATTTATTCTGCTTAATTAAATCTCACCTTGGAACAATATAATCCCGAGAGGTGGTAGTTTCCGGGGGGCGGAAGTCCAAAACGGGGTTACCGAGGACATAAGCACAGGACATAGGGCCTTGGTTCCGTTAGCGGCTTCGACCATACCCTCCTTCTCATATATCACGCTAATTATATTGACCTCGTGGGGAGAATGAGTGCCAATCCACAAATCCCTTATGGGGTCCAGTGGTCGCTCGTGCTCGTAGGGTAGTTTTTTATGCGTAAGCCCCCTCCACCGCGAGTGGTGCGTCGGTCGCATTGCCTTTGATTAAAGTATGAATAAATTTTTATTTCATCCCCAAGAGCAATCGCACAAGAGGATGCTAAATAGCCGATTGCAGATACACAAGTACTCCCCCTTGTAAGGCGTTAAACGCGTTCAATTAGGCTGAGTAGTTCTATGATTAGATTCGTTTTGATTCGAATGGACTTATATGCATGCGAAGGGCCCACAAATCCTCTGCATCACACACGCACAAGGAGGCTTAAGGGCATGATAATCATACATTGACGCGCTGAGGAATAGCTGGGTGTTGGGCATAACAGTGGCTTTGAATGGCACTTAGCCACGCGTCCTTCATATAATTTTATTTGGATAACTTGGTTATGTCATACACAGAGTCTTCGTTGAGTGTCCATTAAAAGTTCAATTTTGTGGGGGTGGATTGGATGTTTTAGGCAAACCTATCCCCTATGCGTTCTGAACACACTTCCCTGATTTTTGAGAAGAAGATATCGAATAAGGGGATGAATGAATTGTAGTGCCGCATCTATCTTTTGCAATATTTTATGGGTGGCGGGAAGTGGATTGGGTTTATCTTTACATTGAAAGTTTTTCGAATCATTTTTTTTTTATTCAATATTTATAAATTAAGAAAGGGTCAATTTATTGTTACTTTCAAGCCGGGGATTTGATTTCTGCGTGCAATGATAAGATATAATGGAATTGGGAAGAAAAGGAAAGCAGGAAGGAATATTGCAAGGCAAATAGCATTTTTGAAATATTAAAATAGACATTTGGGTTTGAAGCCATAAAACTTAATGTAAGAAGAAAAATAACACTAACGATAAAAGCAAGTCTGTTAGAAAATAAATAAGTCGTGGATGGATCACGACTGTCTTCATTTTCTATCCAACTTTGTAGTTTAATTTAATGTTATCATTTTTTTTTTTTTTTTTGAATAAATGACGTTTTGATCAAAAATATTTAAGCTTATCATTCACTATGCCTTCCCATTATGCCAATATCGTTGGCAAAAGCGAAGAACTGGATGGACTTTTGAAAGATCGTACCTTTAGCGTTGGCGTGAGAGTTCTGCACTATTCTTTCAAGTATGATGTTGAATATGTTGCACAGTGCATCGCCTTGTTTAGAACCTTTATTGACTTTGGGGTGGCGATAAGGTCTTTAGAGACCTTGACAGAACAGCGTGCGTTTTCCATCGCCATTTTGCACAGGCAGACGAGCGCTCACACAGTACAGCAGTAAAGGTCTTACAGGAGATGTTAAGGAGACTTAATACCTCTGTATTTGGAGCAGCTCAAAGGGTCTCATTTCTTATGAATCGGGCATGATTTCTTCTAACCATTTCTTGGTTATGAGTTACTTCATACTTCAAATAGAATTATCTGCACCTTCGAAGAGTTTTTTCAGGTTGTAGAGTCTGCGAAGTGGTTGTGTAAAATCCAGCAATTCCGAGGCGGCATCTCTGATGGCATTTTGGCAATGTTTCCACTGGTTCTTAATAGTTTGTGCTGGCGGCAAAGGACTCTATAGGAAGTTATTAGAAACTCAATTGGAAAAGAACCTTGCGATTTTGCAGGTATATTGGCAGTCGCACCTTGGCTTCAACGAGGAAGTGTTCAGAATCAACGTTTGCTGCTCGTTAAGTTCAGAAATCCATTAATACTGGATCAATGTCGTGAATCGATCGCTCTGGTCAATTTGGTTGACAGTAATTTGATCAAGAGATTTCCATGTCCGTTTTTGAATGTTAAGTTTCAATATTTCGTCCTACAGTAAAGACAATTAGACGGAATCCGTTATCGGATTCGATATCCGATAGTATGCTGTGTTTTTTGACTGTACCACCAACAATACCCTGTTGTCCTAACTTGGCCTTAATATTGCCTTGAACAATTTAAATTTTTTGTCCAAAGTTCGAAAAATATAACTTTGGTGTAATATCATCTTTTTAATCTGCAGGGCATGCGCGAATATAAGTCTTATGTTGGTGAAATTACCTTTGATGACAATCGGCATCATCAAGAGTCTGCTTCCAAAAACGAATCCACATCCAAATGAGTTCTGCTTTTTTGTCTATGACAGTTTCCAGAATAAAAATCGCAGTTTTATCTTTCTTTTACCCGGCCCATGCCATTGCATTTCCTTGATAGCAGTGCCTACAGCAGTCCAGGGCCTCCGGTAGTTGTTCGGCTGCACGTTCACTGTTAAGGGACCTCATCATTGAATCCGTCCGTATCTGAGGCCTGCTTAGTATGTATTCTAAGTTACATTTTTGGAAAGCTGTCCCCCGGCGGCAGGGTCCTAGAGGATTAAGTACTTGATATGTATAAGGTGTTCACTAAGTATTTAGAAACAAACGACTGCACGACTGGATCGCACGTACTTGCTCATATATGCGTGGTCAAATTGTAGAATAAAATTTAAGAAACTTAAAGTTAACATCAAAGCATTTATTCGATTTTTGTGACTTTTGATTATTCCAAAAACGTACGTTAGATTATATTGAGTGAAATAATTTAAACGCCATTTTAATTCTTTAAGTAATGTTAAAAAGTTGGATCCTTTTTTTTCAAAATCGTAGGAACGTTTTTTTTAAATAAAACGGTTATTTTTTAGCAACTTTAAAAAAAAAATAAAAAAAAATAATTTAAGAATACAAACTTAAGCACAAAAATAACGTACATTTAAAAACAAAATTAAAATAAAAATTCACTCACCCGTTTTCATAATATTGATTTAAGAAAAATTGTTTTTTAAATTATTAAAAATACAAAAAAAAATTTTCTAAAAAAAATTTATGTCAAAGAACTTAGGCTACTTACATATTCTTGAATATCAATTTTGATAGTAATCGGATCACCAGTTTTCGAGAAAGTCGAAACTGGTCTATGGGAGGTACCGTGTTTAGCCCACCATTTAATTTTTTTTTTCACCAAATGGAGCCGTTTTTGAGAAAAATAAGCTTTTTCTCAAAATATGTTTCTTTATCATCGTAATGTCATGTTTGATTGTTATCTCAAAATTTTTAATCTACACGAATGCATAACTTGCATTATAGTACCTATAATCGCAAGTAAAAATGAGCTGCTAGGTGGCATATCATATTTTTCTGACAATTCGTCTGATGGGGTATTTCTTCCATTCACAGAAATGTTATTTTTACAAAATATTTCTCACTAGCCGTGTTTTTTGTTGGCAAAGCTATTCGCAGTGCAGCAGGATTTAAAACACACTACAAATACAACATCCCACTGCCGATAAAAGCAGAAGTAGAATTCAGCTGCGGATAGATACCATATTTACTTGTACACTTTCCATTTTATCTTGCACAACAATAATTTCTGCACCTTCCCCCTCTCCCTGAGTATGTTTTTTGTTTGTAGATAAAAAATTGATAGATAAAAACCAGGCTGCTGCGGATGCGTTTTTTTGGGAAATCATACTTCACTACAGATAGGAAAGAAAGACTTAAATGTGACTATTGAACAGTTTAAGGTTGGACAATAAAAATATATCCAAACAAACAAGCGTTTGAGAAACCTTAGGTTCTTATATCTCGATCTGCCACCTTGATGACGTCATTTAAAGAATAATAAGCAACCTGTTATAAGTTCCGGGTTTTCAAAAACAGCCCATCTTCTCCCTGCAAAACATTTACAAAAATAATTCCAAACTTTACTCATGCACTAGCTTTCCCAAAATATCTGCAAACGACATTAACTAAAAACCACAATTGCAACAGAAAACTTTGTTAAAAACCACTACGGGTTTAATGAGTTAAGTTAACTCGGTTGGTTATCGAAACTAAAGCCTGAAAGCTTGATAATAACAAACAGGATAGACAAAACTTTTATACCAGCAGGTACAACAAAATATCCTTCCCCACCCCCCCACATGACAAAACTGCATTTAATTGTGCCTAATAGTTTCTAGAGTCTTGATTGAAAAACTTTTTCCCATTTTTCAGTTCGAGTTAAATTAAATTAAAAAAATTGTTGTTTTCTGACCCACTGAATGGAAAAAGTAGGTTCACTAACAATGACGTCGACGACAAAGGTAGATAGAACTTCACCGGCACCGACATTTTGATAATAGGAGAATCAACCGCTCCCAAACCGGAAACGATGCGATGTCGGGTTCTTCTCGTCAAACTTGTGAGCGATTGTTTCAAACTTGTCTTGCCTTAAACAAAATAAAAAAAAGCGGCTTGCAAGGAACAGAAATACTAAACTTTTGTTAGGTCCCGATAACCCTGCAATTTAAATCAAGAAACAATTGAAGGATTTATTTGAAAAGTTTTTGTCAGATTTGTCCTAGATTCCCGCCAGCTTCGTCATCCTCGTCGATCCCCGCCGTCCTTGTCACATCCCAATGATATTAGCTCCATTTAAAAGCATAGCAGACGGAAGTAATACAATTGTCTGAGTGTGCTGTTTTGATTTGACGAGGGTGGAGTTCGGAATTCCCTACGAACAAAAAAATATAGGGGAGCAACAAAAAAGCCCGTCTAATCTGTTTTCTGTAGAATAACATATGTGTTAACACAGTGACATTTATCAGGACGAGCAGATTTGAGAACCCCCATATGGGGGGAGTTACTAGGAAGAAACAAAAAAAGCACACGACGACAAATACATTTAATCCCCCCATATCCCTTTTGGAGCTTCTGGCAGCAAACATCATGTCAAACGAGAGGATTTCTACAGGCACACAACGAAATATGTACATAAAAAGATAGAAGATTCCATGGTCCCTAGTCCTGGGAATCTCCTCTTCAATTGCTCAATGTCAGCAGAAAATACTTTACGCTTTTGGTCCGAAGTGAAGGACAAGATACAAGGATTTGCCTCATACGAAAATGGCGAGAATTCCTTCCATATCCACACCCCTTCCCATACTGTGTACCATGAAGAAAGTTGAAACAGTTCAAAACGTTTTTGGTTGTTGAAATGTTCGGCTTGCGTGCGATGGTGGTTCCCTTAGGAGTTTGATTAATGAGAACATTACTATTCGGATCTTTATTTTACGCCACCTCTTCCCAAATTTTTGTACAACATCCGGTTCCGTTATTTGAAAGCGGGCGGATTCATGCATTTATATGTTGAACATGACTTCATTAATCTTTTTTTGTGTGACAAGCCAGTGTGGGTCCTTGGATCCTTAGCCAGACGAAACCAAAATCCTCCATTGTTCTGAATTCAAAGCTTGCTCCCGACATGGATTACGATAATGATTGATTTCGGATGGCATTTTGTGGCTGTTTGACAGCCAGGAAATCATTAATAATCGAATTGATTGGAAAATTGTTTTATTTTTTTGGAAATTGGCTTTAGTAGGAGCAAAACCAATAATACTTTGACGCCAAAGATTAATATGAGGAATAAGAGGTTCGAGACGACCTGATGGAGGTCACAAAGTGTAGAGAGTTTGGTATTTCATTAGATTTCTGTTTGATTTTATTGGAGTCCCTGTGGTAGTCCTTAAGAGGATGAGAACAAACACTCATTAATTAAAACTTTGCGACAACAAAGCAGTGTATTAATGGAAACACGGAAACTTCTTGGGTTTCCGTTAAATTTCTCTAAGCACAAAAACTTCCTTAAGTTGAAATTTTATAAAAATAAATTCTTGCAAATTGAAATAACAAATGAAATAAAATGAAATGAAATGAAACGAAATGAAATTAAATGAAATGAAATTAAATGCAACGAAATGAAATGAAATGCAACGAAATGAAATGAAATGCAACGAAATGAAATGAAATGCAACGAAATGAAATGAAATGCAACGAAATGAAATGAAATGCAACGAAATGAAATGAAATGCAACGAAATGAAATGAAATGCAACGAAATGAAATGAAATACAACGAAATGAAATGAAATGAAATGAAATGTAACGAAATGAAATGAAATGCAACGAAATGAAATGAAATGCAACGAAATGAAGTGAAATGCAACGAAATAAAGTGAAATTAAGTGAAAAATATAAAAATGCGATGCGCTTCTTGCAATTCTTGCAAATTGAAATAACAAATGATATGAAATGAAATGAAATGAAATGAAATGAAATGAAATGAAATGAAATGAAATGAAATGAAATGAAATGAAATGAAATGAAATGAAATGAAATGAAATGAAATGAAATGAAATGAAATGAAATGAAATGAAATGAAATGAAATGAAATGAAATGAAATGAAATGAAATGAAATGAAATGAAATGAAATGGAATGAAATGAAATGAAATTAAGTGAAAAGTATAAAAATGCGATGCGCAAAAGCTTGCATCTTACTATAGTGAAGTTTTAAAACTAAATATTGAAACTTTTCTACACCTAAGAAAAATTCTACAGAGGTGGTTATCTTTGAAAGGGGTTTTTCAATTAACTCTACACTTTTTTTGGACATAGATATAGATGATAAAGCATCCTTATTCAAACTCTGCTGCCACTTCGTGAATTAGATTAGCTCTTTGCATTCATACCTGTGGAACAGTGGATACACAAAAACTGACACTGATAGCTTACCTCCTCTTTTAAAACGACATTAAGGAAAAAGCAACATAAAAAGAAAAAGAGCCATGAAGCTCAAAGCCATCATTTTGCCACTCTGTTCCGGTTCAATCAAATATTTTTTTTTGATGAAACTACTTCAGACAGGCATACAGACACAGTTTTTTTTTTACTGCAGCAGGCATATAGACAAGAAAACCGATGAACGACACGTCTTTTCACATGAGAGGACGAAAAACGTATTCAACTGCAAAAATTCGGTTTACTCACAAAGCATCCATCCTTTGCCTTTTCCTACTTTCGAGCCCTGAATCCTGTGGGATTCTTTCGACAAACACGCAATATAAATAGAAAATAGGGTGCACTATTGAGGTCGTGTGGAATTGCACGAAATCTTAATCACATGGAACATGAGTGAACAAAATTAAAAAAAAAAAATTCGCTTTATGTGAAAATCAGACTCAAAATATTTTTTTGAATTTGAGTTTCTAGCATAAGTTAAACCATTATTTTGTTCCATGAAATTTCAGTAATTTTAAGAATTTTTTTGTGGCTTTCTTCTCGGCTCTTAAGTGGAATTCTTTAGTTCATCCAATGCAATGCTTTCACCAAAAAGGAAATTAAGAAAGACGAACAAGTAATCTTCGTTCGGATTTCTTGTCCTTGACACCGCTACCGTATTTTCTATGCTTGCAACGCTTTTCACCTCTTCAGTAGACACGTATATTTAGTCACAAAAAGGAAGCAGGAGAAAAACGGGATTAAATCCTCAACAGATTCATTCAGCTGCTACTAAAGAGTAAACAAAGTGCTCCAATGTGTGCACATGCACAGATAGATACAACTTCGTTTCATAGATGCAGTTTGCACAAAATGAAGATATCAACTTTCTGCAGACAAATTCTGGCAAAATTGGCAGAGTTTTTCTATTTTTGTGTCGAGAAACAGATACTCTTTCAACTTGCTGCAGCAGCAACGTCGCACCGCAAAAAGTTGTTGTGGGTATAGGAAGAAGGCACCTACCTCTCTACCTGCCTAACGTTTTGGTAGGTTCTCATGTGCCAATAACCGCACCCATGCCCATTTTGCGGTTGTCGTGCCACAGACCCTCCTTTGGCTTTTGGTCAGCAATTGAGAGTGCAAAGTCTTTTGCAAATTGGAGGATGGTAAGGGATGAATTTCTTTGTTTTTTTTTTTGGACTCATTCCCAAAAAAGTAAGCTTTTAACTAATTAGGTTTTGTGTCCACAGGATGGATGGAAATGTGTGTGTTGGGCGTAGAAAAAGTGGTCCCCAGATGAAGACACCACTTTGGTTCAAGCAGAAAGTGAAACCCAGCATTGCCTCATAAATATTCATTTAACAAGTATAAAAGGACACGAAGAAAAGTTGGCTTTCCAGGATATGTGGTCTTCAATGTACTGTTATACACAATGTGTAAAATGTAATGCTGTCGAACAGGAAGATGGGTTTGGGAAGTCAGTCCGCAGAGTTATACAGATTTTTTAAGCTCGAGAAAATGTCTGATGTTATGAATTTTAATCAGTGTCAGAAATTCCTCCAAATGATTGTCTCTATATCTTTTGTTGGGTGAAAAAGGGTTATTTCGAAATTAACTTACAAAATTAAAATAGTGTTGAGATAAGATGTTAATGAACCCCTTATCGGCTTAGGCACAACATGACTATGGGGACTTAAGATCAACTTCCAGATAAAACTTGTAACTTTTGGGGAATACTTTAAGCAACTGATAATCCATCCTAATATTGATTTCAAAACACCGTATCCCATTTTTTTATGTCAGTTCTAAAACAACAAATACTTTATCACCCAATATCCACTTTTCTTCGAATTTCTTGTTTGCAATTTTATTTAATGTACTCTCCCCCAATCATAACCTCATCATGACACGTTTCCCCAAAGCACTTCGGAACTTCGGATACTCCTCCCAGTAATGTCCTGTCACTAAATTACCTCCATAACATAATCATAAGCTGCTGCTGGCATATAAAACTTTATTATAGAAATATTTTCAAGTACCACACTCCAACAGCATCCAGCTCCAGCCGTGACAGCTCTCTTGATTGTGGACACTTCGTCCTACGCAGTAAATTTGTATCCTTGATCCATACAAAAGCAAAAAAAAAAAAAAAACGAAAAAAACAACACAAAGTTATTACACTTCCCATGCTATAAATTAAATAAATATTTGGATAATTTAGACGGTTTGTTGGGAGGGAAGGTCTGGAGTTCGGACATTTGGCCGTTGCAGGACGTTATGTCTGAAAATAAGTTTTGTGGAACTGCTGCTTATTCAATGACAACTGGAAGTATAAGTAATTTTATTTTTATTTGTCGGAGAGACTGAGATTTTCCGAGTATGTCCCCCCTACCCCCCCATGGGCCACTGTTTTGTTGGCGGTTCTTAATGAAAGTTTTTTCATTGCCAGAAACACAGGAAAAGTTTTCGTATAAATAAAAATCCTGCTTTTCTACCGAATGATGTACTCTATATAAAAATATTTCCTTTTTTTCTTCGAATTTTTTTTATTTTTATTTAGAAATACAGGATGAAATAAATAAGTCACCAAGTTTGAAGAAAATAAAAAAATTAATAAGAAACTAGAAACTCGGGAAGCCATCGAGATAATAATGACCCCACTTGGACTGTGAACTTAGGAAGCAATGCAAATATAGGTCAGATATAAGAAAAGTTTTCCAAATTTTACAAAAAAAAAAAAAAAAAATACTTAAACTTCTTGCTTGGAACTTTTTCCTTCGATGATTTTTCAGGAAATCTTGAGAATGAACAATATATGCGTGAGTTATTGGTATGGAGGCCCTAAGACCCCAAACGGATAGTTAAAAATATTAAGGACCAATTTCCAAACCAACTGACTTCTGTCATAGTATTCCGAATTTAGATCGGGCAAATTACATATACAAATAACTGCTCCATAAGAATCTAATGCGTAATATTGAATCCAGCACTTTTCTACCAAATCCGGAAGTTTTTTTTTATTGACCCACAATTGAAAATGAGTTGAAGACCTCCAGCTTCCGGTGTTAAAGTTCGACACACTACAACATCTGCATGTACATGACAGAGACGATGAATATGAAATAAAAAAGAACGTCCTTCCACAATTTATCAAGTTCTAAGGATACCTTTGCCTTAAGTTTCTTTAAGTTTTGGATGCTATAGCGCTTGTCGGTTTATAATACAATGCATCATCTCAATTTCTGAATTAGTTTCTTCTACAAGAGATTTTGCACCACTTCACCAGCCAATCAGTAAAAAACAGGGCCAGATTTAGATGTCTGAAGGCCCTGGGACAACAACGGTATGGAGGCCACATGGCTAAATAAAATTAAAAAAAAATGTTTTTGTTTTACGGAGTAAATTGCCCTCAAAGCTTAGTAGGGATACCTGTAATAAACGGATTTGTCCCATCGTAGTTCATGCGAACGACAACACGTCTAACGGGCGCAACATTTTCGCTAATCTCCTTTCAATTTATATTTTCAGTACAGGCCTTATGGAAGAGAGCTTTCAAACACACTGGTACCTGCTGGTGGTGGCATCGCACTCAACCTGAGTTACATTCAAATTGTTTTTGGAATTTTCCAAAAATCCACGTACATTCCATCGTGACCTGTTCGCTTTCCCGCTAAAGAGAGAGGAGACAGCAGACTGATCACGGTCGCCAATTTCTCTTCTCGCTTATTGTGTTTGTTAAAAAAAACACTGTTTCAGAGTTACAATTCGTCCGTTGATGTAAATTTAATACCTTTTTCTTTGGTTTTTGCTATGGAGCTTTCAGAATTGAAGCTTTCTTAAAGCTTTTGGGAGCATATATTTTAAGTTTAAGAAAAAGGTGTTGTAGTTGGGTATTTTTCTGTCTTATATATATAGATGACAGGTTACTGATAAGAAAAGTGCAGTACGCTGCGATTCTGTGGTTCTTTTAACCCAAATCGACCGCAAGCACACTCAAATTCAATTAGAACAAGAAGAGGAAAAGAATTACAAAATAGGCGGAGTTTTGTTAAAGTAGAAACTAGATGTAGATATTGGGGTGTGTAAGTGTGGATTTAACGAGAGGGTTTGTGGGTGTGAGTTGACGGTCTGTATGTTGGTGTTGCTGCCATCAATGTTTTCTTATGACAAAAAAATTATCGTCCGTAAACCGAGTTTACAGACAACCAACTCTTTTTTTTTTAATCTTCAGCTTTACAATATTTGTTGTTTATATTTTTTAAAGGAAGAATTACTATTTGAGCAATTTTTTGATGGAGTTTGGTTCATTAATTAAGTGCAATTTTAATTTTGAAATTCCAAGAAAATTTTTTATTCATGAAAATAAATGTAAAAAAGAGAGAGTTTCGTTTATAATATTTGAAATTGCTCGGTGTAGTAAAAATTACTTTACGTTAAAAGTGATTAAGCTTTCTGGAGACCTCTTAAAAAGAGCTTTTACTATCTTACCTCTTAGTTGTGTGGAATAAGATAGATTTAATATTTTTTTTTTTTTTAGATTTAGTTTACGGTCTATATATTGCTGTTCACGAAGTCTCAATAAACAGTTGGTATCCCTACCGACATTTGTGTCAGAACTATGCCAATTTATAATGCTCACTACGGCAACCAGATGAGAACTTTAAAATAGAGATAGCTTATTAAAATTCAAAATGGTAAGGTTGAAAGGCAAATATCCTATCTTCCCTGTACTGAATGTATAAATTGAACAGAGCATAATGAACACTCATTTTGATAGTAAAGTTCTATCATTTGGACGTACAGGATTGCTATGATAATGTTGATTTGGTATCAGTAACTGAATAATGGATTTGAGTCACCAAACCAAAATCACGGTCATTGGCCGCCAAAATCTACACGCGCCAGTTGACAAACTTTTGTATTAAGGAAGTTTTTGCCGCCCATACCAGATCTTAAATTATAGTTTTAGCTCCAGTTAGAAGCTGGCAGAAAACAATTCAAATATTGCATTTGAATCTGACCACAACAACATATTATGTAAGTAGCTTTCAGTCTTGGAGTCTGTCATAGTATATTCCCATACGACGAGCCTGGGAGTCGGAATTAATTAACGTTAATGGTATACATATGTCATTTTGTTGTTCCGTATCCCACGTTAGACAACGTTGATGGCGACGACTGCTCGATAACGTTTGGTTTGACACGCGATTCACTTGTCACATTAATAATTCCCCAACTGCTTCCGAAGGAGCTTCCTTCGAGGTTAGGGCTTTGCCTGTATATTAGCTGGATGAAGGACACCAGGAAACACATATAACCTAATACCACCGTTCCACATGCATGAGCAATTATCATTAAGAGCATCGAGGTCTGTGTTATTGCTCAATAATTCATGTGATTGAGAACACAATTCAGCGGAAACCACCTTTACTCGCCATCTTGGCGATGTGCATTTGATTGAATTGGAATTGAATGTGTGCCAGAATTATTTAAGTGGGCGTTGAATCCACTTATTAAGTAGATTATGTGGAATGGAATAATTCCTGAACAGGGAATTGGCAGCATAGTCTGGAAATAACAGACGGCTTGTCGAACGTACCTTAGAGCTCTACGACATGCATATAAAATGTAATACCAATTTGTCTGTTGATTTAATGAATTTGAGTTTATTCCGTAATTGAGGCTGGAAATCTGTATAATCCTCGGGGAAATAAAATTCTAATATTATTAGTATTATTTTGTCCAAAATAAAAAGTTCTTGTTTTAAAAGGAGTAAGCCTCGCTCCTCTCCCAGGCAACCATCAGAAGTGCTATACTCTGTTCAATTTATATTTTCAGTACAGGGAAGATAGGATATTTGCCTTTCACTCTTACTGTTATGGATTTCAATAAGCTATCTCCATTTTAAAGCTCTCGAATGGTTGCCATACTGGGCATTACAAATTGGTATAATTCTCACATAAATGTAAGTATGCTTACCAACTTTTTATTCAAATTTTATGAAAACAGAAAAATGTAGACCGTGAACTAAATCTAAAAAATCAAATTATATTAAATCCATCTTATTCTTTTTTGAAAGCCATTTTATTTCCTTAAAAAATTGAAGGAGCAGGATTTTTTTTTCAAAATCGTAGGAACGGTTTTTAAATATAACGGTTTTTTTTAACAATATTCGAAAATATTTTGAAGTAAAATTACTTAGGCTACCTTCATCTTCCTAAATAACAATTTTGATTGTAATCGGATAGCCAGTTTCCGAGGTGCCGTTATTAGCCCACCAACTTATATATTTTTTTCACCAAAATATAACCACACCTCCAAAAGTACACAGATTTTTTTCATACAAATCCTTGGAGCCGTTTTCCAGAAAAATTAGCTTTAACTTAACGTTTAAATGACAGGTCCCGTTAATATTTGAGCTAAAAAAATTAAATAAGGCCTCTGTAGAATGTCAAAATATTCTTAAGTTATAAATTTGAAGACAATCGACCAAGCCGTCCAGACTGTATTCCAAAATACATCCGTACAGACAGACAAACATAATTTTCCAGTAACTCAAATACGTTTCTCAATCGTAATGTCATGTTTGATTATTATCTCAATTTATTTTTGTGTATGAATGCATAACTTGCATTAAAGTATCTATAATCGCAAGTAAAAAAAAATGGCCAACAAATATTACATTATGTATTTTTGTTTTAACCGTTTTTACTTAGCAAAATTAAAACATCTTTTCGTTTTTTTTTGTTTAAGCAAAAAAAAGACATAGCGACAACACCTTCTTCTTTAAACTTAAAATATGCTCTCATTCGCTCTAAGAAAGCTTCAATTCTGGAACTTTCATAACAATAACCAAAGAAAAAGGTATTATAATTTCCATTAATGGCGAATGGTAACTATGCAGTAGTGCTTTTTTTTTTTTAAATAAACACAATAAGCGAGAGGCAAATTGATAATCAGTCTCCTCGCAGCCGGGGAGCAGACAGGTTCTAGTGGAATGTACGTGGGCTAAGTGAAGTATTACAACAACAATTTCAATGTATTTCAGGGTTCTCTTTTATATTTAAGTGGCAATTTCTTAAGTTGAGTGCGATGCGAACACTTGCAGGTAGCAGTGTGTTTAAAAGCTCTCTTCCATAAGGTCTGTACTGAAAATATAAATTGAACAGGGTATACCCTTTTTTGTTTTAAATTTCGAGGAATAAGCTGAATTAAGATGGGTACAAGTCAGATGAACTTTATCAGATTTTAGGTTTTTATTTTCGCGGACGATATTAATATAATAACTTACCGCGTTATAAGAAATATTTTCTAATTTTTTTCTACTCGAAGAAGTTTCATACTTCGTGGTCACGGGATGAAAAATATTTCTTATAACGCGGCAAGTTCCGAAAATATTAAACTTTAACTAAAACCGATAAGCTTTGTTGTAAAATTATGTGTTCTTTTTACATTTTAATTATTGAACAATAGAATTTTTAGGAGATTATTCTTTAAAACATTTGGAAATTTTGATTTATGAACTATATGTATATTTGGTTAAAGAAAACGCAATTAATGCTTCAAATTTTATAGGTCAGATTCTCAAAATGGCCAATAAAAGGATCCTTCATTATCCTTTAATAAAGTTTAATTTAAAATAAATAATTGGATTACTCTTAAGATTAATCAATTTTCAGCAAAAAAATCAACAAAACGTTGTAAAATAATCATAAAAAATGTAAAATACATAAATTTTCGTTTACTTCTACATTTGCTTCTTAAATCGAATTTTATTAAAAAAAAATAACGTGTGAATAACATCAACTGCTTACTTTCATTTTATCAAAAAAAAAAAAAAAAAAATCCCTTTTTAAATCGTTTTCAATTTATTTTTTCATCTCCCATTCACAAAATGTTCGAAGTTCCATTTTCAATTTCCCTTGAAAATACGGATACAAACTGACACGATAGAGATCCTTGAACTTGCCGGACATAATGACAAACACACATTCAACAGTTTCTCCTGCAATCTCGAAACAGTTTTTGCTTTGGCCAGCACTGTAACAACAACTTTTTGTTGCTGCTCTACTACATAATTTGCAATATGCTCACCGCCCCGGAAATAGGATCTCATCAAAATGGGTGTGCCTCAATTTCCTGGTCAGAATTGCAATAAACCATCCACTTCCATACACTGACAGACTGAATTTTCATCCTTTTTCCGAATTGAAAAAGACCACAAAAAGAGGCGCAAAAACACTTCTGTGAAGTAACTCCTCCATTAGGATACAGAACCCATCAGCCAGGACATAGGAAATAAAAATGCCAAGAAATTGACAATCAGGATGTTTGCTCTCCAACTCCAAAGATTCCTTTGAACCCACTTGTCGTCGTGGTTCCATATACCAAGTACCCACCCGTGCTCCGGTTGCTTAGCACATGAATATGGCTTTATTAGGAAGGTATTCTTCTTGTGGAGTTTTCGTCCTTGCCTATTTCACCCGAAAATGTTTTTTATCTTTTTTTTTCTCAATTTTCATTCAATTCACTGTCACACAACATGCCCTCCTATGGCTGTTGTCAGTTGATGGAACAAACTCAAAACACAACAAAAAGAAAAACTTACACCACTCGAGTGTGTATTTTTCTTCCCAACCCCCACTTGAGCTTAACCCCATTTGTGTGTGTTTACACACAGGAGGAATGTCCCCCAACCTTCCATGCGGCGAGTGTGAGTTTGTGTGACATTTTTCCTCGACTTGGAAATTGGAAAGTACACAGACATACACTTGATTGAAGGAAAATTCGACACTCGAAGTGATGGACAAACAAAATGGGGTTCGGCAAATGGAACAAGCTTGCTCATCTTCGTACAAATATTTGGTCACAGGATGTCTTTATGGGCCTCGTCGTCGTCGTCATCTCCCACTTACAGCACCAAAGCGCATAATGGAAGCATTTCACTGAAAATGGAACACAATCTTCCCGCATCTCCTTCGAGAAGAACGGTAAAGTGCAACGAAATTGTTCATTTTAGAAATTGGCCATTAAACAGAGAAGATAGCACTTCCATTATAGCCGTCCCATCAATGTCACAAGTTTAATCGAAAGTTTCGCATTCAACTCGGAGACACTTCCTATTGATTCCTTGCAGGAGATATACATACAATCCTTACAAAGTGCCGAGTGGCAACCCCTCCGTTCACGTTTTCATTTATTTATCATTATCAGGAGATGCAAATGTTGACTCAGGATGTACGTGATAAAAGCATCAAAGCATCAAAGTTGATCAGTCAATATTTGACCCAGATCCAAGATGCACTTCTTTTCAGCTTTGCCAAGCAAATCTGATGATGGTTGTGGGTATGAAGTTCATTTGAGGCTCAGACTCAGAGCGTTGGGTGTACACAGGGGGAAGAAAAAAATTAATTGAATAGAGAATGAGTAGTCGCCTCTTTGTGGCTACACTGTTCCGCATGAGTACAAGGCGCCGATGTTTGACCCAGATGCTTCCTTAATGACCACACTACGAGGAGAAACTCAAGAGTAGCAATTTTACATGGGTGTAGACTGAGTGCAGAACAACACTTTGTTATTAAGGGTATTCAGAGCAAGGTTTTCATTTGTAGGTTACGAGTCCAGGAGGGACTATAATCTTCTTAAATATCGGATGACTACGACGCCTTAAAAGTATCTTAAAAATGGTTTCAAGATGATGAAGCCTGCTTTTATGGTGTTAATAGATAACCTAGATGACCTGATGTTTATAATTTCCATTTTGGTATGCCTAATTTCCCAAAATTTACATTCACCCAACCGTTAAATAAGTTTTAATGAATAATTTACATGCCTACCTCTCCTCTCTTATAATTTACTGAAAAGATTTTATGGGTGTATTTGATAGTAATGCAACTTGCAGGTTTTCATATTTTGTGTTTTTGGAAATAAGGCCTTTGCACTTCGGGATTTCCTGTTCCAGTTCGGCAGAACAATTAAAATTGTAAAAACCGTCAATTAATAGCTTAAGGAAAGGTTTTTCGAATGTTATCATCATCAACGGCACAACTGGCCGACCGAAGCCATCCAATTACGAACCCCAAGCCTTTTTTTTATAATTTACACGCGCGAAAAGGGGTTTGTGTGTACCGTTAAAATGTTTAAACACCGCACGAGCATTAGGGAAATGAGGAGGGATAAAAGAGGAGATACCGATGCACATTAGTTTTTAAGTTCTGCATATCAAAATGGGAGGGAAAAACAGAGCCTGGCAAAGCATTCCACATTCGTGTTGTGCGACTAAAGAAAGAATCTCTATACTTAACAGTACGTCCGAAGTTAGGCTCAAGGGTAAACTGACGGGCATTCCTAGAAGTTCGACTATTACGGTTGAATCGTTTCAGTGGAGGAATGCAGCTGGCTATTTCGCTAGAGCATTGTTTGTAAAAATAACGATAAAATAACGAAAGGCACGAAACATTACCGCGGTGCTCAAGAGATGTTAATGTTTCTGTTATTGTTTGGTCGCCTATCATTTTCAAAGCTCTTTTGTTTATCTAGAAAACTCAAGTGGGTTATAGGAGCACCTGCCCAAATATGGGAATTATACTAGAGTTTCGGTCGAATATATGCTTTATATACTGTAGCCAGATCAGACGGGGTGAAGAACTTCTTGCATCTTCGAAGGAAACATAAACACCTCGCAGCATTCTTTGCGATGTCAAATATGTGGTCATTCCACAGAAGGTGGTCTGTAATGCTTTGGGTGTTCTTGTACAGCAGCAGCTTAGTTTTTAGGTAAGATTTCTGGATTTGAAATTGGATTTTAAGAGCCGCGTATATTTTCTTCCAAGGCCTTCTTAATCAAAATTAAGGAGTCTTGTACAGGTTCTAGACTTCTACAGATATTGTTGATGTAGTCTACGTAAGTCAATATCTGGATGATGTGTAGCTCGGGATCTGTAGAGCGATCTCACATTGCATGATTTTTTTTTTGTATATAATTGGCGCACACTCAGGGGTTATTACTACCCTTATCACAGTGCGAGCGTTTAGGAAAATTTGATAGAAGATGAATAGAGATACCGATGCATTTTTGTTTTGAATGTTTTGTAAATCGTAATGGAAAGGAAAAATCGAGCTACACATTCGTGTAGTGCAGCTAAATAATGAGTCTCTATACTTAACGTATGAAATTAGGCTCATGGGTAAATCTATGAGCATTCCTAGCGTTACAAGTATTACGGAGAAAACTTTTAAGGGCAGGAATGCAACTGGCTATTTCGCTGGAGCATTGTTTTACAGAAAAAGCGATAGAACAGAGAGAGACAGGAAGCGTTTCGACGGTGTTCTAGAATCAAATATTTTTGTTATGTTCTTATCACCTATAATTTTGAATGCGCTCTTCTGGATTCTATCCAGGAAACGCAAGTGAGTAACAGGGATACCTGTTCAGATATGAGAGTTGTACTCAAGCTTCGGGTGAGTGTACGCCTTATAAATTATAGCAAGTTCTAACGGGGAGAAATATTTCTTGCATCGTTTTAGAAAACGTAAACATTTGGCAGCATTTTTGGCAATGTCATATATGTGTTCATTCCACAGAAGGTGATTTGGACACACGCAATGCTGTTCGGTTTCCTCGATGTAAATGCCAATCATGGATAGCGGTAAGGAGGTAGGTTATGCTTAAACGACAGAAGACAGCATTGAGTTTTTGAAGCATTAAATTTAACACGATTAATAATTCCCCATTGAACAATGCTGGCCAGATTACAATTCTCAATTAGAATTTTGAATATCACGTTTGCGAATTTCCGGAACGGCCCACTTGTTCTCACAGCTTACCATTACCGTATCTTATAGATTTTGATATCCTCTTCTTAAGAAGTAAAATGATTTTGAAAATATTTAGCGCGATCTTCTTTTTGTAGTCATATAGACATCGACTACGGTACGGATCATATGTACATCATCCACATGCCTGAAAAATTTTCCTTTTGTGACTTCAACAATTTTAACAAAAAAATTTTTGTTCAATAAGCGTGGCTCTTTAGCATATTCAGTTGACAAAATTTTACTATGCAACAAACTAAAAATTCAATTGTCAAATTAATTTTTTCCTACGTGTTCAATATGTTCCAATCATTTTCCCAAGCTGCTTCACGCAACGGTAAGCTGCCTTCGTTTTTATTCCTCAGCAAAGGTGTTCCTCAGGTGTCATTGCTAGGTCCATTACTATTTACTATGTCATTTCAATGCCTAACCATGGTCTTATCACACTGTAAATTACATATAAATGCTTATGCTATTTGTATATCAGTTTTGATAAAAGTCTGGTTGGAGATGGCGATTTGGGCATCATAGCAGCATTAACCCTCCAAATCCAAAATAATAGCTATCTTCAAACACCATACAGCTTTCGATGATATTTGCCCATCATAATTAATAACTTTCCGCTTAAAATGCCTATTTACAAAAGTTAAACACTTGGGTCTTAACTTTAACAGGCAAATTAATAAACGTCGAATAGCGAAAGGTTAGGGCTTATTTCGTGGACTTAGTGCAAACTGTTATCAATAAAAAAAAATTTCTACTAATCGACGTTTCCTAAGCTAACACCGAAGAAGGTGGGATAAGAACCGGATGTGTCAAATGTTTTCTTAAATCAATTATTAGGTGCGTTCAATAATGTGAGTTTCAGAAACTTGGTGAAAATGTCAAGTTACTGAACAGCATCTAACTTGTTGTAGTAGATTTTCTTAAGGGATTTTTGGTAAATGTTTTGTTTTTATTAATATAAATTTTAGTCCATAGCTTAAGTCTTTTTCATGGTTTAGTTACCTCATGGAATTAAGGTGAAATAAACGTTTTATTATTAATAGGGCTGTAAGAGTTTTTCGTGTACTCTATTTCCCTTTGTGTTACTCCAGCACTGATCTCCTTTTTTGTCGATAGATTTTCCCTGGTTTCACCTGACCATTGTATGCACAAGTAGAATATATTTGTTGTTAAAAAAAAGGATTGTGAAGCTCACCCAACTAACAATTTAGCTTGTATAAGGTTCAATTTGTTTAATTTGCAAGCAATTGCTTGCATAGAGCTTGTATAAGGCAAACTTTCGCAAGACCCACATTTCAAACTTTGACAATTAAAAAAATGATGTTATAAGGCCCTAAAAAGTGAGTTTGGTGAGCCCTATACAAGGTTTGTAGATAAAGGTTCAAAATAGCCCGTATAAGGCCTTCCTAAGATGTTTACTGAAAATTAAACAAATAATTGCTGCTATAAGGCTTTCAACGACAAGTCAATGCAAACAGCTTTTGTGAGGCTTGCCTATAAAAGCCTTATACAACCTGAATTAATTTGCTAATATCAAGAGTCTTATAAATGAGTTTTTATAAGTAAAATCAGTTGTTAATAAAATAAGAGAGTTACAACTGAATATTGTTAAACACAAAAGAAGTGATAACAGAAATAATTGCTAAAGTTCACAGAAATGAAATCAAATACTAACGTAAAGTATATATTGTTTCAAAGAATTAACCTTTGAAGTTAATTTTCTGAAATGACAATTTAGTTTGATTTATAAGTTGGAGGAGGAGGGGAGGCTGGGTCACCTTTCTTAGCGACAGGCTGGACAAATGCTGTTTTCCATCTTCTAAGAAAGATTCCAGAAGGGTAGGAGCGATGGAAAAGCTTACGCAGTGGCTTTGCCAGTGTGAAAGAACACCTCTTCAGAAGAATCGGGGGTATACCATCCGGATTAGCGGATTTGTGTATATCGATATCTTTGAGAACTCTTGCTACTGTACGAGTGCGGAAAAAAATCTGTCCCATGGAAAAATTTACATTCTCAAGTACAGGAGGGGCAACGTTGCTATGCGGCAGAGTGGAGCTGGCAGCGAAATGGGCGGCGAACAAGTTTTCCTTCTCTGAAGAGTAAACAATTGGTTTGTTATTGTCGATGAGCGTTGGAACCGAAGATGTCGGGGAGTGTTTTATATTTTTTACAAATGACCAAAAAATTTTACTGCCTTTGGGACACTGCAGAATTTTTTGCCGTAATTTTTGGTCATGCAAAAATTTGGTTAGATAAAGATAGATAATAAAAAAGATAGTTAGATAAAGGTTAATAATGACCTGTATAAGACCTTCCAAAGATGTTTACTAAAAATTCAATTGCAAACAACTTGTGTAAGGCTTGCCCAAACAGGCCTTATATAAACTTAAATAATATTTGTTTTGTCGATATTTGATTTTAATTATCCCAACCGTGAATCACCTTTCTTCAATATTATTGAGTTATTAAGATTTCCGTTCTTCATAAATTCATGTGTGTATGTGCATTATGAAAAAAGAAACACAGATACGATATAAATTATAATTACATATATCTTTTAAAAAATTAAAACAGCTGTAAGAGATTTAAAAATCGGTCAACTTTCTGCTCTAACGACAAAAAGAAAAACTTTTTCCAACTCTCTAAAATATTCTCCCCCAGGAATTATCAGAACAGACAAACTTCACAAATATTATGATGTAACTTCCGTAATTATCTGTTTCCTAAAAATATTTTTCCCACTAAGTGAAAATAAACTTTTTTATATTGAAATTGAGGCGACAGACCTTTTTACTATTTTTGACAAAATGAACTCAAACTAGAATTTCATTCCAAAGTGACCCTTTGAAAGTCCTTTGGGAATTTGAAGGAAAAATGTCTTTCTTTTCATTCAGATCTTAACATAATGATTTGTTTTTTTTTTGTATTAGTTTTTTCTCTTACAATATGTATGTTTTTTGTCAGAGTGACAAAAGCATAAGAAAATGACTTAAATTCCCCTTAGGCCCAGAAGGATGTTTAAATAATAAAAAACTCAATCCCAATTGAATTGTGTTCGTCTTTTCTCCTTAGAAAACCTTTATTTACAGCAAAAGGTTAATCTTATACTCTTAATGTTAAATGAACAGGGTTGCCATGTTTAAATGCTACGTCCTTGAACAGAAAATTCACCCACACAAAGTCTTTAGGACAGGAATATCGAAGGTTTTTCAAGGAATTCTTAAAAAAAAACTTTTTGAGCGGGCGGCAGTTGTGCAGAAGATAAGATGTTTGCTTGCTAAGCGAGAGATCCTAAGTTCGACACTTAGTTTGGGAAGCAATTTTTCTAACTCCTAGTACAAGATAGAGCCGTCCGTGGGTTTTAAGTGAGAAAATAGTCACCTAGTTCTCGATCACTGCGTCGAAAATAAAATTCTTTCCTATCTCTCTAATTCTTCTACCTAGCGTCGTGCAACATCCGGTTGCATTCTAAAAAGGCATTGCCATAGTTAAAATATTATCAACTAAAAAAAAAATATTTTTATATATTATTGAGTGTTTTCTTTTTTTTTATAAATTTTGATCTTCAATTTCTAGTAAACCTTGTAAATTGGCAACTCTTTTATAATATTTGTTTTCAAACATGGCATGAAGTAGGAACATTTTTCTAGTTCTGTTTGTATCTTTTACCTTTTATTTATTTTCCACTTCAGTCAACATTGCTTTTTTTTGAATTACCCATTGTAACCTGGAAATAAATAAGATCCTTGGGTAGTCTAGGAGTATATGACACACATAGTATACAATAAAGTTGTTTCTTGAATTTGACATCTATAAGGGGAGCACCAAACGTACAGGGCTATCGACCTGAAGAGATTCGAGAAACCATAGTACCATACATTCTGGCTGGAAAATTGTGTCAAATTGGTTTTGACATACTCCCCAAGGATTCGAAGGGCTCAATGTCAATGAATTGCATTTCTTCCACCCCACAAGGACGGACTCTTCATATGGGGGGGGGGGGGGGGGAAGGATATATGTGAAGTAGAGTAGTTTTCTTCCCTTCTGTAGCATTCCCCATCATCATCATTCTGGAGAAGTTTGTTTCACTTTTTGCGCTTCATGAAGCATTTTTACCCCCATTTTACGAAAGGGGTTGCAAGGGTGCATGCCAAACCCAATAACCGACCATTTGATGTTGTATTATATATTGCAAGTAAGCTCCCCTACGTGTTTCTCTTAGCCTCTCCCCTGTGATGGTCGTGCAATTTTATAAATTTGTTATGATGACGATGATGGAGGCGGCTGCGACTGGAAAAAGGATCTGCAGAATGTTTTATTTTTGAAAACCCATTTCGTTGATTCGATGTTAGGACGTAGGACGGTAAAGTTAAGGAAATAGATAGCCATAGTTGTGCGAGAGCATGGGAAGTCAGTGGAAGCTGGTGGAGGAATGAACATTGATGGATTGAAGGAGTTTAATTATTAATGAGGATAATATACCCTTAGACAACTAAGCTTCCGATAGAAGTCCAATTTCGCTAATGGTTGGTCACATTTATTGAATGAAATTTTATGATCGTCACTTTTTGTGGTTAAGCAAGCAATGCATAATTAATCATTGTGGGGTGAAATGAGCCTTATCCCTTAAACGGATGGTTAGTTCCAGAACGCTGGTGTGGGGTTCGATGTTGTTAACTTCGGTTTAGTTTCTGAATTTTTTTAAAGGCACTTTCTTTGAAAAATAACCACAACAACGTTTATGGCGATAATATAAAGCTGCGTTTCCCAACGGGTGGTCCGCGAGACCATCTTCAGTGGTAAACGGGCATCTCGTTTCCAAGGAAAAAATTGAAGATAAGATTTCATTATGAAAATAATGATCTTGCATCATATTTGAACTTAAATGAACAATGTTTTTGCAAAACTGAAATGTTCCACACATTTTGGATTTATTTTTTCTGCAACTGCTGCTGCTCATTCCTGGTCCACCAATGTTGGTCGCAAAAATCGCGGAAGTAATTTTAATGGCTGTCATGTCGTTTCGTAGCTTCCACCGTTGAAGGGTTAGTATTTGGTTTTGCTTGTTCGGTTGTTTTCGAATGCACCATCGTTGATGAAAATTCTAGATCTCGCGTCACTCCCACATACTGCTATTTGTGAAGATTGGAATGGGACAAGAAAGGATCGCAGCTAGATCGAAAACCTCTACTCTTTTAATTAAGCTTTAATTGGTATCGAATCGAAGCTTTCGCAAGCATCAGAATCGGAAATGAAAAACATAATAAGAATAGAAGAACACATTGTTTCAATAAAACAGAGTTATGAGCATCTTTCGGAATATAGTTAACGTTGCCATCCGTCTGTGTTTTCCCGGATGTGTACTCTTTTTACTTGCGATTATAGGGACTATAAGCAAGTTAAGGATTCGTGAATATAAAAAAAAGTGAGATAACAATCAAACATGACATTACGATCATAGAGAAGTCTAAAAAAGTTAGTTGCAAAAAATGTCTGTCTGTCTGTCAGTATGTATAACGAGCTGTAGCCTAAGCGATTATCTTCAAATTTGCTGTGTGCGATTCTTTTGGCATTCCCAAGAGGGGAAATTGATATTTTATTTTTAGGCCTAAAAATAACGGTACCTACCTGTCATATAACTGTTAAGGAAAAGCTTATTTATCTAAAAAAACGGCACCAACGATTTAGATGAAATTTTTTGAGATTTTTTTTTTTTGTATCATTTGATCAGATTCAAATTTACGGGAAAAGTCTATTAACGGCATCTTTCATATAACGGTTTTTTTTTAATTTTTGGCTTTCTCGGTAACGCCTTTTTGGATTTCTGTCAAATTTTATATTTGAAAAGGTCTAGGTAGTCAAATTAATTCTGCTTTTTAAAATTTTCAATAACTTTTTTTTTCTAATTAAAGTTAAAAAAAAAATTATAATCATATATTTTATTTTATTTTAAATATTATTAATAAACTCTAAAAAACTGCACACCAAAACAAAAAAAAAAAAAAAAACTACAAATAAAAAATAGGATTTTATCAAAATCCGTCCTACAATTTTCGAAATACTTTTTTCATAAATCTGTTATTATACAAGACTCTATTTTTTACTAAAAACCGTTGAGGGATGTCGTTTTGACTATTTTTTTTTATAAGTTCAGAACGTGTTATTTTTGTACGTAAATTTTGCTTGTTTCGATCAAAGATCTTGCCTTCCAATATGATTAAGCATATAAGAGCAAGTACGAGCGACCCAGTCGTGCCCATTTTTTACCTATGCTGGGAGGTCAAAGATAGTTTTTTTTATTAATTGTCATGGATTATCCTCCTGATTACTCGAATCATCTTAGATTTTTAGGTTTTTGTTTTTTTTTTTTGACAGGCACGTAACGTTTTGATTACACAGTTGGTTTTTTTTATAATTAACGCGCGCACAAGGGAGAAGGGACTATTTGTTTACCTTTTAATGTAGAACCAACTGCGCGGACATTAGGAAGACAAGGAGTGGAAAGATAGGAGGTGTCGATTAACATTGGTTTTGAATGTTTGCAGATCAAAATGGCAAGGGAAAATCTCGCCGGGTAAACTATTCCAAATTCGTGTTGTTCGGCTAAAAAAAAGAATCTCTATATTTTACGGTACGTCCGAAATTGGGCTCAAGGGTGAACTGATGAGCATTCCTTGCGAGACGAGTATTACGGGAGAAGAG
This sequence comes from Platycheirus rosarum, assembly GCA_963971375.1. Lineage (NCBI taxonomy): Eukaryota > Metazoa > Arthropoda > Insecta > Diptera > Syrphidae > Platycheirus > Platycheirus rosarum. The sequence continues at coordinate 1,642,154 of OZ020510.1, read as the reverse complement.
AAACTTTTAAGGGGAGGAATGCAGCTGGCTACTTCGAGTGAACATTTTTTATAAAATAAACGATAAAATAAGGAAAGACATGAAACATTGCGTCGGTGTTCGAGAGTTCTATTTCCTATCAATCTTAAGGCTAGATTTGGTATTCTATCAAGCAGGTGAAGCGATGTTTGCGAAGCACCTGCCCAGAGGTGGGAGTTATACCTACTCGAGTTAATTACCTTATTCATGCTTTTGGTTTTTTTTTAGATATTTCGAGTTTTTTTTTCTAAAGAAAATAACAAAATAATTCATAAAATAAGATAATATCTATCTATTTTCAGTAAAAAATATATATCCATTCGTTTTTAACTTCATAAATTCACTTTTTACTTGCGATTATAGGTACTATAATGCTAGTTATGCATTCGTGCAGAACAAAAATTGCGATAACAATCAAACATGACATTACGATGATAAAGAAACATATTTGAATCTATCTGCATGGATGTATTTTGAACTACAGCCTGAACGGTTGGGCAAATTGTCTTCAAATTTAGAACTTAAGGTTATTTTGACATTTTACAGAGCACTTTTTTCAATTTTTTTTATCTCAAATATTAACGGTACCTGCCATATAACTGTTAAGTAAAAGCCTATTTTTCTCAGAAAGGGCTCCAAGAATTTAAGAATGCGGGTTAAAAACGGTACCTCCCATACCACCGGTTTTTTTTCCTGTGACTTTCTCGAAAACTGGTTTTCCGATTACAAACAAATTTGATCTGAATATCAATGTAGGTGTAGATGTAGAAAGTCAAAGTAATTTAACATAAAAATATTTTCAAATAATTTTTGTTTGTACATATTTTTAATAATTTTTTTTTGTTGTTGAAAAATCGATATTTTTAAAACGGCTCAGTGGAGTTTTTTAATTTTGGTTTTAAATGTAGGTCCTCTTTTAAGTTTGGTGCACGCATAAAGTTTAAATATGTAATTTACCTTTGAAACTTATTTAAAATTATTTACTTTATTTTCATCAACTGAAAAGGAATTAGCAAAAACATTAATTTGAAAATAAATACAATGGCGCAAAATTTTAAACAATTAAAACTTACTCTAAATCAATTTTAAAATGGGAGTCGGCTCTAAAAATAAAATATAAAACGAAGGTCGGCTCTATGTTAATTTTAAACGACATAAAGTATACTTTAACCTTAAACAACTTGTCTAACCTTAAAACGAGCAAACCACTTGTTTATCTTTTTAAAGTATACTTTAACCAGACGACATTTGTAATTTCGTACCAAAAAAAAAAAGTGTGTCTTATTCTGTCAATAGTAAGCCGTGTTGTGAAACTGTGAAATGGTAATTTTTTTGAAGTTTTGAAGTTAAATTCGATTTTAGATGTATGAAAAAAGAAAAACAAGCGTCAAAAACATTTCAAAATGGTGGAATTAATTTTCACAACCAAAACATCCCATGAAGAGCCCCACAGTTTTGAGATCAAGCAACGATGTATGGCGAAGGCAAATGATGCAGGACCGATTCATTCTACGGCAATTTCCATTCTTTTTTTATTTATTTACCTAATTATATTATTTTTTTTTTATTCTTTTACGATATTTGCTAATGTTTAATTACTAAATATCCAACGCATTATGAAAATTTTTTTTTATTTCACATTTTCACAGACGGGGAATTGACGTCCTGGAAAAAATTGTTTACGTTACGTTACATAACCACACACCACACTAGGTGTTTATCTTCTTAAAAATTAAGAAAATGTTAAACAAGGGCTCGTATCTAAAGAACTTCTTTGACTAGAGTCGGTTTTATTGCTAAAATGGATGATGATTAAAATTTTGCGCCAATGTGTTTGTTTTTATCCTAATTTATCTGAAGGATGTCCGGGATTTCAAGACTCATTTAATTATACTTCCATCAAAAACCATCTGGCAACCCTAGTTATAGAAGATACATTTTAAGTATTTCTTACATTTTTTCGGTTTGGTCGCAGGTCGACTATTAAGCTGTTTGTATCAGTTATTTTAAGTTTTAAATGAAGTTTTTTTTTTTTTAATATCGAATAGAAAATTTTATTTATATAATGTAGCATTCCGATTGGACTGCCTATTTAATAAAAACAACGATGCCATACAAAGAAGAAAGGTTGCAATGGTTCAAACCACTCCCGTCAACCATGCGTATGTAAAGATCGGTGGAACTTGTGGAACGTATGTAAGAGCTAGTTTCTTTTGGCTAAAAGTATGCAATATTTTATCGTAAATTTTTAGTGTTACACACTAGCAATAGTGTATACTCTTGGGTATACACTATTGACAAACGCATATAAATTATGTTTTTTACTTGCGATTTAGGTACTAATATGCAAGTTAAGATTCGTGCAAAAAAAATCTAACAATCAAACATGACATTACGATAATAGAGAAGTTGAAAAAAGTGGGTCCGGAAATTCCGTCCGTCTGTCTGTCTGTTCGCGCCTCTACAGCCTAAACGGATGGGTCGATTTGCTTCAGACTTGGTATTTAGTATTTATTAGGTAGTATCTCGGAGGGTGTTTTTCATTTTTGCTCTAGGTCGAAAAATAACAGTACCTGCCATACAATTTTTAACAAAAAGTTTGATTTTCTCAAAAACTGCTCTAACGATTTAGATAAAACTTTCAGGGTGCTATTTTTTTTACAACAATACATATTTCAGTTAGAACCATTTTTTTGTAATTTTTTTTATAACGGTACCTGTCATATAACCGGTTTTTCCAAATGCGGTTTTATTGTAAACTATTATCCCGATTTCAATAAAATTTTGCACACAGGAAGTCATTTATAATTCAATTAATATTGCATTTCAAAATTTTCAAACAATTTTTTTTCGATTTTTTTTAAAAATTTGGTTTTCGAAATATTTTCAAAATGGGTTGATTGAATTTTTTTAAATAATTTTCCCAGATGAAAACTATAGATTTTCTTATGATGACATACTAGAAAAAAATGTAACATATTTTTTCGAAAAGTTTTTCAAAAAAAAACGACTTTTTAAAAAAACTGGTCGAACGATTTTCAAATTTTTTTTCTTCGATAGACATTTAGTTTTCAAATTTTATTGCATACTTAGTTTTTCCAAGAAAACTCTGAAACTAATTAAAAAAAATAAAGAATTTTCTAAAAAAAAATATTTTTTTTATTTTAATAGATGTGTGGTTTTCAATCTGGCAATACTTCTTTTGGAGTTCGTCTTTTTGACAGCTGTCACTTGATTTATGCTCAGTTTGGCTTGCGATTTCATAATGAATAGATTTACTTCTGAACAGAATATGCAAATTGTGCAAATTTATTGCCAAAATAATGGTTCGTTTCGGTGGAGCAGAGTATCGAAGAAGACCCGAATGAGTCCATCCGCCATCGCGGGCAACAATTGGAGATGTGCCCATCCACTTTATGGAAGATTTTGCGGAAGGATCTTGGTTTGCAGGCTTACAAAATCTAATTCGTTCAAGAATTGAAGCCGAACGCCCATCAAGCGCGTCACACATTCGGTGAATGGGCCCAAAACGAGTTGGCCACGGATCCCGATTTTCACAAAATTGGGCCTCGACTGGAATTTATTCGAGCCAGCCGCGGCGGCCACTTCCCCGAAATCATTTTTAAAACATAATGCAAATCCTTATCTTTGTAATCAAGCTAAATTCTTGGCCAAATACAGTTTTTAGTGTCAGGATTTATCTACATACATATATACTTATTTAATATTATATACTTGGCAACAGTATAATAATCTCTTTTGAATTTAAATAACAAAAGACTGACACTTCCCATGACGTCCTTGCTCAACATTAAATTTACTTATATTTCCTAGTGCAATGCTAACAATAAAGAGTAAAAATTTATTTATGTTGTGGTATATGCAAAACAAAGCATTTAAATACGACACAGCCTTATTTATTTAAAATAAGACCTTCTTACATAAGAAAGATACAAAAAACCGCGAATATTCTGAATAGTAAATTTTCGTCCTTGTGCCAGTTTTTACACCTACCGCGCCAAGTAAATCCTAGCCTCTCAAGCCCCCCGAGAGAAATCCGACACAAATACATAGAAACATCAGTGAAATTGCAAGATCTAAAGACTGTACTTGTACTATGTTTATGTCCACCCCCAACGTTTCGTGCGTTATGACTATTTTACAATTTGTGTGGGAACTGGGAATAGTGGGAATGGGAATATGCATAGAAAATCCTTTTTTTTTTTTTAAGTTCATTGTGTTGGCACCCGTCCCTGCTGTTTTATTTGCTTGTTTTGAGGATGAGTTAGGGCCCAACATAAGAGGTGTGTTGCTGATAAAATTCAGGAACAATGTATAACGCGATTCCCTGGAAGGGTACGGCAAGACCCGGCGAATGGAGAGAAAGTTATGACTTTAATGAAATTTCAGAAAATGTATTCTAATGTGTGCCGCTGAAAGGTGGGTGTGTTCGGAAACAGCAAGCGGCTTCCGCAAATGCCTCGGCAAGATAATGGATTTTCAGTCCGGCGAGTGAAATAAAAGTTTAGGTTTTTGGTAACTAAGTGCGGCTTTGTTAGATAAGGGTATGGCTATGGGGGTGTGTGGCGGGGGTGTTAGAGGGTACATTTTGTATCCATCAGGGTAAATGACAACGAGAGGAAGTATGACCTTACTTCTTCTTACTTTTAAAATGTGTTATACATTTCCAAAGTACTGTCATGTAAATGGCGTTTTGAATCCAAACTTTAAACTAAAATTCAGACATTCAATACCGCCAAGTTGCTAAGCTCATTGCAATATGCTCATCAAACAAATTTGCTTTGATTTTTTTTACTAAGAAATGTATTAGTTAGGCTAAGCCTGGATAATTCTTTTTGATTTTTTTTTCCGAATTATTTCCATCGAAATAAATGTCAACAGAGATTCTTTTCATTTTTCCAAATACAGACACTGGCTTGGTATTTCCATTTTTTACTTTACTTTGGAGTACGAATTTCTGAGAGGGATTGTCCTGAAAGGTTTAGTCGCCCTGCTAGGACACATTGCGTGTCCTTTGGGTAATTGGATGAAGTTGTATTCTCTTTGTAAAGAATGGTGGGGCCGCGCCGCGCCACCACCGCGTCGTGCTCATTTAATCCAATTGTTGAACATACAAATCACATTCACCAGCAGAGATCTGTCTTCCCTGCCTTATAATCAAATTTTGTGTCCTCTAGCTACCACGCTAGAGCGATATTAAATTAGAATCAACAAGGATTTACGTCGAGACAAACGACGCGGCGCGGCGCACGGTGGTGACACTCATTTACCATGTAGCTCTCTGACTACAATGGACACCAGTTGTGCAGGCAGTGAATAATTCACACTTATCCCCTAAATCAGGGAGATTCCTTTTGTCGACCCATGCAAAGGACAGGACACAAATCCATTTTTATTTCCATCAAAAGTGGTCCTTCAATCTTTCGGGGATGGTGTTCGATCTGTGGAGGAAGATCAAAGTCATGAATAAAGTCGCGTCTCCGTCCTTCCCGTGAAAGAATCAACGCGAAGTGGATAAAAGCCATCCTCGTCTGTGCCACCTGCTTTCCACCCCCCAGAAATATCGATGATGGATGAAATCGTATTTGGTCCTTCCGGAAAAGCTATTGTGTCATATATAATCCAATTCAGATCCATTTTATGGCGCAGCAACGACAACGACAAAGTGGATATAAATTTTGTGTTGTTTTTGTTTGTGCAGCGCACTCGAAGGGGCAGAAGGTGTAAATCAGAGCAATGCCATACTTGCAACAATTTGTTTCTTATGGGTGGTGCGGCTGGTGGGTACTTCAGCCTGATCGAGTATTGGGGACAAGCAATTCCACAAACATTTGTCATGTAGAATTAATACGTTACAAGGAAGACAAAGATTTTTCAACATTCTTCAACTTGGATTCTTCCTTGTTTGAATGGGAATATTTCCTTGCAAGGACAACTGGTATGGTAGCTACGATGTTGCCATGTACGAGATAGTCTTGTGACATATTATTGCCTTAAAAGGTTTCTTTTTTTCCTTTGAACATAGCAGCTAGAAAGTTTTTGGGTGAAAGAGATTGCTATTGGAAAAAGGCAGATTATAGAGGCAATCAATTTTTCTTTGCATTTTTGTTAAGACTTTCGCAGGAAATCTCAAAAATGGTACAAGTATCTGGAGCAAGGAAAACATTATATGGATATTGTTACTATAGTCTTTAATAATGGACAAAGTTTAACGGGAGCTGTAAGATGAGAAAATTCTTGAAACTGGGCCAGGAGATACGATGATATTTACGAACTTGTGTTTTGATATTTGTTTTCTTCTGAAAACCTTTGGATTGTTTAACTCAAAGAGTTTTGTGTCTGTTTCCAAACGTTATCAGCCGTCTATATTGTTTAACAGTTGATGGCTTGAACGAAACAACAACAACTGGTGCGTGCTACTATCGAGTTCGAAGAATTAAATTGGCTTTCTTAAAGAAAACAATGAAGTTGTGCCTGCACCTAAGTGTGTAAATTGTAATGAAACTGGTTATGCTGCCAGCTATCAGGGATGTTCAGCTTATCTGAACTACAAAGAAAAGAAGGACATATATGCTCAAAAAAATAGGCAAGCGGTAAGTAAAACAAGAGATATGGTTCAAGCATCTATATATAATTTTACAAACCCAAATGTATCCTTTGCGGATAAAGCTTCAACTAATACACCACGAAGTTATCCTGATACTAAAAGTAGACTTCAACGTGAACAAAATATTCCTTTAACAGAGTGTTCAAATGAAACCAATCAAAAAGGAGAACTTAATGATTTCCTAAATGAATCTAAAAATTTGTTTAGCATTAAATTCACAGAGCTCATAAGTAAAATCCGTCAATTCTGGTCTAAATACAATTTGATCAAAACAAAAGAGGAAAAAATGTTTTCCTACCTTGAGTTTGTTGCTCCCATTGTCGTATAACGATGCCTATAACGAAACTTAAACTAATCTCAATGAATTTCAATTCAATAATTTCACATGAAAGAAGACTTTCGCTTTTAAGTACATTAAAAACTAAAAAAACACAAATTTGTTTTCTGTCTGAAACAAGATTATCTGATAGATATAAGCCCTACTTTGAAGGTTTTACCACATGGGGCGACAGTGTTAATAACAGTAACGGAAATATTATAAACAATTGGTTCAACAACGGTCCATACTTAAGTCTAGACATAATACCCTCAGACTCACCAACGTATCCAAGATCAAATTCATATTTAGATTTTTTTATACTTTTTTCATCTATAAATCCTGCGCGCTCTGTAAATAATACGACGATGTTCCCAATTTGTAAAACTTTTGCAACAATTTCCGATCATTATGGAGTCGCCTACGAAGTAGTGCTCGAAGATTCTGCCCCTATTTTGCTGCTATTGCCTACATACAGAACCTTCAGAAAAACCAACTGGAGAGCGTTTCAATTAAGTCTTCATGACTCTTTATCTTCTATCGTCTTGCCAAACGAGAATAATATATCTAACTCTGAGATTGATAGTTTAATCGATACTTTAAACACTACAATTATGTCAAATGTAGAGAGTCACTCCCAAATTCGCAACACGACAAATCACAAATATAGATGCATTTCAGATTTTACAAGAAAACTAATTGAACTAAGAAGAATTTGGCTAAGACAACTTGAAAGATCTTATCATCGTCACCTTAATAGAGTAAATCCTGAATATTGTGAGATTCATTCAAGAATACAGTGTTTAAGTAAAATTATAAAAGAAAATGTTAATCTCGATATTAATAACTGCTTTAGGTCTAGACTTCGTAAAATTAAACCCTCTCCAAATGCTTTTAGGGAAATTGACAGAGTCACAGGTCGAAAATTTTTTGGAACGGATATTTCCAAGGACATTCTTTTTTATAATGGACAAGAACTAAATGATACTCAGTCCAAGTTAAGTGCTTTTAAGGATTTATACTCGGCATGTTATTCGGAAAGAGCGTCAGATGATCATATCATTGAGCAGGAAGTTATATCGACAGTAAATCTTTTTAAAGAAAATAACTTTTCTGAAACGCTGACAACCTTTTCTTCGGTTAATAGTGCTTGTAATCCAAGAATATCTCCGTTTACTAGTCCGAACACTGTAAATACTTGCAGGACCTCACTCAATAATAAGAAATCCACAGGTGTCGATCAAATTTCAAATTTTATTCTAAAAAAATGTCCACTGTCTTTAGATACAGTTTTGTCTTTGATTTTCAATCATTGTATAAACAATGGCTACTTTCCAATTATATGGAAGCAAGCTAAGATCATATTGATAGCAAAGGAAAAGGCTGCACGAGAAGTTGATAACTTTCGACCTATCTCGCTTCTGTCTAATATCGGTAAACTGTTTGAACGGGTGATAGCCATTCCTTTAAATGGTTTTTGTGAAGATGAAAATATCATTCCAAGAAACCAGTTCTTCAAACTTTTACGTCTGCACCTTCTATATTGGCTCATAAAAATAATTTTTAGTTTCTTGACAAACAGAACAACCTCAATATTTATTGGGCCTGAGTACACGGATTTTTTTTCCTGTGAATACAGGCGTTCCTCAAGGCTCTATTCTAGGACCACTTTTATTCAATATCTTCTTGCATGATTTTCCTCTTTCAGAACCTATATCGGATGAACCGGGTTCACCTAACTACGCGGATGACACTATCATATTGGCGAGTGGTGTCTGACAAACTTTAGCCCTTAACAAAATTAAGCAAAGGCTTGGAGATTTAAAATAAACACTAGAAAATGTGGATGGATATGTTTCAGAAATGCCAGCGGTAAGGGACACTACCTGCCAGTTAAAGAGAGCAAATGCTTAAAATTGAAAATAAATAATTTTGCAATTCCGTTACGTTCTGATACAAAGTACCTTGGAATAAATTTCCAGAATCGATTTTTTTTTAACAAACATGGCAGAACGGTTCTTAAAAAAGCTAAAATGGTAACAACGTCAATAAAATCATTATTTAATTAAAAGTTCATGTTAAAAAAGACAAAAATTCTTATGTACAAGACACTCATTAGACCAATTTAAGCTTATGGTTTTTGCACTTGGTTATCTATTTCACCGACTGTGGCAAAAGAAATGGAGATTTTCGAACGACAAATTCTGAGATGCTGCTGTGGAATTTTTAGAAAACCAAATAAAAAATGGTTAATGAAGTATCAAATAGATCTTCTTATAAACAAGATGGAACGAATAAGTTACCATACAAACCCACTTATAAGTTCTTCGATGGACTCTAGTCTAGTTGATAAATATTATCTATCACCATTCAATCTTCTTCATGAGGGGTCCGTCGCTCTTTTAAGACCAGATACAAATGCGAATTTTAAAATTCCATTCTATGGTAAGGCCTCTTCTTTGAACTATAGGGGTTAATAATGCTTTAATATAAATGTAAATGAAAGAGAAACCTCAACCAATACAGATTTTGTATGGTTTTTCTATAAAAATGTAATTAGTACAAATAAGAATTATCTTAGTCTTAAACTGGAAAAAGTCTGAAACCTGCCGGTTGTGGAATTCATGGGTTGACTGATAAGTAGCCACTTTAATGGGTGGGCTGGGTGTTGATTGACCTGATTCTATTATTGGCTGAGTTTGGATTTATTTCAGTGAATTTTTATTTTATTTTTTTATATTTTAAGTATTAAAATTAGTCTTAGTTCTAGTCTTAAGTCATAATCCTGCCAAAATAGAGCAAAGCTGAGATGGTCGCCGGGAGCAAGTGACCAAATATGAAGTTTACTTTTTTGGTAAATGTATGCTGCTATGAATTTTGTATAATATCGTCAGAAACTATATAAATTTTCTTAAATCAGACCTATCTTTAGGTCGACTAAAACTTTGTAAAAAAAAAATTAAAAATTTTGTAAAAAAAAAACAGATTTTATATGCCTCAATAAAGTTAACTTGTAACTTGTAATTAAATTGGCTATGAGCTATGGTTGAATTTGTGTTTCTTAAAACAAAGAATTTTCTGGATTAAACCAATAAAACGTAGACTAGATTCCCGGCTTTTGATTGTATAATATCTTAGGCAAACTAATGTTTCTTTACTTGTACGTACGGGACATTTTTTCAAGATTTTTATTAAAATATGGCAATAACTGCGAAAATTGTCGAGTTCTATTTTCTCTATGGTGGTACTTTTTACCCGAAGGCTTTCTAGGATCTATAAACTTCTTAGTTTCTAATATTTGTATCTTCTGCTGTCAGGTATGGGATCTTTGTCTTAGTTAACATCAACATGCTCTTATATTTTTTTAACATTGCTCAAGTTCGCAAATGCACTTCTGCGAAAGGTTTTAGTTAGTAAAGTGTGGCTAGGCTAACCTTAGTGTTAATTGCCAATGTCCAATTGCTACTAAAAGTCCATGCAGCAGGTCCATGTTCTCTCACTCATGATGGCTTGATAATTTACAAAGAAATGCGAAAGCATTCAGCTGACATCCAAGCAGGCAGTCAAGAACCGCATAATATTAACAGCTGTGCACTAGACACCAAGCTAAAAAGTATGAAGTAGAAGTAAGATTACGTTTGGACAACAATGCTCCGGCTCGCAGGATCTTCGATTCCATCCCAGAGGGTAAACGCAGTCAAGGAAGACCTCACCTCAACCAACTTGGAGTGTGAAACTGGAGGCAGCTAGCCAAAGACCGAGATGGGTGGAGAGGCATGTTGGTTGAGGCCCAGGTTCATCCAGAACTGTAGCGCCCCCTAAGTAAGTAAGTAAGAAGTAAGATTATTCACAACAATAAGAAAAAAAACCTCAAATGGCTGTGTGCGTGAATTATTCAAGGTTGATTTAAGATTGGAGGACGAACCTACAACAAGTTCCTTTAATGCCCCTTCGCAAGTGGTGTCTCAACTAAATATTGAACTAATTAATTCATTTTAATTATAGTTCAATTTTAATTATAATTAGTTCATTATTAATTTCTGATACCGAATTCAACTTTTTTACTTGTAAAATCGTTGGTGATTTTATGGGAATTTCGTGCTTTTGTTCTTCATAACTTTTATTGTATTTTAAAAATCAGTTCTTTAATAAATTAGTGCCCCGTGGCTTAGTGGTTAGTGTGTCGGACTACTAAGCGAATGAGCGTGGGTTCGAATCCAGCTCATAGCCACCTTTTTTTCCGGGGTATTGCCTCTTGACGGTAAACTGTAGGTCCCTTCCATTCTTGCGGATTAACAATACACACCCAGAAATGGTTAGGAGTATAAGTTAATAGTCCTTGGCTCCTTAAGGAGCTATCGCGCCAATAAATAAATAAAAAAATAGTTAATTAATAAAGGGTTGTCGAATAAGGACCTGACAACTCTTTTTTTTTAAATAAAACGCAAGCCATTTGAGATATTTCAAAAACATTATTATCGGCTTGAAGTACAATCAAAACATTTATGAATGGAACTCGACTTTGTTCATATGGCCATCCCGGGCACGTTTGCAGCGGTCGATTCGTTGGACCCAATTTTCGATGACTCGGCCACGCATTTCGGCCGAAACAGCCGCTATTTCGCGTTCAATGTTGGCTCTCAGCTCTTGCAACGTCGTCGGCTTGTTGGTATAAACCAATGACTTAACGTAGCCCCAAAAAAAATGGTCTAGAGGCGTTAAATCACACCAACGAGGCGACTAATCGACTGGCCCATTTCTTGAGATAACACGCTCATCAAACTAACTCTTCATTAAATTGATCGTAAGGTGTGCTGTGTGGCTTGTGGCGCCATCCTGTTGAACCACATGTCTTCCAATTCCATATTTTTCAATTCGGGCCAAAAATAATCGGTAATCATGGCGCGATAACGCTGGCCATTCACAGTAACGTGACGTTACTCGTCGTTATCGTCGAGAAAAATATAGCCCAAAAACGGTGGCGGCATAGAAACCGCACCGAACAGTTTTTTTTTGTGGATCAAGTGGTGGTTCATGAAGCAAATTTGGATTTTCACCCGAGCTATAACGCATATTTTGCTTATTGACGAACCCATTGAGCCAAAAAATGAGCATCGTCACTGAAGATGATTTTGCAATGAAATTTTACAATTCAACGCTCCTAAAGTTGCGGTCACCGACTCCGAATTTCGGTAGAATTTTTTTTATAAATTGCAGACGTTATTCGCTTGTGTACTTTATCACGATGAAAATGTTGAGTTTACTGAATAAATTGACAATGACAGTTTGATGATTAGTGAAAGGGTGCGTTCATAAATTAAATTCAAAGTTGTCAAGTCCCTATTGGGAAACCCTATATTTACACTCGCCGAACTTATCTAAAAATTTCATCAAAATCGGTCACCGTAGGGATCATACACTCATATACATCGATTTTTATTATAGATTGATGTGCAACTACGTATTTTGCTTGATTCAAATTAATTATGTTTTTTTTTCTAATAATACATTTTTAATAATATGTTCATTTGATAAAATGAGAAACTGAAGTAAGAATAGTGAAAGATGATCCAACACAAGAATTATTGCATCTTTCGTAATAAAAACATTAAAAAATGTAACAAATACCACATGTTTTAATATTTCATCCATCCTACTCATAATTCAGTCATATTTCTTGTAAAATTGTCTATAAAACATCGCTGGATTTAGTTTCCCAACCTAGACCATGTGCGTTGGAAGTTTCTTATTAAAGTTACATGTTCACCAGATGATGGCTCTCCAGCTCCACCCAAATGAGCAAATATCCCATGATCAACAAATTAATTATCCACACATGATCCGCGGAAGTTCGCAGCCTCATCATCATTCACAGAGGCTCTTATTGTCACAAAACATAACTTCGGAAAGAGACTTTTGTTTTCAAACTTAACACCAATGAGTGAACTGAATCCACGACTGACGCAATGGCAGACGGGTGATTAATATACCCAAGTGATGTATGCACGTCTCAGTGCGAATTCCCATTCCATGCCCATCGTCTCATCAACCTTATGGGGCCAAATTGACGAATACTCAAGTTGGCGTTAAATTAGCATCTGCAGCAGTAACTGCAGTTCCACTCGAAGAATCATCACCAAACAATCTCATTATGTACAGCTTGAGAGCATCCTTGAGACGAGACGATGTGGTGCTCTGGTGTCTCTATGGCATACAAAAATACGAGTATCTATAGAGAACTGCGGATAAAGGCGTTGTAGTGCCGCAAGAACGTAACTCTTATAGTAGTTTGACTAATCGCTTCTGGAAGTCTCGGCGCAGGAAGGAGGATCCTGATAGAGGGATCGCTGTAATGCACCACAACGTGGAAACACTTTTTTTTCTTTTTAATCCTAATTTTTCAGATGTTTGGCTAGGAATGAGTTTTAATAAAGTTTCTGGGGTTCTTTGAAAGAATTCCTTACTTTGTGCTCATGCAGGCGATGAATTAGAACCAGGAAGCGGGAGGGAGTTTTTCGACGGGGCGCCGCTGAAATTTGTTGGATTTTTTGGGTTGTCTGTATATGAATACCGTTTGGGTGCTTTGTTAAACGGCTCGGAAAAAGTATCTGAGTGTATGGCGTGGCGTCATGTGGTTAATTTAAGGTTTATTTTATAGAGAAGTGACTGAGTATTATGAATTAAGTTACGGGAATTCAAGAAGTTTTTCATTGAGTCACTCATTGAAGGTCGTCGTGGTTAAGGCTTAATTAATTAATTTCTAAAATTCTTGAATTTTCGAATGGCTTGATTAAAATAAAAAAAAAAAGATTTGGTTGTCTGTAAAGTCGATTTACGGACGATAATTCTACGTGAGATAACGTCATAAGAAAACATTGATGGCAGCAACACCAACATACATCCTGTCAACTCACACCCACAAACCCTCTCGTTAAATCTACACACACAAACACCCCTGTCTTCTATCGTTAAAGCTGAACATACCCCCAATGCCATTGTCCATGATTGGCTCTTACATCGAAGAAACCGAGAAGCTCTCAGTACTTGGTTGTGTGTCAACGACGACCTCCATTGGAACGCTTCGCAAAATCGCTCCACCTGCTTGATAGAATACAGAATCGAGCGTTAAGATTGATAGGAAATAGAACTGCCGTTGAAACAATTGCCTATCTCGAACACCGACGCAATGTTTCATGTCTTTCCTTATTTTTATCGTTTCTTTTACAAAAAATGTTCACTCGAAGTGGCCAGTTGCATTGCTCCCCTTAAAAGTTTGTCCCGTAATACTCGTATTGCAAGAAATGCTCATCAGTTCACCCTTGAGCCCAATTACGGACGTACCGTGCAATATAGGGATTCTTTTTTCAGCCGAACAACACGAATTTGAAATAGTTTACCCGGCGAGATTTTCCCTTGCCATTTTGATCTGCTAACATTCAAAACCAATGTAAATCGACACCTCCTATCTCTCCTTCTACATTAAAAGGGAAACACATAATCCCTTGTGCGCGCGTTAATTATAAAAAAAAAAATATATATATATCTATATCTTCTTTCTGCTTTAACAAAACTCCGCCTATTTTGTATTTATTTTTCTCTTCTTGTACTTTTTGTATTTGAGTAGAATTATTTTGGGAATTCGCGCCTCATGTTCTTTTTCCACCACAGTATCAAATAAACAAAACTGTAATATCAATAGACTCACACAAAAGCTCACTAGAATCGTGCTACTCTGAGCAAAACTTTGCATTGTTCTAGGCTCCCCTTAGACAAACCTAAAACCCAGAGGCACGATTAATTATAGGTTTCCACACGCAACGCGATTCTTCTTTGAAACCTCTTATGGGTCACTTGACCATTGTCACGGACGTCACCTGGGAAGCAGCGAACGTACTACTGCCACATAGACACAAGGTCGCACCTGCCACACAGCCATGGTAACACGATTCACTAATTACGCAAAATCGTTGACGCGTACTTCGCGCGTATCGAACACCAGTACTTGACAAATGACAATTTGCTCACTTTGGTTTGAGTGTGTGTCCCCAAATGAAATATCGAACATACCTTGTTGTTGATGAAGTGCTCAACTGAGTTCCAACATTAACACAACTCGGTGTTCGGGGTAATTAACATTCAGTTAACGAACAATTGCACCTATGTACCTATTGGTTCCAATCACCTGACGACCAATACCATGGTTGGTTGGAGGTGACGAAGGGTAGTGTTCATTATGGTGTTGAGGATCCATGACATTGTTGGCTTGAGTCTGGATTACACTTTGCAGCTCTGACCCAGATCCGGAAATCGGCAATTACGCTGTATGGTGTAGGCACTTGTGTGGCAAGTGAAATAGTAATTTTCGCGATAGCTTGTTGGAGTCGTTATTTCTTTGTGTATTTGTGACCTGTTTTCGAATCAGAATTGCCCAACCAATGGAAAGCATCATATAACTCATATCATCACCCATATAAGCCGCAATCATCTGTTTAACTACCTTAGTTTGACTTTTCAACAACACAGCTTGTGGAGTGTTAATGCAATATAATTTGCAAACACCCAACACAATAATCTAAATCTTATTTAATCCTTAATCGCATCACAATTATTAACCAGCAAATCCCAAACCAAAACCACAGCTCCTGCCCCACTGACCATTTCCTGGGCTATGATGCGTATGCTTATTTCAGCACATCATTGCATCATTACCAACGCCAACAAAGTCGACATCAGCAAAGCGCCAAAGGGAGAATGCAATTGAAATTTTCCCCAACCGACAAATTAATTCGTGCAATGCGTGCAACCGCATTTGATTAGGTTGCTTGCTCCCCCTTTTGAGGATAATATTCAACGTGAACCACCGATCCCCATTCAGGGCAACAATTTTGATTGCGTCATTGTTGAAGAAAACTATGATATTGTTTCATTGGATTCGGGGATACTTTTGCTTAATTAGCTTAAATATGTTTCCGGAGACATTGGACTTAAGCGTGTAGGTAGTTAGCGGTAATTGAATTAAAAAGTGAAATGGCCGTTGTTTCATTGGCTTAAAGAATGAAGAAATGATTAAAATAATTTTTTAAAGAGATATGGAGATGCAGCGCAGTAAGCTTATGAAAAAAGGTATTTGAATGAAGAAAATCTCTGTTAAGTTAAAAAATAGTTAAAGGCGATTTTGATAAAAGGGCAAATAAATGGATCATTTCAGGCCAGTCTGCGGAAGGCTAAGGAAATGAAGTTGAATGGTCTTGCTTCTCGAGATTTGAATCTGCTGATATAGGGATCATAATTTTTACGCGGGTGTCGTATTGAATCCCCAAAAAAAAAACCCACGGGATAATATCCCCAAACAAATTTAATCCAATTTGATAATATCCCCAGAGACGTAAGACAAATGGACAAAATCCCCAACTAAATAACTTATTTTGCCAAAATCCCCACGAAATCTCCAAATCCCCAGTATCCATGCACATCTTCATTTATGCATGTAGTTTAAAAAAAAGTAGAAGTACTTTCTTTTGTGTACATAAAATATTTAGGATTAACTGATACTTTTCTTTCATTTTTCCTGTTCGTTATATGCAAAACAATACGGGAAACCTTATTTTGTTCGCATTATTGTAACATAGTACGTTTATTATGAATTATGACTATTTGTTTCATTTCCAATTTTGAAAAAAAAAACAATTATTTCAATAGACTCTACAAAAATTACAAACATTGGTAGTGTATCACGCGATTAAATCGCGCGCGCGATATATGGGGATATTCACTTGGAGATTTTCGCACTGGGTATTCTCTCTTTGGGGATTTCGCTGCTGGGGATTTCACTTTGGGGATTATGGATTTGGGGATTTTACTTTGGGGATTACATCTTGGTGGAAATTATCACCAACCCTTTTCACTTTTATTCAATAACGGACGTACAAAGGTTATGTATGGGAATCCGGTGACGTAGGGATCGAAGAATTCTTTGGACCAACCAACGTTTCATAAGGCCAAATTGGTCTTAAAGAAAGTATTGTCGATATGTGCCAAAAAGGTGAGCTATCGGTCACATAATATGCGGAGGTTGCCATACGAATCGCATTAGATATGGATAAAGTAAATACGAGCAGAAAATTGTGTACGTTAACGTGACAATATTTAACTCTTAGTAGTTTTTTGTGCCAACATTCTGAGTAACTATCGAGATCCAGTTCAATGAGATAAGAGTCAAGTGTCGAAGAAATTGTCTTTTGGAAAAATTGATATCATCAGCGAAAAGAGAGATGTGGAAATGCTGGATGACCATTTTAATATCGTTAATAGTAAGGATAAAAAAGTAGAGGACCTAAGTGGCTTCCTTGGGGGATCCCAAGGGTAGCAAAAAATAGCTTAGGGAGGGTAGATCTGAAGCGAATGTTGTATAGTGTCGGTTTTCTAGATAAGAAGAAATCCATTCAAAACGATTAGTTCAAAGCCGAGGGAGGAAAATTTCTAAGAGCGTATGTGATATCCTGTTGTCTAGGGGAAATGCGAGACTTACAACGGTAACACTTAAGATTCGTTGAAAATGCTTTCAAATGTTTTAAAGATGTGTCAATGTTTGGCAATGGGACGGGCGATAGTTTTTGACATCGCTCGTAGGATCGTTTTTTAATGTGGTTATGAAAAAGAGTTTACATACCTGGGGGAATTCACCTTGAGATGGCTTTAATTTAAAAAAAAATTGGACCGTGGGAAAGCGAGGGCTGGTGAGTTTTTTTTTTTTTTTTTTTGAAAAATATTGCTTGATTACCATCGCTGGTTAGAAAAACATCATTAAATTAATTTTAATTATTTTTGGTAGTAAGAAAAAGAAAAAGATTTATACAGAAATTCGGAAAATAATATAAATCAGGGGTGGAATCGGCTAAAGCGATAGTCAATCGACAATTTTGCTCCAGGTGATTATCAAATCGACAATGTTTTTTTGCTTTGATATCAAGTAACGTGATAGCAATTAAGGTATCGTTTTCATACATTTACGTATGTTTGGGTATTTGGGTTTGGCTCAGTCGACTTAAAATTCGTTAGATTATTAGAAGAGTGCAATGTTTACATCAGTTGCAGTTTTTCAAACTTTTTTTCAACCTGATTTTTACTTACAGCCAAAACAGCTGCGCTGTTTTACACTCGGTGTAGACATGCACTGTTGAATGGAATAAGGAGCCATTAGTATTTAACTTATTATTTGGAATTTTTCAGCTTTCTGAGAAAGCAATGGATCGCTCGGAATTTGTTGAAGATGCTGTGTTACCAATAAGTCAGCTACCAAAAGGGGCATCAGAAGCAGTGAACAAACATTTTCGTCAATAGCCGTGTTTTTTTTGGGAAAGCTAAGGGCAGCTTTCCAAAAAAATCGCCTGTTGTCTTATGTCCCAGTGCAACCTTACAACCTTCTCAAACAATGCAGCATTAAACGATAATTCACAAAAGACCGTCGACCAGTTAGTCTAAAAAAATATTTACACACAAGATACAACCAAACAGAGGATCGAGCACGAACATTGGTTGCATTTGCGTTCGAATCCCAACAAATAAATGTGTATCTATAGATTCCAACACGCCCAAGTGCAACATTGCAACCTTCTTAAACAATGTAGCATAAAACGATCATTCCCAGGCGTTTGAAAATCGGTAATAGTATCTGTAGAATGATATGTCTATTGTGTTTTGTGTATGAAATCTTAATGTGTCGAGCATGCAATCCGTAGCCAAATTCAACATCTACTTTTTTCGGCAGCTGGTTGTTGTATTTGTAGTGTGTGTAAAATCTTGCTTCGCTACGGATAAATTTCACAATAAAACACGACTAATATCGTCAAGCAAGTTTAGCAGAACTGACTGCAATACTGATGTTATTCAGACATCAGATCTCTTAATTTCTGCAGTCAGAAAAATATTTTTAAAAATTATGTAAATTAAACTATTTTTTTAATTGTAATTTCCCTCCCTGAGTTGTCTTCTGAAACTATTACAAAAAAAAAGAGGTCTTGTGAAAAAGGTAGCTATACTTTTTTGAGTATATTTGATCAGTCGACATAAAAGAAAAAATATTATTATCATATTTTTGGCAATAATATTTTAGAGCAGTATGCAAAGAAACCGTTTTTATATTGACGGCAACGCCAAATGCTATTTATACGAAGTTACAACCAATTATTTTTACATTAGTTTGGAAAAAAGTGAAAAAAACTACAATACCAAAAAACATAAAAAAATATTAAAGTTTACAATTTAAATTGACAAAGAACCACAGAACTGAACTTAAATTTACAAAGCGGATTGTAAATATTTTACTACGTCTGCTTCAAGCCACATTACACTTACTTACACTTACACTTGTTTAAATATAACTTTTGAAGTTGTTTCCGAGAAAACTGCATTGCTTGTTTAGGCATTATACGTGTTTGATTGTCTTTTTTTTTTCGAAAATGTTAGATGAAAAAATAGATGCTATTAATTTCAGTTTTAATTTGCTTCTCATTCCACCTCTGACTTTGGTAGTTTGCTGTTGGCAATTCCTACTAACTTATCCCTTGCCAGTAAAAATGGAGTTTTTTTTAGTAAGTAATGGCGAGATTGCAATTATTTTTTTTTTTATTAATTCCATTTATTTTAATTTTTGTTTAAAGAAACTCCTTTCATTCTGGTTGATTCTTTTGGCTTTTCTTTCAATATTCGGCGAGTGTAAGCCACAGTATGGATACAGGTATGGATATGGTTATGGACCAGGATATGGTGGCGCTGGGCTTGCTCGTCCACTTTATAATGGTGGCTATGGAATGGGTCTAAGGTACGGCCGCTATTATGGATGAATAAAATGAATAAAAACAGCATTTGATTCTGCATAATAAACCAAGTTAGGGATGTTAAAACAATTATATCACTCCTAGGTTGTTTTATTGGTAGAGTTAATATCAAAAGGAAAACAAAATAAAAGACAGTGGAAATTTCAATTTGAGAGTAATCAAAAATCACAACCAACAATATAATAGTATATAGAATTGGGAACCAACCGGAGGTACCCAAAGTAGGATAATCAACAGAAAAAAAATTAATCCTAAAATATCTTCCTCATCATCCATTTTATGACTTATAAGTCTTTCATAAGGACACTTATATGAATTTACTGGAAACACATATTATGTTTTTCCTCAAATGAAAAGTTCACCCATCTTCAGCAAAAAGGTCATTTACGTCGCGTCGTCTTGCCTTACACGTGGGGATTATTCATTAAACAAATCTCCAGTATCAACCTAATCCCAACGGAATACCTACTCAAATAAATCCTCTCCAATTAATAAGTATATCAAGTCCTAAATGGCAGGATCTTTTAAATTATCCCTCTCAACTCTCGAAAACCCAATTGCTTGGTTTATCCTTAAAATAATATCTCCTCTTCAAACCTTAAAGCCGCCCAGCCCAGGGTTTTAATTTTTTTTTTTTTTTTGTATTCTAAGGGGGAACTCACCACTTAAGCTCTGGAGTGGAGTGTCCCTGACACTCATATACTCGCACAAGGACACAAACTTTCGGTGGGTCACATGTTGTTTTCGGCTTCAACAGTAATTGAAACTAATGACTCCCACTTAGGCATATGTGTGTGGGTGTCATATACTCCGTGCTGTGAAGGTACTAAAAATCGTAAACAAATCTTGTTCAAGCCAACAATAGTCCTAAATGCATGAGAGTGGGTATACATTGAAAATGCCACTTTTAAGCCATTTAGAGAAACTCGCCCTCAAGTCCCTATGGGCTTAGATATGAACAAGGCATTAGGAAAGGTGAACATCTGCAGAGAAGTGTCTTTTGCTGAAATTAGGAACATGTAAATGAATCTTAACATTTTTGTTATGTAAAATCCAGGAAGTATTCAATTTGAAGAGCTCTTCCAAAGAATTTTATGATAATGGTGAAATTCAGATTAAAAAATATTAATTATTGTGAATGTTTTCTAAAAATTAAATTTTCTATGTATCCTTAAAACAACCATAAGCCAATCAATATTTCATATCGAACATCTTTTGGACTCGTAAAATTCTCCTCATTTGACAGCAATAAAACTTCTTATTTTTGTTTTTAATTTCCCAAAATTGCGCTTCAAAAATGGTGCTTCTTCCCTCAACCTGACTCCACCGAAGTCCTAATTTCAACTAAAGGACCTTTTTGACAAAACCACCGTTTAATATCTTCCACATTAGATTCCACACCAAACACGCCGACTCACCATCTCATCTCCATCAGGGTATTCAACATTATTCCTCGTTTTGGAAAAAGGACCTGCAGTTTCGTATTAAGGAATCTCGCTGCCATGCCAAAAGTTTAGTTTCGCTCGAGTAAAGGATACGTGACGTTGTTCGCTGAATCTTGTGCGCGCGCGGTAAATCAATCCCAAAATTCCCAAAAACGCCACCCAACTCAATTAAATAAACAGTGTGACAGTGAATTCAATTATTTATAATAAATCAAATCAAAGGCACCAATCGAATTCGATTCTGCCAACAAATCGTCCTTTAAAAAGGCCCTAACAGTGCTAACAGAAAATATAGTGTTGATACGGATACGGATGCACCTTGCCACCTGTGATTGAGGCGCTTACAATACTCAATCAATCAAACACCATATCCAGACGGAGTCGCCCACCCAGCTATCATCACAAGGTATGCCAATACAAGGATGTGACATTCATGTCAAACACATCTCGACCCACAAAACTCTCGAGGGTGAAAAACAAAGTCGTCCTTGCTGCTGGCTCTGTTTCTCCATTTTTCATCTCCTCATTTCTGCTCTAGTATTTGCGTTGTGCATGGAAAATCATCATCATAAACAACATGTGATTTTGAATTGAAGCGAGTGTAAACGTCGACGAAGATGGGATGAGGAGCTCCTGGGTGGCGGAATCGTTTTGCAGCTCTTGGTTCCGCAAGGCCATGCTTTGCTTGGTCGTGTGTATCTTTTTTGCTTATCCTTGAATTAGATGTGAGTGAGATGCAAATGATGAGCACTCCTGAGCAGTTGTAAAGAAATGGCAGTTGGAAGGACGTGTGTATGGCTCTTAATATTTATGTGCAGCGCTCTTTGAATTGACAGGATACAATTTATAACCATGATGTGGCATAGTTGTTATCAAGGATATGCGCCGCAACTTGTTTGTGGTTTTGAAGTGCAGAATTGATTTTTGTCTCCCCCCTCCATTGAATCCTTGGCGGGAGTCGGATTTAAGTGTCCTTAAAGCATAGACACACGTGTACTTACCTACTTCCTCCATTGATTTTCTCCTAACTGTATGTGCTCCTAATTCGAATTCTCCTTGGTATGCGTTGTAAATCCACTTAGCCTGAAGCGTTGTTCAACAAAATTTGTGTTCCTTTAGCTTTTTTGGTTGATAGCACAAATTGGTACTTTGCCTTATTCGCCGCCTGTCCTTGTAACGTAGGAGTCCATAATAATTCGGGAAGACTTTTCACTTCCTTTTCCTCCAAAAAAAAAAAAAAAAAAGACGTAAGTTTTCTGGCTACCCCTAAGGAAGGTATACAACGGGGAATCAAGGAATGGACTTTTCTACATTCTTTTAGATTTGTTGAGTTTATTTAAGATTTTTTTTTTTTGATTCGAATTTTTTGTCGATAAAGACAAATGTTTGCCAGTTGAAGAGAATTTTTGCTGTTTTGGCCCAAATCCGGCCATTGACAAGGGTGGTTGAATAAACTTTGACCTTTTTAATGGTTTGCAAATTTGTTTAGCCATAGGTTGGTGAACCCGGTGGAAAAGTAGGTCCTTCTTTGTGGGAGAAATGGAACGATACCGAAGTTGTTTTTTTTTTTTTTTAATTTCCTCAGCCTATGTTGGGTGATATGAAAACATTGAAAACAAAAAACATGAAATGGAGATGAAGTTCAGGACGAAAAGGAAAAATAGTGAAAGAAAGCAGTTTTTTTTTTTATTTTGGTGAAATTGAATATTTTATGACCAGCTTTCTCTTTCTGATGATGGCTATATGATGGTTGGGGTAGGTTGGGTCGTATTATAATGATTATTCTGCTGGTCCACTTCGAAGAGTTGGCAGAGAATTTTAAGTGAGCGAAATATTTTCTTTGCATCAAATAAAAAGTTTTGTAACATGTTTTAGAATTTTTTTAATGGTTTTTATGGATCAAAATGGACATTCTGAAGCATCATACGTGAGGTGAAAAGTATTGACAAATTTCAAAATATTTAAATACAAAAAGCATCCAATTAAAAATGCGTCCATTTGGAAGGTATATCGCTGGATATCATATTTGTTGGATATATCTTGGACTAGTATGACCTAAGGCTGTATTTCTCAAACTTCTTGTCGGAAACTGCACAAACTTATTATTTTTTTTTTTGTGATAACCTGACAGCATTAATTTAGCTTTACATTTTCGTTCTCAGATTTAGAAATATGATTTTCTGATCTTGACAGAGTTGCCAATAAATTGTGTTGATCTTAATTCTTCAAAAAACCAATGCTGACTTTTATTTTTTAAAGCGAAAATGACACTTTCCCTGGGTATGACTTGAATCGAGGAAAGAAGTACCTATGGACATGACAGACCAATTTCTGTGGATTGGCAACATATTTGACATCTCGAAGAATGATAGTACCGTAAAGGAATCCCTTGGAAGTTTGAGAAATTTTTCAACTCCTTTGATCCAAATTTAAGATAATCAAGTGCCTTCTTAATAAAAACATGGCCTTCCAATAATGGCGGGTAAATGTTGAAATTTATGTAGAATAAAACGAGCTGTAGATGTTTGAGGCCTTAACAATGTTTTTTTTTATTTCAAAGTCCATGTATACCATTGTGTATGAAATATGGCATCGTTCAAATGCCTTCTTATGGTGGCATAGATCCGAGTAATCCAATTTTTAATAACTCTTCGGAATGGATCAGGCTGAATGTGAGCGATGACCTGTGTTGTGTTCACCTTATGGGCATCGGTGGTGAGTCAAATAGCCAATTCATGTCACCTCTGCGGGAGATAACCGTTCATTCAGAATTTCAATCTCGAAGCGTCTGCTATGTGGCAAGTAGAGCCGTCCAGCCGGAACCACATGTCGTCTATATATCCATGTAGGTTAAACTTGGGCCTTAAGAAATTGGATATCATCGTTCTGTATCATTCGCCAATGACGCTTAACGCTTCACAAACGTAGTTTTCGAAAAAGTACAGACCAATGACGCCGCCTGCCCAAAATCCACATCAATCGATAACTTTTTCAGGATGCATTGTCACCTGTTGAATTGGGGTCCTCTTCTAAATGCTCCGAAACCCAGTCAGTGAACAAACAGTGTTGTCTAGGGTCATGAACTTTGAGCTCATATGGATCAGTTAGATCTTGTACGGGTGTAAGCCAAAGTCACGGCACCAAATTCGTCTGAAGTCTTGGAAAGGCCGATCTTTCGTTCCTTTCTCGTTATGTTAGCTGATTTATTACCGAACTGGTTGTCTAAAATTTAAATAGCAAACGTTGAAAGGTCAATTATCCAGGTCTGCAATCGCTTAACTTGCATTGGTGATTGGGCAATAGTAACTGTATATAATAAACACTAGATATGACAAGTGTCACTAAAATAAAATGAACGGCACATGCCGCCAAAATTTACTCCCACCAGTTAAAAAACTCTAAAGTTAAAGAGATTTTATTTATTTTTTACACTAGCTCTCATTACGCATCGACCTTTTTTACCCCGGTTCTGTTAAAGCTGTTAAAACCAGTGCCAAGCCAGTTCACTAGAACAAACCGAAACTACGGTACTTGGACATGCCGATCTTCAATTATTAATCGATTTTTGCTTATGACTTTTTCAGAAGAAAGACAATATGAATTGGGAAATTTAAAATCTAGATTGAAAAATATATGAACAGTTGCGGTCAAAATAATAGTAGTGTTTCTATTAAATGTGTTTAAGGTCTATTATTGTCGTGATTTATTACTTTTTTCGTGCCCTTACTCTACCAGATCAACGTATCGTTAAAGAAAAATTCAAATTGTACCGTTTTTTTTATTATAGCAATTTTTTTGATTTGTTTTTAAGGTTACTTATCATTTACACACCGTTTTGG
The DNA here is from genome assembly GCA_963971375.1 of Platycheirus rosarum. NCBI lineage: Eukaryota > Metazoa > Arthropoda > Insecta > Diptera > Syrphidae > Platycheirus > Platycheirus rosarum. The sequence goes on along the minus strand of OZ020510.1, from coordinate 1,617,072 downwards.
GCCAGTCAAAATAATAGAAGTGTTTTCAGAAATTCCGCGAAAAGCAAAATTTAAATAATAAATATATTTGTCACAAAAAAAACTTCTATAAAGTGAATTTATTTATTTTCAATTAATTCTGTACCATTTTGTGATCAAATCTTTATTAGGTTTTCGTCAATTGTAAGTCGTTGAAAGCACTGTACCACTGAAAAGAAAACAAAAAAAAAACAAAACTGATTTCAGAAGGAAAATACTAGGCAACAGAGAATTAGTTGCTCTGCTATGTACTTCCTAACCTGAAACCCTTCCACTATGAAGAAAAAAAGAAACAAATCGGATGGACAGATATTTGGCCCAAAACCCATTTTTTTCAGCGGTATACCTTAATGCGGAATTATTATTAGAGATTACGGTTCGTAAACGTTTGCAAGAAAAGCGCCTGCAACCTTGCAGTGCCAAAAAAAAAATTAAGTAAAAGAATTGAATTTGCGAAAGAGCTATTGAACTGGCCTATTGAGAAATGGAAAAATAAAATAAAAATTTGTTAACAAGGTCGTAAGAGCCCACGGCTTTCGAACCACAATAGATTAGAAAAACAATAAAATCCTGAGGCTCCACTATTATGATCTGGACTTGTTTTTTGTTTTACTAAGTAGTGTCAATGTGTTACAATGGCCTCCGCGGTCAATTACATTTTTTTTTTTTATAATTAACGCTCGCACAAGGGACTATTTGTTTCCCTTTTAATGTAACACACTGCGTGGGCATTAGGAAGATAGGGAAGGGAGAGATAGGAGGTGTCGATTTACATTGGTTTTGAATGTTAGCAGATCAAAATGGCAAGGGAAAATCTCGCCGGGTAAACTATTCCAAATTCGTGTCGTTCGGCTAAAAAAAGAATCCCTATATTTCACGGTACGTCCGAAATTGGGCTCAAGGTTGAACTGATGAGCATTCCTTGCGAGACGAGTATTAAGGGCGAAACTTTTAAGGGGAGGAATGCAGCTGGCTACTTCGAGTGAACATTTTTTATATTAGAAACGATAAGAATTTGAATTATATTAGAATTATATGAGAAAAGATAAGATTGCCCCGGTGTTCGAGAGGGGCAATTGTTTCAACGGCAGTTCTATTTCCTATCAATCTTAACGCTGGATTTTGTATTCTATCAAGCAGTTAAAGCGATGTTTGCGAAGCATCTCCTCAGAGGTGGGAGTTATACTCGAGTTTAGGGCGTATAAACGCTTTAACAATTGTAGCCAGATCAGATGGGGAAAAATACTTCTTACACCGATACAGAAAACCTAAGCACTTAGCAGCATTCTTAGCGATCTTAAATATATGGTCGTTCCAACGGAGGTCGTCGTTGACACACAACCAAGTACTCAGAGCTTTTTGGTTTCTTCGATGTAGGTGCCATTCAGGGAGGTATGTTTAGCTTTAACGACAGAAGACAGCATTGGGTTTTCGAAGCATTAAACTCCACACGATTCCTATTACCCCATTTGACAATGCTGTATAAATCGGAGTTTAATGAGCTGGACATACGGTTCCGTTGCAATTGTACGTCCGAAGGCGAAGGACGTGAATTATCGAACGAATATGAAAAGCTGAGGGTAGAGTCGCCAGCAAAACGGTTAAGTGGATTAGAAGTAACAGACAGAAGATCATTTATAAAAATGAGGAAAAGAATGGGAGACAGAACAGAGCCCTGAGGCACACCAGCATTTATTTTGTAGGAATTAGACTTAAATCCGTCCAATACAACTTGTATTAAACGTTCCAGAAGATAGCTTCTAATCCAACGAACAAGAGTATTATCGATCCCAAAGGCACGCATTTTCGATAAGAGAGCTTCATGCCAAACTCTACCAAATGCCTTGGAGATATCAAGAGCAACAATCTTACTTTCACCAAAGCGATGTAAAGATTTGTTCCACTGTTCGGTGAGATATGCCATCAGATCACCAGTGGAACGGTTGCTGCGGAAGCCATACAGAGGTCATGGAGAAGCTTTCGATCGATTCGAGATATTCATTATTGTTATTACGAATTAGATTATTTTTACATTCGTTAGAATTTATGTACAATTGGTCTTAAACTAACTTAACGTACTTCAGCTGACTCTATACAATACTCTATTTTAACGTATATCATATTTTTCTTTGTATAATCTTTTAATTGAAATTCTTAATTAGAAATAACTGTCTTTGATTTTAAAAATTGGGGTTAGGATGCGGTGTTGTTTATCCTCTGTTGTGTCCGTTGTTGGTTCTCTCGTTGAACGGGACTCTGTCATTGTTCATTATATCCTCGAATCGGTCGTCTGTGATGGCTCGAATGTTGAGGTAGCGATGGCTGGGCTCTAGTTGTTGCTGGATTTCCAAGTTGGGGTGGTCCTGCAAGTTCCTCAAAATATTTTTGGAGAGCTGTGTTGTGAACTGATTTGTTGGGATCAGTTTGGTGTCTTCATATAGCTTCTTGTGGGGTTTCGGTATAGACCTGTACAGCTACGGAGTATCTGCCTTTCAAAAACTTCGATCTTCTTCATTATGTTGGTGATATGGTGAACCAAATAGGACAAGCGTCCGTCAGAACTGGACTCGATCTTAATTTAATTGAAAATTTGTCGTGTGATGTAAAAAACTCGGTGGACCAAGTCAAGCCAAACAATAAATAGCACTTTTGGGCAATAGTTTCTCTTCCGTTTTACTGCTTCGCCTGTGGTGTTTTCCGGTTAACCTCAGAACATTGTTTTTAAAATCTTATAAAATCATAAAGGCTTTTCTAATTTTCCCGAACAAAAATCAGCAAATTCTTGATCTACTGCGTCGAGATTTTCTTTCCAATCTCTCTAATTCTTCAGACTAAGTGTCGTGCAATTTACAATTGCATCTAAAAAAGCATCAATGTGTCTTGCAGACACATAAATGTAGTTTAAATTCATATAGAATATTGAATATAGAAAAAAGAAACCTTACCGCATACGTACATCTCATTCAACTACTTCCAAAAGAGGAAGTCACTAATTTAACAGTTGATTTGTCGGAAAACCCGAAGCGATTTCACTTTCTGCATTGAACTCTGGCTTCAACTCTAATTAAATAACACAAATGTTGCTGCCACAATGCATTAAAACAAACAAGCTTAATATCTACATAGCACTCCGATCCGAAGCCATAGTTACTGCACTTGCTTGAGGCTTATGCGATGTGAGAGAGGGCTTAATATGTATCTCTATGCAATTCCAACAGCGAAAAGAAAAATGTATCTTTTGAATATTAAATCTACAAAATGTCATATCACTTCTTGCAACCGCTTCTGGCTGTGGATTTTTAGGATCATGAAACTATCAATCTTATAGTTTGCATCACAAGTGTGTGGTTGTAAGAAAGTCTTTGGTTAAAAGTGTTGCCTGTTTCCCTGATGGAATCCATGCAACTTATGATTGTGGTTAGATAATTAATGATGGTTCCTGGAATGGTATATTTCATCTTGTGCAGACAATTTGACAGTGATTTCCTTGTTAGATTGGCTTGTATTGAATTACCATATCAAACGGACTATGATTTCAATTTTCATCAATTTCATTCCATATTGAATGACAAGTGAAACACGAAAATTGTGTTGAAATATTTTTGTATCTTTTAGTTCTGTACAAGACACTTATGTAAGTATTTTGTGAGATTTTTGAAACAGGAAGAGTAATTTCATTATAACAAATATCTCATCTGGAAGAAATTTAAAATGCATGCAGAAACCCACTCAAGATTATAGATTCTTAAGAAGATGACGTGCCAGTGTTATTATGATCCTAAATTCTTTGAACTTAATTCATATATGTAAGTTCAGTAAACCTAGTTTACAAAAGTCTGCTTTTCTAACCAGAAATCTGTAACTTCTTACTGTTCTTGACTTTTCGTTCTACTGAACAATTAGAATTTTAAATTTATCAATCCTTAGAACTTGCCCCTTTCATCAAAAGATACAATTTGTCTGTTGATGAATATGGGAGATTATTTATTGTTTTATCCTAAAAGGGAGGAGTTAAGGCCTGCAGAATGACTTCAGATAGGTGACACTTATCATTTATCAATTAGAAGAATTGTTCTACACAAGAACATTATTTATTCCTACGATACGAACAGCAGCCCTTGAAATCTCACTCAAATCTTTTTCTAATTCATTTCAATAAATATGCATTCGAAGTCAACCAAACAAAGTCGAATAAATTATACAAATTTCTTGAACTACCAGTGTTGCATGAATTCTTTCATAAGAAAAGAGATTACCTCTCCAAGGAAACTTTTGAAAATTCACCCTCTTAGCAAATAACTTAAATTAAATAAATATTCATTCACTCAAATAGAGTGGAAAAGTACCTACTTCAGTCCCTAATTCCAAAAGCATCTCTCAATTGCCAAATTCCATTCCAATTCTCCTTGATTCTTGTTCTTGTTTCTTCTCAGGCATCCTTCTTTGTACAAGCTATACTATAAAACTACTACGACTACCCCCAAACAGGCAAAACTGGATACGAAAGGTTATGGCTCCTTTATTTTTCCGGCAGACAAGCAGACACTCATTCAAACTAATTCAATTGAATTAATGAAAAGTTAACGAACTTACCTACGAAACGAAAAAAAAAACACACACTTGTAGTTTTTTGAAAAAAAGCTTTGGTATTAGTAAGTAGCAGTTTCCTCTTTTCTTCGTCTGCCATTTTACTATTTTTTTTTTGTAGAAAAATATACAAATTTACATCCTGTTTCCTGTTTTGAGGAAATAAGCGTTTTCGAAGTGGCCTCCTTGTATGGATTCAGAGCAGATCTCTATGGGATCAAATGGGATAGAGAATTCTCCATCTCATGTCCTTAAAAAGGAAACCAAGAGCGTGAAAGTAGTGTTTGTATTTAATTTTGGCACATGTCGTGCCACATCCCCCCGTTTCATCGTTATTATTATGGTGATGATGGCAGCAAAATTATTCCGCGCCACCATTTCGTCCTTTTTAGCTGCTAATGTAATTCAGCTACTTTCATTTATTTTTTTTTTTTTTTTTTTCAAAAGGATCTGTCCTCAGGGAAATCAGCAAAAGACATTTCGTTTTGCTCGGACGTTAATAAGCATTCAAAAGTTCCTATGCCAAGGGTAAATTGAATTTACCGTAATGGGGTCTTTGCGGTTTTCAAGGCTACCGCAGGAATAGCAGCTAAAGGCATTAACCAGGATTAAATAGTGTAATTGTTAATAATGCCACATCCGCCCCTCCCCTTCTAATTAAAGAACAAAACAATTCCGTACGAATTCTGATGCTGATGATGCTATGCTGAGTGATGACGTAAAAGTCATTAGCAGGACGAAAAAAAATATAATTGTCCTCGGTCATATGAAGGGACAACCATCAAGGAAGGTTTTGGTGCTGGATGTGTGATGAATGTAGGTCAAAACAATTGGGACTTATTTGACAGAATGTGATTGTAGTTTTGATTTATGTGTTGGGCTGGGTTATCCAGCTGATGTTGCACGGTTCGTCATATGGGGGAAGGAAACTTTTTTGCTATGTATGACCAGTGCGACAACGGATGTTAGAAACGGATTCCAGAGACGAAATTGTTTATCTTTTTATCCGGTACTTCCTGGCTAACATTTGTTGTTGTTGCCTTGTTTTTTTTGTTTATGTGGCTAATGTTCCAGTTTTGACATCCTGACGTTGATATGAAGAGAACACAGGAGTTTGCTTTATACCAAATGCGGATTTCTCGGACATTTCAATAGGAATAGGTCATTGCTGGATGTGTAAAGGTTGGGTTACATTAAAAAAAGATTGAGGATAAAAAAAGACAAGAGTCTGATGGGAAGGAAGCATCCGTCTACAAAATGGATTGCTCCCAAAGGATGATGAACGAAAATGTTATGTTCGTTTGATGGGCAATCCTAGGAGACCACAGATGGAATTAGGTTAGGTTCTTGTCTAAGGGGAACGGAGTTGTCGTATATTTTTGTTGTAGTTTATAGTAGTTAATATTGGATTAAGAGAAATACTGGGAGGATTATGTTCATTACTTTCTGTTATGATATTCGAAAATTAATTACATTGAAGTTATAATGTGGCGAATTTTCTTAGAAGTTCGAACAAACTAGTGGGAAAATGGGAGAAGTGACGGAATCTTAAAACAGAAAATAAATCTTTTTTTATTTTATGATGTTTTTTTAAACATAATAAAGGTTGTTTCAAGCTCTCAAAAAATCAAAATCTTAAGAAATCTTAATTTCGGCAAAACCTTTTTCTTAGTAAAATAACCAAAATAAACTTCATTAGTATGAGATTTAGTTTATTGCTTTTCTTTCCTCATGCATCGGCTTCTAACGGTGCATGGATCCGAGTGATCCAATTTTCAATGACTTTTCTGCACATATCCCGCATAATTTGAGCGATAAGGGTCTGTGTTGTGTCCACCTTAAGAACATGGGGACTTCAGGAAACCCCAAACGAAAAAGTTTAGCGGGGTACAATCGCATGACCTTAGTGGACCAATTCACGTCACTTCAAATCGTTAATGAAGAATGTCAATCATGGCGTCAGCTGTGTGGCACTTAGCTCCTTCCTGCATTAACTACATGTTGGTTATAGGTCCATATGTTTCAATTTGGGGCACAACGTTCTGTAGCACTCGCCATTGACCGTGACCGCTTCACCATCGTCGTGTCCGGAAAAGTATATAGACGGATGATCGCCGGCCCAAAATTCACATCAAATGGTAACTTTTTGACAATGTATTGTCAACTGGTAAATATCGTGTGGTTTGATGTCATCCCATCCAAAAATGCACCTTCTCACTAAAAATATTTTCTTGTACAACATTGGGGGTACAAATGCTTCGAAGCCTAATTACCGAACACCCGCGCCAATTTAAAAACCCTTTACGTGAAAAATCAGCCAAATCTATGCTATGCTGATGACCATATCTAGTAAAGAAAAAGAGTTGGTTGTCTGTAAAATCGGTTTACGGACGATAATTTTATGTGATAACATCATAAGAAAACATTAATGGCAGCAACACCAACATACAGTCCTTTAACTCACATTCACAAACCTCTCGTTAAATCCACACATACACACACACATCCAATATCTACATCTACTTTCTACTTTAACAAAACTCCGCCTATTTTGTATTTATTTTTCTCTTCTTGTTCTTTTTGAATTTAAGTGGAATTATTTTGGGAATCTGCGCCTGTTCTTTTTCATGTTCGCCTGGTGCTAGCGATCGATTTTGGTTGAAAGAACCACAGAATCGCAGCGTTCGGCACTTTTCTTACCAGCATTATCAGCATTATACATTACATTGCATTACATTACATATTGATCTACTCCGTAGATAAATCTACGAAGTAGACACGCTTAGGAGCACTGGCTACTGAGGCCATCGGCTCAGACAATTGCAAGACAACACACAAGACGACATTGATAGAGGACAGAACAGAAGATAGAAAGAGGACGGAAAAACAGAAAACACATACAACATGTCAACAGCACGCAGTTGGTTATCGGACGGTCCTCCATCTTTCCCTTAACCACGCGCAACGATGCTTGATTTCGCTGATCTCACGGGAAGCAATGCTTTATCGGAACCAAGGCCGTTGACCATCTATTTATAAGACGTTATCTCGTCAAATAACAACATTCTTTCCATTTGTATTTAAAAATATAATGGATCTGTATTTGAATCACCAAATCCAACTTTCTTCGAGGAATCACTCTAATACTCAAAAAACATTAATTCGTGCAACAACCTTTAAGTCAAGTTATACGAATTAATATCCTTCAGCCAACCGAACAAGCACAAGAAAAATACCACTTACTCGTAACTAAGCCTTTCATTGTGATAAATACGGAAACCCAAGTTCATGTTATTTCTAGCCATTTAAAAAGAAAACCCCAAGACCCCATCCATATTCACTCCAAGTTCATATCATCACTCACACACAAAACCGCACTTTCCCATGCCAACACTTTGTTATACTCACAACTCAAAGCCTAAGTACTTCACAACACCGTTATTAACATTTTCTCTGTTTGTTTACTTACAGACTCCACAAAGCCAACAAAGAAAAATCAATTTTCCCCGAGGACTTCGCTTTGCTTTAGTAGCCCCGTACTCTCTCAACAAAACGGAAATAAATCGTCAAGTCGAGATAATAATTTTCATATTACTCTGCAGCCATGTGGCATAATGCAACCAAACGTGCCCCATAATTAAATTTTTCGCATCAGCAGCAGCAGCATCGTCGGGGTGAAAGTATTTTTACGGATATCACACACACAGCCCAGCAGCCACTGATGCTTGCCGTCTTTTGTGGCGACACAAATCTTCGATTGTGCCATTAATAGCTACATTTCACTTAAGCTTCATCTAGCCCGCTTGTCATCCACCACCCCTTCGTTGAGACAAAAACAGAAATGTTAAATGTGTTGCCTCCCGCGGAGAGTTGATAGAACTCGATGATAATGAAGTTGACAGTGAATCATTTAGCCGAGACAATGACTCCCAATGCAACAGCCTCAAATGCGAGGAGCATCCGTCGGAGTGGCGCAAACCATGATGATGACAAGTGCCAATTGGCAACAACATCCATCGACGAACAGGAACCAATTTCAAGCTACCATATCCATGACGTGACAAGCCCCCTATCTGTGTGAAATGCATATCCGCCAACTGACAACTGATAATGATGGATCAACATCACGAGACACAAAACCAGCATCAGCAGCAACAGCAACGCAGCAGCCATCATCGGCGCCCACCTGACGTTGAGGAGGCGCTCTCCTCGATGCTATGGACTCCTTACGAGCGGACCCCAACAGACAGCTCCTCCGACGATGACGACGAACGCCTGAACAGAAAATTGAGGAAATCCCAGAGCAGCAACGAGTACTATCAATATGGTGGGCTGACGCTTGCCCCACCGGCGGCCATAATGCCATATTTCGGGTCTAATGACCCCATCACACCTTTCGTGCCTTTATCTAATCAACTTGATAGTGTTAGTAATAATAATAATATCAACAGTAGAAATAATATTTTAAGCTATAGCGGTTCCGGTATTAACAATAACATTAGCACTATTGGCGGCGACTACTTTCGCAGCAAGACGGACCGGTGCGACAACTTTCGATTTAGCTATCCTTACTATGGACCGATTCCTAGTCTCAACAAATGCCTGAGTGTGGAGCCTCCGTCGTATGATTCGTTGTATCTGAAGTCGAAGGACGCCACACGGGTGCTGAGCAACTTAGTTACTGTGTCAGCTACAGCAGCGAGCGGCGGCGGCGGTGGTGATGAGATCGCGGCTAGCGAGACCTTTGGCCGGATGGTGCACTCGTTTACCGACAACTTCGTGATAGAGGTGAGTCTTTAAAGATTGATTAATTAGAAACACAAATTGAAAATGAATTGATCATTCATTGGGAAAGCATTATTGAGCAAATGATCCAAACTTTTAATGCCAAAGTAGTCAGTAGTAGTAGTCAGAAATGTGGCTTCCACAAGACGGTTCCGCAAGCCAATCAGTGGGTGTAATAATCGATATATTAAAGAAGTTGCCAAGCACTTATTGGAAATGTAAAACATCATTCTGGTGCCAAGTTGGGAAAAGTTAGAAGCAGAGAGATGTGAATTAACGGACAGAAATAGAATTTGAAGAAAGGTTCAAAATACTCTGAAACTGACACTGAATCCCGACCTCGACCATTAACATTAAACCTCTTCAGTAAGCATCGTCTTCTCATTGGTCATCTTCTACTCGATCAAATTTATCAATTAATTTCACTTCGAATGCCTTAAATGTGGCATTGTTTGGTGTATTCCGTAGTAGGTGTAGGAAAAACTTAGCAAACCTTCGAAGTGGCGTTATTGAGAGATGAGACACAAGTGCCGCCATGCAAAAATTAGGGACAATCCTTAAACGGAAGTCTTCCTTCTTTTAAGTCTAGCCAACAATAGGTACTTGGATTTTAGTTAGGTAACAATTAACTGTCCCAACTAACAATTTAACTTCACTGCCTTTTACAAGTATTTTTAACGCACGTTAAGCAAGCTATTTAACTTCTATAAGACTTCTGCTTACAGTTGTTTTAGCAGCAAATAGCTTTTCATGAAATTTAATTAGCTTAGTTCAGCAAGCTTTTTTATGGCGGCTAAATGCTAATAGCTTATTATTTGGATCTTATTAAAAGGTATTACTCAAGCCTTTCAATGACAGTTTTTGCTAAGAGCTTGCCGTAAATGTTTATATACAGGCTTTATAAATCCATTTTGAATTGGTTATTGTATATGGCACATACTTAACCTTACGTTTTTACGATATGTCATGCGATCGCTTATAAGAAAATTTTAGAAAGGAGACTGCTTTTGTCGATAAGCGAATATTAATTAAGTTTAGTCTTTATTGGAAAGCCTTACACAAGTTGTTTGAAAATAACTTGTGGTGGATGGCTTTAAAGTAGCTATGTTTTTTTTCAGTTGACAACTTCAGAAGGTCTTATAGCAGATTTTATTTTTATCGTAAGAGTTTGAAATTTGTGTTTTATGAAAGTTTACCTTATACAAGCTTTACACAATCCTTATTTTCCAGATTCAAGAAATGGGGCATTGCACATCAAGCTAATTTTTTAGATAAGAAATGTAACATCAAAGATGAATTACTGTACACCAATACACGTTAAAAATCTAAATAAGAAGGTTAAGCAAATATTAATTGTTTATGCTGATACCTTTATAGGCAAGCCTTTCGCTTACACAAGTTGTTTCCCAATGGCTTGTCATAGAGAGCCCTATAGAAGTACTATTTTTACTTCCGATTATATGCAAGTTATGCATTCGTGCAGATTAAAAATTTTGAGATAACAATCAAACATGGCATTACGATGATAGAGAAACATATTTGAGTTACTGGCAAAATTCTGTCCGTCTGTCTGTCTGTCTGTCTGTCTGTCTTTACGGATGTATTTTGGACTGCAGCCTATACGGTTGGGCAAATCGTCTTCAAATTTTGAACTTAAGATTCTTTTGACATTCTACAGAATTCAATTTCAAAAATTAACGGTACCTGTCATATAACCGTTTTGTAAAAGCTTATTTTTCTCGAAAACGGCTCAAAGAATTTTTTTTTAAAAAAAATTAGTTATGCATTATATTTTGGTGAAAAAAAATTGAATATGGTGTGGCTAAAAACGGTACCTCCCATAGGACCGGTTTTTTTTTCTTCGACTTTTTCGAAAACTGGTGATCCGATTATAATAAAAAATGATATTCAAGAAGATGTAGGTAGCTTGAGTAGTTTTGCATTAATTTTTTTTTCGAAAACTTTTTTTTTGTATTTTTAATCATTTTTTTAATTTTTTTTTTTTGAAAAATCAATATTTTGAAAACGGGTAAGTGAATTTTTTTTTAGATTTTGTTTTTAAATGTACGTTTTTTTTGTGTGCTTAAGTTTGTATTCTTGAATTATTTTTTTTAATTTTTAAAAAAAGTTGTTAAAAAAAACCGTTTTATTTAAAAACGGCTCGAACGATTTTGTAAAAAAATTCACACTTTTTCACATTTTTTTAAAAAAATAAAATGGTTTTCCGCTGAAAACTATTTAACGCACTTTTTTCGAACCCTTAATATTTTTCAAATTTTATTCCAAGCTGTGACCGCACTTAAGAGCAAGTACGTGCGATCCAGTCGTTCAATTTATTTTTATTGTCAAAATATGAAATGTATGGCTTGCAACAATGTGCCTTATACAAGCTCTATACAAGCTATTACTTATTAAATTCGAAATATTAGTTTTTATTAAAGCTAGTTTGTAGTTGTATGCATTCTACCGAATAATTTCAAAGTGTAAGTGTGTGCAACAACTCAGCAGGTAAGTTGTCAAGACCAGCTGTAGTTTTAAATCTTATATTTTTGATATTGCGATTCTTACTTTATTTTGTTCAAGTAAACAGAAATGTTGGCCTCCAACGTCCAAGATTAATTTGATTATTTCGCCTGACAGAGATGTTGCTTGGTCTTTGTTTTCAGAAGTGTTTGTGTAGGAGTTTGAAAACAGTGCTTCCTAGCCTAAGTATCGAACTCACAATCTCTGGGTTGGCAAGCAAACATCTGAACTATTGCACCACTACCGCCCGAATTCTGGCTAGAAAAGATATCCCCATCTTATCTTCTCATCAAATAGCCAAGCTTGCCTCAAAACAATTGATTATCTTACGGATATTAGAAAACAGTTCAACATGCATTTTTTTTTTGCTGTCGGAAAATAGAGAAGTTTTTGTATTTATAAAGCTTACAAAGTCATCCAGAAAAAAACTATCTTATGAGCTGAATATTGGTATAAATATCGCTACGTGTAATGCCTAGCGACATAGCAGATGTGGCCGAAATTGAATTTGAAACATTCAAAGTGTTTGTTAACTCTGAGCAGATTACATACAGGGTGGGCCAAAAGAAATCACCCTATTGGAAGATGTTCGCATTTTTGCAAATGGCCGCCAATGTCAAATCTGTTTGACATTTGGACTAGACAGAGACAGAATGCGAGTGAATAAGCCAGGGAGCGATACATGAACCGACATGAACCGATATTCTGAAGGCGGCGTTCCCGGGTCGCCTCATCTCTCGTTTTGGCGACTTGCACTGGCCTGCAAGATCGCCCGATTTAACCGTTTCAGGCTTTTTTTGTGGGGTTTTTTGAAGTCCCTTGTTAACGTGAACAAGCCCGAGACTCTGGAAACCATCAAGGACAACATTTAACACGAGTGCGAGAATCTGTCGCCCGAAGTTCTCGCTGAAGTGATGAAAAATGCCATAAATCAATCAATCAATTGGCTGTTATCATCTTCTCGACTTGACCAATACAATTCTAAAGGTTCAAATAAACATAATCAAAAAACACAATCAAAGTTTTTCATCTGAAAAAAAGAGAGCCAGACAACATCGGATGGATGACTTTTTTTGGCCCACCCTGTAACATATAGGCTTCGTTATAGGTGTCATCGCAGGACACTTTACATATATTAGGTTAAAACGCCAAAAAATTCGGTGCGCCTTGTCAAATGACTTCCGCAAAAGTTGTATTCTTAAAAAAACGTAAATTACACTTAGCAGAATTCTTCTTCAGACAAAAATCGAAATTTCCAACTCGTTTAATTAGTGAGTTGTTTCCCTCCATCACAATGACCTAAGTGTGTTAGCCGTTTTCCTGACATCCACTTTAACCTAACCAAAGCTTATCAGCTTTTTTTTTATTTTAATATAATCCAGAGACCAGATCTGTTGTCCACCCACCAATGGTATATCAATCACAGCTTAATGACTTTCCATGGATTTGGAAGTCCATGTTTCGCTCCACTTAAAAACTTGCAGCGATAAATAAAACTAAGAAATTAAATTAATTCAACAATGCTGACAATAACACTTATCAGAATTTTTTTAAAGTAATTAGCTAAGCATTCTTCGCCAAAATCCATTCTTTCTTCGAGTATTATTTGCAGGGCTAAAGACTGCATAAAGCCTTTGTCTTTAATTTCATTTATCAAAAAAAAAAAAAAATTATTTTTGTTGTGAAAATATTGGGGTCTCGTATGGTAAAGTGAGTCATATTCATATATCTCGGATGCCAACCTATTTTTTTTCCATATGATAAAATTACCCTCCATTGAGATATCACCAAGCAAACTACAAAGTCGTCCCTTATCCCTTTGTTCAGTCAATTCTGCTAATGTAACCAATTAAAGTGTAATCATCTTATGCCAAGTTCCAGGCCATAGCGGTACTTCTATCATAAAATCCAATAATTTCTGTCGTCAAACAACATCGTCAGCGTCATACTTCCAAACAATGACCAAACAATGCGCACATCGATAAGGAAAAGAGTGCACTAGAACAGAGACGCACTTGATCCGAGATAAAAAGCCCTTCTTCGTTCCAAGAACTGTTCGGTGCATGTGGCAAGAACAATCATAATTATTGCTCCTATCGCCTTCTTTGACAATAAAACAAACAAACGAGCTGAACGGCTAATTACTGCCATGTTTCCCGTTAAGTTTTTTGTTCCTGTTTTGTTGCTATACTAATCTCTAACCCTCATTAAATTCGAAGCGTAACGCATTAGTCATGCCCGCGAGGCCTCCAGAGATACCAATGGAACCCCCTCAAGGCAAGCTGTATCCACGTGTTGGCAGGCAAACATATGTTGTCACGATAATAAAATATAAAATATACTGAACGGTGACGTTATAAATGCAGGTAGGTAGAGGAAAGCCCCCTTTTCCAACATTATGTTTAGGGATAGCTGGCTTATGCTTGGTTGATGTGCGTTGCCATAGAATCCTGTAGGCCAAATCGAATTCACGCTCCAGGAAACGCCGAATTTAAAACACTGCTTTGGTGGACACGTGCTGGAAATTATTGTTCTGTAAGTTTTCTTTTTTTTTTAAATTACGGTCAATGCACTTTGCTAGGATGAGAGAAATAGACACACGATCCAATTATTCAATAATTCGTTTCCGCGTATTCAGACGCATGTTGTTCATGTTCGCGCTGCATGAGTTATGAGTTTGACGTTTGGGCCAAGCTAATGGGAAAAATGCTTTAGGGTTCAGCTGGTATACGCCTATGATGGCAAACAAATAGGTTAGTATCTGCTGCATGTCATTAAAAGTTATCTCGGGAAATGGGGGAATCTTTGAGATAAGTTTTGTTTTGTCCGTTCTAGCTTTGTTTTTTCTTAAATTGCCCTAAATTAAGAACGTTCTTTACTTATCCAAAGGGCTGCGGGGAGATCTTCTCTTCTGACTAGCTGTGTACAGTACAGGGGTGACCTGAGCCTCAGCCAGCTAGCTTCTATAGCCGGCTCTGTTTGTTGCTAGCCACTCTCAGTATTGCAAGCGAAGTTGGTTGACGTTCTCTTCTACCTACTTGTCCACCTGATTATCATTTTAGTAGGCCGTCCTATATGCGCCATTTTTTCGGGATTTTGACTTGGGCTTCAACTCTTACGCCTAAGCCTATGTTCCTGCACAGTACTTACATTTGCAAACCCTTTTCCGCTCACCGATTATGCAAATGGTATCAAAAATCTCTTTAAAATCTAATCTCCCTAAATCCTTATTAATTTTGGATAATATCCATGCCGCTGGACGATATATTAAAAATTCAAATATGGAGGGACAAGGGTCAGTTTCTTAATCAATTGCTTCCTTAGCCCGCCAAGAAAGTTCTTCTTGGGCTTAATTCACATTAATTAGTTTTTAGTCTTTATCCATATTAGAAAACTAGAAAAATCTTGAAAAATTAAAAAAAAATCAAATGTCATTGATTTTCACCATTAATTTTTTAAATTACGTGATATCGACTTTTTTTTTAAATATATTGTTAAAATAAAAATCTATTTATCTTATATTTATAAGAACTCTCATTCATCAATGAATTCATTTGGAAAAACTTTCAATTTCCATTTTTTCTTTCAGTGTAATTCATCATCATCGCCATCGGCCTCATCGTCGACCTCGTCAACATCAACAACCAGTGTAGCCCAACAAACACTCAATTGCAAACAACAACAAAGAAGCCCACAGCCACAGTACAACAATGATGTTGCCAGCAACATTGCACTTACAATTACAACAAATAACAAACTGTCCTTCCCAATTAGTGACGTCACAGCTCCAGATAACGTCGACGACGGCGAAGAGGATGACAGCAAGTACAAAGCAAACGAAGAACAAAAACAAACCGAGGTCAATCAACTTGTTCCAGCAGCACAAATGCAGCAACTTTGTTGTCGCTCACCAACAAAGATCGCCATTGCCAGCAAACGGCAACATGATGAAAAGGAACAACAAAACTCAACTACACTGCAACAACGAATGTTGGATAATGAAAGAATAGAGGAGAGATCACATTCGGGTGAATCGAATGAAGTCAGTTCATCGAGTACTTTCGTCGCGAACGGTCTTGGAGTAATTGCTTGTCGGTCGCTTACAAAAACAACAACCACTGTGTCGAAATCGTATGTCAGAGGTGGCGTCGGAAGAAGCCCAAAGTCACGCCATGTACAATTAGCTAATATCGATCCTTCGCAGGATAACGACATTTTGAAACCGAATCGTAGTCGAAGCTCTTCGAGTGGAAGTGCTGAAGACATCGTAGCTTTAGCAATGCGTCTAAATATTCCTGCAACAGGAACAGATGCGCCATTGAGTGCATCGAATAACGTTGCAACCCATAACCGTGTTAGCAGAAATGTGTCCGTTACAACGAGTAGTGTTTTTCTATCGAATTCAATAAATGCAAACTCGCATTCGAAGTGCAATCGCAACAACAACAATAATGTTGCAATATTGTCGAGCAGTAGTGCGCCAAGCCTAACTATTCAAGTGAATGATAGTTGTAGCAACATTAGCAACAACAACAACCTCAACACTGCCCACGGTGATTTCGTTGTGAACCAATCGATCGCGAATAACGGAATCAGTGTTGTCAATTGCACCTACGCGAATAGTGTTGGTGTCGGTGATGGTAGTGTTAGTGGTAGTGTCATTAATAGCAGATGTAACAGTAGTTCAGTGCCTAAAAGTAGTAATTTCCTTACTGTAAATAGTAATCTAACGGATATTCAATGTTCTACGGTGGCAGCCACAAACGGATTACAACAACAACAGCACCCTTCGTCGCCAGCCAGAACGTTCACCTCGACCGAATGTCAAACGGACGATCTTCCGATTCTGATTAGGGGCGATGCAGTTGCTGAACCACAATCAACAACTGTGATTGCGGCAAGCGGCAGTGGTGATATAGGGGGCGTCGATGGAAGCAGTGCACTTGTTCGTTCTCCCTTGCATCCGGATGCATTGTTATCGCGCGAACAGAGACGTCGTGAGCGTCGCGAACGTCGACAACAACAGCAGCAACAGCATGTCCAACGGGAACAAATGCAACATCAGCGATTAGGTCGGCATCATTCGCACTCACATCCTCCGCCGCAGCCTCCTCTGATACAGCATCCCGCGCATCATACTATGTCCGCTGCAGCAGCAGCTATGCTGCGGCCCATGCTACCCGACATATTGCATAGCCATTTCCCACCACCGTATAGTGCGTTGCCCTTATCGCAGGGTGCACCGCCTCCACCGCCCACACTGCCGCCGCATGCAACTTCACTTATCACGCCGGTCATATCAACGGTTCCTATTGCAGCCACAGCGACAATGGTTGGCGACGGAAGGTTCTCCATACCCCTGCCCATCATAAGAAGGTAAGTTTTTTTTGTTGATTTTTTTAAATTAATTAAATAATAGTTATTTTTTTTTACAACATGTACACCAATGTAGGCTTCTCGGCGTGTGGGTGGAAGGGTCATAATTTTGTTATAATTTAGATATAACTGTACCAGTGCAG
Source organism: Platycheirus rosarum (assembly GCA_963971375.1). Classification (NCBI taxonomy): domain Eukaryota; kingdom Metazoa; phylum Arthropoda; class Insecta; order Diptera; family Syrphidae; genus Platycheirus; species Platycheirus rosarum. The sequence continues at coordinate 1,599,640 of OZ020510.1, read as the reverse complement.
TGATACATTTGATATTTTTTTTCGTGTGATTCTTAATTGTTTCGGGCTTTCTTCATCTCCTAATTTTTACCAATTTAATGGTACCTATGGTTTGTTTATATTGGCAGCACAAGTATGTAGATTGACTTGCAACAAAAAGAATATTCAAATGATTAAAGTATCTTCCCTCTTGAATACCTCCTTAATTTTTTTCTCCTTGAAAATTGAAGATTTTCAAAATCATAGCAACGGTTAAAAAAAAATTAAACAACAAATAAAAAAATTTAAGAAGGCACACAAAAACCCACATTTAAAAACAAAATTTAAACGAAAATTAAAAAAAATATTAAAAAACTGGCTGGCCCACCTGGCGTTGCTCGGACTTATCCTAGATTTGTGTGGATACCGAAGAAATTTAGCTATAAATCACAAACGTAACCGTTGTTACAAAATGTTTTCAAAATCGGCCAAGCATTTCAAATTTAATGTTGGTTATATGAAAATATATAAAGCTCCATACAAAAATTCAATTTTCAATTTTTCCAATTTTCCGACTTTTCCGGAAAGTTTTACAAAACATTTTCTTTCGTTAAAAATCTTCTCTTTCATTTTGACTTGCGATTATAAGGACTATAAGGCAAGTTTAGGATTCGTGAATGTAAAAAAATTTGAGATCACAATCAAACATGACATTACGATCATAGAGAAGCCTAAAAAAAGTCATTGGCAAAAAATGTCCGTCTGTCTGTCTTGTCTGTGTCTGTCTGTCCGGATGTATATCGAGCTGCAGCCTCTAAACGGCTTAAGCGATTTGTTGGTATTGGCTTTCATTAAAATAGAACCACATATACGGGAAAAGTCTATTAACGGGACCTTTCATATAACGGTTTTTTAATTTTTGGCTTGCTAGGTAACGGCTCTTTCAAATTTTATATTTGAGAAGATCTAGGTAGATAAATTAATTCTGCCAATCAAAATTTTGAATAATGTTTTTTCTAATAAAAATTAATTTTTGAATTTTTTTTTTTGAAAAATCAATATTTTTACAACTAAAATATTTTTTTTTATTTTATAATCACACGTATACTAATAAACTCTAAAAAACTGCATACCAAAATTTCCCAAAAAAAAAAAATCAAAAAACTAAAAATAAAAAACAGGATTTTATCAAAATCCGTCCTACAATTTTCGAAATACTTTTTTTCATAAATTCTTTGTTATTTTAGACGTTTAATCGCGTACTTCATTTTTACTAAAAACCGTTAAGTATTGTGGTTTTGATAGTTTTTATATATTCAAACTATGTTATTTTGAACGTTAATGTTATTTGTTTTTGTCAAAGATCTTGCCGTCCAATGTAATTAAGCACATAAGAGCAAGTACGTGCGACCCAGTCGTGCCCATTTTTTTAAATAGTTTGAGAGTTTTTTCGGAAAAACTAAGTATGCAATAAAATTTGAAAACATACTGTCTATCGAGAAAAAAAATATTGAAAATCGTTCGACCAGTTTTTTTAAAAAGTCGTTTTTTTTGAAAAATATTTTAATTTTTTTAGTATGTCATTATTAAAAAAATCTGTAGTTTTCATCTGGAAAAATTATTTTAAAAGAATTCAATCAACCCGCTTAAATATAATTCGAAAACCAATTTTTTTTCGAAAATTTTAAAAATTTAAAAAAAAAGTTTTTGAACATTTTGAAATGCAATATTAATTGAATTATGACTTCCTGTGTACAAAATTTTATTGAAATCGAAATAATAGCTTACGATAAAACTGTTACGAGAGTTACCGTTATAGAACAAATTTCGAAAAATTCATTCTAGCATTCTTTTATGTGACATCATCTAATCAAATTAGAAGGCTAGATCCTAAACAGACACAATTAATATTTACATAGGAAAATCGCATGGTATGAACCTATAAAAAATACCAACACCACAACAATTAACAGTTTTTAGAAAAAAATGGAGAACGCCACCACACGTCTTAAATATTATTGAATTTGTTTTTTATTGTTAGTTTTTTTTTTTGAGATTTTGGTATGCAGTTTTTTAGAGTTTATTAATATACAGCTGACCATAAAATTTAAAATATTTTTTTGTCAAGTTTAAAAAAATATTGAATTTTCCAAAAAATATTCTTAAATTAATTTTAAATACAAAAATTAAATTATTCAAAATATTGGCATGCAGAATTAATTTTGCTTAATAGATCTTTTCAAATTTAACATTTTATTGAAATCCAATAGCCGTTACCGAAAACACCGAAAATTAGAACAAAACCGTTATATGAAAGGTCCCGTTAATAGACTTTCCCCATAAATTTGATTGTAGTAAAATGATAACTAGTAACGGGTGATTTTTTTGAGGTTAGGATTTTCATGCATTAGTATTTGACAGATCACGCGGGATTTCAGACATGGTGTCAAAGAGAAAGATGCTCAATATGCTTTTTTTTTTTTCATCATGAATAGACTTACTAACGATTTTTAACGATCTGCCACAACGTCGAATTTTCAGTGAATGGGCCCTAGAAAAGTTGGCAGAAAATCCGCTTTTTTATCGACAAATTTTGTTCAGCGATGAGGCTCATTTCTGGTTGAATGGCTACGTAAATAAGCAAAATTGCCGCATTTGGAGTGAAGAGCAACCAGAAGCCGTTCAAGAACTGCCCATGCATCCCGAAAAATGCACTGTTTGGTGTGGTTTGTACGCTGGTGGAATCATTGGACCGTATTTTTTCAAAGATGCTGTTGGACGCAACGTTACGGTGAATGAACCGAACACTGATTTTGGTAATAAAATTCAATGATTTGCAAGCGTTGCTCGTTAGTAAGTCCATTCATGATGAAATGTCAAAGCCTACTGAGCATCTTTCTCTTTGACACCATGTCTGAAATCCCGCGTGATCTGTCAAATACTAATGCATGAAAATCCTAACCTCAAAAAAATCACCCGTTAGTACCCATAATAGCAAGTAAAACGGAAGGATGTAAAAGGAGTAATTAATGCAAATATATATACGTGAACATAAATTTTATCGTACACCTTTCTCCGTAAAGAGTTCGTCAAAGGATTCCACATTCGCGTGGTACGGCTATAAAATGAATACCGAATCTTATACCTCTTTTTTGGATTCCGTGCAAGAAACTCTAGTGGTTTTTGGGAGCACCTGACCAAGTTCTTAACGAATATACGCTTTAAAGATTGTAGCCAGATCAGACGTAATCATCTTGCATCTGCGGAAAAAAACCTAGACACGTCGCATCATTCTTGGCTTGAGTTTGCCACAAAGTAGGCTTCAAGCATTTCTTTTTTTTGGAAATTGACAAGAAGGGTATGATTGAAACGAGCGAGCATAGAAACCGATTAAGACATAGAATTTCGTATGTTTTTCTTACCAATGACCAAAAGATTTTTCTGCTGCATTTTTTGTCGAAACTTTTGAAACTTTTTTTCCAGTTTTCTTTGGTCAAGTTGGTCTTATAACAGTAGAAGTTCACACGTTAACCTAGTAATCTCTTTATAGCTCGTATTGAACCATGTGTTATGTATCTTAAGGTTTGATACTGTTTGACCTATTCGAGACGAAATTTTTCATTCCTTAAACCGTACCTAAAGCCTGCAACACTATTGAGCAAATGTAGTGAGCAGTTGGGGATTCTGAAGAATTTTTTGAGACCGTTCCAGATAGCTTTCTTGGTCCTCGTAGGCATTTTTTTACTAGATTTTGTAGGCACAATACTGAAATGTGCTTTGAGAGGATAAGACACGTATTGTGTATGTATTGGTTTAACTAAGTAAAAATCTTAACAACATTAATTCGGATGGTGTCTGATCAAAAAAGTGAATCCAACTAGAATTGTGTATAAATCCAACCGTAATAACAATTTCAGGGCAGCAATTCTTTGATTTAGTCTGACAAAGCATCAAATTCAATGGAAGTGAGGGTGCAATTAATACCCATTTTAATGAACATTTCAGTCCAAACCCAATAATATATATTATCAAATAAAATAACAAATTAATTTTTCTTTTAACAAAAAACTAGAAACTCCAACGCAATAGAGTTACACGAAACATCCATATAATAGTTACAGGTACATCCATATAATAGTGTCAAAAAAGACATTCAAATGTTCATCCAAAAGCTTCGTAATTATTAATCACCATTTTAACATTTAAAATACTTTTTTTTATTTTTAGCGTTTACTGTTAGATAATCAGATGCCGCATAGATACTTAACTCACAGATGTTTGTATCTGATTAAGCCAAATAAAAAAAAAAAAAAAAAAAAAAAAACAAGATTATGCAATTTTGTCGTAGCGCTTGGAGAAAGTTGTCTTTAGAATGGAGAGTTCATAACTTAGATACAAAGATACAACAACAAAATCTCATTTTGTTTGCATACAATTTTAGATTCAAACAAGAAAGGTGTTAAATAATAGTTAAAATATTTAAAACACAAATACGTATTTCCGGGTCTTGGCTATTTTCAATGCCTACACATTTATTATCCAAATCCGAATTAACTAATGTTTCTTTCAAATGCACATTGCGTAACTTGAAAGAAAAGAAAGGCAATGATTAAAAATGGTAATTCTGGGCAAAATTTATTCAAAATTGATAAAAACAGATTTGCAATGATATAATGGATTCTGGTAGGTATTTTTCTTCTTCTATTAGATATCAGAAAATGGATCTTGGTTTTCACCATTTTTAGCGGTTAACAAAACTTAATTTTTTTTAAACCCTAATAAAAAAAAAAAAAAAATTGCGCCTCGACATAGACAAAGCTTCGTCGAAATAAGTAAAAAGTATCCTAGGATGTACTAGGAGCTACGAAAACATATCTTTAATTTATTCTGCTATCCAAGAAGAAGATTCTGCTATCCCATAACACATTTAAATAGTTAATTGGCAACTTTCCGAATTCGATTAACCCATTCTGGAAGATATTACAAGATTCAATTCACTGGTCGAATTTGGATGGTACACTCGACGTTGCCTACTCTCCAAGAGGAAGAGTGAATTTGCGAAAAAAAGTTCAAATCAAGTATTTAATTGGGTTGTCTTAGCTTAGTTTTTTTTTTAGCAATTTATTCACCTTTTATCTGGCCAATAGTTGCTTTATAGATACATATACTATCCAAAGTATATCGTTTGGATGCGATGAGAAAATAATAAACCAAAGGACCAGGAAGGCGATGTAGATGGAACATGGAGCACACAAATGGTTTTCCCACGCCACCGACCCATGTCTCTGGGGTCACATGTTAATGTGTGTGTAGGTATCTGTGTGAAAAAGTCGAACAGAAATATCTTTTGTTTTCATTTGACTATTTTCTTTGTGGTAATTTTCCTTCCTTGACAGTTTTACTGCTTCTCACCTGGGAAATTTGTAACAAATCGACAAGGTTCTGATTAGATCTTCCACCAGCATAGATTTGGTTTCCAGCTCACACTTTTGTTTTGTTCTCAATGTGTACTTCGTTTTTGGGTAAAAATCGACTGATTTAATGAATATCTAAATACTAGTTTAGTGCTGAAATTGAATTGGGATCTTTTAGTAAATCCAAGAGTTCGTTTCTCGTGATCGTTGTTCATACTCACATTCTACCCCTGGAAAACCTTTTTCCCTTAAAATCAGTGTCATTTCCTTACAAAAGGAACGAGTTCGTGACTTTTCCTTTGACGAGGCTAATTTGTCGTAGGCAATATCTTCACCCAGAATCCCTTTTGCCAGACTCTTTGTAACAAGAAGTGCCTCTCCCTTGCCTTATATCCATTTAAGAACTGCGACAAATTGCAATCCATCTTTTTTACTTTGACGCCAAGTCAAGAATTTTTACCTCTCAAGCTTGCCACTCAATTTTTGTTTGATGTACAACACATGGGGTACAACGTATGCAGCAACAACAACAAGAAAAAAAAAAACATAAAGTGAAAATGGAAAATGAAAAACTATTACCATACAGAACTGAATGTGCTCGCCGCCCGTGGGATATTTCCCCATCAACGCCATATGATGTATCACAGTCGCAGCAATCTATCTCATAGATACTCTGTTTCTGCAGCCGTCAATGCGCCTCATTACGGCTCACTGTTGCTGTTGCTCTGCTAGGTGGCTTCATAGAGGTTAGGTGAAGCGGCATATGTTGCAGTTGTAGCGCGATGCACTCATTCGAATCTATCATCAAATTTTTCCAAAGTGCAGCAATAACACCTCGTGTCTGTTTGTTTTCAGATTTTGCGCGCTCCCTGCAATCCATACGTGATATCTATGAGCCAACAGACGTACTAGTTCGCTGAAATCTCACCCGTGAAACCACCTGAGGTTGAAACGTAAATCCGATGATAGCGAGCAGACGGATGTGCTTGGGAGCGGAATGAGTGACAGAGCATAAATTTGTATCTCGATTTTCCACCCCCCCCCCCCCCCCTCTGAGCACCGATATTTTTCTATCTGTTTCTATGTGTTCCCTTTCTTTTCGAAATGTTATGTTTTTCCCTCTGGTTTTCCACTACTACGAAAGCGTTAACGGCTTCCAGCAGAACAATACTGTTCCCTCTGTTCACTTCTTGGGAATGATGTGGCCTAACCTATAGCCAGAGTAGAGGAACTTACGCGCTTACCTTACCTTTGTGTTTTTTGCGCTTCAGTAGTAATAAAAGTGCTGGGGTGCTGCCGGGGTTGAATGACCTTTTTTCATCTGCGATTATGGGGCGTTTTATACACAGTTGCAGAAGAAAAAACGCACTTTTCTAAGAACCGTTCCTTTTACTTGCACAAAGATGAGAATTAGTCACTGGGGAACAGCAACCTCAAGGATAAGAGTCGTCTATGTGTCTTCTGTTTTGTTTAGATACAAATCCCAATCAGGGTGAAATCAGCAGGATGTTGCATACATACCGCATGCATAATACGATTACAAAGCCACATAGTTTCTTATCTAGAATTTCGAACAAAGGGAAGAAAAAAATCCCATTTTTTATAAGAGATTTCCCATATAGACGCCTAAGAACTTTATTTTGTTTAGGGTGCGTGACGAGTCCCAGCAATTACGCCATATTCAACCTGTCTATAAGATGTAAACACATTACTCGACCCTTTTTCTTGAAAGAGATATCCGTACGACGACCCTTTTGCCACTGATGATGCAACTCCCACGAGGGACCCTGATTGTAATTAAGGGATGAACTGTTGCGAGAATAATGTAATTGGATATTCTTGCGTAAAGGATGTTAGCGATAGCGATAGGTATAGTGCGAAGAAAGAAATGGGTCGAAGAATGGTTAGGCCGGATATTCTTGGGGGAGGAGGACGGGTGTTGTATTCAACTTGCACGTGACTTCCTTTCGAATTATGCCGTAACATTCCCCGAACCTATTCATAAGCCTTCCGCGTGGCAGATATACATACATAGAACTCATCTTGGACGGCCGGCCAGTCGTCTGCAGAAATCAAACACTTTCATGGTATTTTTCCCAGTGGCAGCCAGCAGTGGCACAAACACATATATCCGATTTAATTATGTGCTTAATTAATTGGCAATACGTTTGCTGTTTCTGAATAATTATTTGTGTGTTTGGGTTTATTGTCGGTGAGGGGAGTTGGCAAATTACATTGGGGATTTGTTTATTATATCTGATGCAGAGGATCTAAGCTGTCGGTTCGGTAGTTTATGGTGGACGCTGGTTTGTCGAATTAACATATATCTTTGTTATGTGCCTACCGAAGGTCACAAGCTCAAGGAAAACGAGGACTTATGTAGGTTGGGCGTCAGGACGTATCACCAGTGTGTTAAGTTGAGGCAATAAACACAAAACCTAATCGGATTGACTCGGCAAGGAACACTGTCTTTGTTTTAGAACTACCTATTATTTGTCAGCACTTTTTAATTGGTAGGAAAGGAATTGACAATTGGAATTAGTGAATTAAGGGTGTATTCGAATATTATCCTTGAATCCTCTAATATAATATATAATCGTCAACGGCACAACAACTGGTCTCCGGTCCGAGCCCCATCTAACAAGTTCTTCTATAAATCCCGATTGCTGACCGATGGATTCCAATCCAAGAATCGGGCGTCCTGGTCTCCGCCATCCTTTCAACTTAACCGAGGTCTGCCATGTTGCCTTCTACCATAAAAAAGAACCGCAAAAGCCTTTCCGAGCTGATTCCTCTTTGTGCAGACGAGCTAGGTGCCAAGCCCACCGGAGTCTACCGAGATTTAATTTGTTCCACAACATCTGTTTCCAGGTAGATTTCATACAATCCATGATCTTCTGCAGAATCTTCCTCCCTCGCACAGGGGGCCAACTATTCTGAGTAAGACTGTTCTCTTTTGAACGCGGATAAAAGAGCATTATTGTATTTCAGAAAGCACTGAAGACTCGGATCCGTGTGCCGAAAAAAGAAAAAAAAATATAAAATATAAAATAAAATAGCTTCACTACCCCAAAAGATATTCATTGCTTTATTTGTATTCGTGTTATACATATTTATTTTATGTTCATCGGTAGACGCGATGAACGCAAATGAACTCAGTTATAATTGTAAGGCCGACTGAAGTAGACGTGGTAATAAAATTGTAACGTAATAAAAAGAAGAGAAGAAAACGAGTGTGTTTCCCTAAAAATTATAACGAAAGAAGACATATCCCTCGCTCCCTCTTTCAATACCATATAGTCTTGAACAGTAGTAGCTTAGTTTTAATGTTAAGATTTCTGGATTTTGAAGAGCCTCGATAGACTATGGTTCTTATAGATTTTAGCAGCCGCCAGCGTAATTCTTCCTCCATAGTATTATCGGCTGTTACTTTTGACCCAAGGTACAGGATTACCCTACTGCAAATTCATGCTTCAATACCCTTATTCTTGGAGCAGAATTTCTCGCAGACACAGCCACCATGGTTTTCCCTTCAATAATATGCATCCTTATGTTTTGTGCCGCCTGCTCGATCTGGATGAATGAGTCTTGTACAACTTGTTGACTTCTGCCGAAAATGTCGATTTCGTCTTTGAAAGCCAATATCTGGCTGAACTGGGTGACAGCAGTTCCTCTTGTTGATGTGCCAAAGTCATGGATTGCTTTCTCAAACTCCAGGCTAAAGAGGATGAAACACAGGATACTTTTAGGATTTATTTGAGTAAATTTAGCACTCGTATTACTTAAAAACGTAAAAACCATTTTTGCGCGGTTTTGAAAAATTAGCTTAACTCACCATGATGACCATTATGTTTAACACAAACTGTATGATTATCAAGAAAAAACTAAAAAATACTATTTTACAAAAGAACTACGTTGTTGCAGCAGCCATGCAGCAGTTTCACAGAAAAGTAGTCCAAACCAAACAGCTATTAGATTTAAGCCAAGTAAGGCAAGTTTAAGCTCAACATCAAGGCACGGTTGCGTCTCTGGCCAAGAGAAATGCTGACCCTGCCTACGTTGCCTACCATACCAGCAATTTATTTTTCATTAAATAGGTTTCCTGCTTTTCTTGGCTTTTCATACTTATACTAGCGAAAATGTAAAGACCATATAGTGCATTCGTAAAAAAAAAAACCAATTGCAGAAAATAGCCATGGCATGTTTCTTTTATAAAAAAAATTCACTCGAAGTAGCCAGCTGCATTCCTCCCCTTAAAAGTTTCTCCCGTAATACTCATCTCGTAAAGAATGCTCATCAGTTCACCCTTGAGCCGAATTTCGGACGTGCCGTGAAATATAGGGATTCCTTTTTTTAGCCGAACAACACGAATTTGGAATAGTTTATCCGGCGAGATTTTCCCTTACCATTTTGATCTGCAAACATTCGAAATCAATGTTAATCGACACCTCCTATCTTCCCCCCCCCCTATCTTCCTAATGCCCGCGCAGTGTGTTCTACAAACAAGTAGTTCCTTTTGCGCGCGTTAGTTATAAAATAAAAAAAAATGGCGGAAATAGGTTAAACTTAATTCTTTGGTGCGTCTATTTCACTTATAAAAATGGTAATTAATAATTTTGCAAAATATTTCCGACGACTTTTATGGTTAAAAATAAAATAAAACTTATAAAAACTCAATACATACTAAAAATATTTTTTTAAATTGAGAAAGGAATTTAAAACAAATTTTTAAATATCCTGAATAAAATGTCATGTTCGAGTACAATCCGCAACCATCCAGAGCAAGTTCGTGCGACCCATTCGAGCACATCAACTTCTACGCTTTTGTGTGACGCTGAAGAAGATTATAATGACGCAGTGATCATGGATAATGATAGTGCGCAATGACCCATTGTCTTGGGCTCTGGGTGATTTACTTGACCATTGTGCTAGCTTCTCGCAGGAAGGCCGAAGAGCGCTGCTTGGTTGAACTATTTCATGGTTAATTTGCACCAAAGCCCCGGAAGAGGTAAAAACAAAGCCAAACCCATGATACTGTTATGGTGAAGACCATTGATATGAATTTTCTTTCTTTCCAAGAGATTCTAAGTTGCTGAAGGTCTCAAAGGCTGACCTTAATGCCTTTTTTATTTCACTGCCACCATAATGAATTGTTTCGAGGAACGAACCCCAGTTGGTTGCTCTTTCTTCCAAGATTACATACGTTCCGTGAACACCATGTGAACGAGTACAGAAAATAAATCCCAAGTCTGGAGATGAAGAAGGTTTCCAAATCCAAATGAGCTGAATAATAATTACAGACGATGATGCACTGAAACTTCAAAGGAGAATTGTGTCAAGTAAGGTAATCACAGTGTTTTGAATGGAAAGACTCTGCCTTGCCTGGTCACGGTGATGGGTTTGTTGTTTTTTCTGGATTTATGGTCTAATGTTTTAGTCCCAAGGCTGAGCGGGCTATAAATTCGGAGAAAGTCCATAAAGTTTAAGTGTAGGTGTTGTAAACGGAGAGTGGTAAAATAAATGATACACATGATTAGAACAGCTAAATATTTTATGAGCAATAAAGTTTGAAAAGAGAGGAGCATTGAGAAAAATAAAATAGATTCGACAAAATGGGAGGCGGTTTTGGCATTAGCATTGTGGCTCATATAAAGTGTTTTAAAAGTAATACTTTTTACTGATTCATTCGTTTCTGTGAGAGCCAAACGATCGTAAACTGTAGGTTGATAGAATTCTTAAAAAAGCGTTCATTCATTTATTGGTTAAACGATACTTTTGGGAGTCCTTTGGAATAAGGTTTGGAAATGTTGATCATTAGTAGTATTCGTTTCGTGATTCATTTGAATTTTGTAATTTAGATGCTTCAATGCTGTTTGTCGAATTTAATGAAATGACTTCCATTATATGACGAAAATTGAAAATGTACTAGTTACTTAGGGTTAACCAGACTTACTCTCCAGTTTGACCTGAGTGACAAGAAAATCTTCTCGATAGCCAAGAGAACCCTGGATTAACAGGAGAGCCCATAGCTAATTACGTGACATTAGTCGGTAGAAGCTGCCTGTTAAACTGTGGTAGGCCATTTGTGAGAGCATTGTGGGGGGGTTGTGGTTACCAAATTTGCGGAAGCAAATGGTACCTTTGGTTTTCCAAAGCCATATTCGGCAAGTCTACACTTAAAGCTTAGTTATACAATCTCTATATTTTGTGTATATGCTTCATCGGGTTCATCCGATATGGCTCTGTTGCTCCTGCTGTCATGAAAAGAATTCCTATTTAAGCCGCAATCGATTTACTTTCATTCGTATTGTATACTTTGTGAAAAGTGTTAGACGAAGAACTGCTTGTTGTTGGTCTTTTTGGATAAAGAAGTTTTCCCACCACTTCATCCGGTTTACTTACGCGATGCTTGATATCGTATTCACATGATCCTTCGCTATCGACTATAGATCCAGGACACACTTAAATATTTCACAGTTAGAAAGAATTATTGCAATCAAATAAATGACCGGAATAGGGCTGGTGTGGATCAAAAATAACAATTATTGATTAACTTTCTGGTCTGTCACATTTAGCCAATTCAAGTTTCTGAGCCTTCTAAAATCCCCGTTTCTCAACAAGATTTCTCAGAAAAAATCTAATCTTTGGTGTCGGTTAGAAGAAAAGAGATGCAAAGTCTTTTTTGGCGTTTGCTGAGAAATCCTGTTCAGATACATGTTTCCATCAAAGATGACTCAGGAAATTTCTTGAGATCTTCGAAATCTTTAGAAACATGGAATGGCTAATCATATTCTAAAGAAAAATCAGAGATTGTAAAAAAAATCCAAAAGAATCAGGACGCTTGCCTGATAGATACTGCGCGTTGCCTTAGGGTGATCCATAGAATGTTCTCTATTTTTCGCTAACGGCCATCCGAACCGGCTGAACGATCTTCATGGTGTGTGAAAACAGCTTGATTGAACGGTAGCTACAGTAATTTTGTGTATAACCCTTATAGGTTTCCTCCCACTGATTAGGAATTTGGTCGTCTTCATCCATACGAACTTGGTTTTCAACTTTGTTAATGAGTTTTGATGAAGGAAATTCTAAGACGATTTAATATTATTTGGGCTGCAATTTCGCAAACACAGTTTCACCCTTTTCTATATGTAATATCGCAGTTCCTGAATACCTTGTCAGCTCTCAGCTGCCGCAGGAGATATTATTTCCAGGTCTCGATACAAGATCTACTTACTCTCTAACTTGAATTTGGGCACAAAAATCTTCTTTCTTGCTACTTTTTTAAATGTATTTTTTTTATATAATAATAAAAAGGCTTTGAAATACATTTTTTTCCTAGATATCACTATCCTGGCTTTTTCTTTGTCGCCTTGGTAGTGTCCTTTGGCAGTTCCTAGTAGTCAAGTTCGTTGCAGAGCGTTCCACATGATTCGCAAATCTTCATTTTTATATCTTTCTATGGCCTTTTCCTTGTCAAGATTATGCCATTTCTTTCCTTCCATCTTCTTCCCGTCTGCAAACCAATTTTTTTCATTTGCCAAAAAGTTGTGCTTGAGACTTCATGGAACTAGCTACTACATAGTATTATCACTTCTGTAGTGATAAGGTTTTGGATTTTTTCTTTGTTTTCAAAATGTTGACGAAAAAAAATGTTAATTTGTTAAACATAATGTGGATCAATTCATCACGGTTTGGAGTCCCACTAAACCATCAAGATTGAGAAAAGATGTCACCAATCAGCCTTGTTCACACGAATAAATGACACATTCAACACACTAAATATGATAAAACGACATGTGTTTCCACCTTTCTTTCAAAAAGTATCTCATTGTGTTTGAGCTTATTTGTTGTTGTACACTCTTGCTAATTAAAAGTACAAAAAAAATCACTCGAACCAAAATTTACCATTAAACAACAAAAATTAAGGAAAAAAGCTGTCATGAGTCACCTTTTTCCTTACGAAACTCTCATCTCATCATTCATTCGCATCCGTCCTTAAGTTGTTTTTTTAAGGAGAACACAAACCAAAGCACAAGGAAACCAAGGTGATGGCAATGAAAAGTGTTTTGTTTTTGTGCTTCCAAGGAATCAGTCTGAAATGGAATTCAAAAGATGCAAAAACGTGAAGAAGACTCTGTTTGTCGTGAAAACCCCTTAACCCAGCCACCACAATTATTCATCTTCTCCTTTTACAGAAAACCATTGCAAAAAGAAAACTTCTTCACAGAACCGGCTACCCATCATCATCACATAGTCTGAGAACTGAGATACAGCTGAGGGAACAAGTCAAATAAACGTTGGAGCAATTTCATTTTGTCCATAACTACGTTTTGTTACATGGTTGCCATATTTGTTAAAATTGAGGAGGAAATATTCCTTTTTTATTTTTTTTTTAAGAATCAATTTATTTTTTTAAGAAAATTATGCCAAACACGATGCAGACATTTTTTTGAAAATAGTTTATAATAAATTATAAATATATACATGACCTTGAATCCAAAGTTGTCTTCTGTTAGTTCTTCTGATGAAGCGCAGATATTTAATGACGGTTCACTACTATAGTTATTCACTCAGTGTGTTGTCGAAGCCTAAAATGACAGTTCAAAAAAATTATTTCCTCTTCAAAAAATTAAGCTGGCAACCATAATCGTTAGTAAAGCTTACTGCAACGGTCAAACTGATGGAAAAAGAGCCTCAACCAACACGAAGAAGCACCCAGAGAAACCTGATTTCACCAGAGCATTGCGGTCGCTTGACACACATTATGAAGAGAAGGTGACTTCACTTCTATACTGACTCCTTATACCTGACTCCATAAGTTCCATCTTCCCATACTTTTCCTCCTGCTAGTGCATCTTCTTCACCAGCCATCTAACTGCCAATGTCGAGTCGAGCCAACCACTAGCTATTGTCATCAAACAAGCTCTGTGTGACGGTCGACTTCGTCTAAACTGCGCGCGGGCTTAGCCTGGGGCGGGCGCAGAGAAACGCATGATTGCCTTTCTTTATTTATTCTGCAATCAACAAAAATTATGTTCGTGTTTAGTGGTGGCTGTGTTGAGCGTTGAGGTTGCTCAAAAAAAAGTTTTCCACACAAATTGAATGCAGTCAATGGAGGAGGAATATGGCGGCAATCTATAGGATACGAAATACGATGACGTCCACCGACGACGACGGCCAGAAAAGATACTTTGCTTCGGTTTGATGGCTTTTGACAGTGGGGGAGCAGCTTTACTTTGGCAGCCATGCTTACACTAAAAAGTCAAACAAAAGAGCCAAACCGCATTAAATAATAAAAAAAAAAAGAAAAACGTTTTTTTTTCTTTATTTGTTTATTTTTCTTTGGAAGCCAAATCTGGAAAGTTGTCTGGACTGGTTTCGGGTGTTTTAACTTTGGATGTGAGTTTGTGTTTTTGATGTATGTGAGACGCTTAAATACTTTTAGATTGTTCTGGGAGTGTGGGCTATGTGGCAATGCAGTGTATGATGATGTTTACTGATTTGTCTACCAAAACGTGCATTCGTTAGACAACTGAAGAAAACCATTATGAATAGCCCTGAGACTGAAGAATAATAATTTGCGACAAATGTTGCTTTGATTTCAGCCATGGAAACGATAAATATTGCGTTGCAAATCAATCGTAGAGTAGAGTATATTTAAGGACCAGGACAGTCAATGTTGTAGATCTAAACATTCATTGAAAAACTAAAATTTATTTCCAAACATTAAAAATTTTGACAACCGAAAAAATTAGATCTAAAAAAGATAAATAACGTCATTATCCATTTTTTATTTTGCAAAAATCACAAGAAATATTGACGAAGTCATTAAAACGTATGGCATCACTAGAAAGCCAACTTCTTCGGTATATTAAACTTGTCACTATATGCTTCCTCGATAATGATGCAGACTTCAGCGATGACAGAAACTTCTTAACTACCGGCAAAACATAGTTTTCGTAGTAATAGTTCTACCGGTGAATGATGATAATATGGTATATATCTCACCGAATAGTCGAACCGGTCCTTAAATCTTTTTAGACGAAATAAGATTATTAAACTTGACATTTGAAAAGATTGTATAGAGTTTGGTATCAAGCTTTTTGGTCGAAAATGCATGCATTTGGTATCGACAAAGCCCTATTGCGATGAATTACTTTCGGACCGTTTCACAAGCCTTGTTTTCGATGCTTTCCATACTGTAAGTCACCAAATAAATGCTGGAGTTCCCCAAGGCTCCGTTCTGTCTCCGGCACTCTTCCTCATTTTTTATCAATGATCTAAGACTTCTAATCAAAGAAATTGTATTATTAACGATAATATTCTCAAGTTCTCATATTGATTTCCAAGTTCACAACCTTGTTCTTCAGATTCGGACGTGAAACTGCAATGGCAGCAGATTGGCCCAAAAAATGAGTATAATTCTTAAAGGTGGACAAATGCTCATGTTACTCACTTGCGTTTCCTGGAAAGAATCATCGAAATGTTTCCTGTTTTTCTATTTCTAAAATCGATGCTCTAGAGTCTAGACTCTAAAGGAATTCAGATTAAATGAATCTAATCAAAACCCGATAAAGAAAATTATTCAGATTTGTACCGCAGGCGCGATGCATTTTTCGCAGTGAAATAAGCCTTTGTTGTAGTTCCATCTTCCCATCGCCACAAGTTCGTCCAGTTGTTGAGAAATTCAAGTTTGACACACAAACCGCCAGCCTTACATGTAAGACTCTCCCACAGGAACCGATAATTTTGTCCTGGATTAAAATTTGCATTTTATTCTATCCAGCACTTCATCCATCTATACCTTCCATACATTCTAATCCGTTAAGCCATTGAAGCGTTTTTACGGAACAAACATAGGCATTTCTTAGAGGGGGGGGGGGGGGGGGAGCAATTTTTTGTGTGTATTAAACTTTTCCCACAAAGTAAAATTGAGAAAAGGCGCGAAAGTGTGCGTGAAACACACTAAAACCCTCTCACCTGTTTTAAATACTTAGCCTTAGTGGACACGAAATCAAACTTGGAAAACAAATTGAAATTCCTATATACTAGTTAAGTATATCTAGTATCTAGTATCTACTCATCTATAGTTGGCCCTGCCGTAAGTTTATCCTGCGGGCGCCTATGTGAACAAACATCCAAAAACCTAACGACAACATAGCGAAGCAATCCTTCGAACCTCAGGGTAATAGACGCGTTGGAAGACCGAAAACAACTTGGAGGTCATCTGTTTTGGGGGAAGCTCGATCTCAAGGTTTCCAATCGTGGCCACAGCTAAGGTCAGTCGCGGCGAATCGGGGCAGATGGAAGGATCTTGTTGCTGCCCTATGCTCCAGGAGGAGTTGAAGCGCTGCATTGCAGCCGGATAACATATATTTTCAAAATATTTGTTTTCAATATATATCGAAAACCATTTTTTTTAGAAAATAAAAAAAAAATCGAAAAAAAATTTTTGAAAATTTTTAAAATGCAATATTAATTGAATTATAAATGACTTCCTGCGTACAAAATTCAACTGAAATCAGGATAATGGTTTACGATAAAACCGAAAAAACCGGTAATGTGAGAGGTACCGTTATAGAACAATTTTCGAAAAAAATCATTCTAACTGAAAGATGTATTGTTGTAAAAAACACCACTCTAAAAGTTTTATCAAAATCCTTAGAGCCATTTTCGAGAAAATCAAACTTTTTGTTAAAGATTGTATGGCAGGTACCGCAAAAATGAAAAACACCCCGCAAGATACTACCAAATAAATACTTAATACCGAATTTGAAGCACATCGGCCCATTCGTTTAGGCTGTAGAGGTGCCAACAGACAGGCAGACGGACGGAATTTCCGGACACACTTTTTTCGACTTCTCTATCTTCGTATTGTCATGTTTGTACCTAATTTTCATAATAATAATTTAATACTTCAATTTGCCTCATAACTTAAATATTATAAAGCAAAATATTCAACCCTTCTAGCATTTCACGTAAATTATTTCCAAAAACTTGATATTTTGTGTAAATTCTGTTTTTGTTTATAATAACCGTGCTTCAAAAATATTATCAAGTTTCGTGCGCTTAATTATGAAACAATTCCAGTTGTACCCTAAATTCTACCAAACGTTTTCATTTTAAAACCTCTCAAAGCATTTCACTAACGCATACAATTTATATATGTATTTCGCCTCGAGCACTTTTCTGAACATGATTAGTCCTTCTATACGAGAGGGAAAACTTCTCCTGGAATTTCGATTCATAGGTACATATTCCTGCCCTAAAAGTTCAACCAACATCCAAGATGATTACAACTAGAACATTCCCCTATCCATAGATACCAACAACTTACCATAGTCACCTTTGTTACGGATTTAATGATGCTAAAATCAAAATCATTATTAATCCTGCAACCTGTAAACTCCTGTACTCCCATAATGGACCAGATGGACGAATCCCCCTAAACGAAAAATATGAAAATAACAAAAACATCTCTAGGATACACAGAACTCATATACCTAACTATTACTTCCCAGCAACTTGACTACCTCGTTCATTGGAGATAGCCACGTGCACCCTAATGCAAGTTTTCGAAATATCACGTTTTTGAACAGTTGTTTTGACTACGTAAAGAGTAAGAGAAGAGACTGGTTGCTAATGAGTTTGCAATCAGGAACTGCCATGGCATCAATCACCCATCTTGCCATTATCTTTTATATACTGACTTTCAATCTGACTTAGGAAAGTATCCATCCCACTCCCATTCCCATTCAGACTTAGACAACCCCTGTCGGCTTTGAAAAAGGGGAACAAGACGGTCAAACTGAAATGACATCACAGTTGAGTTGTTTGCACGCACAAAAACTTGGAAATATACACGAACTCAATAACAACTCTTCCAACTTTGTTGCAACAGCAATTGGGTTTGGGGTTGGGCATGTAGGCTGAAGACATCCTTCTTTTCTTACGTCGACAGCGGACCTCCCTGGGGCAGTGTTGAAAGCTGACAAAACTCACAGAGGAAGTTCATGTGGCGTGTTTGTATGGATGTTTCTGGCCTGAATGGAAAGGCTAGCCTTAGTGAGGCGCAACAATGTCGTGCGTGGCTGAGAAACAGAATCCCCTGAACGAGTTTGGTGACAGTGCTGCCACTGTTAAGAAAGTGTTCTTGAAATTGAAATGTAATTTTGTTTATTTAAAAAAAAACTTATGGTAAAGCGAACAATATTGATTAAATTTTTTTGAATGAAAACATATTAAGCGTTCTTCATGTTTTTGAAATCTGTGTGTTTTAAGACGCAAGAACTAGTTATTTCAAAGGATTTTTGCAGCACATATATTTTAAATAAAACATCCTCTTGAAAATCCAAATTTTTTTGTTTTGAAAACCTGGTTTTGAATCAGATTGTTTGATGGATGGAGATGGGATTACGTAGAAAATATTCCTGTCATCTGCAAACATTGAAGGGGCAAGGTGGCTTCCTTGAGGAACACAATGTATTTCACAGATAAATTCGAGACACAGTTTCTATAAGTTTGTTTCTCAAGGTAGGGGCAAATTCATAGTTCGTATCTTCATATTAGGTATATTCTTTAATATACCTTGTTTATATATTGGAAAAAATAGAGTCTTTCCAAAAATAGGGGAACATGTCTTCATAACATAAAAAAAGACAGAAAGGGGTTTCGAAAAGGCATGGGTTTTTCAATAAGAGCGCTACAAAAGTTTTTTTTTTAAATAAAACAAAAACGGTTTTGGATATCAATGAAATTCTTTATTCCTTTGAAAGTACGTTCGATGCCATTATGTATGAAACTCGATTTCTTTTGCATGGCCACCACGGGCACGCTTGCAGAAGTCCAGACGCTGAACCCAATTTTCGACGGTTTTCAAGCATAAATCGGCCGATACTGCTGCAATTTCACGTTCGATATTCGTACGAAGTTCATCAATCGTTGCTGGCTTGTTGACATAGACCATAGACTTGACGTATCCCCACAGAAAATAGTCTAACGGCGTCAAATCGCACGACCGAGGCGGCCAAGCGACTGGACCATTTCGTGAGATAACACGTTCTCCAAACTTGGTTTCCAATAAATTGATTGTGATATTCGTGTGGCGCCGTCTTGTTGGAACCACATGTCCTCCAAGTCCATATCATCCAATTGGGGCCAAAAATATTCGGTTATCATTGAACGGTAGAGATCCCCATTCACAGTAACGTGCCGGTCTTGATCATCACGGAAGAGGTACGGCCCAATGACGCCGCCGGCCCATAAACCACACCAAATCGTAATTTTTTCGGAATGCAATGCCATTCAGCCAGAAATGAGCCTCATCGCTGAAGATGATTTTTCGATGAAAATCCGAATCATTTTCAAGCTGTTGCTCAGCAGAATTCACGAAAATACGACGCTTCTGGTGGTCAAGCGGCTTCAGTTCTTGCGTCAATTTAATCTTGTAAGGATGTAGGCCAAGATCTTTTCGCAAAATTCGCCACAACGGCGTCACAGAGATGCCCAACGCTTGAGAACGACGTGTGAGACACACATTTGGGCTTTCTGCAACTGAAGCCTCAGCGGCAGCAATATTCTCGACACTAGGGGCACTTCTTTGTCTCAATGGCACGGGAACATTTTGTACTGTGCCTGTGGATTCAAATTTGTACACTAGACGCTGTTGTTGATCTGCTAGGACGATAATGACGACCATTACGTTCTTAACGTTGAGGCAACTGACTCCGATTTCGGTAGTCAATTTTAATAATTTCGACTCGTTGTTGGCTCGTACATCTTTCCATTATGAAATGGCAAACCTTAGTGAAGAGAAATTTCAAAAGAGCGGCCAGAAATATGGCGTCGTTTGCTGTCCCTGTCGCTCTACTTTTGTAGCGTCCCTGTTGAAAAACCCGATATATGTATATTTTTCTTCGTCACTTTCATTGTCACCCAAAACGATTATCAAGTCATTAGATTTTGCCTGAACAAATAATAATAATGTATCAACAATAATTTGTGTCTAAGGCACATTACCTCTTCCGAATATAAAATGCAACAGGGTGCTGCACGACACTAAAGTTTCGAAGAATTGGAAAGATGGTGTAAATTGCGTAGTTCTTTCTCAGTTGATCATCACACCTCGAATGCCATTTATTTCCAACATAGAATGCTTACCGATCCACTGCAACCGGCAGTCTCTCTCTATTCCGCCAATTCATCGTTTTTTCTTGTCTCCCATTTATTTCATTTTCGTTTTCATTTTTACTTAGTATTATCTATACATCTATACACATAAATAAAAAATAAGTGTCTGTGTTTAATATCAAAATAACAGCTTTTTACTTATGGCATATGAAAGTTTATACAGTACTTTTAACAAAAACACAATTTTTAAAATATTTGTCCGTCTGTCTGTTTGTTTCGGGTAATCTTGGGAACGGCTGCACCGATTTTGACGGGACTTTCACAGGGAGATAGCTGATGTGGTAAGGTATAACTAAATGATTCAAATCACCCATTGGTGCGTCTGAAGTCCAGTTTCATGACCAGATTGCTTATTTTGTAAGAAGTAACTAAGGCTATTTGGATTAGTATTTAGGGTATACCCGAACAACGCCGGGTCGGTAAGCTAGTAGGTACTATAATGCAAGAAAATCAGAGTGGGTACGGTACCTCCGATAGGACTGGTTAACCTATTATAACTAAAATTGTTACTAAGAAAAATGTTGGTAGTCAAAGAACATAATTTCACATTAAAATATTTATTCATTTAATTTTTTTTTTTTTTTTTGAAAAATCAATATTTTTAAAACGGTTAAGTGGATAATTTTTAAATTTTATTTTTTAATGTAAGTTATTTTTGTGTTGAAGTTTGCATTCTTTAATTATTTTTTGTTAATTTTTTTTAAAAAAGTTGTTAAATAAAAACCGTTTTAGTTAAAAACCGTTCCTACGATTTTTGGCATTAACATGGCGTGTAAATTGTTCTGCTGAAAACTATTTTACGTAGTTTTTTTCAAAACAATCAAGTCACAGAAATCGAATAAAAACTTAGTTCTCTTAATATTTTTCAAATTTTATTCGACGCTGTGACGACACATAAAAGCAAGTACGTGTGATCCAGTCGTGCAAAATATTTTATTTTTATTTGAATATTTTTTCACAATAGAAATAATTTTTTCGGCGTTAGTAGATGAAATTAGTTAAATATTTTCTGCTTTAAAACCCAAGAATGGCTCTAGTGGCACTAGTAGTTAGTTGCATTAACAGTAGGCTTATTAGATTTTATTTTTTGGCAGGATTGATATAAAAAACAAAGGTTAAAAAGTGGACATTTAAAGAAATTAATTTTAACTCTTAAACATTCAAGATTACCTGATTACTTCAAGAAGTTTAGTGTCATAGCTGCTACAAATAGCCAGGAGCACAGCGGGACCTTGTGTATCTTCCACGTTTTCCTTACGAAAAACAAATAACACATAATAACAAAACAACTAAGTCAAAATATTTTTAAATACCAATTAAATTAGGAAAAATATTTTGAAAATTGTAGGAACGATTTAAAAAACAGGTTTTTTTCAGTTTTTCGAAAAAAGAAGCATTTGCAAGCATTTTCTGTTCAATATTTATAAAAAGAAAAATATTTAAATTATTCTGTAAATGTTGGTATAAATTTTGCTAATAGATATTCATCAGCCTTGTATTTTTAAAATGTTAATTTTCTAAAAATCCAAGAAGTCACTACCGAAAAAGTCGAAAATTGAAAAAAAAAATGTTATATAAATATGTCCTATACATAGTCCGGTCAATTTAGACATCCGAGTTTATATAAATTCACAAACAGCTGAAAATTGGTAGGATTGTTCACAACACCATCATAAATAAAATCTAAAAAGTCCTTATCGATCCGACACCTTGAAAAAAAATTACGCTCGTATTTTTTGGCGGTTTTGAGAAAACAGTTAGTTTTATCATAAAATATGCCGAAACAAAATTGTAGATCAGATAGTTATCTATAAAAAATGTTATCATACTTTTTTTTCCTAAAACCCACCGTTTTCCAGATATAACGATTCAAAACGTTGAAAGAGTTGTAATTGTCATAATATGCACTGCACATGCACAGCACATGCACACGTTTCCACGCCACCTTTGAGGTAGTATACTTAGCCCGTTTTTTAATGTGGTTTACCCGGTAGGCCTATCCACGGATCTGTTCTGATTCTGTTCAATTTGAAACCTTTGAATAGTTAAAGATATTGGCAAGGGTTGCATATGATTAAACTGATACTAAAAGCGGTATAAAAAAATTGCACGACTGGGTCGCACGTACTTGCTCATATATGCGTGGTCACATTGTAGAATAAAATTCAAGAAAATTAAAGTTAACATCAAAGCGTTTATTCGATTTTTGTGACTTTTGATTGTTCGAATAAAGTACGTTAAATTGTATTGAGTGAAATAATTTAAACGCCATTTTATTTCTTTAAAAAATGTTAAAAAGTGTGACTTTTTTTCAAAATCGTAGGAACGGTTTTTATATAAAACGTTTTTTTAACAACTTTTTAAAAAAAAAAATAAAAAAATAGTTAAAGAATACAAACTTAAGCACAAAAATAACATACATTTAAAAACAAAGTTAAAAAAAAAATCAGCTACCCGTTTTCAAAATATTGATTTTACCAAAAAAAAAATGTTTTAAATTTTTAAAAGTACAAAAAAAAGTTTCGAAAAAAATTAATGCGAAATTACTTAGGCTACCTACAACTTCTTAAAAGTCCATTTTGATAGTATCCGCATTTGTCTCCGAATATTTTATGATAAAACTAACCGTTTTCTCAAAATCGAAAAAAACCCGTTTTTTTGACCTTTGACCCCGCGTAATTTTTTTCCAGGTGTCGGATCAATGAGATCTTTTCAGGTTTCATTTATGATGGTCTTGTGAAAAATCCTACCAATTTTCAGCTGAGTGTAAATTTATGTAACCTGCCCCCTATTTTTTGATATAATTTGACCAGACTAACAGTTAATAATAAAAAAAAACTTTGATCAAACGAAAGACAATACCTGCAAATTACAATATTCAAAAAAAAACTTAATCAGCATAGTTGGTGTTGTTTTCAAAAATAAGTTTGTGCCGTTATTTCAAGCTCTAAAAATTAAATTTCAAAAATTCTCTAAAGAAAACAAATCCGAAAATAAAAAAAAAATTAAGTGAAATCAGTTCAGCCGTTTTTGGCCAAAAAGCCATATTAATTACAGACAGGTAGAAAGGCAGCTTTACTCGTCACTAACTTTTTTAACTTCTCTAGCATAGTAATTAGCGATCCGATGTTTTGAAGTTATCTAGATTTTTTCATGTTCACGAATCCAAATCCATTCCTAATCACAATGATTGCAAGTAAAAAAAAAAAAATTGGGAACACTTTGATGAATCAACCAACTCACTTAGTCATCGTCTTTGCCGTGCCGTTGCCGTGATACACTTCATTGAAGATAAACCAGTCTTGCATTCGGTTACCCTTGGCGAAGATGGAGCAACACAACATGGCACACAGGATGTTGTTTACCTCAGGTACTTGTTTTGGCGCAACGCAGAGTTGTTTATATACCGTTTTTCTGCAAACCTAGTATGAGTGTTGTTTTTGTTTTTTAACTACCCAAGCCTAGCTTCAACACAAACGAACGTACTTAACGCACACAGCTTCCTACTGGTGGTAGCCCATCCGAGATTCGTCTTCGTCTTCGGCTTCACTCTTAATAAAACCCAACTTGCTGGCTGATTGACTGACGATGACGACGACCGACGCTCGGTTTAGTTCAGAGTTGAATGACTGTTGGTCGTGATTAATTTTAGATTTAACAAAACTTATTTTATTTCGAGTATCTTTAGTATCTATAAGTCTACCTGACAGATAACTAGATGATTATCTTAATTTTTTTCTTTTGTTCTTTTTGTTTCTTGAGAGTCTGCTGCTTAACACCTTCGTTTTGAATGTTTTTTTTTTTCTTTTCACCAATCCTGAAGTCAGGCCGAATTTATCGTGATCATAATTTGCAAGACTTTCACTTTTTACTTTTTTGTTACCTGGATGATATTTTGCCGCACGTTAAACTTGTTTTCGAGAAGCAACATTTGGGTATGACGACGACGCGACGTTGTATTCCTCTGTCCAATCCACCAACGAGTCGTGGGCACAGGAGGAGGAGATTCGTGTCTGGCCGAATTTGAAATTGGGCATGGGTGGTTAGTTTGGATACATAAGTTATTGATTGCGGTTACGGCGTAAACGAGAGCCGATCCCAGGAATGATTCAACGGCGGAAATCACACTGTAATTGGTTTTTGTTGTGGTCTTGGGAGTTGGGGACTGGTCCGAGAGTTGTTGGTTTTTTTGTGGTGAGGAAGAGTTCACATAATAACAATTTGTATTTCATAAATTGGAAGGAAACAAAGGGATCTGAAATGAAAAAAAAATCGGTTTTGTTTATTTCGGGAAGCTTATAAGTTATATAAACTTTAAAGAAATACAGCCTCAGTAGACACTTACACGGACGTTATATTTATTCGTATTTTGTTCTGGCATTTCATGCACTATGTATTTGTGTCCCAAAAACTTTTTCGTTCCTAAAAAAGCCCATCAGCTTACACTTCGTCCAACTTCGGACATACAGCTAAGTATGAATACGAACTCGTTCTTTAGTCGTACAACACGAATATGTTTTTCTCTTGGCTCTGTTCTTGCCTCTCATTTTGATATGCAGAACTTCAAAATTAATGTAGATCGGCAGCTCTTACACTCTTCCTTATATCCGTTAATATCCGATATAGTATTCAACAGTGTTCAAACATTTTAAGTTTTATGGACAGGGAGCGCTCAATTTACAACAAGGAACAACAAGGAGTCAAAATCAATTAAAATCGAGCTTAAAGCTTCATTTTTACTCGCGTATTGTAGGTGCTATAATGCAAGATATACATTCGTGCAGATTAAAAATGTTGAGATAACAATCAAACATGGCATTACGATGATAGAGAAACATATTTGAGTTACTGGCAAAATTCTGTCCGTCTGTCTGTCTGTCTGTCTGTACGGATGTATTTTGGACTGCAGCCTATACGGTTATGCCAATCGTTTTCAAATTTTGAACTTAAGGTTCTTTTGACATTCTACAGAATTCAATTTCAAAAATTAACGGTACCTGTCATATAACCGTTATGTAAAAGCTTATTTTTCTCCAAAACGGCTCCAAGAATTTTTATAAAAAAAAAAATTGTGTACTACTGTAGGTATGCATTATATTTTGGTGGAAAAAAAAATTTAATATGGTGGGCTAAAAACGGTAACTCCCATAGGACCGTTTTTTTTTTCGTCGACTTTTTCGAAAACTGGTGATCCGATTTCAATCAAAATTGATATTCAAGAAGATGTAGGTAGCCTGAGTAATTTTGTATTAATTTTTTTTTGAAAACTTTTTTTTTTGTATTTTTAATAATTAAAAAAAATTTTTTTTTTGAAAAATCAATATTTTGAAAACGGGCAAGTGAATTTTTTTTGAAATTTTGTTTTTAAATGTACGTTATTTTTGTGTTTAAGTTTGTATTCCTGGATAATTTTTTTTATTTTTTTAAAAAAAATTTAAAAAAAACCGTTTTATTTAAAAACGGCGATAACGATTTTGAAAAAAAAAATTATGCTTTTTCACATTTTTAAAAAAAATAAAATGGCGTTTAATTTTTTTCAGCTGAAAACTATTTTACGCACTTTTTTCAAACAATCAAAAGTCAGAAAAATCGAATATAATCTTTGAAGTTCCCTTAATATTTTTCAAATCTTATTTCAAGCTGTGACCGCACATAAGAGCAAGTACGTTCGATCCAGTCGTGCAATTTAGTTTTTTTAGTTGAACTGTCTCAAAAAGTACAACCACTCCAAGAATGAAAATTAAAGGTTCTCCAAAGCCCGAAATCTTTTTGAATTTGCCATTAAGACAAGTATACCATTATACATATAATTGAAGCCACAAATAAACAATATTGCGTTTCCCCCCTGAAACAATTTTTTGGAAATCAAAATATTTCTTCAGGATAAAAAAATCCAAGTAAGAATAAAAAAAAAAAAATTAAATCAACCCTAAATTCCAAAAAGGCTTCCAGTTCTGCCCTCTTCCTAAGAATTGGGATTTAAAACCGTTTCCATCTGCATTCTCAGCCGGCACTTTGACTAACCACTGCCACTTACCTTCGTCTTACATTACAAAACGTATATTTGATGTTCCTGACTGCTGTTTAGCCAACGGCATGATATCTTTGGCTTAGATACAATAAGCTAAAAAGATATTCCCAAAAAAAAAAAGAAACAACAAAAACCGAATTCGACCTCAGCTTAAGATACATTTATACCATCGAGCATCCATCCCAAAGATAACATCATTGGGTTGGGTGGGGGCATCAATAACAAACCACCAAAAGAAGAACTAAAAGTTAAAAATAAAAATCGTGCTTCAAGTATGATTTGGCAGTCTCTATGCAGATTAAGATTAAAAGCTGTACAAAAGGATAACCTAACAACGAAGGCTCGACGCTTTGTGTTGTTTAGAGTTTGCAACAAAAAAATGGGTGGAAACTGCGGCGCACAATTCAAGGATTCTGCCAAAGGGATTGATTTTTTTTTTTGTTCTTTATTTTTTGATTGGATTAAGACCTGCGGTGGCTAAAGAATGCTACATAAAGAGGCCAGTTCCAGGGAACATTACTAATTTTATAGCCTTTCATTATTCATATCTTTTCGCTGCCCTAAGCACTAGGATAGCAAAAGCAATAATAATAATTGCAGGCTTTACAGATCTGCAAATTAGATCAAACACAAGTCAAGTATATAAATATTTTTTTATCGGTATCGCCCACTTTGTGGCATGGCCGCCTCTGTTTATCATTCATTTGGTAAATTGTAACTCAAAAACACCATAAAACGTCTCCGCGAGGCAGATCCCTGCAGACGATGAAACGAAGCAATAAAAATGAAATACATTCGCGTTTAATGTTCTTGAGGTTGAAGTTGAAACTGGCATATGTGTTGAAGATACTCTCTTTCGGATGACAGTAGCAGCAACAGAAGAACTTTCCCCTGAGATACGTTTATGATGATGATGATGGGTCTTGTTCACATGTGGAGTATCTGTATCTATGGGAAAGACATATAGGTAGAAGGAGACGTAAATGGTGATTGGTTGGCTCACAGTTGAATGTTAAGTGAAATTCGGAGAAGCGACATAATGTGTTGTTTGATTGATGGCAGAGTGTTTTTCGGGAAATGAAATGATTGCCATGGCTTTGATGTTTTTTTTTTTTTATTATTTATCAGAAAGTTGGTATTTGTCTTTAAAAAAGTTGTAAACAAAATTGTTGATATATCGGGTTTTTCAAGTTTTTTTTAAATAAAACAAAAACGGTTTTGGATATCAATAAATTTCTTTATTCTTATTAAAGTACGTTCGATGCCATTATGTATGGAACAAAA
Source organism: Platycheirus rosarum (assembly GCA_963971375.1). NCBI lineage: Eukaryota > Metazoa > Arthropoda > Insecta > Diptera > Syrphidae > Platycheirus > Platycheirus rosarum. Next base: position 1,571,764 of record OZ020510.1, on the reverse strand, counting down.
GTCCAGACGTTGAACCCAATTTTCGACGGTTCTCTGCAATTTCACGTTCGATATTCGTACGAAGTTCATCAATCGTCGCTGGCTTGTTGACATAGACCATAGACTTGACGTAGCCCCACAGAAAATAGTCTAACGGCGTTAAATCGCACGACCGAGGCGGCCAAGCGACTGGACCATTTCGTGAGATAACACATTCTCCAAACTTGGTTTCCAATAAATTGATTGTGACATTCGCTGTGTGGCTTGTGGCGCCGTTCTGTTGGAACCACATGTCCTCCAAGTCCATATCATCCAATTGGGGCCAAAAATATTCGGTTATCATTGAACAGTAGCGATCCCCATTCACAGTAACGTGCCGGTCTTGATCATCACGGAAGAAGTACGGGCCAATGACGCCGCCGGCCCATAAACCACACCAAACCGTAATATTTTCGGAATGCAATGCTGACGTGTGGATTGCTGCCCGACCAATACTGCATATTTTGTTTATTGACGAAGCCATTCAGCCAGAAATGAGCCTCATCGCTGAAGATAATTTTTCGATGAAAATCCGAATCATTTTCAAGTTGTTGCTCAGCCCAATTCACGAACATACGACGCTTCTGGTGGTCAAGCGGCTTCAGTTCTTGCGTCAATTTAATCTTGTAAGGATGTAGGCCAACATCTTTTCGCAAAATTCGCCACAACGACGTCACAGAGATGCCCAACGCTTGAAAAAGACGTGTGAGAGACACATTTGGGCTTTCTGCAACTGAAGCCACAAGGACAGCAATATTCTCGACACTATGGGCACTTCTTTGTCTCACTGGCACGGGAACATTTTGTCCTGTGCCTGTGGATTCAAAAAATTTCAAAAAAATTGGACGTAGCGCTCTTAACGTTGAGGCCACTGACTCCGAATTTCGGTAGTAAATTTTATTAATTCCGACTCGTTGTTGGCTCGTATATCTTTCCATCATGAAATGGCAAACCTTAGTGAAGAGAAATGTCGAAAGAGCGGCAAGAAATATGGCGTCGCTCTACTTTTGTAGCGTCCCTGTTGAAAAACCCTATACTTATAGCTTCAATAGTCAATATAATGTTCCGAAAAATGCAACTTCAGGGCATTTTAAATCAAGAAACAAGCTTCCTAAGTCTTGCTTCTTGACAAAACATTAATCCCTTTCCCTAACCAGATAGTCATTCATTACGACGTAATTGTGCATCAATTTTTCCAAAGTCACGTCTAGTCTAATACGCCTTGAGCTAAGCTCTTAAAACTTAAAGTAAACTACTCTCTGAATACAAATTGACAATTATGTACCTATTTATGTATCTAACCAATTTTTTTCTTTTATTTCAGGTAAGAAGCCCAAAACAAATGTCAGATATTTTTCAACCATTCCACGTGGGTTATGTGAGTAATTCAAAACGTTTATGCCTTCGTCAAGACACCCTTTGAGTAATATTTTATTCTTTTTCATCTAATCCGCTTTATTTATGTGTTGACTTGCGTATGAAGGTTCATGTGAACATTTCACATTGACCTTCGAAATCTTAACTCCAAAATCCCAGGTTTTTCCACGTCCTAAACACTCAGCTTGTCAACGTTTGTAAAGCTACCAAGGAAAAAAGATATAAATTAATTGGAAGTAGAAACACTTAGCATGTTTGTTAGCAATTCAAGAAACCAATTTGTTTTGTGTTCTCAACGCCATTAACAGATTTTTTTTTTTTTTTTTTGTTCTTTACTTATAAGGAAATCATTAAAGCTAAGAACACCAAAAATAAAATCATCGTCTAGGTCGCCAATTACCCAATTAAAAATGTCTTAAATGGCAAAAAGAAACCAAAAGTGAGTTATGGTATGACATGGGTTGAGTGATTTTGGGAAACAAATTTGTTTTTTCAGAGCTTTTATCTTTGATTCGAAAATGTTTTGTTACAACGTAATTGGTTATTAAAAATAGATGAGCATTTGAGTTTTCAACATGAAAGAGTAGCCGAAATTGATTAATTATTATGTTTTTTTTTTTTTTTTTTTTTAATTTTGAGTATCGAACCTTAAATTAAATTTTATCTGCTAGAACTTTTTTTTTTAATATTATTTTTAAGGTTCTTATTTAACGTCAGATATTATTGAAAATTTATTCTTATATTTATTTTTTGTTTATTGATTGTCTGCGCCGTTCGAAACAGACGTCAAAAATCGTCATTTTTACAAACTGTTTCAGAATCACCTATCACGATTTCAAATATCTTTATAGTGATACAAAAATCAGAGATTTGAAGTGGCAACGAATTATCGCAAAAATTAACCTCAAACATCAACATGTATTTCGCTTGCAGTTCTAAAAGGTGTTGGGGTCAAAATTCTGCGGTTGTCAAAATTCTGTTAACAAAATTCTGCTATCAAAATTCTTCTTTTGAAAATTTTGCTTATCAAAATAATATAAAAAAAATAATAAAGAAAAAAAAGTTTGGAAAATGTTAAAAGCGCAGAATTTTGTTAAAAGAATTTATACCCAAGCAGAATTTTGACTCAAACCACAAAATTTTTTTTAGAAAGGGTCATCTTAGGTTTGACTTAGCCTAACAAGTCTTAGTCCTACAATGAATCTGTTGCGATATTTTGACAGCTGAAAGTCGTACGTGAATACAACAGAAAATGTCAAACGAACTTAAGATGCATCAATGAGTAAGAGTGATTTAGTAACTTTTCTCTCTAGCTCTTAACTCTACCCTCAGCTTTTCATATTCGTTCGATAATTCACGTCCTTCGCCTTCGGACGTACAATTGCAACGGAACCGTATGTCCAGCTCATTAAACTCCGATTTATACAGCATTGTCAAATGGGGTAATAGGAATCGTGTGGAGTTTAATGCTTCGAAAACCCAATGCTGTCTTCTGTCGTTAAAGCTAAACATACCTCCCTGAATGGCACCTACATCGAAGAAACCGAAGAGCTCTCAGTACTCGGTATGTGTGTCAACGTCGACCTCCGTTGGAACGACCATATATTTAAGATCGCTAAGAATGCTGCTAAGTGCTTAGGTTTTCTGTATCGGTGTAAGAAGTATTTTTCTCCATCTGATCTGGCTACAATTGTTAAAGCGTTTATACGCCCTAAGCTCGAGTATAACTCCCACCTCTAGGCAGGTGCTTCACAAACATCGCTTTACCTGCTTGATAGAATACAAAATCGAGCGTTAAGATTGATAGGAAATAGAACTGCCGCTTAAACAATTGCCCCTCTCATACACCGACGCAATGTTTAATGTCTTATAAAATATTTTCACTCGAAGTAGCCAGCTGCATTCGTCCCCTTAAAAGTTTCTCCCGTAATACTCGTCTCGCAAGGAATGCTCATCAGTTCACCCTTGAGCCCAATTTCGGACGTACCGTGAAATATAGGGATTCTTTTTTAGCCGAACAACACGAATTTGGAATAGTTTACCCGGCGAGATTTTCCCTTGCCATTTTGATCTGCAAACATTCAAAACCAATGTTAATCCTATCTATCCCCTCCCTATCTTCCCCATGCCCACGCAGTGTGTTACATTAAAAGGGAAACAAGTAGTCCCTTGTGCGCGCGTTAATTATAAAACAAAAATCACGTTCTGTCAATGTTGCTAGAAATAAGATAAATAATATAAGTTCAGTGCGAGCAACTAAAAACCACCCATTTAGAAGACTTACATAATATTGCGTCCTATACATATAATACTTGTTCCCAATATGATAAGACTACAGCTTAGGACTTCGGTACGGTTTTTTTTTATAATTTACACGCGCAAAATGGGTTTGTGTGTACCCTTAACATTTTTAAACACCGCACCTGGCAAAGCATTCCACATTCGTGTTGTGCGACTAAAGAAAGAATTTCTATACTTAACAGTTCGTCCGAAGTTAGGCTCAAGGGTAAACTCATGAGCATTCCTAGCAGTTCAAGTATTACGGTTGAATCGTTTCAGGAGAGGAATGCAGCTAGCTATTTCGCTAGAGCATTGTTTGTAAAAATAACGATAAAATAACGAAAGGCAAGAAACATTACGGCGGTGCTCAAGAGATGTAAATGTTTCTGTTATTGTTCGGTCGCCTGTCATTTTCAACGCTCTTTTTTGAGTAGTATACTAGCTGATTTTGAGGAGCTGGCCAGGCCCGAGTCCTCACTGATACTCGTTTCTAAATTGAGAGGAATGTTTGTCTTGTGTGAAGAAATTAGTTGATATACTTACTTAAGGAAAAGGTCTGATCCTATCGAAAGAACTTTTTAATAAATTGATCGTATTTCCATCATCCTCTCAAATTTTTAATCGATTTCTGAACAGTTAAAATTTTTGTACGTCTTCGTTGAAATTTGGAACTTCATTTCTTCAGTAACATCTCTGACCGTTCTCTCTTTCTTGCTTCAACTTTTCTTTAGACATAGGAACACATGCTACCAATAAACTCGTTATTATATAAATGCTTCGAATTTGTAAAAACTTGTAAAAGTCTTTTTTTTTAATAAAAATATCTTTTATCTTTAAGATAAATTAGAAACACTCTAGCTGCACCCATCCTTTGCTCTTAACAGATTTTTCAGGTTCATTAGTTTGACACTGTTAATGCAATTGTATCTCTGCGTCTTCATCCTTTCCATTCCTATCCATACGAAATTAGAAGTGCACTAAGTATGTACATAAGTCATGTATGTATGTACTAGCAAGAAGTAAAATACACAATTCTACCTTGAGTTCCTGAAACATGCCGATAACGCCTGTAATATGTTACTCACTCGGCCATCAAGACGTCGCAGTTCTCGCAGTACGTCTACCAGGTGAACAACCATGCACATAATTCACAATGAAATGTGATCTCCTCATAAACATAATGTGCATTAGGAAATTGCATCAGAATCAATTGGATTCCCAGGAGATATACTGCTCCACCATCATTTCGTTCTGATATTAGATATATGAGTTCAGAATGGTGTGGCAGGTCTATAATGTGTGGCATGTCTTTGAAGTTGGTAAACATTGGTTTGTATAGTTTGCTACTGTTGTGTACTGAACCTTCCTTAACCATTACCACACATGCATATATGGGCAGGGCAAGAGGTTTGTTACAATTTGATTCTACAGTCAGTTGTTGTTCCAAGCGGATAAGTTCTGCAACTTCTCCAGAGTTGGTATACGTAACTTACCATTCCATTACCGGAGCGGAGCTTTATTGTTCTAGACTTGTCAATATTGTTAGTGCACTCTGTTCTGCTCTGTAACTTCATCTTGTATGCCTGAACAGGAGTTTACTCAATTGTAACCGCATACATGGTTGTCGTCGTCATCTCTGCTCTGCCACTCAGCCGAGTTGAAGTTGCACACAAACATTCCCTCAAGCTCAAGGTTATATTTGCAAAGAACTTGGTTACCGATGCTGATGTGGTCGTTCGCTTTTAATGAGAATTATGTTGGTCAAGCACCTTGTTGATACCAACGAGGTAACGAGTAGGCTTTGCAAAGGTGGTTTGATCCATTAAGACCTTAATGCTGAAAGCAAACTTTTGATGATCTTGTTTCACCAAAAAAAAACATATTTTGGTTAAGTTTTGCCAGGCTTGTTTGCAACTTATTCAAGTTATTACGTAAGTGAAGAAAATCATTGATAATAATCAATATCTTTACAAATGCATCGCCAGCTATTGACAAACTCGCACGTTTCGTGTTTCAAAGTTCGGTTAACATAAAAGGCATTGTTTGTGCTACCCGAACTGACTACATTTTCCGGAGCTAAGCTGGCTAAGTTAACGACAACTTCAGTTACGCTCATTGATTCCAAGTATCTAACAAATCTATCTACTGTGTTATAACTCAATTTGCAGCAAGAACTATCTCAGTTCAAACCGCAGATATCTCGATCGTACAATCAGAAAAAAAAAAATATTATTACATGTATTGCATAATGTTGCATAAAGCAATCTTGGCAGCTTGTTCATGCAATTGTATGAGCGTTGTTATTATTCTTCTGCTCCTTTATTGAATCTTATGAATTATTGCTGCATCGTACATTCAGATTAACCAACTTGTTCATGAAAGATACACGTATCCGTTGATTTCACGATGAAAGATACAATTTTTGTTCAGAAATCTGAACGCAGAGTGCAGCCAGCTGGAGATTTTTTGGAGTGCAGTAGTTTTTAATGCCACCTCAAGTTGTAGTTTGCAGCATTGAAGTCATAAAATGTTACAAAAACAAAACTTTTCAATGAAAAGATACTTTTTTCGGCATCCGATAATTATTCATCCTAGAAGCTCTAGCTATTGAATACCCGTTTCTTTTCTAGTTCGTTGTTAATTAAATTTTAAAAAGTTCAAGACCCTCCTTGCTATGAGGACAACAATGGTGACGAAAGACTCTTAGGAAGCCCCTTTCCTTAATACATTGGTAATCTGACAAAAAACAAGCAACGCAAAAAATCGTATCCGACGACAACATAAACAAAAGCCTAGGGAAAAACTTAACAAAGCAAAGTGAAATCTTTTCCATTTCCATTCAAGGGTATAATAAAAGGCTTTATGCTTAATCCATTGGAAAACAGAGAAAGTACTTTCTTTCAGATGACCTCCTCCAGCATATTGTGTTGTTCCCTGGGCTTCTGGGTAGCGAGGCGCGTGGGGCAGCACGCGGCCGATGCAGAATCGGTTTGAGTAAATTTTTTTTTTCATCTCCTCCACCATTCTTGTTTTTGTTGCTCCGCACAGCGTTCGGTGTTAGGTGATGGAGAAGTACATTTTTTTTTTTTGGATGTTCTCTTGCTGCTTTATTTTTTTAAGAGTTTTTTTCTTCGACTTTATTAATTACTTTCTTTGAAAAGGTGTAATGTCCCCCCGGTACCTTTGGTGTTGTTTTATTCACCAGAAAACCCTATAAATCTAGATATTTGAAGATAAGGCAATCTCGAGCCGATTAATTTGAATTTAATTTTGTGGAAGAAAGACGAACAGCAATAAATGTTAAAAAAATATAAAAAAAACACACAAAAAAGGACAAAAACAATTAGAATGCAAATTAGTTGAGAAGATTTGAACTCAATGACATTGAAGATGCCTCTTTCTTTGATTAAAATGCTGGAAGAAGTTTGAGAATTCTTAGGCCTTCGGTCTCTGAAGATGCCAAGGATATTGTTTTTTTTGGGAAATGATAGACTAATGAAAAAAATCGGATCGGTCAAGGGCAGAACGTATCTCGGTATATTGTTTGTGTTTTTTCAATAGGTTTTTTGGTTTCTTTTGAATTAAATCATGAGAGAGGTTTTTTCGTGGATAGCTTTTAATCTAATTAGAAATTTAGAAGTAAATTGCCTATATTTTATTTAACGAATTCAAGGCTGATACATTAACATCAATATCGAGAGCTTAAATAAGCCATATTTAATTTTCTTTGTTTTGACTTGCGATTATAGGTACAATAATGCAAGTTATGTATTCGTGCAGATTAAAATTTTTTAAATAACAATCAAACATGACATTACGATGATAGAGAAGCAAATTTGAGTTACTGGCAAAATTCTGTCCGTCTGTCTGTCTGTCTGTACGAATGTATTTTGGACTGCAGCCTAAACGATTGGGCCAATCGTCGTTTCAAATTTTGAACTTAAGGTTATTTTGATATTCTACAGGGGAGTTTTTTCAATTTTTTTTATCTCAAAAATTAACGGTACCTGTCATATAACCGTTATGTAAAAGCTTATTTTTCTCGAAAACGGCTCCAAGAATTTTTATAAAAAACAAATCAGTTTACTACTGCAGGTTTGCATCATATTTTGGTGAAAAAAAAAATAATATGGCGGGCTAAGAACGGTACCTCCCATAGGACCGTTATTTTTTCTTCGACTTTCTCGAAAGCTGGTGATCCGAAAACAGTTAAAATTGATATTCAAAAAGATGTACGTAGCCTAAGCAATTTTGCATACATTTTTTTTTTCGAAAACTTTTTTTTTTTGTATTTTTAATAATTTTTAATATTTTTTTTTTTTTTGAAAAATCAATATTTTGAAAACGAGTTAATGAATTATTTTTTAAATGTTGTTTTTAAATGAACGTTATTTTTGTGCTTAAGTTTGTATTCTTGAATAATTTTAATTTTTTTAAAGAAAGTTGTTAAAAAAACCGTTTTATTTAAAAACGGCTCCTACAATTTTGAAAAAAAAAATCACACTTTTTACATTTCTTAAAGAAATAAAATGGCGTTTAAATTATTTTACCCAATACAATTTAACGAATAAATGCTTTGATGTTCACTTTAATTTTCTTAAATTTTATTCTACAATGTGACCGCACATATGAGCAAGTACGTGCGATCGAGTCGTGCAATTTATTTTTATCTGCAAAAAGCATTTGAATTTTCTCAAACTCGACGATTGACAGTGAAAAGTTTATTTTATTTATTTCAAGATCAGTTTGAAAGTTTTTTTTTAAACAATGATAATAAGTTATGAAGCAATTTTGGGTTATTTTTGAATAACTGTTATTAAAGTTACTGTTACTTTAGGGTACAAATTACTATTAACAGTAGTTATTCAGTTAAAATAAAATATTTTTTCAAGCAAGGAGATGCTTCTAATGTTATTTCTTTTCTCAGAAACGTGAACTTAATTTCTCAGATTTGGTTTGTCAAAGAGAACTCTGGAAAGAGATACAACGTTTTTTGGAGTTTGCTGAGAAATTGTGTATACATTTTGCAGTTCCATCAAAAATGACTGAGGAAATTTCTTAAGCGCTCCGAAATCGCAAGAATCGTGAACTAGAAATCGTTATTGAAATAACTTTCAAGTAGTAATAGTGATCCGATAACTAGTACCTTCGATAGTGAATATCACGTTATAATCGTTATCGACCAATGGCTAGTAATAATAGGTTAAAGTAACCAATACATAGTCCATCAATATCAATAATCATGAATGAATCACTAAAGGAATTCGTTTATCATATTAACGCTGACTGATTCTGAAACAGCTCGGAAGGACCTGCAGATAAAACTATATCAAGTGGATCATGTTTGTTATGTATATTTTTACGCTAGGTCGAACGACCTCGTTCTTAGGAGTTGGCGTATAGGGTTTGTCTGTTTAAGTGCCTGCAGAATGCTTCTAGTAAAATGGCCTTGCAAAGGTGTTTTAAACTTATCATCAAATTTTTGTAATTCGTCTTCGACGGTTTCCATACACAAGCCTCTGTTAAAATCGCTGTTTCGTTGTTACCATGGAATATTATCGATTGCTGATAAGCGAATGAGCCTGGGTTCAAATCCAGCTCATAGACACATTTTTTTTTTTGGGATACTGCCTCTTGCGAGGAACTGAAAAAAACCTCCAAGAGTAAAATTTGTCTCGAAAAAGTGCATCTCATGTAGCCGTTCGGACTCGGCGGTAAACTATAGGTCCCTTCCATTCGTGCATATTAACAATACACACACAGGAATGCTTGAGAGTATAAGTCACTATTTTTTATTATCGATTGCTCCAGTGGCAGAGTTTGCTTTTAGCTCGGTTTGGTACAACGTCCATACAGATTAAATACTTTCTTGTATAGATTCTTACGTTGGAGTATTTTACAATAAGCCAATCCAATTCTCGTCTTTTAATATCGAGTTATTTCTAAAGTCTTGTTAATTTCAAATTTGTGCGTTCCATTTTATGCTAAAATCAAGAATCATGCCTTGGTACTCGGTTTGGTTAGCATACGGTGTTGCTACCGCGTTAGTAAAAATGACTTTAAGATTCTTGCAATGAAATTATCATGTGCGCCATTTCTTTGTTCTTTGATTGTTGTTTTATTAAGAGTTTTTCTTAGCTTTTTTTTTGTTCTTGCGGTTAAGCCCAATGGTGCAAGTATGGCCGTATCATTAACAATCATGATGTTATCATGATGTCTCCTTCTTGATGTATATCTCGATTGTAAATTACGAAAAACACTGAGCCAAGTACACTTCCTTGTGGGACACCAGCATTTGTTTCTTTAAATTCTGGATATTCCGTTCCTTACTCGGAAAAAACCTATTTTCCATGTAAAATTTCAGAATATTATATTCTTGTTTCGGAATAAAACTGTCTTAACTTAATTATTAAACCGTCGTGCAGAACCGTATATGAAAAATTTGGAAACATCAAAAAACGCGATTGAAAAGTGGTATCATTTTATTGAACAGATTTTGAAGAGCCCGTCACCAATCTTAAATAAATGAATTATCCACGTACGACAGGGAACTTTAAGATCAAGACTTTATTAAAATCCATCTAGTCGTCCATGAGCTTATAAAGTATAAACGTAAATTTGTTTCTTATTCCGCTTTCGAATTTAAGCCGAAATTCTTATAGAGAAGTTTCTGCGAATTATTAATAAGTTTAGGTACAAATATTTTTCAAATTAATGATCTTTGGATTTTTAAAGAAATATTTCGGCGGGTCCGCTGACTTCCAAAGCTGCTAACGTTTAAAAATATGTTTTAGGATATTGCAATATTGGCTCTCAATGGTATTAAAAATATATACATAATTTTTTTTCAAAAGCTAAAAATAAAAAAAAAAAATTATTTTTCCCGATGTTCGAATTACACACTTTTTACTTGCGATTTATAGGGACTTAAAGGCAAGTTACATTCGTAAAAAAAAAATTATAACAATCAAATATGACATTGCGATGACAGAGAAGTCAAAAAAGTGGGTCCGCAAATTCCGTCCGTCTGTCTGTCTGTCTGTCTGTCTGTCTGTCTGTCTGTCTGTCTGTCCGTATCAATTCCTACAGCCTAAACGGTCGGGCTGATTTGATTCAAACTTGGTATATAGTATTTTTAGAGTACTCTACCCGACTGTTTTTCGAATTGGCATTCTAGCTCCAAAACTAACGGTACCTACCATATAACTTTTAATGAAAAACATATTTTTCTCGAAAATGGCTCCTACGATTTTGATAAAACTTTCTGAATGGTGTTTTCTATGCAAAATCAATTTTATAACGGTACCTCCCATATGACCGGTTTTTTTTAAATCAGACTTTCTCGTTAAATAATTGACGGATTTTGATGAAATTTTCAAAATATGTAGTGTTTTATGATTTAAATAATATTGCTTATTAAATTTTTCAATTTTTTTTTAAATTTTTAATAATTTAAAAAAAAACTTATTTTGTTTTTTGAATATTTTGAAAACGAATCTAAAGATTTTTTTTTTTAATTTTTTCTCCTACTATAAACTATAGATTATATAAAAAAAATTTAAATATGTTTTCGAAAAGTTTTTCAAAAAAAATTTGTCGGACGATTTTGAAATGAAAAATTCATAAAATAGAAAACAGCAAAAGAAATTTAATGGCTTATAACATTTTTTCCAAAAAAAAAAAAACGTTAGGTATGAACAGTGTTTTTTTGGTTTCATAAAAAGTTTATTTGTTCAAATTTTCGCTCGGTTGAGCCCTAGCCACTAGTCTAATGAAAGCAAACTTCGTTATTTGTATTATTATTTATTTATCGTTATTTGTTTTAAGGCATTTCATGATCATAACAGCATACAGAATAAATAATAAGCCTATGATAAACACATAAACACGCAAAAACAACAAATAAATAAATTCCATGAATACCCCCAACATAAGTTTATGGATCCACCAACACCTATTTAAATTAATTTTATTTAAAAAAGTAAATTATTGTTAAATGTTCCTTATAGCTTATATCTAGGTATACCTATACCTAGCCTTGTTTTTTAAATTTTATTCGACGATGTGACCGCACATATGAGCAAGTACGTGCGATCCAGTCGTGCAATTTATTTTAGTAATAGTTTTTGACTTATGCAATCTTGTCTTTATTTTTTGATTGTTACTTTTTTACGACACCTCCAGTAATGACCCAGGGATTTCAATGCAAAATTGGGTAGCGTAAAAGTTAGTTCCGTGCTTTCGCTAGGCTTTATTGCCTAAATATTTTTTCTGCTTTATTCCCCTTTAACGACAAATTAGTTGCCGCTGCAAGGAATATTCAACCACATTCCTTTTCCTGGACAGGATACCAGAAATTAAATTTATAAAAAAAAAAAAAATGAATACCCTTATAACAAATATTTACCCATTTTAATTGAAAAACACTTATTTAATTTTGTAATTTCTTTGGTAAATTCTGAGTAGATACTAAATAAATATTCCGATTTATTATATTTCATTAAATCTCTGCCATAAATTTCCATTTCATAGGGAGCTGTCGACATTTTTATTTTTTTTAATATCTTTTATAGTGTGTAACATCCCTGTCACGCGTTTATTTACGGATATTATTTTTATTTATAGAAAAAGTAGCACTCACTAGACAACTCTTTTTTATATATCATTTTTCAACATTATAAATCCGCTTTATAATGTAAACGCAAATAAAAAAAAAAAAAAACCGTCATCCACATCGACCGACGTTAACCAAAGCTATACGACTTTGTGTTACAGAGATTCATGTTGATGTTGATGTTATACATGAGTATATCGTTGTTGCCAAGTGATATGAAAAATGCATAAATTTATTAAATCTTTTCACATTTACCTTAGTTGGTGAGAGTGAATGTGATAAAATTTCCGCATGATTGTGCAAAATAAAATGAGAGAAACATAGATAGATAGATACGTTGAACTGCTGTGGGAAATGTTTTAAATAATAATTTATAATCAGATGAAAGGCTATAATGCGGATTACGTCGAATCCATTTTATGTGTCTAAAATGAAATTTTTAACCACACAGCATTCAGGCTGTGAGCATTTACATGATTTATTAAAAATCAGCCCAAAGGGAGTTTTTTATATTTTTTTTTTATTTATGTTTAAGGATTTATTCAGCCGTAAATACGAATTTATCCAAATTTGTGCCTAAAAGATACAATTTGAGAAAGTCTATTTTTTTTACATTTTTTAAATCATTTAACATATTCTGAGTTTTAAATCGAAGTCTTACTTGTTAATCTACATGAATGATGGAACTAAGAACTATAGTTAAGCAAATCAAGACGATGATTAACTGTACCATTTTCCATAAGTAGTAGATAGCCATTGTGGCTCCCCCTTTTTTACTTGCGATTATAAGGACTATAAGGCAAGTTTAGGATCCGGGAATATAAAAAAAATTGAGATAACAATCAAACATGACATTACGATCATAGAGAAGCCTAAAAAAGTCATTGACAAAAAATGTCCGTCTGTCTGTCTGTCTGTCTGTCCGGGTGTATATCGAGCTGCAGCCTAAACGGGTTAAGCTATTGCCTTCAAATTTTGTGTGAGTTTATCTTTTGGCATTCCTCAGAGGGGAAATTGAAATTATTTTAGGGCTAAAAATAACGGTACTTGCCATACGACCGTTTAGGAAAAGCTTATTTTTCTCAAAAACGGCTCTAACGATTTTGATGAATTTTTTTGAGAATTTTTTTGTTGGTATTGGCTATCATTTCATCAGAGCCACATAAACAGGAAAAGTCTATTAACGAGACCTTTCATAAAACGGTTTTTTATTTTTTTATTTTTGGCTTTCTCGGTAACGGCTCCTTGGATTACTGTCAAATTTTATATTTGCAAAGATTTAGATAGCCAAATCAATTCATCATATCAAAATTTTGAATAACTGTTTTTTTATTAATTAAAATTAATTTTTGATTTTTTTTTTTTTGAAAAATCAATATTTTTAAAACTAATAAAAAAAAAGTATTTTAAATTTTATATTCACATGTATATTAATAAACTGCATTCCAAAATAAAAAAAAAAAAAAATTCAAAAAACTAAAAATAAAAAACAGGATTTTATCAAAATCCGTCCGACAATTTTTGAAATATTGTTTTCATAAATTCTTTGTTATTTAAGACGTGTGGTGGCGTACTTCATTTTTACGAAAAACCGTTAAGTAATGTGGTTTTGATAGGTTTTATAAGGTCAAACTGTGTTACTTTCAACGTAAATGTTATTTGTTTTTGTACAAGATCTGGCCTTCCAATGTAATTAGGCACACAAGAGCAAGTACGTGCGACCCAGTCGTGCATATTTTTTTTCTGACGCCATATAAATGCTTCATCATTCTCATATAATCCTTTTCTTCTTGTGAATAACAAAAAAAAACTCGATTAATTTCGATAAGCCAGCCATTAATCGGGTCATTCATATTTCACCAAAAATGTCAGACGTATTTCAAGAACATACAAATTCACAACTTGTAATCAATTTCCCATGCCACAACAAGTGCCTCACCATATAGTAGTCTGCCATTCTGATCCGCTGGATGAAAACAGATTTCCCTCCTCCAGAAATCCATCTCATAAATTCAAACTGAATTAAGTATTCATGGAAGCCATGGATATTTCCTCGCAATGCTGCTTCATGCTTTGCATAGTAAAATGACGCTTCTGGGCCGCTTTATACTTTAATGCGGAAATGTAGGGCAAGATTTTTCAACAAAATGCAGCAGACGCTCAACATGTGTATGCGATGAAAATAAACCAACGAAAAATGGATTTATGTTTCATATATGAGCAGATCTCATAACTCAACATCATAAACAATGTGTAGAGTCGTTCAATAATAATAAAATGTACGCCCCTCCCCCTCCCCTGCCCAGGCCGCCTTTTCTTTTTGGAGGGCTAATCAAAATATTTCATTGCAGAGGTTATTTTTAAAATTTCCACATCGCAACGTAATATATGTGGCAACATGATGCACTATCATGCGACCAAATGGCGACTACACAAATTTCAGAAGTGGGATGAGATTCCTTTTTGCATTGAACGAACAAAATTGGGATTTTGCCCAGAAGTGTTCCAAATTTCATTTTAATTTGACCAAGCGGATTCGTGTTTTTTTTTTTCTTTTGGCTAAAAGCGATTAATGATGCTCCATAAAACTGATATGCGCTCCTTGCTGCTGGGTGGGGAGGGAAGTCACGATGCCGTGCAAACTGCTGGATGGCCTTAATGTTGGTTTAGCAAAATGAAAAACGAGATGTGTCGTCAGAATGAAACGTGATGATTGTTTTGTGAGTTTCGAAAGCGAAAACGATGGTTTTATGATGTGTAAAGTGGACGAGTTTTTGGCTTTGGAGCAAAAGTTTTTCCATTAAACACTCTTGTGTGGTGGGATTTATTTTTCTTGGATTTTGTGTAAAAGGATGGAAGGATGTTGGGGTTTTTCTTAACATTTTTTTGGAATAAGTCGTTGATCCATGTTTAGATTTATCTGATGTGGGGTTATTTGATCTTAGGATTTCTCGGGGCATGTACTCTTAATTCGGCAAATTATTAAACAAATTACATTTCGTCTCTGGATTTACAAGTTTCCTTACAAAACCGCATGACTATGTTTTTCAATGCGAAGATCTTAGAACAAACCAACATTGTTTACATAAAATGTGTCTTTATTTTACATCAATCCTTGTTTCAATGTACAGACAAAAGCCTCAAGAAAAAGACAAGACAAAGAATATGCAAATTATAATTTTCTTAGTGACATATGCGAAAAATGTTCAGCACCATTTTTTTACAGCGACTTCCAGGAAACACAGGCGATCCCATTTCAATCCATTGTTATTCACTTTAAACAACAAAGATACGAAATTTAAATATTAAACAAGAAAACAGTGAAAGAAAAGAAAAAAAACGGAAGCGCCATTGTTTTTTTTTTCTTTGCGTGTGTGTGTTCTTTTGTGTTATCGACGATGGAATCGATTACAACCATACGCGAGTTTCAAATCATCCCAAAACCGAAAACACTTTGTTCCAACAGGAGTGCTCTGTAACCCACTGACGAGGATGCGTCTTGACGATATTAAAACAAAAGCACCAAAGAAAAGTGGAAAAATTACCCAAAAGAAAACTGAATGAAATTTTCAATTACTTCGTTTTCCTCTTGATTTCAATTTTTTTTTTTTGTCTTGACTTTGTTTTTGTTCATACATTTAGTCGCAGTGGATGGATTTTGGAGAAGCAATTGAATGTCAAGCTTCTTTGGAAATCAGCGTGTCCAAGGCAATGGCTTTTGTCAAGTGCGGGAAGCTCAACTGCTCTAACCCCAGAACGGATATGAACAAAATAAAAAAAGAGAATAAAAAAGGAAACGAGTTTTCTTTCATTTTTGTCCTTCGTTTTTGCTATTCATCCATCAATTTATTGAGAATTACCTATGATACTGACTCTGGCTGGGAAAACACAGTGCTACCTACAGCGACATCGTGTTGGAGGAAGTCATCAGCATGCCACCCACAGATTCCAGGCTTTTTTCTTCCCGTTGGCGTTGGCAAGGAGTTAGACGAAAAAGCTAAGTTTTTTCATCTTCTTCGTGTTACTCCGTCGTTCTTTTTAACTGAAAAAAAAATAATAATAATATATATGTACATACAAAGTATATTATATATTTTCACAGAAAAATAAAACAAAAAATATGTGTTTGTTAGTAAGATTTTGCTCTGTGTTTTTGTACACCTTTCGGGACTGACGAACTTAGGTTGCAAAGTAAGTGTCTTGCTTTAATGGCTGTGAGGATATTTTTTTTTTTCATTTTAGGTGTGCCAGACGGTTCATATAATTGAATGTTATTTTGAAAGGTACCTAACCAAATTCATTTTTTTTGTAGGAATGTTGGATCATTTTCTTTTATTGCTTTTCGTCATTCTATTTAAAGTTGAAAAAGAAGCTCTTAATTAAGTCTGGAAATGTCTGAAATAGTCTGGAGATGTCTAAATAGATTTTATTTGTTTTTATGTTGCTGTCGGGCTTACTTCTAAATTTTTATACATCAAATTTAAGTGCAGTTTTTGGGAAAAAAAAACCAACAATCATTAAGGATGGAAAGCATTGACGCTGTGTTCTATCTATCTCTCTGTAATCGACTACTGATATCGATCTATTAACTGGGTTGGGATCATAGAAGTAATCTTCAAAAACTATAAATAAAGGGTTTTTCAATAAGACCGCTTCAAGAGATTTAAAAAAAAAAAAAACAAAAACGGTTTTGGATATCAATGAAATTCTTTATTCCTTTGAAAGTACGTTTGATGCCATTAGGTATGAAACTCGATTTCTTTTGCATGGCCACCACGGGCACGCTTGCAGAAGTCCAGACGCTGAACCCAATTTTCGACGGTTTTCAAGCATAAATCGGCCGATACTGCTGCAATTTCACGTTCGATATTCGTACGAAGTTCATCAATCGTCGCTGGCTTATAGACCATAAACTTGACGTAGCCCCACAGAAAATAGTCTAACGGCGTCTAATCGCACGACCGAGGCGGCCAAGCGACTGGACCATTTCGTGAGATAACACGTTCTCCAAACTTGGTTTCCAATAAATTGATTGTGATATTCGTGTGGCGCCGTCTTGTTGAAACCACATGTCCTCCAAGTCCATATCATCCAATTGGGGCCAAAAATATTCGGTTATCATTGAACGGTAGCGATCCCCATTCACAATAACGTGCCGATCTTGATCATCACTGAAGAAGTACGGCCCAATAACGCCGCCGGCCCATAAACCACACCAAACCGTATTTTTTTCGGAATGCAATGCTGACTCATGGAGTACGTGTGGATTGTTGCCTGACCAATACCGCATATTTTGTTTATTGACGAAGCCATTCAGCCAGAAATGAGCCTCATCGCTGAAGATGATTTTTCGATGAAAATCCGAATCATTTTCAAGTTGTTGCTCAGCCCAATTCACGAACATACGACGCTTCTGGTGGTCAAGCGGCTTCAGTTCTTGCGTCAATTTAATCTTTTGAGGATGTAGGCCAAGATCTTTTCGCAAAATTCGCGCCACAACGACGTCACAGAGATGCCCAACGCTTGAGAACGACGTGTGAGAGACACATTTGGGCTTTCTGCAACTGAAGCCTCAGCGACAGCAATATTCTCGACACTACGGGCATTTCTTTGTCTCACTGGCACGGGAACATTTTGTACTGTGCCTGTGGATTCAAATTTTTCCACTAGATGCTCAATTGTTGATCTCCTAGGAAGATTATGACGACCATAAATTGGACGTAGCGCTCTTAACGTTGAGGCCACTGACTCCGAATTTCGGTAGTAAATTTTAATAATTTCGACTCGTTGTTTGCTCGTATAAATGGCAAACCTTACTGAAGAGAAATGTCAAAAGAGCAGCAAGAAATATGGCGTCGTTTGCTGTCCCTGTCGCTCTACTTTTGTAGCGTCCCTGTTGAAAAACCCGATATTTGTATAGGTTTTAGTTTTAGAAAAAAGTAATGTTTCAAATTATAATACTTCAAGAGTATTTGTTAGCCTAAATTCATTATAACATGATAAACTATTTTTTAAATTGGTTTTTAAGCTTGTATATATTATGTAAATAATGTTTTCACTTAAGTCTGATTTCTCCAAAAATCAAAACACACGTAATTATAATTATGTCAAACCAATGATTATAGATAAGTAGGAACCAAATCTTCAGGCACTCCTCATTGTTGCGGCCTTAATGTGTCACCTGTCAAAATCATTAATTAATCAAACTTCATCAGAATCTGTCAGTACAAGATGAAGCTTTACAACGATTACTTCCTACACTTTTCTCCCAGAAAACCCAATCTGTTTTCTCTCCACCAACTTTAATTCTATAAAAGAAATTTCTTCACCCAAATTACATAACCATACCGCCCGCCACCAACTCAATTCAAAGGCAGAGAAACTATTTTGTTTAACTGGGATAATATTCATGGCTATTTCAGCATAATAATCATTAAATAAAAATCTCTTAGAAAATCAAAAAGAAAAAAAACTTTAATAACACAAAATTGGACACACCAATCTTCCATCCAAACACAAAGATACTTTTACTTTTTGCATGACATCACAGAGTTGAATAAACAATCCGTAATCCGCTCGACTTTGCAAATTTAAAGTGAACGTGAAACGTTGATTTCGATATCGCATGCTTTATTAGTTAAATTAAAAAAAAAAAAAAAAAAAAAAATTGAGCTTCCTCATTAAAATATGAATGCAAATTTCGATTCGAATCGAATGACAGAGCAGAGCGAACGAAATCCATTTACGGGGAACAAAAATCGAATTAATTAGACGAAATCAGCATGAAAATGATACAACATGACAGAATGCAGAGACAACAACTTCACCGAAGCTAAGCTTTGTATCTTTTATTTTTTGTCGAAAAGATACGAATATGTCGGGTGAGTGTACTTTTGTCGCGAAACGACATTTTTAGACTTCTTTGGCCATGGAGTTGAGTTACAGAAATTGACTGACAAATTCGATGAGGCATTGTAATTATTTATGAATTGTTTTATTATTCGGGAGACAGTTATTGAGAAGGCTTTTGGTTTTTGGTAGATATTTTATTGACTATGAAATAGAAATTTTAATTCAGCTGTCAGCAGATGGATTCTATATCTATCTTCGAATTCTTTTGGAAATAAATAGAAAATTCTGCGAATATTTTTTAATTAAACATATTTTTTAAATCAAAGGTTAGGGACAAAAGATTTAAAATTAACTTTTTTTAAATTAGTTATGATGGATTAGCCAGAGAAAATTTTCCGTTTAAAAGATTTCCTCTTCATACTCGCATTGCTAGGATTGCCCATCAATTTACCCTCGAGCCCAATTTTGAACGTACTGTTATGAATGGATACTAATTCATTAGCCGCACTGAACGAATGTGTACCGCTTTATCCGGTAAAATTTGTTACTGGTGCATCGGTAGTTCCTTATTTTTATATTCTATCTAACTTTCCCCAACGTTCGTGATAAGGGTATTGAAAAACCTTTCAATGCGATTATAGAAAATAAATCTTTAGAGATGGGTGATGAATGTTAATTTTAAACCATAATGAGTGCAACGGAATTATTTTTTTGCTGCGCTTAATTTTGTACAAAATTGGAAGATTTAAGACAGTTTTTTAGCGAACTCGTCGTTTCGTTACGTTGGCCGGACTTTAAAACCTATGGAAAGAGCTACTCGCTTGTTGACCAAGAACACGTTTTTCGAAATACTTTTTGCCCTTAACAGATGTGCCGCATTTTCCAGTGAAGGAAAAATAAAATATACAAGTTCTTATGAGAGCACCCACATTCCATGCAGAGTGCTCTGGACGATGTCTCTATTCCTGCCACAACAACAAATGAAAAAAAATGTAAAACAAGGTATCTGGCAATACTGATTATATACAACATTTGTCAATCAGCGTTACCGCTGTGACACTTTTGCCACCACTTTTAAGAAAACAATTCATTATAGTTCTTATGTTTATGTTATGTTTTTCGTTAACTTGCATGAATACGATTCTAAAAAAAATCATTTTTTTTTTTCAAAAAAAATTAAGTGAACATCAAAGCATTTATTCGTTTTTTGTGACTTTTGATTATTCGAATAAAGTACGTTAAATTGTATTGGGTGAAATAATTTAAACGCCATTTTATTTCTTTAGAAAATGTAAAAAAGTGTGAATTTTTTTTTTGAAAATCGTATGCGCCTTTTTTAAATAAAACGATTTTTTTAACAACTTTTTTTAAAAAAAATTAAAATAATAATTTAAGAATACAAACATAAGCACAAAAAAACGTACATTTAAAAACAAAATTAAAAAAAAAATTCACTTACCCGTTTTCAAAATATTGATTTTTGAAAAAAAAAAACATTTTAAAAATTATCAAAAATACAAGAAAAAAATGTTCGAAAAAAAATTTATGCAAAATTACTTACCTACATATTCTCGAATACCAATTTTGATTGAAATCGGATCACCAGTTTTCGAGAAAGTCGGTTCTATGGGAGGTATCGTTTTTAGCCCACCATATTATTTTTTTTTTCTAACAATCAAACATCATAGAGAAGCCTAAGAAAGTACGTAACAAAAAATGTCTGTCTGTCTGTCAGTCTGTCTGTCTGTATGTATAACAAGCTGCAGCCTAAACGGCTTAAGCGATCACCTTCAAATTTAGTATGTGTGATTTTTTGGTATTCCTCAGAGGGAAAATTGAAATTTAATTTTTAGGTCTAAAAAACGGCTCCAACGATTTTGATGAACATTTTTGAGAATTAACGGGAAAAGTCTATGAACGGTACTTTTCATATAACGTTTTTTTTTCAATTTTTGGCTTTATCAGTAACGGTTTTTTTGGATTTCTGCAAAATTTTATATTTGAGAAGATCTAAGTAGGCAAATTAATTCTGCATTTCAAAATTTTGAATAACTGTTTTTTTCTAACTAAAATTATTTTTTTTTTGAAAATTCAATCTATTTAGGTAAAACTAATCAAAAAAAAAATATTTTAAATATTATAACAACATTAATAAACTTTAAAAAAAAAAACAGAATTAAAAAAAAATTTAAACCAAAAATAAAAAAAAACTGACGTTTTATCAAAATCCGTCCTATAATTTTCGAAATACTTTTTTCATAAATTCGTAAAGTCGTGCAATTTATTTTTCTTTATTGTCACTTTTATTGCAACTTTTCAAAAATGTCCAGTGGCAACGTTGCATTTTGGTATTAATACAATAAAACTGCGCCCAGTGATGTGTGCAGAACACCTGCACATCTGTTTTCGGCTTTTACTGTATATCAACGTGGAAGCAACTTGCTTGCGTTAGAAGAAGACCAGGAAGCCTGAAGCCTTAGGGTGCGCAATTGGATGGCGTCACATTGGCCAGCAATCGAGATGTAAGGAAGAACTTGTTGAAAGAGACCCGGACCGGATGATGATGATGAGTAGTTGTTAAAAATATAAACTCACCTTTTGGAGCGATATTGATAAGTTGACCAATAGAAATAGACAGAAAAATCACCTAAATCGGAAGTTATTCTATTGCAATGGCTTTGCTTGGAGCCCAATATGAATATCCTGGGTTTTGCCTCTCGGTGGAGCTGTGCTAAGGGGAAAGGGTTAAGTAAGATGTGTGCACTTAATATTTTTGAAGCATTTCATTGAGTTTGGCAAAAATCCCTTTAATCGAAAATGCCCCAAGGCTCCCTTTTGTATCCTACTATATTTTTCTTAAACATATAGATATATTAGTGATCTGTTGCCTGAAACAAAAAATCCAAAAAAATGTTTTTATCGGCGACAATACGTATAGCATTTCATTAGCTTCCAGGACAATCTTGTTCCTTGGGCGTCGAACTCCATCGATCTCACATGATAAACTTTAAAACTGATCACCTGCCAGTTCCGTGAATGTGTATTACAGACCACAATCGTGATTCGTTAAGGTTTCCTTAAAAGATGCAAATAATTTTTCATCCCGTCTGATCTAGCATTTTCATCTCTTGAGAACTTCCGTAATTTAGTGTGCTTTTCCATATTTTATTGCTATTTCCATAAATAATACTTAAGTGAAATAGCCAGTTGCATTCCTCCACTGAAACGATTTAACCAAGCTATATGAATTCCCTTATATTCACTCTTGGCTTGAACCCAACTTCGTATGTCGAATAATTTACCTCTGACAACTCAAAAACTGTGCGATATGTTAAGGTTTCCTACTAAAAAGCGACAAATATTTCACTCTGGTTGCAAGAACTATATCTTTCGCCGTACCGTATGAATGTGACATTTTATTTCTGGCGTTTTTTCTTTTTCTGTATATTCTAATTCATCATTGCGTTTTTCCGATCGTAATATATTCTTTAGTAATTCGAGGGCATTCGTAATGGGCTTAACACCTCTACTGTACCAAACATCTAGAATTTTGGTACAAATTTCCAACATCAAAACTTTTCTTTAAATAAACAATATTCACAAAATTTTGTATTGATACAGCACTGTTTTCAGGCACTTGACTTATTTTCCTAAGTTTTCTAAGCACATTAATCATTTGCGACTCAAATCTCAACATTTTCAAAAACATTATTTCAAATGCCTTACTTCCTTTCCTCTGGTCATAAACCAGCTCCTTCACTCACTAAATATCGCCTAAGTAGCCTTCATGAGAAAAACAAAAAAAAAAATAATAATAATTAGACACGATTGGTAGAAAAACAAAGAGAAATATTAAACTCATAGTTATAACAACCTCTGTCAGTCCATATAATTTTATACCGCACACGGGTTCAACAAACAATCCAGACAAATAGAAAAAAAAAGAAACTCACTCGTTCGATTGCAACGCCAGATCACAGATACAAATCTAATCATAATACAACGACCACGACCCACATTCCCACATCAACATCAACATCATCCCGGATGCCTAGCATTGAGTTGCGAAGCCGACGAACAGCCACAAGGAATCTCAATTGCGTTGGCCCATTTCACGGATTCCCGGATATTTTTGACGTGCGGCAAAGCGCTTCGAGATAAGATCTCACAAAAGAAGGACAGAAAAATACCACCAGCTTTGAAGACATCTGTAGAAAAATATTCCCTAGGAGGTAACAAAAAAAAAAAAAAAAAAAAAAAATTAATAATTACGCCGGCAGCAGGGAAAATTAAAAATCTTAATCAATAGTTAGTTCTGTGGAAATGTCTGCAGTATATCCAAACAACGACGAAAGCGAATCCGCCAGATACTTGCCTTGCAATGCAATAGTTAGATGTTAGAGAACCAAGACACTGAAACGGTTGGTGGCTTTTTGTAGGTCACCGGCTCTCTGCCACTTACTGGAGATAGTGAAGTCACCAAGCACTTTCAAAAAAGTTAGAAAAAAAAAAAATTAAATAAGCTAAATGAAGATATCGAGTCCACGTCTAAGTAAGATACTGACAATGAGAGTGGAGTGATGATCGTGAAAGAGTCGTTTGTTACCTGGTTAGTGGTTTCCATAGAGCTGAGCCAATTTAAAGCTGAATGACATGAGAAAATCTAGTTTGTAGGTTAAGCAACCAAACCAAGTCTTGCTGCTAATGAAATGTTGGAAGAGAGAATCTTTGTTTTGGTTTGGTTATTTTGCAAAAGCCATGTGGTCGGGATGTAGTTTGGGAATCGTGGAATGAGTGCATGTCAAAAAGAGTAACTTAAAGTTGATTCCTACAAAAATACTTTTTTTTTGTTTGAATAACATCAATGGGAATGTACATATGGAAGGACGTAAAACTAGGTATTAATTGATGAACATTAGTTTAAAATATGAAATAAAGAAGAAGCCATGCAAAGCATTCCACATTCGTGTAGTTCGGCAAATGAAAGATCATCTGTACCAAATAATACGTTTGAAATTGAACATTTTGTCTCTTAAGTTCAATTTCAAACGTATTGGACATTTCTTGGAAACAACTATTATTACCCTATTGATGGTTTCAGCGGAAGAATAATATTTTAACTGTGTCTGTAAAGCACTTTGCCTTTTAGAATGCAAATTGATGCTGCACTACACTAGTTAATGGAATTGGAAAAATAGTTACTTACTTACTTACTTAGGTGGCGCTACAGTTCGGGACGAACCTGGGCCTTTCCAGCCAGCTCGGTCTTTGGCTAGCTGCCTCCAGATTTGCACTCCAAGTTGGTTCAGGTCGTCCTCCACTTGAGCGCGCCACTTAAGGCGAGGTCTTCCTTGACTGCGTCTACCCTCTGGGGTGGAATCGAAGATCCTGCGAGCCGGAGCATTATTGTCCATTCGCTCTACATGACCTAGCCATCTTAAACGTGATATGCGTATTTTTTTGACCAGGTCAATGTCGCTGTACAGCTCGTATAGTTCTTGGTTGAACCTTCTCCTCCAAAGCCCGTTAACGCAGATAGGGCCAAAAATCCTCCGAAGAATCTTACGGTCGAAACGACTAAAGATATCTACATCCGCTTTAGATAGAGTCCATGTCTCGGCGCCATAGAGCAGGACTGGGATGATTAGGGTCTTATACAGAGTCTCCTTTGTCTTTCGAGAGAGGGCTTTGCTACTCAATTGCCTTCCTAGCCCATAGAAACAGCGATTGGCAAGAGTAATTCTTCGCTTTATTTCTGACGAGATGTTGTTGTCAGATGTTATAGCGGATCCGAGGTACACAAAGTCCCTAACTACCTGTCTATTATGATGTTTTGTCCAATCCGCCGGTGTTGTGTGTCCCTTTTTGTGGACAGCAGGTACTTCGTTTTGGCCTCATTGACTGCTAGTCCCATCTTAGCCGCTTCAGCTTCTATGCTAGCAAACGTTCCAGTGACAGCTCGCCGAGTTCTGCCAATGAAAAATAGTTAAACCATTTTTTTTATGGAAAAAGCGATAAAACAATGAAATGGTTGAATTTGTCATCTTTAGTTTTCGTACCGATAAGATGGGGACATGGAACATGACAAAAACTCAACCCACATCATTTGAAGGATTAAATTTGACTAGATTTTGTATTCCTTACTGGACAACGAATCTCTAAACAATTTTTGAAAGCTTAGTGTACTATAACGTTGGCCAGACAATCTAATGTTGTTTCAAACAAGTGGCGGTTGACAAATTAAAAAAAAAGTATCGGAGAGTAAAAAAGTCTTGTAAAATGTTAACATTTGTTTTGCAAGCATCGGACTTGAGAATTTTAATCTGAATCAGGCATAATAATGTTAAACTGCAGAAGCATGGACAAGACGATTTAGACTGTTTCGAGAGAAGGTACCACATGCATGAACGGCGGCGAGTGCGGAGAACGAGATACAACGAAAAACTATACAGCGATGCAGACCCAACGACAATGTCATATAGATTGGATGGACACCAATGCTCCGGCCTGGAAAAAAAATTACTTCAGGAAGCGCGCATTAGAGGAAGACCGAGAAAGTGGTGCATGAAAGTACAAGAGGACTTGCACTTATTTCACGTTAAAAACTACAGGCAGCTAGCGCGAGGAACCGAGCTGGCAGGAGAAGCTTGCTTCATCAACCCCAGTTTAACCCCGGATTGTAGCGCCACTGAAGGCAAGGCATTTTGGGGTTCTAGAAATCTACGTGCCGACGCAGGAATCGAACGAAGAATTCCAATCAAGGCTCGTTATTGTTAGTTGGATGAGTTTGTGGAAAAACTATCATCTTCTGTGATAAAAAAATGCCCCGTAATCTAAAGTTCTATATACACGGCAGTTATACATATGTCGAGGGTTTATACAGCAGAAGTAACAAAATATTGAAAATAATGGGAAACCACATTAATAATACCATTTTGGACAAAATACATACTAAGCTGGAACTGAAGCTTGGAAGTATGAAAAGAAAATGTCCTAAGAACACATTTCAAAAATGAAGAAAATCATATGCAAAAATTTCAGAATCAAATAAATGCAACGGCATCAAGATTTAGTTGAATTTTGAGTTCTTAGAGTTGTGGTCTATAGGACATCACAAGAACCGTCGATTGAAGAAGAAGATCACAAATTAGAATAGTTTGTTAAAAATTGCGAAATCTTAAATGTTTTTTTTTTTTTTAATAAAAAAGATGGAGATGGTTTGGAAACAAAAAAATAGGAACGACTAGTTCGCACATACTTGCTCTTATGTGCCTAATTACATTGGAAAGCAATATCTTTGACAGAAACAGTTTGAACTTATAAAAAGTATCAAAACCACATTACTTAACGGTTTTTAGTAAGAATGAAGTACGCCAGTAAACGTCCTAAATAACAAAGAATTTATTAAAAATAAATTTCGAAAAGGTTTTGAAAAAATCCTGTATTTTATTTTAGTTTTTTGAAAAAAAATTGTTTTTGATATTTTGGTATGCAGTTTCTTAGAATTTATTAATAAACATAAAATTAAAAATAATTTTTTTTGATTAATTTTAAAAATATTGATTTTTCAAAAAAAAAATTCAAAAATTTATTTTTATTAGAAAAAAAAGTTATTAAAAATGTTGATATGCAGAATTAATTAAGGTACCTAGGTCTTCTCAAATATAAAATTTGATAGAAATCCAAAAAGCCGGTACCGAGAAAGCCCAAAAATAAAAAAAACCGTTATATGAAAGGTACCGTTAATAGACTTTTCCCGTAAATTTGGTTCTAATCAGATGATAGATAGATAGATAAAATTAACAAAAATGTTCATCAAAATCGTTGGAGCCGTTTTGGCATATGGCAGGTACCGTTATTTTTAGGCCTAAAATTAAATTTCAATTTCCCCTCTGGGGAATGCCAAAATACACCAAGTTTGAAGATGATCGCTTAAGCCGTTTAGGCTGCAGCGCGTTATACATACTGACAGACAGTTAGACAGAAAGTGAAAAGGCTTTACGTGAGCACCTGCCTATTATGGCTTAATCTCACGGTGGGCCTACCCACTTATGGAGTTCCCTTGGGGCGGACAAGACCCCTAAAGTGGTTTATCAGACCACACTATCATCTAGAGTGGTCTGCTAAACCACTCTAGTAGCAAATGATGAATTTCTCATAGAAAATCCATCCTCCTTGCTGAGAAGCAGGGCCTATCATGCACCCCTAGTATCAAGGGTAAATAAGACAATGAACACACGCTTCTTTCGAAGCCGTGCCATCTTCCCAGAAACCAAAGATACCTTTTCGCTTCCGCATTTGGAGTAACCATCAGCCCCCGTGAAGCTCCCACTAGGGGGCCTACCTCAATTTTAACAGGCGACTGCTACCGAGACAAGCTCACGTAATCAGCCGGGGCACCTGTTAACCCACGGTACCTAATTTAGGACCCTAGGTGAGGCTCGCCCGTCTCTCATGAGACGCACTTGTGGTTCGACTCCATGAAGTCGCTAGCCCACCATCCAGTAAGACAAACAGCTCATAATCCAGTCAACTAAGGTGAAGACTAGGACACTCCCTGAATGCCCGCCTAGAAGCATGGGTTACAGCCTCTTATCCTTGCGGAAAAAGTGGTGATCGCTTAACTAGGCTAGGTATTGGAAGACTCTTACTTCCGCTAACCTGAGCGTGGGCCTATTCTCACACCCCCGCACCCACAGGGAGAAGACAGTTAGACAGACAGAAATCCGTCTGGTGGACGTCGAAGTTCTTTTTTATCCAATTTTACAACCTCGGAAGTGTTTTTCGCTAAAATTTTCCTAGCCATAAAAAGGATATGTTTCGCGGAAACGCTTGCTCCAATTATGACCGAACTTACACAGGTAGATCGCTGGTGTTTTAAGGAATAATTTAGACCCAGTTAATTATCCACCAGGTGGCGCAGAGGTCGTTTTTTCCGAAAATTATTTTTAGAGAAATTTTGATAAAACTTGCACAAGCAGATAGCTGACGTTGTAAGGAGTAACTAAGACCATTACTCCTATGTGGCGTTGAGGTCACCTATTTTTAGTAATTCAAATATAGCCTTAAGCAAAATTTTTACCGAATATTTGACAGTAGGCAGGAGATATTGGAGAACGAGGTTTTTCCTGTACCTATACAATTCGTATATATGTATGTGTGTATGTATCAACAATAATTTAAAATTTGTGTGTATTAACATATGTAAGTTGTTAGCTGGCAGCCTGGTGCCAATATTAGCGCTGTTGTTGGGATCCAAACAAATTATTTTAAATCCGAACAATCCCGTGTGGGTTTGCTATATTTATATATAAAAATCATGTCACGATGTTTATCGCCAGTAGACTGCAAAACTATTGAACCGATTTTCATGAAATGTTCTATTCTGTGTGTAATTTGTTCCAACTTGAGGCTGGGTTATTTTTATCTCGATTAATGGATTCAATATTGCTTTATTGCAAATTAAATGAGCCACAGCAACGCGTGGCCGGGTCTGCTAGTATACATATAAGAACAAAATCAGTTAATACAAAGGATTTTATATTCTTTCTCCCAAAGCTTATAAGCAGAATACTTCTTGTGAATTAAACATCTATTATCCAATAATCCATTCACTATCATGTAACTAACGGTTGATTTTTTAAGAGCTTGAGAACTTTTTAAAAAAAAAAATCTCATCGGTTCTTTATTTGAAACGTTAGATTGGTCCATGACATTTACTTTTTGAAGATAATTTCATTTAAATGTTGACCGCGGCTGCGTCTTAGGTGGTCCATTCGGAAAGCCCAATTTTGGGCAACTTTTTCGAGCATTTCGGCCGGAATAGCCCGAATTTCTTCGGAAATGTTGTCTTCCAAAGCTGGAATAGTTGCTGGCTTATTTCTGTAGACTTTAGACTTGACGTAGCCCCACAAAAAATAATCTAAAGGCGTCAAATCGCATGATCTTGGTGGCCAACTTACCGGTCCATTTCTTGAGATGAATTGTTCTCCGAAGTTTTCCCTCAAAATGGCCATAGAATCGCGAGCTGTGTGGCATGTAGCGCCATCTTGTTGAAACCACATGTCAACCAAGTTCAGTTCTTCCATTTTTGGCAACAAAAAGTTTGTTAGCATCGAACGATAGCGATCGCCATTCACCGTAACGTTGCGTCCAACAGCATCTTTGAAAAAATACGGTCCAATGATTCCACCAGCTTACAAACCACACCAAACAGTGCATTTTTCGGAATGCATGGGCAGTTCTTGAACGGCTTCTGGTTGCTCTTCACTCCAAATGCGGCAGTTTTGCTTATTTACGTAGCCATTCAACCAGAAATGAGCCTCATCGCTGAACAAAATTTGTCGAAAAAAAAGCGGATTTTCTGCCAACTTTTCTAGGGCCCATTCACTGAAAATTCGACGTTGTGGCAGATCGTTCGGCTTCAGTTCTTGCACGAGCTGTATTTTATACGGTTTTACACCAAGATCTTTGCGTAAAATCTTCCATGTGGTCGAATAACACAAACCCAATTGCTGCGAACGGCGACGAATCGACATTTCACGGTCTTCAGCAACACTCTCAGAAACAGACGCAATATTCTCTTCTGTACGCACTGTACGCATTCGTGTGGTTGGTTTAATGTCCAATAAAGTAAACTGAGTGCGAAACTTGGTCACAATCGCATTAATTGTTTGCTCACTTGGTCGATTATGTAGACCATAAATCGGACGTAAAGCGCGAAACACATTTCGAACCGAACACTGATTTTGGTAATAAAATTAAATGATTTGCAAGCGTTGCTCGTTAGTAAGTCTATTCATGATGAAATGTCAAAGCATACTGAGCATCTTTCTCTTTGACACCATGTCTGAAATCCCGCGTGATCTGTCAAATACTAATGCATGAAAATCCTAACCTCAAAAAAATCACCCGTTAATTAAACTCTCTTGATATTTCTTTAATACAGTTCACCCATAGATACACCCATTTTAAATGCCACTGCTGTTTTCTTGAGCCACTTCCTATTGCAGAGAAATAGATCTTCAGGCTCCACCTTAAACTGCACTTTGTGCACTCAATTCACCGACAACCAACGAGCCATAGCAGCACGACAATCCCCAAATGTCAAAACTACACCAAGACTCGTTTCTAAACAGTTTATGAGTTTTTTTTATTTTTTTTTTCAAAATTAGCAAACAAGAACGACTGAGATTGTTGCACGCCAACACCACGCTTAAATGACTTTGCTTATGGATGCCGGCAACTTGTTTGCCAGCCAAGTTGCAAGTTACATAAAACTGCCAGAGTTTAACCCACACTTAAAAACGTTTGTTGATAAAAAAAAAAAAAAAAAAAAAATACTAAAAAATAAATTCTGCATCAGTGGGTACGACTTTATGGAAATTTAATTTCGCTTTCGTTGATCTTTGCAATTTAGCAGCCGTGACACATTTGGAGGCTGCACCAGCTCGCCGAGCGTCCAGATCGGCTTACACATTGTCGACGTCGTCATCGACCAAACATAGAAAGTAAAAGTCGTAGTTTTGGGTATCTTGTATCTTTTTATTGGGTTTGCTAGCTGATCTTCGATTTCTTGGGGTTCTTCTGAAGTTCGTGTTTTTTTTAAGGATTTTTTCAAAATCTGCTCTCTGCTCAGGGGCTTGTACGCAATAACTCAAAATGCCAATCTGCTGTATAGATACAGATACGATAAAGACTTAAGCGTCGTCGAATTGACGCCGGCTGTATAGTCAAAAAACCAACCAGTTCCATGCCTCGAGGCATTCATTTTTGATTTGGGTTGAAAGTATTAATTTTGTTTTCGAAAGGAAGGCAATCATGTGTTAGAAGTAATTTTAGTTAATTAGGCCTTGAGGATGATCAATCGTTGGTTGGTGGATTTGGTGCATTTTCTCCTAAACTATTGCTGCATTTATAATTTGGCAGCACTTGGGGGATTTAAGTGCGCTAACGAAGCATTGTGCGGCGCATATGTGTGAGGAAACAATGTAAGTTAAGTGGCGGGTTTCATAATAAATATAAACGTGCGGCTAATGAATGTTGTTGTTTCAATTTTTACAAAATTAAAATAAACGTACTAAGCGGTCAGGTATATACGTAGATACTCTCTTTGTACAAAGATAAATTAATGTGCATTTTAATTTATTATGCAATCGAATGAGGTGGTGCAAGTGTAGTATATAGTTGGGTAGATTGAGAGCACTTTGAATATATTGATTGCGTGTTGCTTTTAGAAAATTTCCTAGTAATATTTTAAAAAAAGTTTAATTAAATGTTACTATGTAATACTTTTAAAAAGTTATTTTGTTACATAACTTCATTGCAAATGGATTTGATGGCATTTCGTTATGAGAATTAACGAGTTATTGCCAAACTTTATCTTTGATTTTAGGTCCATTCAATTGAATGTCTTACAACATCATGTTCTTTTGATTAGTTCAGTATTAAGTTGCAGATTTAAATTCCTTAATTGAGATACTTTTTCTTGATCCTATGATATCATGTTATCCAACATGTTTGTCGATGGATAAGTCTATGATAACGGCTGGTGATTTAATGTGTTTCGTTCCATTTAAAGCTTTGAAATGTTTCCACTTATAAATTAGAAAAAATTGTAACTTTTAATCATGGGTTAGTGAGCCAGTAACAGTGAGGACTCAAAAAATTGTCAGTTCTGTATAAATGAGCAAAACTTACAATTGAAGCCGCACCTAAAAGGTATTTTAACCGTTTTCGGAATATGTATGTATATCAAAGAACGGTTAACTCTGGAAGAAAATGTACGTCACTTTGAACAATATGGTAGGGTCTGGTTAGTAAGCCCATCAATAAATCTTCCCAAACTTCAGTAGTGTTTTCCAGCCAAAAGTGCATGGAGATGTCGAAGCTGAAAAGTGCCTTCCCTCGTGTCTTCCATCATCCTCAACGGCCGGGAACTAGTCCAGGCCTCATCCAAACAGTTCTTCCATAAATCCAAATTGCTGACCAACGCTACACTGTTTCGCAGCCTTAGGCTTCAAGCGTCCTGATCTACGCAATCCTTCCGACATAAGGAACCTCAAAAGTCTTTTCGAACTGGTTCCTCCCCATTCATAAGACTAAGTCGTAAGTAAGAACTTCCTTTGGAACGCTGTTCAGAGATCAGAGTATCTCCTAGTCTCGTACAGCAGCAGCTTGGTTCTAATGGTAAGATTTTTGATTTCAAGTTCTGCTGGATTTAAGCAGCCTCCTGCGTATATTTTCAACTTTTGAATCAAGGTTCATTGCAGCGTCACGAATTGCTTTCTCCAACGCCAAGTTGAAGAAGATGCAAGCCAGACCATTCCCATGTCGGAGTCAATTCAAGATGTTGATTGGTCTGGAGAGAATATTCGACTACTTTTACTTGCCATGAATTGTTGGTCATTGTCCATTGTAGGTGGCCTTCAAGTCTATAATGAAGGTTATGTTCCATCACCTGCCTTAAGGTAAAGATCTGATCAATTGTTGATTTATGATCTGATCAACAGACACACATCACAAATTCTTCAAAGCCTCAAATAACAATTAACAGTTGTCAGTTATCGAGAAGCCTTTTGGTCAAATATCTCAAAGAAAAACGCAAAATATATTCTAAAGCTATGCAGGCTTCAAACCTCTTTGTTGAAAGGACACAACTAAATGGCCATATCACATCAGACTTATTTATAGGGTGCGTCAAGTGACTTTGATGTGGAAGAGGGCTCATATCACTTCTTTGTGAATGTCTCAGTCTACCCCAGACCAGGAAAACAGCCCAGGGAGAATACTTTTTCGATTTTATCCAAAGAATTGTTAATGTTTTCTTAAATAATAATTAAATCTGTTTATTTGAGATACCCGTATGGCGTCTTGTAGTGTCTGCTCAACCAAAGTCTGCTAGACTTAGAAGACTGAAAATTGAATTGCATCTGCTGCGCTTTCCACGTATAGTTTTTTTTTTTTTTTTTTTATTATAGATACCATATCTAAATTCATCTATCTACAGCTTTCCCCTTACCCTGTCATCCAGTGACAACATGTGAGAAGTGATGCTGTTTACCCTACGAACCTAGTTACCCTCTTGTTTAAAGATGTTTCCAAGCAGATGCACATTCAGCATTGTGCATCACAGTTTCTTCTATCCTAGCCATATGAGACAGACATTTGTGCACTTAGAGCCGACATCCTTTACCGATAACAATAATTTTTCTCTTAAGAAACCTCAAACACCTGAACCAGATGTTTATTCCTTGTTTTGGCGCGTTGCTCTGTGTATATAAGATAGATGATGCCGCAAAGGTGTGGCACACGCCCTTGTTTCTATTTCTTATAATAGCTAAGCAGGTAGCTATGATGCTTAAAAACCCCGCATTTTTGTGAATGATGAGACAAGAACTCTTTCCAGGTGTTTCGAGACTGAGAAATTGTCTCCTTAAAAGAAATACTAAAAAAAAAACATTCAAATAAGAAAAAGGCCGCCTGGCGGAGCCGGGAAATGGCTGCTTTGCACCCGCTCTCTAATATTGCCCCTAATGCGAGATGTTGCGGATTCCAGCGGGCGGTCTTTCATTGTTTGTGAATTCATAAATCACATCTATACCATAACATCTCAACGATGTGGAACAGAGAATACGCTGCACACAGCATGAAAAATGACTCGACACAAAACCAGTCGTAAGGATGTGCTCTCTCTAGCTACACAAATATAGGTGGCAAGCATCATTCATGCTTCAAGGAAATAAACGGAATTGTTTAGGGAATTCCGCATGGATGAATGAATGGCTCCTGGCTAGGATGGCATGGCAGCCAAGTGAAAATGGTAATGGTGTTTCCTCTTTATTTTGGGTTCGGTTGCGTACGTAACGAGGATAATAAATTACCCTTATATTGTGTGCTATATGGAAATACGGAACCTTTGCTTGCACACGCAAACAATTTGGGATCGGGACAGGTAGACCAGAAATATTATTAAAATGTGGAGACTGAAACTGATTTGGTGTGACTTGGCAAAACAGAAGAAAACTTAAAGTCAGCGTTAGACAAGCAATATCCATTAACACCTATGTTACCAATAAATATTTGGCTTTCCACAAACCCTTCTTTATCGAACCCAACTTGGTGTGATCCAATATTAGTCATTCTGCTTTGTTTTTTTTAAATCTTTAATAAATTTAACTTTCAAAACTTCTTCCCTGATAAGCCAATCCATCTTAAGTTGATGTTAATGCTCCCAAGGAATATTTTCGGCTTTTTTTGCTTTGTTGTTGTTGCCCCACAATTACCAGCAAATAAAAGTTTCAAGTGCCTAATTCTCAAATGGAGCTTCAAATGAAAATAACAATAACTCGTGTGTGGTGCTCGGGTAATAATTCATTTTTTAATGTTACCAAATTAAATTGAATAGAAAATATACAACAATAAAAAAAAAATGGAAAAAATTAAACAGAAAAAGAAAAACGAAAAGAAATCCCATTGAAGCCGTATATTTCTTCAGCTGTAGCTTGCAACTCTTGGATCTGTGTGTAGCTGTGTGGGCTTCACTTAATGGAGCAATATTCTCGCCTATTGTTCGGGAACTCGTTTTTGAAGACAGGGAATGGAGAATCAATGGTGATAATAATTGAAAAGATTCAATGAAATTGTGCAAAATAACGACCAGGTTCTGGTTCAGGTCATTTGGCAGGCAGATGGAAGAAGATTGATATACTTTTTCTTTGGGGGATTAAATTTCAGATTTCAGACTTATGGATCAAAGACAAAAAAATCTTTAGCATTTTCGAACGAACTAGGAGATTTATACTGAGTAAGTAACCAACAACATAAATTCATCGAAATGAATCTGTACTGTCTAAAATACAAACTTTATAAAAACTAAGATGATTGGGAGGTGAGAAGAGCCTGGTTTCGAATCCAGCTCATAGCCATCTTCTTTTCCGGAGTACTGCCTCTTGCGAGGAACTGACAAAACCTCCAAGAGTAAAATTTGTCTCGAAAAAGTGCATCACATGTAGCCGTTCAGACTGGGCGGTAAACTGTAGGTCCCTTCCATTCTTGCAGATTAACAACACACACACACAGGAATGGTTGAGAGTATAAGTCACTAGGCCTTGGCTCCGTAAGGAGCTGTCGCGCCAATAAATTTATTTATTTAACCAACATTTACCTTGTTAGGTAAGAATGCTCTTATAGTTCCCGTTCGGAGGAGTTCGTCTAACTTAGAGTTTCTAACTGAACTACCTCTAAAGATGCGGGATATTGAACTGGGATATCACGTTTTCCTTGATCCAAGATACGACTTCTTTGATTGTTAGAATTTCTGGAAATAGAGATTAAGGTTTAGTCTTTAAGCGCCATTCACTCAATAATGATCTTCTTGGAATGGTGTATTCGTGTAATGAGATTTTGATGAAAAAATATTGGTCGAGTTCATTTAGTCGGAGTGACTAGGAATTGATCTGAATGAATACATGGTATGACCAATAATTTAAGAGGAGAGGAGGGGGGGATTACAATTTTGGAATTTTAGATATAGCGAAAAGTACAAGTTTAGATTTTGGAAGTTTACACCCAGTAAAATGTTTCCTGTTCATTTAAATTAATTTTTAAGGGCAGATTGTATGAGTTGTTATTAAGTATGAGGCTGCTTTTCTGATAAGCGATTATTTTATAACTAGCCTGGACTGAAGGAGTTTTGGTTTAAGTTCTGCATCACAAAATGCACGCATGCATCATCGACCAAAAAAAATCCTAGACACCTTGCAGAATCCTTGGCAACGTGGAATATATGATCTGATCCGAAGAACATGGATCGGAGTCTGGAAACGAATGCTTATAATAAGGCTGAGAATGCTGTCGATAAAACGAGTTGGCGCCAAAACTCTATCAAATGTATTAGAAATACAAAGTCCAATAGTCTCAATAAATCTATTTCGTTGTTTGTTTCACTTCTCGGTGAGGTATACCATCAGATCTTCTTCTTCTTCTTAAGTGGCGCTACAGTCCGGGGTGGAACTGGGCCCCAACCAACAAGCTTCTACAGCCAGCTCGGTCCGTAGCTAGCTGTCTCCAGTTTCGCACGTGGAGTCGGTTGAGGTCCTCTTCCACTTGTGTGCGCCCCCTGAGTCTCGGTCTTCCTCTACTGCGCCGTCCCTCTGGGGTGGATTCGAAGATTTTCCGGGCCGGAGCATTGATGTCCATCCGCTCTATATGACCCAGCCATCTGAGACGTTGAATTTTTACTCTTTTGGCTAGGTCTGTGTCGCTGTACAGCCGGTAAAGTTCTTCATTGTATCTTCTTCTCCACTCTCCGTTTATACATATGGGACCAAAAATCACCCGGAGAATCTTTCTCTTTAGAAACAGCCTAAAGTGTCCTCATCCGCTTTTGACAGCGTCCATGCGTCTGCACCATAGAGCAGGACTGGGATGATCTGGGTCTTATAAATGGACAGTTTAGTGGCCCGAGAGTGGGCTTTGCTACCATCAGATCAGCAGTAGATAAATTGGCTTTCAATTTCAATTATCGAAGCTTTCAATCCTCGAGATAATTCATAAGCTGAAAGTTTGCGTTTCCATAACCTTGGAAGGAAAGTACATAAGTGCAATTGGTCGATAGTTTAAGGGTAAGCAGGATTCACTATTTATACAAGAGGCTGGACAAATGCTGTTTTCCAGCCACTCAAAAAAGAGATCAGAAGAATAGGACATATGGAAAAGATTAACGCATTGGTTTCGCCAGTGTTGAAGGAAACCTCTTTAGAACTTAGTGAAGATAGTATCCCATAAAATCATGTACGCTCTCGTGTACATGAGGAGTCATTACACCTGCTTGCTGGTCTTTTTAACTGGCTAAAACCATGGCAATGTCATCAACTTATGAAATAATTTGGAATCTCTCTGTTTCTAGGCTTGATTTTATTTACTGCCATCTTCCGTATAGAAGAAGAGAAATTACACCACTTTTTTGCTGAAAATTCTCTCAAAGTTGATTTAGTGATTCAGCTTTTTGACAATAAACTTATCAACTCTCCCAGTCAGCTATCTTTATTCGGATTCCTCAGCGCTATCGTACTGATTGCGTGACTTCTGACGTTTTTAAAGGTGCATTCGATAACGATAAATATTGGTGATATTTTGCGACCGGTTTGCATGCAGTTTTTGAGATATCCTTTAAAATATTTCACCAAACCGCTTCAGACGAATTTCAAAAAACCTTATAAGCGTATGAGAATTAAAAAATAAATTATAAAAAACAGGAACATAATGTTTTTTTTTTTTTACTTCGTTCATGATTATAATTTAATAACTTGTAACTCAGGAAATTACAATCCTCGGCTATCTCCTATCTTTGTCGCTAATTGCGAGAAATAGAAAAAATCACAAGTGGCCAAATTACAACAAATACTGAATCTTGAACGTAGGAAGTTTTTGAGTTTCCATGCGAAATTAAGTCGAATGCATTAAAGCCCAAAACCAAATTTTAGACTTTATTGCACTATAAATAGTGTTGCCTTTGGACTTTATTTCATGACACCGTTTATAATCGTCATAGAAATGCCTTCTTCAAGAATAGAGTCCATCATTGTACCGTATTGATCCTGGACAGCGTATAGTTCCAATTGAAGCTCTCTGACACTTTATTTCTTGTCCTTAGAGATAATCAAAAGGAGCTGCAGGCATTTTTATTTTTAAAATTTATTCTTTACAATTAAAAAATAAAAAAATTCTAAAATAACTTTATTGGCGCGACAGCTCCTTAAGGAGCCAAAGCCTAGTGACTTATACTCTCAACCATTCCTGTGTGTGTGTTTGTTAATCTGCAAGAATGGAAGGGACCTACAGTTTACCGCCGAGTCCGATCGGCTAGATGAGATGCACTTTTTCGAAACAAGTTTTACTCTTGGAGGTTTTCTCAGTTCCTCGCAAGCAGTACCCCGGAAAAAAAGGTGGCTATGAGCTGGATTTGAACCCAGGCTCATTAATTAATTAAATAAATAAATACAAAATTTAAATTAATTTAATTACCTTTATTAAATGTCTCATATTAACCGTTTCTATATACAAAACAATCTATTAAAACATTTGTTGAAGTCTGTTTAAAAAAAAAAGAATTTATTTTAAAATTCAAAACATTCCTCAAAAAATTACAAAGAAACAAAACACATGTCTAAAACGCCTACTGCTTGAATCATTGGCATTGAACTTAAAATAATTCCCGGCCCCTCCTCACGTTTAACTTAAGTCATAACACTTACCTTATTTAAATATTGTTTTAAAATGTAATTTTATGTTTAAAACTAGTTCAAGGTTCGTTTATTTATTTTAGTGTTTGTTTCTATATTTGCACTGTTCTCATTAGCCCAAAAAAAAACATTGATTGCCTAGCTTGGTTTGGACTTTGCATGTGGCATTTCATTTTAAACAATACTTCGGCTAACAAAGGGTAATTAAAATAAAACAAACTACAGTCGAAAAATCCTTGAGATGCTTTTTTTGTATGTTGAATTGAATAAATACAACATGTTCTTTGTTTGAAGATACGAATCATTGCAAAATGCAAGTGTGTTTTATAAAAATGGCTCGGGCTATCTTCATTCGAGAAATGTATCTGCGTTTTCAATGCATTGCAACAACAAGCAAGGCGAAACTAATTCAATTTTTTTTTTTTTTTTTTTTAACTATCCCACGCAGTTTAAATGGAAGCAAATTGCTTGATATACTGAAGTATGTACTTGGCATTGCGAAAAAAAATTGTAAGCTATCATCTTTTGTTGCGTCTTAAGTGCGTACGCAAATTTTTCTCAATAAAAGACAGAAAAAGTCTTACGAGTTACTCTTATTTATGCATTTATTTATTTATTTATTTTCAAAGGAGTATAAGCATTACAATTATACAAAGTAAACGGATCGCGAAGCCGTTTTAATAAAAAAAGCGCGAACACCAACCCCTGAGGGGTTGGCCCAACGGTTCGAATTACTAAGGATACAACGAGTTTGGTTTATAAACGATTTATTCACAAGTACGAGTATATGGTTAGGAGGTTCCAACAGAACTAATTTACTTACACCTAATTCCTTTGAGTTACACCTAACGGCGTGCATTGCTAGTTGATGGTGATTCGCTTAGTCAGCGACCTCGATGGTGTTAGTGCGTTCACCTCGATGCGCTGTTATCTGATACCCACCAATCGTGGGAACTCATAATGCGCCGTTATGCACAGTTTGCACATTATGATGGCGCGTGTCGGTGCGAGGTCTTAATTTACAATAAGATTTGAATCTTTTAAAGTATCCAATCCAGTGAATTAAATTACAAACTATTATAGTTTAAAAAAAAAAAAAAAAATTAAATAAATAATTTAAATTTATAAAAATAGAAAAATAGAAAGAAAGTTAGGCGCAATATTTAAAATTTTCAAATTTCAAATTCAAATATGACTTTATTTCATAACTAACATGATACATTATCTCATTACTTAATGCAAGTTTCAAATATAACTCATCTACTAAAATTAGTGCTTTGTGTTACTTTAATAGTACTATAAATCTTATAAAAGGCATTATTATTGTGAATGGAAGAAAAAAAAATATACACATTTTAAAACAATTGTTCATTCAATTTATATTAATACTTTAGTATGATAAAATGAAGAAGAAGGAAAAATACAGGAATAAAAGAAAAGAAGGAAAGAAGAAAAACACAAAAAATATCCAATTATCATCAAGGTGCCTCCAGGTATTGTCTTAGCTTAACTTTAAACAAGGTTGTGCTACTTATTAGCCTTACAGCTTGGGGAGAAGGGAGTTCCATAGACGTATCGCGTAGATAAAGAATTGTCGCTCAGAAATCAAAAAAAACTATATCTCGCAACGGAATGAGATGAAGAGTTCTAATTGATTGGGTGAAACAGATCCTGTTATATAAGTACATAGGTTGACGCATTAGGATAATGTTGTGAAGCAAGGACAATGTTTTCATTTTAAAAAGATCTTCCAGTGAAATACCAAAGCTGAAATATGATCATGTCTTTTCAAACCAAAAATATATCGCTCTATACTGTTGTATGCCACATTGAGTTTCCGCTTGTGATCAAAATCACAGTTGTTGTAAATTTCACATCCAAACAGCATTATCGGTATAATCAACGTTTTGGCTAGGATTAAAGGTTTTTAAAGGTGTTACCGAGTGAAGACCTGCGTAAACGCTTCCCAATGTAAACATGATGTGATTATTTCAAGTGAGAGTTCTATCAAAAATTATGCCAAGGTTTTTTACGGAATCAACAAAATCAATACGACTGCCATTAAGATATAAGTTAGGAAAATATGAAGTATCAACCGCCTTCCTGGAAATTTTTTTTTTTTTTTTTTATAATTAACACGCGCACAAGGGACTATTTGTTTCCCTTTTAATGTAACACACTACGCGAGCATTAGGAAGATAGGGAGGGGAGAGATAGGAGGTGTCGATTAACATTGGTTTTGAATGTTTGCAGATCAAAATGGCAAGGGAAAATCTCGCCGGGTAAACCATTCCAAAGTCGTGTTGCACGGCTAAAAAAAGAATCTCTATATTTCACGGTACGTCCGAAATTGGGCTCCAGGGTGAACTGATGAGCATTCCTTGCGAGACGAGTATTATGGGAAAAACTTTTAAGGGGAGGACAACTGGCTACTTCGAGTGAACATTTTTTGTAAAAGAAACGATAAAATAAGGAAAGACTTATACTTATTGAGAAATTTTTCCACAAATGGAAGACAAAAATAAACGCTACAAAAACCCAAGCAATGTGGTTTTCACGTCGCAGAAAATCTTGTTACCTACCATATGCCAAATTTCGTCTATGCTGTGCAGAAATCGAATGGTCAGATAATTGCAAAAACCTCGGTGTTATTTTGGATAATAAGTTAACTTTTCAACCTCACATTTCAAATACAGTAAGAACTTTATATCCTTTTATTAATAGAAAGTCAAACCTTAGCATGCAAAATAAACTAATATTATTTAAAACCATTTTTCAAGCTATTCTCTCATATGGGGCACCAGTTTGGTTTATCAAAAAACTTCAAGTTTGCCAAAATAAAATACTTGAATTACCATGGTATTACTCAACAAATAGGCTCCATGATAAGGCGAATGCTAATACTATTATGTTCCTTATAAGTAAATTTCGAGAAAGATTTTATTTTAATTTCACTTATTCTGA
This sequence comes from Platycheirus rosarum, assembly GCA_963971375.1. Lineage (NCBI taxonomy): Eukaryota > Metazoa > Arthropoda > Insecta > Diptera > Syrphidae > Platycheirus > Platycheirus rosarum. The sequence goes on along the minus strand of OZ020510.1, from coordinate 1,530,415 downwards.
AAACGAACTTGTTCGTCTACTTTCAAATTAATATAATATTATTATACTATTGTAACTCACTGCTTAAATTGTAGATTATGGGAACTCAGCAATACTAGATTTAAGTATCATATAAGGGTTTTTTTTCCAGTAGCATTTTCCCTTAATATAGTAACTGATTTTATATAATCTGCCTTTCATTATATAAACCAAGAATTGAAGTTGTAAAGAAAAGAAAAAAAATATTTCTATATCACTTACCTACAATGAAATGTAAATCAATTACTTGTATATTACGCTACAAATAAAGAACACTTATTTATATTTAAGCAATATTAACCCCTATAGTTCAAAGAAGAGGCCTTATCATAGAATGGAATTTTAAAATTCGCATTTGTATCTGGTCTTAAAAGAGCGACGGACCCCTCATGAAGAAGATTGAATGGTGATAGATAATATTTATCAACTAGACTAGAGTCCATCAAAGAACTTATAAGTGGGTTTGTATGGTAATTTATTCGTTCCATCTTTTTTATAAGAAGATCTATTTGATACTTCATTATGGGTGTAACCTGAGTGGCATCATAAATAGTTTTGTTTGAAAACCATTTTTTATTTGGTTTTCTAAAAATTCCACAGCAGCATCTCAGAATTTGTCGTTCGAAATTCTGCATTTCTTTTGCCACAGTCGGTGAAATAGATAACCAAGTGCAAAAACCATAAGCTTAAAATGGTCTAATGAGTGTCTTGTACATAAGAATTTTTGTCTTTTTTAACATGAACTTTTAATTAAATAATGATTTTATTGACGTTGTTACCATTTTAGCTTTTTTAAGAACCGTTCTGCCATGTTTGTTAAAAAGAAATCGATTCTGGAAATTTATTCCAAGGTACTTTGTATCAGAACGTAACGGAATTGCAAAATTATTTATTTTCAATTTTAAGCATTTGCTCTCTTTAACTGGCAGGTAGTGTCCCTTACCGCTGGCATTTCTGAAACATGTCAATCCACATTTTCTAGTGTTTATTTTAAATCTCGAAGCCTTTGCTTAATTTTGTTAAGGGCTAAAGTTAGTCAGACACCACTCGCCAATATGATAGTGTCATCCGCGTAGTTAGGTGAACCCGGTTCATCCGATATAGGTTCTGAAAGAGGAAAATCATGCAAGAAGATATTGAATAAAAGTGGTCCTAGAATAGAGCCTTGAGGAACGCCTGTATTCACAGGAACAAAAATCCGTGTGCTCAGGCCCAATAAATATTGAGGTTGTTCTGTTTGTCAAGAAACTAAAAATTATTTTTATGAGCTAATATAGAAGGTGCAGACGTAAAAGTTTGAAGACAAGACCATAGTGCTTTTTCAAGGTCAATGTCTAGGCTCACTGTGCATGATTTATTCCTTAGGTTTTGAATAACTTTATTTTGGAATAAGAGCAAAGCATGTTCTGTCGAGTTTCCTTTTTTAAACCCAAACTGGTTTCTTGGAATGATATTTTCATCTTCACAAAAACCATTTAAAGGAATGGCTATCACCCGTTCAAACAGTTTACCGATATTAGACAGAAGCGAGATAGGTCGAAAGTTATCAACTTCTCGTGCAGCCTTTTGCTTTGCTATCTCTATGATCTTAGCTGGCTTCCATATAATTGGAAAGTCGCCATTGCTTATACAATGATTGATATTTCAAAGACAAAACTGTATCTAAAGACAGTGGACAATTTTTTAGAATAAAATTTGAAATTTGATTGACACCTGTGGATTTCTTATTATTGAGTGAGGTCCTGCAAGTATTTACAGTGTTCGGACTAGTAAACGGAGATATTCTTGGATTACAAGCACTATTAACCGAAGAAAAGGTTGTCAGCGTTTCAGAATAGTTATTTTCTTTAAAAATAATTACTGTCGATATAACTTCCTGCTCAAAGATATGATCATCTGACGCTCTTTCCGAATAACATGCCGAGTATAAATCCTTAAAAGCACTTAACTTTGAATGTCCTTGGAAATATCCGTTCCAAAAAATGTTCGACCTGCGACTCTGTCGATTTCCCTAAAAGCATTTAGAGAGGGTTTAATTTTCCGAAGTCTAGTCCTAAAGCAGTTATTAATATCTGCTTACTTAATTCATTAACAAGAAAACATAATACATACAAATATAAAACATAAGATACAAAATTCATACGTCAGTACCAGCTACGTCATCGTTTAAGACACCTCCTTAGCATCAATAGTGTCTAGCATAGTTGTACTTTGCACATCATTACCACCCCCACCTAACCCTTCAGCACCAGCAGCAGCATCAATACGTGAAGTCGCAAAAACCAGTTCTCTATCACCATTCATTTCACTCAATTCGTCATCCTCATAATCGACGACATCATTTCTGGTCATATAATTTGTTCTTTTATTTTATTTCGTTGACGTTAGTAACTGTGATTATGTCCTTACAAATTTTTTTTTAATAAATATGAATTCATGAATTCAATTCAAGAGTTCTAGATTTTTCTTAAATACAAACATAAATGACAAAAGGAAAGCTAAATTAATTTCTATTGCATACAAATAAACAGAATAGGACCTTAATGGCTGCCTTGGGCTATTCCATAAAATTCTTTATTATGTTCTAACTGCAACTTAAAGAAACCACCTTAATCAAAGACACACTAAATAATAGTCAATAAAAAGAAAACCTATTGGGAACCTCTATTAAAACTCCTATTTTCTTGGAGATTATAGCACCAAAAACAGAATTTCCCTTTTAACGACATCTTTTTTTATTCGGCTCCCTGATGTGGTCTGTCATTTATTTTGTCATAAACATCACTAAATAGTTTCTCCAGCCAATAACATATTTTCTCCATTAAAGTAATGGCCCCTTAAGTGTCATTAAATATTGTAAATGGAACATGCTGCCTTTCAACACAGTAGTGTCTCAAGTGACAGCTTGACGCTGACGTGTGTTGTAATTGCTTTTTCGGTTCTTATAGGCTGGCGTATCATAAAATTATGGCAGAAATGACAGTCAGTATAAATTTGGTTATGTCATTTGATAGCAAAACATTGTGTTGATTGTGGTTTCGCTTTCTCAAAAAAAAAAAAATACTTCTTCATGAACCGAGATTTTCTTACGCACATTATATTCAGCTTGGTGCAATAAAAAATAAAATAGACCTACTTTGATAATTTTCATTCTTGTGCAGAAAAAATATCTATAAGATAAACTTAGGGTGATAGATACGTTTTTATCTAGAACGAACATCGTCAGCTTTGACATTAACATTATTGTTTACAGTGAGCCATATAAAGGGGTTTTCAATAAGAGCGCTACAAAAGTTTTTTTTTTAAATAAAACAAAAACGGTTTTGGAAATCAATTAAATTCTTTATTCCTGGAAAGAACGTTCGATGCCATTATGTATGGAACTCGATTTGCATGGCCACCACGGGCACGCTTGCAGAAGTCCAGACGTTGAACCCAGTTTTCGACGGCTTTCAAGCATAAATCGACCGATACTGCTGCAATTCCACGTTCGATATTCGTACGAAGTTCATCAATCGTCGCTGGCTTGTTGGCATAGACCATAGACTTGACGTAGCCCCACAGAAAATAGTCTAACGGCGTCAAATCGCACGACCGAGGCGGCCAAGCGACTGGACCATTTCGTGAGATAACACGTTCTCCAAACTTGGTTTCCAATAAATTGATTGTGATATTCGTGTGGCGCCGTCTTGTTGAAACCACATGTCCTCCAAGTCCATATCATCCAATTGAAGCCAAAAATATTCGGTTATCGTTGAACGGTAGCGATCCCCATTTACAGTAACGTGCCGATCTTGATCATCACGGAAGAAGTACGGCCCAATGACGTCGCCGGCCCATAAACCACACCAAACCGTAATTTTTTCGGGATGCAATGAAGACTCATGGAGTACGTGTGGATTGTTGCCTGACCAATACCGCATATTTTGTTTATTGACGAAGCCATTCAGCCAGAAATGAGCCTCATCGCTGAAGATGATTTTTCGATGAAAATCCGAATCATTTTCAAGTTGTTGCTCAGCCCAATTCACGAACATACGACGCTTCTGGTGGTCAAGCGGCTTCAGTTCTTTTAATCTTTAAGGATGTAGGCCAAAATCTTTTCGCAAAATTCGCCACAACGACGTCACAGAGATGCCCAACGCTTGAGAACGACGTGTGAGAGACACATTTGGGCTTTCTGCAACTGAAGCCTCAGCGGCAGCAATATTCTCGACACTACGGGCACTTCTTTTCTTTGGACGTAGCGCTCTTAACGTTGAGGCCACTGACTCCGAATTTCGGTAGTAAATTTTGATAATTTTGACTCGTTGTTGGCTCGTATATCTTTCCATCATTAAATGGCAAACCTTATTGAAGAGAAATGTCAAAAGAGCGGCAAGAAATATGGCGTCGTTTGCTGTCCCTGTCGCTCTACTTTTGTAGCGTCCCTGTTGAAAAACCCGATATTTGAGACAATTACTTTGATTAGTGATTTTGTTCAAAATTTTGTTTTAATAACTTTCCGAGGTTAAATAAAGTTTTATTTATATAGCAAAAACCAACAAAAATAAAACCATTTCCATAGAATAGCTTTCTCTCGGTTAACAAAGTGTTATTTTTTCTTTTTTTCTAAACACAATACCTACACTTCAACGTGGTTTTATCTGCCATTAAGCTGCGACAGCGTGATAAATGACTATCAATGTTTTTGAAAATTAGTATGCAAAAAACGTAAATTGTGGTGCCCCACGACGTGCATAACACAGTTAAGGTGATCGAAGCTCGAAAGTAGTTCAAAGCCATATCGACAAAAAATACACAAAAGTGTATCGGTTTTCGGAATAATTATTGGCTATGACTTAATATGGATTTGTATCTATAACTCTTAATAATTAATTTTTTTTTTTCAGATCACCTTCGGAACGATCGGGGAAAGGATGCTGTGGTCAGTGGTTTGCCGGACCGCCATTACGTGCATTAATTGCTGTGGTTGCATTGGGTGGCTTAGCGTGCGCTCTAGGTGGTGCTGCATTGGGAGCGACAGGACTGGCTGGGCCGCCATCGTCACATTTGACGGCAGCGTTGTTAATGATCGGTGAGTTGTATTTTTAAGTTTTTTATAAGAATTTTTCATGAAATAATTTTTGTATCTACAATAAATTGCTTAAATTCAATTTTAAAGTAACAAATTTGATAGAGGGGTTTCACAGAGTTTATTAAATATCTATCAAATAAGATGGCAACGGATTTGTTGATGGCCGTAATTAGTCGGAAAGGTTGTTTCTTATTGGAATTGATCTGTTGGTAACTCTGTCGCTTAACTGAAACAGAAGAATTTAAGATATTACATTCTTTTTTGTTGACTGAGTCGTACCTCCGGTATTGTAGTGAGAATTCTGCACTATTTTTTTCAAAGAATGATTTTGAAGAAGTCCCATGACAGCGCATCCCCTTGTCTAAATCTTTTTTGGCTTCAAAGGTGTCGGTGCAGTCTTTAACGACCTTGATGTACGAACATTCATTTTCCATTTTCATTCTGCACAGACGGACTTTGTCTTTATAAATGCTGTCATAAGCTGCTTTGAAATCTATGAAAAGTTGGTTAGTATTGATTTGAAATTCCTGGATTTTTCCAAAATCTTCCTTAGTATGAATATTTGGTGGATGATGGACTTTCCTAGCCTAAGACCGTACTCATATGAACGTATCAAGTTTTTTTTTATAATAATTAAAGCGCACTGAAGCGGCTAAGATATCCTTAATAAGCGAGTGCGAGTATTAGGAAAAGCGTATTTAATTTTGATTTTTTGAACGTCACAATTTGTGAGAAAGACAGAGCAGGGTAGAGCATTCCACATTCGTGTAGTACGGCTAAAGAACGAAACTCTGCGTTTAACTTACGATCGAAATTGAGCATAAAAGTAAACTGATGTCATTCCTAGAGGCGTGAGTATTACGTTTAATTTGTTTTAGAGGAAGGAATGAAGTTATGGATGAATGGCTTTAGCAGAAAAGATCTTCTAATCGATGTTGAGGAGACCAATAGATATCTCGGTAGTAAGCGCAGTTCCAAAGGTCTTGCTTCTTAAGTATAGCGTAAACAATGTTGAGATTCATTTCATCGGGTATACCTCTTCTAACCATATGTTTTTGTTTTTTTTTTTTATAATTAACGCGCGCACAAGGGACTATTTGTTTCCATTTTAATGTAGAACACTAGGAAGATAGGGAGAGGAGAGATAGGAGGTGTCGATTAACATTGGTTTTGAATGTTTGCAGATCAAAATGCCAAGAGAAAATCCCGCCAGGTAAACTATTCCAAATTCGTATCGTTCGGCTAAAAAAAGAATCCCTATATTGCACGGTACGTCCGAAATTGGGCTCAAGGGTAAACTGATGAGCATTCCTTGCGAGACGAGTATTATGGGAAAAACTTTTAAGGGGAGGAATGCAGCTGGCTACTTCGAGTGAACATTTTTTGTAAAAGAAACGATAAAATAAGGAAAGACATGAGACATTGTGTCGGTGTTCGAGAGGGGCAATTGTTTCAGAGGCAGTCAATCAATCTTAACGCTCGATTTTGTATTCTATCAAGCAGGTGGAGCGATGTTTGCGAAGCACCTGTCCAGAGGTGGAAGTTATACTCGAGTTTAGAGCGTATAAACGCTTTATAGATTGTAGCCAGATCAGATGGGGAAAAATACTTCTTGCACCGATACAGAAAACTTTTCGGATGTAAATGTCATTCATGGCAATTGGGGGTATGTTTAGCTTTAACTACAGAAGACAGCATTGAGTTTTCGAAGCATTAAACTCCACACGATTCTTATTACCCCATTTGACAATGCTGTATAGATCGGGGTTTAATGAGATTGACATACTGTACCGTTGTAATTGTACGTCCGAAGGCGAAGGACGTGAATTATCGAACGAATATGAAAAGCTGAGGGTAGAGTCGTCAGCAAAACAGTTAAGTGGATTAGAAGTAACAGACAGAAGATCATTTATAAAAATGAGGAAAAGAGTCGGAGACAGAACAGAGCCCTGGGGCACACCAGCATTTATTTTGTGGGAATCAGACTTGAATCCATCCAATACAACTTGTATTGAACGGTCCAGAAGATAGCTTCTAATCCAACGAACAAGAGTATCATCGATCCCAAAAGCACGCATTTTCGATAAGAGAGCTTCATGCCAAACTCTATCAAATGCCTTGGAGATATCAAGAGCAATAATCTTACTTTCACCAAAGCGATGTAAAGATTTGTTCCACTGTTCGGTGAGATATGCCATCAGATCACCAGTGGAACGGTTGCTGCGGAAGCCATACTGGTGGTCATGGAGAAGCTTACGATCTTCGAGATATTCCTTAAGCTGACGGTTAATCAGTGTTTCCATGACCTTAGAAAGAAGGGATGTCAGTGCTATGGGTCGGTAGGAGGAGGGGGAGGATGGGTCACCTTTCTTATGGACAGGCTGGACAAATGCTGTTTTCCATCTTCTAGGAAAGATTCCATAAGAGTAGGAGCGATGGCCCGGATGTGTATATCGAGATCTTTGAGAACTCTTGCTACTGTACTAGTGCTGAAAAAAAATCTGTCCCATGGAAAAATTTACATTCTCAAGTACAGGAGGGCAACGTTGCTTTGAGACAGCGTGGAGCTGGCAGCGAAATGGGCGGCGAGCAAGTTTGCCTTCTCTGAAGAGTAAACAATTGGTTTGTTACTGTCGATGAGCGCTGGAACCGGAGATGTTGAGGAGTTTTTAATATTTTTTTTTTAAATGACCAAAATTTTTACTGCCTTTGGGACACTGCAGAATTTTTTGCCGTAATTTTTGGTCATGCAAAAATTTGGTTCTTTCAATAACGGAGTTGCATGAGTTCCTTGCTTGTTTGTGCTTTTTCCGATTTTCCTCTGTAGGGTTGGCTTTTTAGGATCGGAAACTTACTTCTTTGAGCCTGATAGCTTCTTTACACTCAGAATTAAACCAGGACTTTTCTTTAGGTTTGATGCTTTTTACTCTGTTAGGAATAAAAACACGCATCCCTAGAAGAATCACATTTGTGATCATTTCAGCACTGGCATCAATGTCACAATCGAGGAAGCATAATGACCAGTTAAAGTTTCGGAAAAAAATAATCAGGCCGTCCCAGTTGGCTTTCTCGTATTGCCAAACGGTCCTGGTGGGAAGTTTTTCTTTAACTGGATGGGTGGAGGATGAGAAATTTGCTGAAATGACACAATGGTCTGAAGTGCCAAATGGAGAAGTTACACTAATGGTATATTTATCAGGGTGAGAAGTAAGAAACAAGTCAAGAGTATGGGCGGCTTGCCCAGCAACATCCGGCATACGCGTTGGCACATCGATCAGTTGGGTAAGGTGATGTAACCCATCAAAGAGCTCGACATACCTTCCTTCAGGTGTTGTCTGACCAGAATAGCGGAGCCAATTGCAATTGGGTACATTGAAATCGCCCGCAATAAATAGATACATAATACTCTGAAATGAAATTTTCTGGTTTTGAAATATTAGATCAATTTCTGAATTTCAATTATTTTCTAAGTTTTGTTTAGTTTCGAACTTCTTTAAGTTTTAATTCAGCAAACTTCAATACTACCGCCCCAGAGACAAAGACTCGAAAAACTATTTCCCCAGCAACAAGTAAAACTTAGTCAATGAAATTTCCACTTATTCCGAAATTCAATTAATCTTGAAACTAAATTCAACAAAATCCCATTCAAAAAGAGTTATTTTAACTTACGTGAATGTTGTGCTTGAGTTGAAAGAAAAACCGCACAAAAGCTTTTAAATTTAAATTGTGAACATCAAAATAAAAGTGCAAATGCAATCCATTGAATTTCCAACAAAATGCACTTACCCACGGCCTCTTAACCCCAAAGAAATTAATGAACTTGAATATCCAAATTCAATAGTAATCCAATGATTTTATCCTTCGGTATCGTTCCATTGTCCAAATACATATATAAATACAAACTCGCCAGAGGCCAACATTATTTTCCATTTCCATCATTCTTACGTCAAAATCAAAACAAATGGTTTGTGAGTTTTGAAAATAAAAAAATAGAAAACCCGGAACCCATTTTGCAAGTCAATATCACATTCGAAGGTTAGAATTTGCTCTTCAAAACTGACTGAATAAAATCAGGAATTTCGCTGAATTCGTCAGGAAGGAAACACAAAAAAACAAACCGGGTTCTAAACCATTCACCTTTTATGTCGACTGCCATTGACCGATTTCAATTAAAAAACCTCGCGCTGCTAAAAATACGCGGGTCGTTTGTTTTTTTTTTTTAAAGGTAAACGATTATGTTATATCCAGTCTGCCGGATGAAAGCTCAAAGTTAATTGAGCCGTTCTGGATAACCACATTGAAATTGGAATTTTTTTTTTGTTATTAATTTATTCTGTATATCCGTGATAAAAATTTGCATTTCCCATGGTTTTGTTAACCCCACGGTGAGTCGGTGAGTGCAAAAAAAAATGAAGGCTTACCCCCACTCGCGTATCCTTTGGATGTAACTGCAACTGCAATCAATGAAACAGTGAATTTCAAAATAACAAACAAACATAAATATTGGCTTCTGTCTCGGAAATAATAATTGATAGCTGCACCGTCCGTCCGTCCGTCCGCACGTCACTGGCAATTTGGCAGTCATTCAACTGTGACGCAAAAATCAAAACGCAAATAGACGGGTAAAACTATCAGGGCTGCGACGCGACCTCCATTGTGCGTATTTATAACGATATTTTGTCGGATTTGACGTTGACAAATGCCCCCAGCAGCGTCAGTCACCATTCGGCATAAAGAACTGTCATTGGCTCTTAAGTACTTACGAATTTATTGCCCCTTTTGTGTTTAATTAGCACTGAATGTGACGGCAAAGGAAACCTTCGACAGCAACACCCTGTGTGATGGGAATAAAAGATGTGAAGTGCATCAGCACACTTCACGGTTGCCCGACTGGCAAATTGGCGTGTAACAATAAAAGCTCACACACATAAGGGCAGGGGAGTGCCACGGAGTGAGGTGGCGAGAATTGATTGTTTCTATTTTTTTTGTAATTTTACACTACACTCCGAAAATTACAAAGAGAAACTTTGTGTAAGGCTAAGTACTTCAAGTGTTCAAAAAAAAAAAAATTATTTATTGACTTTAGTGATTTTCTTTTGTTAGTAGTTTTTTTTTTTTTTTTTTTGAAAGCCACGGGCTATCTGTAGTTCGTTGATGAAAAAAAAGATACAAAGATACAAAGCACACGAGTGGCAGTTGTACTGATTGGAGTGAACACTTGAACGAGTGTTAATGGTGCTAATTAGTGTTGCACAATTTTTGTTGTCACGAAAATACGAGAGGGAGGACGAGGTAAACAAATTTGTTGAAATTTATACTGAGTGCTGGCATTGTTATTTTTGGAGGACTCTTTTGGCCATCTCTGTCAATCCATAGAGTTGTTTTCTATTCAATAAAATAGTACTCAAAAATGTTATATTTTGTATTTAAATAACAATATTACGATATTAAAATAAAATTGAGGTTTAAATAAGCATAAGTGACAAAAGGAAGCAAAAAACGTTAGTAAAAGTTACTTCACATTATAATTAAAATTTCTTTAATTTACAAAATTAATCTTCGACTTTAATTCAGGACATCACAGGCATCACATAAAGATATGTACACAATTTATATAATATGTAGACATAAGCAAATTCATTGTTTCAATACTTATTTAGGGATACCACAGAAAAATTAAAATGTATGAAAAGTTCGGTAAGGAACTCATCAAACAAATTCAAATCTCTAATTTCAACCAAGAGATTTCAAATATTTATTTCTTTGGCACTTCTTTGCAGTGAACACGAACGAGAGAATAGTGATGCATGGGATTAACTCTCTTTTTTCCTCTTCTCTGGGTTTTTCTTGACATTAAAGGTGCTATAAAGAAAGTTATGGAATAACCAAATATGACATTACGATGATTGCCAAGCATATTCTTGTTAGTGGCAAAATTCTGTCTGTCTGTCAACCTGAGCCCCGTTCACCTAGTTTTCTTTTAATTAATTTAAATTAAATACATACGGCAATTTACAATCTAACTGACATATAACAGTTTAGGAAAAGCTTATTTGTCTCGAAAACGGCGCCGAAGATTTTGATGATAATTTTTGAGAATATTTTGGTAGGTATTG